>OX465582.1:63857925-64538339 GCA_950022655.1 Alentia gelatinosa
AATAAAAGATGTCTCAAGGTAGCTTTTAATTTGCCACTTCATATTTTACTAATAAATAGTTTGTTTTACTAGGCTTTTCAAGCACCTCTGAGAGGTGGACAATGCCTTGAATCATATTTGGTCCCTAAAGGCTTCACTGATATTTCTGTTGTTAAATGGTTGCTTCTAAATTTAGTTACAGCTTCTACACCTTCAGCAACAACCACTCCAGGTTAGTAGATCACTTTTAAGAAAAGATATCAATTATGGATTTCAGTTCTCAAAGAATATTTCTCTACCTCCTAAATCTCGATGGATGTAGATCAACAAATTACTTCCACACAAAAACGATAATATATAAGATCACAGAGAAATGCTATTTGAGGGGTCACCATGAAGGAAAAAGACATAGTTTTCCTAGGCCTTGCTTGAAAACATCATTGACCTTTAAAGAAGTCATCCTTAATATGAATGTGAAATCAGCAACCTAATTACTATTACAGTAAAACAAAATACAGTCAATATCGCAGTATGAGGATATTTTCAGTGCCCTTGATTTGTATAGCCTTTCTTTATTCAGCAACAGCTGCAATACCTTTGCCAACACATTGATCAATGGCTATCAGACCATTGTTTCTTTATGAAAGCAAAAATAACTTTACTCAGGGAAATAGTGTTCTAATGGATTGCTTATGTTTTTCTTGGCAAAAAATCACCTTCTCATAAAGGGTATAGGAAAAAAGTGGTTTCTTCTCGTGAATAAGTGATATTTTGATATTTTTCCATTTGAGTGATTTATTCTCTTCCAGTTACAGCTTCAACTCTAGCTACCACTCCTTCACCAATAACCACTCAAGGCAAGTAAATTCTGACAAAGCTTTAACAATCAAACCTCTCAGTTTACCTTTTTATGGTTCACTTACATTCATGTATAGTTACCACACCTTCACCAAAAAACACATCAGGCAAGTTCATTTCAACAAGAACTTTATCAGTCACAGCATCCCCTAATAAAAAGCATCCATATCAACTTGAATCTTATAGAAATACATCCATTATTTCCTCATTAAAACTATGATAATATTAGGGTTGAGAATAAAAGATGTCTCAAGGTAGCTTTTAATTTGCCACTTCATATTTTAGTAATAAATAATTAGTTTTACTAGGCTTTTCAAGCACCTCTAAGAGGTGGACAATGCCTTGAATCATATTTGATCCCTATAGGCTTCACTGACATTTCTGTTGTTAAATGGTTGCTTCTAAATTTAGTTACAGCTTCTACACCTTCACCAACAACCACTCCAGGTTATGGATCACTTTTAAGAAAAGATATCAATCATGGATTTCAGTTCTAAAAGAATATTTCTCTACTTCCTATATCTTGATAGATGTAGATCGACAAATTACTTCCTCACAAAAATTATAATATGTTATATCTCAGAGGAATGCTTTTCAAGGGTCACCATAAAAGAAAAAGAAATAATTTTCCTTGTCTTCGCTTGAAAACATCATTGACCTTGAAAGAATTCATCCATAATCTTTAGATGAAAACAACAACCTAGTTACTATTACAGTAAAATAACAACACAGTTAATATCGCAGTATGAGGTTACCTTCAGTGCACTAGATTTGCATGCACTAGATTTCTCATGTTTTTCCCTAAAAAAAGTCACATTCTCATAAAGGGTTCAGGAAAAATGTGGTTTCTTCTCATGAATGAGGGTAGTTTGATATTTTTCCAATTGAGTGATTTATTCTCTTCCAGTTACAGCTTCAACTCTAGCTACCACTCCTTCACCAATAACCACTCAAGGCAAGTAAATTCTGACAAAGCTTTAACAATCAAACCTCTCAGTTTACCTTTTTATGGTTCGCTTACATTCATTTCGTTCCACACCTTCACCAACAAACCTTTCTGGCAAGTAAATTTCAACAAGAACTTTATCAATCACAGCATCCCCTCATAAAGAGTCATTCATATCAACTTAAATCTTATAGAAATACATCCATTAATTCCTCATTAAAATCATAATAATATTAGGGATGAGAATAAAAGATGTGTCAAGGTAGCATTTAATTAGCCACTTTATATTCCAGTAGTAAATAGTTAGTTTTACTAGGCTTTTCAAGCACTTCTGAGAGTCAATCCTTAATGTGTAGTGGTTCTGGGCAATGCTGCACACGAGAGTGGCGCAGCGGAGACCGGGATTACTTCACGCTGGGTATATATACTCAGCATTCACAGTAGGTCAACAGGCTGTCCTCACGCATCTCTCATATTTGCAGGCGGGTTCTTAAAACCTTCCTGGTGGTTAGGCGAGTCTTTTAGATTAGCCTCTCCAGCGCTACCGGGCACACCGTGTTGGGGTACTGCACTTGTGGGAAAGATCTTCCAGATCTTTCCGGGAAGTAGTTTGTTAATAAACATTCCTGTTTATTAAACGTGTGAGTTGTGTTTTGTGTTACTAAGTTCGTGCAAACCTACCGAAAACCGAACCAACCTTCATACTTGTTCGTAGGATGGGATCCCGCCGGGAACTAGCATTCCAGAAAAGTGTCTTCCAACCTGTTAGTCAGGCGGCGACCACCACATTGGTGCTGTGACCAGAATCCTAGGTTGCTTGCACAACCTGGGATTCTCTGTAAATGCAGGGAGCTGGTGATCCAAAAATTCATTCACTGGCAATAGTACTCGTCTCCATGAGTGTAGCCCTGCCGTGGGTACCCGGCGCAATAGGGTTAAATTGAAGAAGGGTGACACATTGGGCTGGGCAACCCTAGCTAGTGTAGATGGCCTAGTAGACCCTGGTCCACTGGGAATCACACCTATTCCAGTGATTCAGGAACAGGGAATGTTTCATTTCGGATCAGCTGCATGAAGCTCAGTCTGCAGATGCACTAAACAGTGGGGAATGACAAGAGCTAAGAACACTTCTTAGGAAAATGGAGTCAATCTTTGCTCGACCAGGAGATCCCCTGGGACGTACTGATGGAGTGGAACATACGATTGACACTGAGGGACACCGACCTTTCCGACTCCCATATCTACGGTTACCTCTGGTAAAACGGGAAGCTTTAGAACAGGAAATGGAGAAAATGGTGGACCAGAAGGTAATTGTTCCCAGTGCAAGCCCTTGGGCCAGCCCTGTGGTAATGGTTACTAAAAAGGATGGTACCTGCCAGTTCTGTATTGACTACAGGAAACTGAATGGTATCACCTGGAAAAATGCCTACCCAATACCTCGTATCAACGAGAGTCTCGACTCACTAGGTGGGAACCAGTGGTTTTGTACTCTGGATCTCCAGTCCAGATATTGGCAGGTGAAAATGAATAGTGGTGACCAGCCTAAAACGGCTTTCACTACTCATCAGGGGCTTTATGAGCTTACCTTAATGCTGTTTGGCCTCTGCAATGCTCCCGCGACATTCGAGTCCATGATGGATCAGATAAGGCTTGCAGTGGAAGAAGTGTTTGGTTTATCTGGACGACATAATCATCTTCGGAAAGAATTATGTTGAATGTCCAAAGAACCTGCGGGAGGTATTCGAGCGGATTAAATCCTACGGGTTGCAGCTCAAACCTCAGAAATGCAAGCTGTTTCGTAGGTCTGTGGAATACTTGGGACGGATAGTTTCCGGAGAGGGAATCCGGGCTGACCCATCCAAGTTGGAGGTAGTAGCCAATTGGTCACGCCCCCAGAATATAAAGGACGTCAGGTCTTTCCTAGGATTTTGTTCGTACTATCGCGACTTTATCCCGGGTTTTTCTGAAATTGCACACCCATCGCAACAGTATATAGTACTAGATAAAGCAGGGAAGCCGAAAGGGATCCAGTGGACTCCAGAAGCCGAAGTTGCTTTTCTGGGACTAAAACAGAAATTTACGGAGACTCCCATGTTGAAGTACCCTCTGCCCCGGGGTCAGTTCATTCTTGATACTGACGCCGGTAATAAGAGTATCGGAGCAGCTTTGTCTCAAGTAGAGGACAGTGGGGAGGTTTTAATAGCTCTTGCCAGCAATAGCTTAAGCAAAAGCCAGCGGAACTACCACTAAGAGGGAACTCTTAGCTGTCAAAGTGTATGTAAGAAAATATTGACACTTCCTAGCGGGTGGAGATTTTATCAGCCGAGGGAATGATTGGAAGATGGCTGGCTGCTCTTTCTGAGTTTGGTCTGACCAACTGCCAGATTGAAATGTGTGGGTGTCGCGGCGTACCGGTACGCTACCACGAATGCCTACCCGTGTCCGAGCTCTCTAACTTGTTGACTCTGTCACAGATTTCCTCCATTCTGATTGGCTGTCGCTCGCCAAACAAAATCTTGTCCCCTAGTAATGGGTGCGGTCTGTCTGGGACCAGCGAAACTTCGCTGTGCGCTCTAGATTTGCAGTGTTTTTTAATGTCGGCTTCGCTGGTAGCTGGCCTCATCCCGCGGCGTCTCTGCTCGGTGCCCTGCAAACTCATGTTTCACTCGCTAGTACCTGTGGTGCTGAAGCTGGTGCTTGGTTGGTTCTTACCATTTCTAATGGTAGGAGCTGGTGACAGACCGAAATACTCGCGTGGTGTTGACATGGACATCTGCCCTTGTGCAACGACCCATTTCTGTTGTAAACAGTATCGCGATGTGGAGGATTAATATGGATTGGTGGTTACAACTCATACTGAGCATCATCAGGCGCGGTATTGACTACGTCTCCCATGGAGATTTGTGAAGAGAATGTGCATTACTTTGCAGCGGATGGAGTCGGAAAAGCAGGTAGGTTTCGGATAGGGTAGATTGTGTAATGTTATCAGCTATGTTGACAATCTCTTTATGTTACCGATCTATCCATATTGATTGTCCATTGTGTTCAGGCCCCAAGGTGACTGACTCTTTAGGCGATGAATCCAGTTGAACTCGATTTTGTTCTTTAGGATCTTCGCTCTTTTGCTCTTTGGGTGGCTGAATATAAAATCAAGCACAAAGAATTCCACGTCCGATGTGCCCTCATGGTCACATAGGTTAAAGTGGGTGGGCACATCATTCTGAGATGCGCCTTTTTCGATGTTGTAGAGGTGTTCATACATCCTCTCCTTTAGCTTTCGCTTTGTCTGCCCCATGTACTGTATGTGACATTTTTTGCACTGTATGCAATAGATCACATTGGTGCTATTGCATGTCACCTTGTGTTTTGTCTCGTGAGTCGTGCCAGTTGTTTTTGAGGTCAGTCTGCTGTGCTGTAACCAAGTTAAGCACAAAGTATTAATGTTTTCAGATGAAAGTTTATTAAAAGGTATTAAAAGACTGTTTTATTAAATATTGAAAATAAGATGTAAATAAAGTGCTATCTACGTAAGGGTATTGAAACATGACATATCACTAATATATGTATGGTTTAATGTATGAGTATTAAGGAGAAGAAACTATGATATCAAGTGTCTGTATTTGATTTCAAGTGTTATTATTAATTATTAGTATTTGAAGTGTTATTATTAAGTATCAGTATTGTGTGTTACCATTGAGTGTTAGTATTGAGTATTGCTATCAGGTGTTAGTTCTAGGTGTTATCATAAGTGTTAGTGTTGAGTACTATGTGTTGGTATTGAGTATTGGTGTTGAACATCACACATCAGTATTGAGTGTTGGTATTGAGTATTGGTGTTGAACATCACACATCAGTATTGAGTGTTGGTATTGAGTATTGGTGTTGAACATCACACATCGGTATTGAGTGTTGGTGTTGGACATTATATGACAAGGTATTGATCATAGCTACTAAGCCACAATATAGGCTGAACATCCTACAAGGTAGATAGCCGTGACAGAAGCGATGTTCCTTATACTACTAGCTAGTCTTTGGGGAACACCACGCTTCTGGGAATAGACCCTCTGACGTCACTATGACGACTGAGGGTCGGCTCTGGAGTTCCCTAGGGAAGTCCCCTCTCAGGGTATTCCCGAATTCCCGCAGTATTAACATAACCACGCGTGTCTCGGACCTGCATGAGCTTAAAACGAGATTCATTCCAAATTTCCCATGATCCTTTAGAAAATGCTCATTTTCGATGTGCTCCCGATCTGACCGTATCGTCAGTCTCTACCACCATCTCCTGCGATCCAGACGTGTTCTGCATGGCTACGGATGCCGGCAGAAGTGCGCGGATTCAGCAGTGAAATTATATCATATAGGAGCAACTAAGGCAACTTGCCTTACAACCTTTGGATAGTAGAAAGTGACTTGGATTGGGACTCTCCAAGGACACATATTCTGAAAAGGACTTATAGGAATCTGCTGAACTATCAACGTTCTGACTTTAACATTATCACTTAATTAAGTGATAGGACTTCATTATTATTTCACCCAACTTCTAACGAAACTGGATCTGTGTTTATTAGTGATTATTGGAATCTTGTGCGTTCACTGAGGACACTCTAACATGTGGTGAGTTATGCTGCATATTACCTTGCATTGTTTGAATGTTTGTTGAGACCGTATAACTATCTCTGATCACTTTGTGGAAGAGATCACAGACTGTTTAGCATGAACAACGAACATTCTAGAAGAAGATCATAAACTTTGATTAGATATCAACTCCACATATTACGTGGTTCATATCAGACACTCTGCAAAGTCTATCATCACTCTGACTTTGGTGTCTGATATTATATCTGACTTTTAATTACTGTAATACAACTAGGCCTGTTGCCTCAGGTTTATTACATGTATTACCATGATACCTTGCCATGCTATACTTGTGAAACGTTTGAATACTTTATTAAAGAATATCAAACTTACTTCAATCCTTAATTACCTTAATTGAAGATCTCATTAAGGTATCCTCGCTGTCCGCAAGGGGTCCGCAAGAGTCTGGTAGCCTTGCGTACACACAGCCTAGAGTTGCTCCTACCTTCCCCACAACGTTACGTAATGAAATAGAATATTAATTATAATTATATTATATCATCTTAATTAATCAATATTAATAATGAATATGTAAGATGTCATAAGGTTAGCGTGAACTATGGAGATAGGCGTAATATCCATCTCTGTCACAATTACGTATTTAGTTAATTAGATATGATTTACAAATGAACGCAATTAATTAATGATTAAGCTGCGGTCATTTGTTGGTCAATTCCCTGAAGTGTAAGAGGCGAATCCACGTCCGTTTCTATGGTGTTCACCGCTAGGTGTCGACACTACAGTTCTAAGTTAATTAGGTTATTTCTGTACTTCCCTTCTTGGCCACTATGTGCCGTAATGTCATCTGAGACTAATTCAGTAGTTCTCCCCATTGCCGCAAGGTGGCGCTAGATATTATATAAAGTTTAATAAAGTTTAGGAAGTCTCACACCAGACATCCCTACGTTCTCATGTAAGGCTTCTAGGTGTATACATGTAGACTTACCACTAGACCTCCCCATCTTAAGTATTTATGTAATTAACAATTATAATTAACCACAACTACCAGAACACTGCCCTCAGTGTTGATCAGTTTGCAGTATCTGCAATTTGATTTTTTGCACACGTTTTCCCCATTTTTCAGGGGGCCAGTGCTGTTTTGTGGGTTGTAGTTGATTTTGGCTCTGACCAAGTGATCTCTGAGATTTTTTTGGGTCGTCTGAAGCCTTTTATCAGTCTACTTTTGTGCATGGTTTTGGTTGTCACTGACCTGCCTAACAGATCCCAGTTTTGGGTGACAATGGGTCCGATCCTATTACATCCGGGGCGGTAGGTGGTGATCAAGAAAGTCTTGTCCTCGTCTTCTACCTTAGGGATTTTCCCTGGTTGTAGTAGGTTTACCCTGTCCTGGGTGTCTACTCGGTTTTTGCAGTCCCTCAGGATTTCTGCAGGGTAGCCTTTGTCTCGGAATTGCGACAATTTTTCCGAGGCATGTTTCTCATAGTCGTCTCTATTTCCACAAATTCTCTTGATGCGGATTAGCTGTGAGTATGGGAGGCTCCTTTTTGTAGCTGGTGGATGTGCCGAATCGTACCGCAGGTACGTATTGGCATCCGTAGGTTTGGTGTATAGGTCGGTGTATAACTTCCCGGCCTTCACTTTTACCTTTGTGTCTAGAAAGCAGACTTCATTTGCAGAGTGTTCCTCTGTGAATTTGATTGGATGGTGCCTCGTGTTGAGGTATTCGATCCATCGTGACAGTTCGTCCTCTCCATGTTTCCAAATGAAGAAGATATTGTCAATGTAACGCCACCATACGCTTGGTTGGAGTTCATAATCCGAAAGGATTGCGGTCTCGACCTTTTCCATAAAAAGGTTTGCATATGAAGGGGCCAGCCTTGTCCCCATTGCGGTGCCTCTGGTTTGGATATAGTGTTTTCCGTTGAAAACCACATTGTTGTTTTTCAGCACTATCTCCAGAAGGTCTACTATGGACTTGTTGGAAGGTTTCATTTTTCCTGGTCTGGTTATTTCCAATTTGTCTCTCACCGCTTCTATACCTTCCTGGTTGGGGATGTTGGTGTATAGAGAACTCACATCTAGAGTTCCGATTAACACTCCTTTTCCCCAGTCGTTCAAATCCTCTATCCTGGACACAAAATCGTTAGTGTCCTTTATATAGGATTTGATTTTGGAACCAATGGTTTTAGGAAGCTATCCACAAAAGCCGAGATTTTTTCCGTCGGACAGCCATTGGCTGAGACAACCGGCCTGCCCGGTGGCAGTCTCTCTTTTTTGTGGATTTTTGGGAGAAAGTAGGTGTTGGGAGCTCTTGGATTTACTGTCCGAAGTGCCCCAGTCATCTTTTTGCTTATTTCTCCCTCTTCCTCCATCTCTTCTATTTTGGCCTCAACCTTATCATTGATGGTTTTTGTGAGGTCGCTCGTGAGTGCTTCATGAGGTGTTGATGTCGCTCAACTGTCTGCTCGCTTCTTTTATATAGTCTACGGTGTCCATAATTACTGTGGCTCCACCTTTATCTGCAGGTTTGATAACGATATCGTTATTTTTCAAGAGACTGCGTAATGCGGTTTTCTCTCCCTGCGTGGTGTTTGGCTTAGGTCGGGAGATTTTTTCAGTTTACGTGACAGGCTACTCTCATTCAGAGCGATGAAACCTTCTAAGTTCTGGGACCCCAGCGGGGGTCTCCAGTTTCACTTGCCCTTAAGTTTACGTATGAGATCACTGTCTTCATACACTTTGTCAGACAGTTTTATCTTAGAGAAATCAGCACCTGTACTGGGCTGGTTCTTCAAAAAGAATTGTCTAGTTCTTAATTTTTGATGGAATTGGTCTAATTCTATCTTCATATCACCTTTGCACTCATTCGTAGGAACTGGACAAAAGTTCAGTCCCTTTTCTAGAATCGATGTTTTGTCTTTGGTTAACTTTTTACTTGATAGGTTTACCACTATTGGATTGCCATCTACACTGGAAGTTGTATTTGGACTATGTTGGTTATCTGAACAGATATTCACAATGACACCAGGGTACAACAACTTACGTTTAATGGAAGAACTTTCAACACAACATTCAACATCAACTGAGGAGGAATCGGTCATGTTTTTACCATTAGTCTTGTAAGTGTCTACTCTTTCGGCTGGTTTGGGCATCCCCCACGACCGCGACCATGCCCTCTTCCACGTTGGGCCTGATTCTCCTTTCGTTGGTATGGTTGGGTCGCCGATTCCTGCCTCGTCCCCCCTTTCCTCGAGTCGAGGCAGCTTGCGAAAAATCCTGGTCTGGTTTTTCAGCAGTATCTTGTTTGGCGTTAGCCTGCTTTCGGACCGCAGTGGCAGGATCCCTGATCTCATGAGGACCTACTTTGTGCTCCCCCAATGTACTGATGCCAGCTTGCAGCTTGGCCTTCTCTTTTTTTGCCTCGTTGTCGTTGGCCTGCGAGTTGTTGTCTCTAACGACCTTGAGTATACGTACTGTATCCTCTGGTGTGTTCTCTTGGGAGACCAAACTTCTCACTGTGCCTTAATAGGCCTCACTGGCCTTAGTGGCGGCCTCACTCGTGCGATACAGATAATCACGCGTGCCTTGCATGATCTGCTTGGCAGCACATCGTCTTATCTCTTCTACAGTATCCATCAACTCCGTGCCGATGATGTAGGCGGGTGGCTCGGTGAGTGCTGTGGTCCATGGTTCCAAATGGTCCAGCTCCATTGCGCGAGCATACCATTGGCCCGATTCAATCGCACAGTTAGCCTCGTTTTTTGCCACACGCCAGGCCCCACGGGCCGCGTATGGGATCATGTCGTCAAGGGTCTGAAATAAATCAGAAACATTATCAGTGACATGAGTCATGGGATTTATGTCTTCAAAAATATTGCTGGGATCTGGGTTTACATTATTCTTGCTGCACATGCTAGATTCTATTCTTTGTGTAATAGGCTTTATGCTAGCATTTTTGGGCATGGACTCAGTACCAGTCATTACGTTGGTCTGTGTTGTCATGAGTTTCTTACAGTGGTTTCTGTGTCAAGATCCAGAAGTATGGATAACGTCGAAACCACTGGCTCAGTGATACTCCCTGTGTGTTTACGTTTTGCACTGGGTGTTTGTTTGGCACTGCCTGTACGGGCTGGTTCAGTTTGGCATTTTTTGCCATAGTTTAGACTGATTTTACAGCCCGGTTTATCCTTGGGAACGATCGCCGAACGGCTATCGTTCTCCTTTGGATATTTGTTGTTGTTGACAGTAATTGCCTGACGTACTGTCCTGCAAATGTCTTTCTCACCCTTGGTTTGTTCAACAGAGTTACTACCTGTGTTGTGTTCAAGGGGGGCAGTGTGGTTGTGCAGTATACTACTGTCACTACTCTCACTCATAGCGGTTATTTCCCGCCGTTTGTACAGTTCTGATAAGGTTAATTGTCTTAATTTACCAAATTTGGCACAGTCAGAATTGTCAGGTGTATTTACCTTTTCTTTGTTGCCTTCATGCTCCCGGAGCTGCTGTCAGGACCCCCGCAAACGCGTTGGTCCCATGCAGACTGAATGCGCCGGTGGTCGGGTATCTGTCTCGGTTGGCAGCCACCTGCAGTCTCGGATCTTTTCGCGGTACAACGCCGACGGCGTTATCCGTGATGTTGACGGGAGGCACGGCAACGGTTGCAACGCACACTAGACATTGACTCTAGAATATCGGCCCTTGATGAAACAATCAAGTCAGTTGAGATAAATCTCCAAGAGAGAAATAAGGATATAACCGTGAAGATTAATGAGGTAGATGAAACCGTTAAGCAGGTAGAAATTAATTTTCTTAAAAACTATGACTACGTAATTGCTGAGCAAACTGCAATAAATGAGCAACTGACGGGGATCAAAGAAAACATCAAAAAAAGCAGCACCCAAGCACTCGAAAGAGATAGAGATCTAGATGTAGAGATCATTAACATGGGAAATAAACTAACCACTGCAATCGATGAAATTAAGGCTGAAGTACTTACAGTAGCAGGGGTAGTTGATAACCATGGGGCTGAAATGATCCGGTTAAAAGATAAAGGATCTGAGTTAACAAGTGCAAATGCAAGTGGTAATAATACTAAAAACCCAAATGAAAATGCAGAAAAAACTAAGTACAACTCACCGAAGCGCTTCAATGTTTTCATAGAAGGACTGTATGAAAACCAAAATGAGTGTCCCTATAGGGCCAGTTTATTTGTTCTGAAAGAAATATACCCGGAAATATCAATTCAGGACTTGAATTTTGCCCAGAGAATAAGACGAAATGATGGACGAGCAAATCAAATTTCTCCCCTATTAGTCTGTTTCACTACAATAAGGGTACACGATGTTATCTTACGTAACAAGAGATACCTGAAACAAGCGGAAGGTTTCGCAAGGGTCTACGTAAACCCAGATGAAACAGTAGAAATTAGACAGGCAAGGGGTAGGGCAAGAACACTTGCAAGTAACATGAGAAAGCAAAACAGAAATGTAAAGCTTAGAGGGACCGATGTTTGGATAGAGGGTACGTGGTATGACTGTTCTAAAGTAGAGAACCTCCCAGATCATCTAATACGGGAACTAGACAGAAATAAACCACAACAAACCACTCAACCACAAAACAATAACCCCGTCCAGCAGAGGACATTCATGGATCCTAATCGAATGATACATATAGCAAACCAGGATCGAGATCTGAAATCTACAACTATGTCAAACACCCAATCGACTACTGTAAATGCACCCGATACGGGAAACACATTGCAGCATGAAACTGAAATCGACAACAAAACAGGTCCTAAACTGACTAGGTCAGGTATTATTTTCAAAGGACCATCTGATTATTTGAGTAATTTTTATAGCTGTCAGATAAAACACAACGGTATCACCTACACAACTGCAGAGCACTGTTACCAAGTGGAAAAGGCTAGGGCTTGCAATAGACCAGATATAGTATTAGAGATATTAAAAACAACAAACCCCTATGAGGCAAAAGAACTGGGTAACAAGTGTGAAACTGATAACAGATGGAACTCTAAGAAACTCGAAATTATGGAGTTTGTGACTGAGAGTAAGTTCCGACAAAACCTAACACTAGGCGAGGACTTAATCAATACACATCCACATGCACTTGTAGAGGCAACACTAGACCGTTTCTGGGGGGGAGGAATGGATAAAAACGAAAATAACTATAACGGAGGCTATTATCCTGGTGAGAATAAACTGGGTCAAATACTGACTAAACTCAGGGAGGAATTGAGAAGAGAAAAAATGACAAAAGAAATTGGAGCTGAAAAGCAAAAAACTGAAGAAAAGGTTCAGAAAGAATCGATAACGCAGGTGTCGATCACAGCAGTTTGAAGAAAACATAGACATGATAGGAGATTGAAAAATTACCAGATGTGATATAGGTACTTTAAAACAATTATAGCAAAGAAATGAGATAATTTTTCCCTACTTTTTAGTAAATATAGTGTATGACCTTTATGTAGTGATATTATATTACTCACTTACCTGTTAAATTATGAAGTTTTGTAAAAGTTATTTAAACAAAAGTACTCTAATCTATTTTATGACTTTGAACACTGTTGTTTGATAATTTAACTTTTTCCTATATGAACCTTCTGAACTTTATCAAGTAGGACTCAGACGTGAAAAATGTATCCGAAGTATCTACTCGTGGGGGATTCTCGCGCCAGAGGTATGGATGAGATTTTCAAGAATTCTCGAGGATCGGACTGTACGACCATCTGGCAAGGAGGGGCAACAATAGACAAGCTTCAGATACTGACCCTACGTGAACTACGTGATGCAAGTGCCTATGGACATAACTATACTGCTCTGTATTTCCTTGGTGGAATAAATAATCTGACCACAAAAAAGTATGTGCCTACAAGAATCAGTGCTAAAGAAGGCAGGATCGGCGCAATTGTTGAAGAAACGGTAGATGCACTCAAGGACTTCGTGCTGGCAGTAAAGGCCATGGACCCATGTTTAGTAGTGAGTATCTGTTCAGTATATTCGGTGAATATTAATCATGCAAATGGACTTTTCCGCGGTAAACATCGAGACCAACCCAAGATCGAAATGCTGATCCGAGAGCTGAATGAAGAAATATCTACAATCAACATAACAAATGGAGTCCTGACACCTTTTCTCACACGAATTATTCACAAGAACGTGGTGGGGGAAGGGACCGTATATGCCTATGCCAAACTGAGAGATGGCATACATCCGTACCAGCAAGTACAATGGGACATAGCCAGGATACTATCGTCATACATTGACAAAAACATTGAGGCGGGTAACCACCTTTAGATGTACAGACTTGGAAAAAGTGAATGCGGGAAAATACAGAGGACTACCTTATGAAAAAGAGTAATAGTTATGAACTCGATAAAAACAAATAGACTGCTATGTTGTAAAACTATAATGCAAGTATATAATAATGATGTACAATAACGATAATATTATATGTATAAGAATGATAATTATAATGAAGATAGTATAAAATTTCATGTACATTTTATACTAAAAGCCTGCCACTAGCATACAATGTCATATTGTGAATTAATTACGTGAACTGTTGGAGTAAAGGAATCGTAAGATTCGATCATGTATTTTCTAGTATAGTTGTTAAGTATGTATATTGTTTAATTGTCATATACTAGCACTTGCAACTATGCTGACAATAATCCATTCCAGGATATTGGAAGCTCAGGCATCTACCTACATTAAGGAGATGTCCTGTGTCTACACCCTACCTCAACTATTATTTGTCCATAGTATATATGTATTTATATGTATGTATGCAAGTATAGATATCAAACTGGTAGTAGTAATTGATAAGAAAACAGTAATATTTTCTGATTAGCTCGATGTCAAACACCTTTAAAGGATATATAGAGCCTGATTATTTGAAAAAACTACATGGCATTATAATTGCAACTATAAATGTACGTAGCTTATATAAGCGATTACATGAACTAGAAATGGTATTGGAGAATGTGGACTTCACAACAATAACGGAAACATGGCTCAAGGATAAATACTCAGAAGAAATGATCCACCTAACTGATAAATTTATACTCCGGAATGATAGGAAAATTGATAAAATAGGGGGTGGAGTAGCAATATATATAAAATCATGTTATAAACCATACACAATGAAAATAGATAATTTATGCTTATCTAATGAAAAAATGGAATGCTTAGTATGCACGGTTGAAAAACCGAATTTAAAAAAGCTGCTAATTATTTCTGTTTACCGGCCTCCTAATAACGATGTAGAATATTGTTATGATTACCTAAAGAAAATCATGGAAAGACCTGAATTCGAAAGGCATGAGTGTTGGATATCAGGGGATTTTAATGTTAATAGTAAAAGTGTAAACTGTCCGAAATATAGAGAAATGAAAAATTTCCTATATGAAACTGGAATGCAAATGGTGCGAACACATGAAACATACATAAACAAAACTTGTAAAAGCACAATAGACCATATATACAGTAATTCAAAATTTATTAGTGAATCTGGAAATGTAAACTTCTATATATCAGACCATGTGACAATATACTGTGTTAGAAAAAAAGCTAAAGAGAAACACCCAAAAATTAAATTAACTTATCGTAAAAAAATTGACCAAGTAGCAGAGTTTGAAAAAACTGTAATATCTGAAACAATGCGACATGAGGATGTATTACATTCACAAGAACCATGTGAAACTTTTATAGATAAATTGACCCAAAAATTTAATGATAGAATGCCAATTATAACAAAATATGTTAGAAGCAATAACGGGCTTGTATTAACAAAAAATACTGAAAAGAAAATCGAAAAAAGAAAAAAGTGTTTAGAAAAACTACACAAACTAGAACCGAATAGTCAAGAATACAATAATACACTAAGGACAATAAGGATATTGAGGGATGATATTAGAAAGGAAATCAGGAAAACTAAGGCACGTTTAATCGGTAAACACCTGGAAAATAATGCAAAAAATCCTAGGAGATTTTGGAGAAAAATTAAGAACATTTGGAATCCACTAGATGGTGAAAAGGAGGAATACCCAATTACGAAAGATGAAAAAATCGAAAATGTAACGGAACAGATGAACATGTTCTTTTCTAAAGCAGGTAAGTTTAAGGAGGTATGTATTCAAGACGATAATAGCGCACCAAATGAAATAAATTACTTAGAACAAGTAGATGAAACTATTGATGTAAAAACTTGCAGGTTTGAAAATGAATTTAGTGGTATTCTTACTGTGGATGCTGTTACAAAAATACTTAAGAGTTTTGATAACAATAAAAGTAGTGGAATTGATTATGTATTAACGGGTATGATGAAGAATATACTGATTTGGGGAATTTTCGACTTTTTGAAATTGGTAAAGATAGTATTATATAATGGATATTTTCCAAATTGTTTGAAATTAGCAAATATCACACCACTCCCTAAAGATGGAAATTTGAAAGAATTTGGAAATTGGAGACCGATTTCGGTTCTTCCTTTTTTATCGAAAGTATTTGAAAAAATACTACATAATGAAATTATAGATTATTGTCAAACAAATGAAATATTATGTTGTAATCAATATGGTTTCTTACCAGGACGATCTACTTCCCAAGCCGTCTTTAAATTAACACAATCAATATTAACCTATACAGATGAAAGAAACTTTGTTGTAAGTACTTATATTGATCTGAAAAAGGCTTTTGATAGTGTAAATCATTCTAAATTAATCGAAAAACTTGTAAAGATAAAGTTACCTAATCACTTGATTATAATCCTGAAAAACTATCTGGAATATAGACAACATAGAACGAAATTAAATGCCATACAATCAGGATGGATAGATGCTGATACGGGTGTACCGCAAGGTTCAATTTTAGGGCCGCTGTTATTTATAATTTTTATTAATGACCTACCTAAATATATTATGAATAGCGATATTATTATGTATGCGGACGACATTGCTTTGGTAACATATTCTAAATCACAACATGATGCAAAAGATAAAATTGAATATGATTTAAATAACCTAGAACGCTGGATATCAACTAATAAATTGAGAATAAATTATATGAAAACTAAAGTTATGTGGCACCACAATGTTAGGAATAAAATAGATGTTGATGTAGATATAAAAATCGGAAATATAAAATTAGGTATAGTGAATCATTATAGATATCTGGGAGTATTAATAGATAATAACTTAAATTTAAATGTACATTTTGAGAAAATATGTAAAGACTTCACGTTAAAATTATTTAAGTTTAGAAAGCTAAGTTACTTATTAAATGAAGCAACGAGGATAAAAATGGTCAAACAAATTTTGTTACCGATAATAGAATATAGTGATGTAATATTTTCTTTAACAAGTAAACACAACCTAAATAAATTGCAAGTATTAATTAACAAAAGTTTGAGAATAGCCATAGGGAAAAAACTTTGTGACAGAAGATCTACTAATGAACTACTTGATTATTGTAAGATCAGGCCATTATCCTATCGCAGAGCATGCCATTTACTTTCACTAATCAAATGGTGGAGTCAAGACAAAAATAACTGTGAAAAGGATCCTGTAAAGGCAACACACAGATTTGAAAAAATCTGCCTGAAAACACGAAAACCTAATACTGAAAAGTATAAAAAATCAGCACTTGCCTTAGGAATAAAAATATGGGATAGACTACCCAAGGAAATCCAAACCAAAAGATCAGGTGATCAATTTAAAATGTATATTAAAGAGTATCTGATAAAAGAACCAGAGGTACTTCAGAATATATAATAACGAATTTTGTATAAAAGTTATATGTACTGTCTTGTATTGTCTTGTATTGTCCTGTATAGTCTGCACGGGACCTAGTGTGGAAGATCGCTTGTTAAGTTAAGCGAACACTATTAATCCTTTTTCTTTTGAATAAACACGTCTCTGATACAAAAAAAAAAAAAAAAAATATGGATTCGTGGTTTCAACTCTTACTGAGCATCATCAGGTGCGGTATTGACTACGTCTCCCGTGGAGATTTGTGAAGAGAATGTGCATTACTTTGCAGCGGATGGAGTCGGAAAAGCAGGTAGGTTTCGGATAGGGTAGATTGCGTAATGTTATCAGCTATGTTGACAATCTCTTCCCTTTCGACATCGTCGAGCATTTCAGAATTTTTTTTGCCAGATTGAACACTGGGCTGGAAACTCTCACATTAATGCTGATTGTCGCACGGAGGCCAGTGCGGAATTGTGAACGTCCCGATTGCCAAGATTGTGGTGAACATCAAGCAGTGATCGCTGCTCTACGTTCCCAGAAAGTAAAGACGCCCCAGAACTATCAGTGGACTCTGGATCAGATTAAGGAAAGTCAATAGGTTGACCCAGATCTGTTCCGGCTAAGCAAGCTGGTAGCAAATGGGCTCCATAGACATACAGGGCCTGAGATCTCACCTGAAAACTGAGAATTTCGGAACCTGTGTGGTCAGTGGAAGGTATTGGAGGTCCGCGATGGGGTGTTGTATCATTGGAGAACCATGTTACAGCTGCTGAAGCGTACTTTGCAATTAGTGGTCCCACGAGAGCTACGTTCCAGATTGATGACCCTATATCATGAGCATAGGAGTGCAGCACATCTCGGACAGAAAAGGACAGTTGCCAGAATAAGTGTGTACTCACGAGGCTTATCGATGTCCACAGCCTGTTCCCACTGCAGTTGCCAGAATAAGGCATCGTTACTACTGGCCTGGAATGGGGGCTGATATCGAAGATGGATAGCTGGATGTTCCGTCTGTAGCTGAGTCAAATCCGGAATAGGTCTGGGAAAGATGCCGCTACAGCAGGAACTATTTGGAGTCAGGTTTGCCAGAATCGCTCTGGATATCATATCTGGTATGGATGAGTCCGATGACAGGAACACCTGCATGATGGTGGTAATGGATTACTACACAAAATATGTGCAGATCTATCCCCTGAAGAATCACAAAGCTGCCACTTGTGCGGAAGCTGTAGTAAAAAACTGGATGTTGCCTTTTGGAACTCCGAGTGTGCTACATTCCGACCAGGGCCGGGAATTTGAATCCCAAATCTGGAAAGAAATGTGTAGGATACTTGAGATTAAAAAGACACGTACTAATCCATATCATCCCCAATCGGATGGCATGGTGGAAAGATTGAACCAGACTTTGATCCAGTGTCTTCGTACCCTGGTCGATGAAAACCAGAAGAATTGGGATGAACTGGCTCCGTTTATAGTGCATGCTTATGATGGGATGGTACATTCCAGCACGGGGTGTTCAACTACCTTACTCGTCTTTGGCGAGGAGATAGTAATGCCCGCTGACATTGTCTAAGGGGTTCCTGGAATGTCCACGGATGATCCTTGTCCCATAGGTTTTGTTGAAAGGCTCTGGGAACGTTTTGTTGAGGGATATTACCTTGCAAGACACAGCCTGGAGAAAGCTGCGGAGTGGGAAAAGACTGGCCATGATGTCAATATGAAACCATGAATGTTCCGAGTAGGAGACTGGGTAGTACGATACCACACTCCGTTGGTAAATGTCAAACTCGCTCCTAACTGGGATGGACCATTCAGAATTGTTCAAGTATTGTCAGAAATGACAGTAGTGATAGAGGATGAATGGTCAAGAAGGCATTACAAATCCCATGTAGCTTGTTTTACTAGGCTTTGCTTGAAAACATCATTGACCTTGAAAGAATTCATCCATAATTCTTTTGTGAAAACACTCCTTCACCAATAACAACTCAAGGCAAGTAAATTCTGACCGAGCTTTATCAATATAAACCTCTCAGTTTACCTTTTTATGGTTCACTTATATTCATGTACAGATACCGCACATTCACCAACAAGCACTTCAGGCAAGTAAATTTTAACAAAAACTTAATCAATCACAGCATCCCCTTATAAAAAGGCATCTATATCAACTTAAATCTTATAGAAATACTTCCATTATTTCCTCATTAAAAGTATGATAATATTAGGGTTGAGAATAAAAGATGTCTCAAGGTAACATTTCATTTGCCACTTTATATTTTAGTAATAAATAGTTAGTTTTACTAGGCTTTTCAAGCACCTCTAAGAGGTGGACAATGCCTTGAATCATATTTGATCCTTATAGGCTCAGCTGACATTCCTGTTGTTAAATGGTTGCTTCTAAATTTAGTCACAGCTTCTACACCTTTACCAACAACCACTCCAGATTAGTAGATCACTTTTAAGAAAAGATATCAATCGTGGATTTCGGTACTAAAAGAATATTTCTCCACGTCCTAAATCTTGATGGTTGCAGATCAACAAATTACTTTCACACAAAAACGATGATATATAAGACCACAAAGAAATGCTGTTTGAGGGGTCACCATGAAGGAAAAAGAGAAAGTTTTCCTAGGCTTTGCTTGAAAACATCATTGACCTTTAAAGAAGTCATCCTTAATATGTATGTGAAATCAACAACTTAATTACTATTACAGTAAAACGAAACACAGTCAATATCGCAGTATGAGGATATTTTCAGTGCCCTTGATTTGTATAGCCTTTCTTTATTCAGCAACAGCAGCAATACCTTTGCCAACACATTGATCAATGGATATCAGACCATGGTTTCTTTATGAAAGCAGAAATAACATTACTTGGGGAAATACTGTTCTAATGGATTGCTCATGTTTTTCTTGGCAAAAAATCACCTTCTCATAAAGGGTTCAGGAGAAAATGTGGTTTCTTCTCATGAATAAGTGATATTTTATATTTTTCCAATTGAGTGATTCATTCTCTTCCAGTTACAGCTTCAACTCTAGCTACCACTCCTTCACCAAAAACAACTCAAGGCAAGTAAATTCTGACAGAGCTTTAACAATCAAACCTCTCAGTTTACCTTTTTATGGTTTACTTTCATTCATGTACAGTTACCACACCTTAACCAACAAACACTTTAGGTAAGTAAATTTCAACAAGAACTTGATCAATCACAGCATCCCTTAATAAAAGGCATCCATATCAACTTAAATCTTATAGAAATACATCAATTATTTCCTCATTAAAAGTATGATAATATTAGGGTTGAGAATAAAAGATGTCTCAAGGTAGCTTTTAATTTGCTATTTTATATTTTACTAATAAATAGTTTGTTTTACTAGGCTTTTCAAGCACCTCTGAGAGGTGGACAATGCCTTGAATCATATTTGATCCCTAAAGGCTTCACTGACATTTCTGTTGTTAAATTGTTGCTTCTAAATCTAGTTACAGCTTTTACACCTTCACCAACAACCACTTCAGGTTAGTAGATCACTTTTAAGAAAAGATATCAATCATGCATTTCAGTACTAAAAGAATATTTCTCTACCTTCTAAATCTTGATGGATGCAGATGAACAAATTATTTCCACACAAAAATGATGATATTTTAGATCACAGAGAAATGCTGTTTGAGGGGTCACCATAAAGAAAAAAGAGATAGTTTTCCTAGGCTTTGCTTGAAAACATCATTGACCTTTAAAGAAGTCATCCTTAATATGTATGTAAAATCAATAACCTAATTACTATTACAGTAAAATAACAACACAGTCAATATCACAGTATGAGGATATTTTCAGTGCACTTGATTCGCATAGCCTTTCTTTATTCAGCAACAGCTGCAATATCTTTGCCAACACATCGATCAATGGATATCAGACCATTGTTTCTTTATGAAAGCAGAAATAACTTTACTCAGGGAAAAAGTGTTCTAATGGATTGCTCATGTTTTTCCCAGCAAAATATCACCTCAAGGCAACTAAATTCTGACCGAGCTTTAACAATCAAACCTATCAGTTTACCTTTTTATGGTTCACTTACATTCATTTACAGTTATCACACATTCACCAACAAACACTTTAGACAAGTACATTTCAACAAGAACTTTATCAATCACAGTATCCCCCAATAAAAAGGCATCCATATCAACTTAAATCTTATAGAAATACATCCATTATTTCCTCATTAGAACTATGATAATATTAGCGTTTAGAATGAAAGATGTCTCAAGGCAGCATTTAATTTGCCACTTAATATTCTTGTAGTAAATAATTTGGTTTACTAGGCTTTCCAAGCACGTCTGAGAGGTGGACAATGCCTTGAATCATATTTAATCCTTATAGACTTAACTGACATTTCTGTTGTTAAAGAGTTGCTTCTAAATCTAGTTACAGCTTCTACACCTTCACCAAAAACCACTCCAGGTTAGTAGATCACTTTTAAGAAACGATATCAATTATGGATTTCAGTTCTAAAAGAATATTTCTCTACCTCCTAATTCTTGATGGATGCAGATCAACAAATTACTTCCACACAAAAACGATGATATATTATATCACAGAGAAAAGCTGTTGGAGGGGTCACCATAAAGGAAAAAGAAATAGTTTTCCTAGGCTTTCCTTGAAAACATCATTGACCTTGAAAGAATTCATCCATAATTCTTATGTGAAAACAACAACCTAGTTACTATAACAGTAAAACAACAACATAGTTAATATCACAGTATGAGGATATCTTCAGTGTACTAGATTTGCATAGCCCTTCTTTATACATTAACAGCTACAATATCTTCGCCAACATCACTAATCAATGGATATCAGACCATTTTTTCTTCATGAAAGGAGATATACAGTTTACTTAGGGAAATAAAGGGATTTCTCATGTTTTTCATGACAAAAAGTCACATTCTCAAAAAGGGTTCAGTAAATAAGTGGTTTCTTCTCATGAATCAGTGATATTTTGATATTTTTCCAATTGAGTGATTTATTTTCTTCCAGTTACAGCTTCAACTCTAGCCACCACTCCTTCACCAATAACCAATCCAGGCAAGTAAATTCTGAAAGATCTTTAAAAAATCAAACCTCCTAGTTTACCAAGTTTTGGTTTACTTACATTCATTATCAGTTCCTACACCTTCACCAACAAACACTTGTTGAATTTCAGTACTAAGAGAATATTTCTCTACATTCTTTTTTTTTTTTTATTGTGGAGAATATTTTATTGTCAACTAGTCATGAAAATCATGTTTCAATGTGAATTGTACAGGATATATACACACAACTATTCTAGCAGCCATAAAGAAACAGATACATTTTTAAATGTTATAGGGTTGTCATGCACTGGTAAAATAATCTACCCTGTTTCTACAGATTTTGGAAATACATGTGTCACATCTCACCCATGGAATATTATTTCTTCTCCCAATTTTTTTATTTTTAAAAATTTTCATACAGGACAAAACACAACAAGACAATATGACAGACACATCAAAACAGTATTTGCAGTTAGTACTGCCCACCCCCCAAAGGTCCACACTCCCCCCTATTGGATTGTCTCCCACAGTTGAGCTAAATACGTAAATTTATGCATGCGACCTTCCTTCATATATACATATTTCTCTGTCTCTAATTTCCTCTTCAGTTCCACCATGAAAGCCATAATATCTAAGTCATTTGCATAAAATAATTTCTGCCGATGCACAAAGGATTTAGCTTGTAAAATTACATAATTGACCGTCCTGGTTGAGGAGGCAACACCATATCTTCCAAATATAACCTCTTTTTTAGTAATCATTAAGAAGTTGTCACTAAGGACATTTTTCAGCCATCTTGTTATGGCTTCCCAGAAAAACTTTGTCTTTGGACATTCTACCAAGAAGTGCATTAAGTCATCCCTTTTTGTACAATAGTTACATTCTGGGGAATCAACAACCTTTCTCTGGGCTAAATATTTATTGCATGTAATAGTACCATTTAAAACCCGGTACTGTAACGATTGCAATCTTGTGTCCCTAGAAGAGGAAAATGGTATTCGATATATAGTCTCCCACTCCTTGGAGTTGATTTCGAGATCTTGAAAAACCTTTTTCCACCTACCCATACAGCTCGGGATTCTAGCTATTCTGTCCCTTACAATCATATAAATTCTTCTACTGGTTAACCTCATAATAGCCACAGGTTCTTTTTCTCTACATTCTTAATCTTGGTAGATGTAGATTTACCTATTACTTCCTCACAAAAACGATTAAAAGTTAAATCTCAGAAAACTGCAGTTTGAGGGGTCACCATATAGGAAAAATAAATAGTCTGTGAGATAGAGATGTCAAAACATCTTGATTTATTATATAAACTGCTGTGAGAAATTCTAAGAATCAAAACCCAATGCACCATCTAATGTCTCGTAATGTGTCACTGTTCTGTACTGTCTTGTCTGGTCTATCAAACCATAATCGATATAGTGTATGACACACTACACAAAGTACTGTATAGTATTATATTATAACTCTATATGAATAATGGTATCAGATCATATCTGTTCTTCTGTTTAAGCATGTCTCTATTGCAAGTACTCACTCTTTCTTACTTAAGAACAGTTCATTAGAAATAATTGGAATACCAAGCACATAAAAGTGTTGGTAAATACCAAACAGGGCCCTGTTTTTCAGTCACGACAATCGTAATTTCTGATACCCTAAGATCGTACAGCGAATGTACGATACTTTGGAAGACAAAAGATGGTGGGTGTTCTATAGTCACTATCGTAGTGTGCCACAGGAGATCGCCGCGAAAAACGTCGGCCGTACGACAAGTATGGAATTGTCTTAGGCTCTCTCAAGGAACCAGCTAACTGTTTTGGTTATATTGGCTAATCTTCTTCATATTTGGTACGATTGTAGATTATATGTATACCTTACTCGTATTAAAGTTTCATTGCTTAATTCCCGCATTCGGTACGACATGTCAATAGTTGTCTTGTACAGAGGTGCACACTACCCCGCTCGATCTAGGTACGAGAAACTTTTGCAAAGCGGCGCAGTGTATCGCCGCTGTTGACACACGAACTCCGGTACACTGGCCACCAGTGCAGACGAAATTCAAACGCTAATAACGTCAGAACAAATCTTCCGAGCTTCTTCATATTTGGTACGATTATAGGTTATGGGTATCCCTTACTCGTGTGAAAGTGTCATCACTTAATTCCAACGGGAAGTAAAGTTTTGCATTTGGTACGACAAGTCCATAGATGTCTTAGACCTACGACACTCTGGGCTACAGTTTCCGCTCCATTAGCCACCAACTGTCGTGACTATAGCACATCTCACACCGCCCTACGTGTCGTACACCAGCGATATGTCGCCCATCGCCGATTATGTCACGTATATAGGACACACGAACCTGGATGATGTCATTATCAACGATTGTTGTCACTGAAAAACAGGGCCCTGGATTGGTTCTTAAGGACTCAAAGCTGTCTGAACAAAGTGACAATGAACAATCAATAAGAGAGGAGTTCTTTCTAAGAAAGACTCAAACAATCTAGATGATCAACTTAAAAGATCTAAGATAAAATCCTGAGGGTTGCTGAACTAACGATGCTCTGTGACTTAGCATATGTATTATTTGATGCCGATTAGATAACACTGAAAATATGGATTAAGGTTAATAAGTTGGAACACAAGGGTGGCAACTGATTAAAGGGTGGAATGAAGAAACATAGATCTGAGATATATATATACATAGGTCAATGTATTTAGGAAAAAAGAAAAGGAGCAATGGTCTGACCATATCATTGTGAATTGTTGTTTGGAATTGTTTTCTGGGTTTTTTGAAAAAATTAAAAGATTTAAGATTGTATAAGGATCAAGTGAATACCAAGCAACGGTGTCTCTGTGTAAAAGCAGAGGTCCAGGATTAAGGTTGAAAGGTCCGCCTATCCCTAAAACTGGAATGAATGATGTAAACAAAAGAAAAAGAAAAGCTGATTGCAAAAACAAAATAAAAGAATATGGGATGAGTAGAAGACAATTGCTGGGGATCATTGATGTCGATCTCCTTTACTAGTGATAAGACTTCCTCATGATTGAAAACAATCTTGTTTGCAACATACTCAGTTTGTTCTAGTGTGTTAGTCCACACATAATTATTATATTTGTCAGCTAATTTACTCCCTATCGATGTTAAGTAATTCTTGATGTAGTCCGCTATCTGGTTCTTTTCTATGGGTTTGCCAGTTTTGTCATCATTTCACTCTAGGTCACAAGCGCTGTTATTGTTCAGTATAATTTTTTTCACTCTCTCCCAGAATAGTTTAGGGCTTATGTTGTTGACTTCCATAATAAATTCTTTTTTAGCATCAATGATTAATAATATTTTGCTTCACCCTGTTTCTCAGGTGTTTAGCTTCTTATAATTCATGAGGTCTTCAAACTCATAGAAGGCGTTTCAATCATTGTTGATTTTTATTTTCTTGGTAGCGAGTTTTATTGTAGTTTCTGTATGAGCGACCAAAGCTTTGAGTAGTCTGATATTTTTCTTTGTGTTTCTTTTTGGTCATGGAGATTGCCTTATGGTCACTAACATTCAAGCTTAGAGTTCCACTGTTTGTTCTCTGGGGTATAGACGAAAAAGCCAAGTCAATAGTATTGTTTAGTTGTGTCTTTTCAGTGATGTGTTGTTTCAGACCTAATGTTGTTTCAAGTTGTTTTAGGATAGTCGTGTTAGGATCGTTTGCTATTTGATAATGTTCATTAAAGTCTCCCGTCAAGATATTTCTTCGTTCGGATAGTTATCCTTATTTTAATTAACTGAGCTTATTAAGTATTCTGTAGCAATTCTTGTAGAAACTTTTGGAGGTATGTAGGTTACTCCTACTATGATTTTTTTCTGATTCTTCGGTTCCAGAAGCATCCACACGCATTCAATATTTTCAGAGCTAATATTGTAGATGCTAGTTATATCATGGCTACTTTTTATTGACCTACATACATAAGGACATACACCCCCACCAATTTGTGTCTCTCCTTGTTCATTTAGCCAGGATCAGTCAAGCCCCGTTATATAGTAGTCATCTATGATTAGAGGCTCTTTGGGGTAGTCAGGGGTAAGCCATGACTCAGAGATTGAACAAAAACTTGCATTTGAGAGCATTAGGTGAGTTTTGATTAGGTCAATCTGCGCTTTGATGCTACACATATTATGATGCCCGATATGTAGACCTCGGCTCGGAATCACATTTGCCTCAATCGTTACATTCTCTACTTGTGATAAAAAAGGACCTGATTAAAAGTCATCTGTAGTGAAAAATTCTACCAACACTATCAGAGATAATAGCACGTCTTTCAACTTCATCTTGAACCCACATCGTTGTACAATGACCTGAGCGACCCCTTGTTGTACCTAGAATACAAAGTAGTGTAAAAAGCGATGGCACCCACTGGCCACAGTCACAGATGCAACCCCGGTGAACAACATTGCTCACTCCCTTTTCTCCAGCATAAAACTCTTGATTAACCTACAAAAAGTGTCTGACAAGAGGGAAGAATACCTGTACTGGTCATATCTATTGAGTCTCTTGGAGAATGAGAAAAGGACTTCTCGTATGGGAAAAAGACATTCACAGAGATCATATGGATGATCAGGGAAATAAAATCAAGGCTGGATGGTCAGGAGAAATCCACCTGTAACTCCTGCCACAAAATCTGCTATAAGACGACCCATGCTAGAACCTGTGGTTCTATGTAAACTCCTCCCGTTTGCGAAGTCAAGTCTGTCTTCTAATGAGTGCCTATGGTGTTTTAAATAATGAGCACTGCCGATGCAGGCTACCTCATCAAAAGCACCAAAGCAGAAATGAGCCTGCAACAGGTGCAAGTAAGAGACAAGGTGGCTGAAGTTCACAATAAAACAGTCATGGACGCCAAGTTCTGCCCATCCAGCCATCCCATCAATAGGAGTAGAGTCACAAAGCATACTCTTGCTGCTGGGTAGTAAGATTACAGTTGGGCACAGACCAACACAACACAAATTCCCTTACTGGTTGTCCTAACCTAATGCCAGAAGGTATTTCCTAGGAACCTCCCCATACAACAAAATAGCAACACGCCCCAAATGCATGACCTGCTTCTTCAGTAACACTCAACCCTACTACATTGGGTGCATTTTACATGGACAACAAAGGAGAAGTTTATTATTTCGATCCTTACCGCCATCCCCACACTAATATATATCACGCACACTTCTTATGCAAGGCTTCAAACGATCATGGACCCTACAACTACGATGCGGAAATCGGGCTATACAAACCCTAAATCTCGCCTCAAGGATGCACAAGCTTTTTGAAAATATGGCTGGTGTAAATGCATTCTCCAAAACACAATAACCACGATCATGAAACACCTAAACATCTCCTCATGTTGACCAGCAAAAGCACCCACCAATGGTGGTATGATGAGTTGAGTATTGCCCAATATAAACAATAATGTAGTTGTATATACATCATATATACGCCCAGGGGGGTGTTGCATAAACCGGGAACGATAAACCATGTAAATTTTGGTGAAGAACGATAGTACAACGAAAATATAACGTAACTTTTTTCATCGTGTTGCACAAAACACGTCGCTGTGTTATCGTTCGTCTGTTGATACAACGAAAGTAACAACGAACGATAAAAGGAAAATTAGGCAAGGTACCCGTTTGACCCCGGGGAATCCCGGGAAATCCCGCGAAAATCCCCCAATGACGTCATGAGATGTCCCATTCTAACAATTCTAACTTTAAAAAGGGAAATTGCTGTAGTGTCATTAATAACAGGGCGATTTTCATAAACAAAACGTCGTTAGAAAGCTAAGAAGTAGGCCTATCTGTTGACATATATATATACATTATATATAGATATATTGGATATAGATATATGATATAATGACAGGATATACCTGTGTCGTATATTTCGTCAAATGGGGATCCTTTAACCCATTCAGGGCGAAAATGCCTGCAGGCATTATGTACATGGGGGGCGAAAATACGTACAGGCATTATGTACACAGGGGGCGAGAATGCCTACAGGCATTCATGATATATTCAAACATTTTCGAATAAGTTTGATCCCGGGCCCGCTTTGACCCGGGCCCGGTTCGATCCCGGGCCCGCTTTGATCCCGGGCCCGCTTTGATTCCGGGCCCGGTTTGGCCGCACCCGGGCCCCATTTGATCCCGGGCCCGGTTTGATCCCGGGCCCGGTTTTATCCCGGGCCCGGTTCTATCCCGGGCCCGGCAGGCCGGCAGGCAGGGAGACAGGCAGGCAGGGAGGCAGTCAGGTAGGCATGCAGGCAGTCAGGTAGGCATGCAGGCAGGCAGGCAGGCAGGGTGGCAGTCAGGTAGGCATGCAGGCAGGCAGGGAGGCAGGTAGGCATGCAGGCAGGCAGGCAGGCAGGGTGGCAGTCAGGTAGGCATGCATGCAGGCAGGCAGGCAGGGTGGCAGTCAGGTAGGCATGCAGGCAGGCAGGGAGGCAGGGAGGCATGCAGGCAGGCAGGCAGGCACGGTGGCGATCAGGTAGGCATGCAGGCAGGCAGGCAGGCAGGGTGGCAGTCAGGTAGGCATGCAGGCAGGCAGGGAGGCAGGTTGGCATGCATGCAGGCAGGCAGGCAGGCAGGGTGGCAGTCAGGTAGGCATGCAGGCAGGCAGGCAGGGTGGCAGTCAGGTAGGCATGCAGGCAGGCAGGCAGGGTGGCAGTCAGGTAGGCATGCAGGCAGGCAGGGAGGCAGGTAGGCAAGCAGGCAGTCAGGCAGGCAGGGTGGCAGTCAGGCAGGGTGGCAGTCAGGCAGGGTGGCAGGCAGGCAGGCAGGGTGGCAGTCAGTTAGGCATGCAGGCAGGTAGGCAGGCAGGCAGGCAGGCAGGCAGCCTCCTTCCCTCTAAGAGGCAGAGAGGGAGACATGGAGTGGCATGGAGGCAGGCAAGCAGGCTGGCAGGCAGGCAGGGAGACAAGGAGGAAAGGAGGCAGGTAGGCAGGGAGGCAGGGAGGCAGGGAGGCAGGCATTCATGCAGGCAAGCAGGCAGGGGGGGTGGGGGGGCTGGTACAGATAAGTTTTGAGCGGTTCTTTGAAAAAATTTCAAACTACGACAACTCCTTACTTGTCCGGGGTTATTGTTCTTTGTTGCCACTTCGGTTCACTTTGGGAAGGGTAAAATTGTTTAAATGCAACACGAATTGTCTCAAGAATTTCCGAATTAACGAACGATAAATATTTGCGGGTCGATTTGTCCTTATGCAACATGACATACGAAAGTTAACGAACGAAACCACAACGTTCGATAAAACAACGAAAGGTTTTTATGCGCCTCAATTTTTGGCATTTGAAGATTAACGTTCATTGTTGGTATATGACATTACAATTCGTTCTTTATGCATCACTAACGTTCGTTATACATTTTCGTTATGGTTTTAGTGTTCGTTCCCGGTTTATGCAACACCCCCCTGATTCACCAAACGTATATGATATGTATACAACCTGCATAAACATGTCACGCATGCAGAGGATATTTCTTTGCATATATACACTTGGCAGCAAATACAGCCATTACGCTTCTGTATTCACACATAAACTGTATTATATATGTTGCATACGCTGGAGTGAAATGTGGACGTATATATATATAAAAACCTGTCAATATACCTCAAATGCATGCATTTACCCGGTGGCGTTGTTCTGGTAGAGGTATTTGTTGTGGAAAGGAGTAGCCATTCATAAAATGATGAACTATAAAATTGTTTTTGTCGTGCAATATGTTAGAGGTACTGATAGTCTATTCTTAGACTGCATGCACAGCCTTGTCAAGTGAGTGGAGGGGAAGCCACCAGGTTCAAAACAAACAAAATGACGAATGGGCTGCAAGTGTGAGTAGGAACCACAAGTAATGGAAAATGCACACTGTAACTAAATATATTAGGACAAATCTGATACGGAAATTAGGTTTTATAACCCTGCCTTTGTTTTGGAATGTATTATATATGCTGAGAGTCGATTCATGAGCAAGCTGCACAGTCATAATTAATTGTCAAGCGGCTGCGGCCCCTATTATCGCTCAAGCACTTTTCAAAGTCACCAAATTTCGTTTTTGAGAAATATTTCATGTATAATACTGTATCATTTGTTTTATTTACTTCATCTTATTGAATTGTATCAGTTCGATATCCTATAAGGGTTTATTGCTCGTGATATCCGCAGCGCAACTAGAGCGATGTTCATTGGCATTTGAAAATCGAGCTGGTTTCTGGGGCTGCTGCCCACTCCACTTGCCAGCGGTCCACCTGTAAGAAGCCAGCGGCGAACACAGGCGGAACCCAGCCAAACTCAATATAAGGCGTCAGAGACGTCTGGAACTTAACTTAAGAAATACAGAATTAACTTAAACTAACTACTGGACGTAGCAGGCAGAGAATAGACTAGGGGCCACCCATAAAGTATGTACGCACAATTTCCGTAAAAATTGACCCCCCACCCCCCCCCCCCCCCCGTTGCACAGCATATGCTTCTCATGAACCCCCCCCCCCCCCTTATTGCATATGTACACTTTCTGGACCCCCCCTTTCCAACACATAAAGTCAGTTTTTCCCAATTTCTTGGCAGATTTGATTCACATGGAAGGAGACACCTGGTACATAGACAGAGACAAAAGTCCCTTAAAGGGAATGCACACTTTGCAACTTTTTCCATTTTTAGGGGAAAGGTGGGCACAAAACTCCATTTGTGATATTTTTGTGGTGCAATATCTGTAGTTATGCATAGCTGTTCTTATGATATTGTACTGCCACCCCCCCTTTTACTCTCATTACAGCTGGGAAGGCCACTGGGAGGGCTGCCAGTCCCCCTCCTAGTCCCTCTCAGCCCCTTCATGTCCTTTAACTATCGTTTCCTTTGCGATTATGTTATGAAATATCTAGAAGTGTTTATTCTAGGTTGGATCTGTGTAGCATAAACATTTATCCCCATATGTCTTTTTATCTCCTCATAGAAACAGATCATAATTGAAAAAATTCATTCACATAATTATTGTGTCTGGCGACATTATATGCAAATTTTTCAGGAGAGCTGGAGCAAATAATATGCATAATATGCAACAAAATGCAGGAGAATAACATTTAGTATCCTATAGATTTTGTAAATCTATAATAAAACTTCTAGTTATCCATGGTTGAGATTTATTTCACTGTGTGAATGGAGGAAAATCCCAAGAAATATCTCAAGGTGTGCAAGATTTGCCTAGAGATTTGCAACCCACCTGCGGCAAGGGTGATCGTTGGAAAAAAGTTATCTCAGCAAAATAGAACCCTGTCATTGACACAAACAGATTGTGTTCCACTACTGAATCTCACAGGATTTGTCTCAGACAAACGGCATGTGAGGTTTGTGAATCCTACCTTGTGAATCCCACTATAAGTGGGATTCCCACTTTAAGAGGGTTCTCCCCCAATCTGTGAGTCTCAGTGGTCCCACATAAAACCTATTATTGTTGGTGTTGTCATAAGTAGGTGTTAATATTGGTGGGTGCTGGTGTGGGGTTTTGGTGTTGATGGGTGTGAGTGTGGAGTGTTAGTTGGTGTAGGTATTAGTAGCTATGAATATGTTGGTGTTGGTGGATGTGGATGATGTATAAAGTAGGTGTTCATGTTGGGAAATGTTGATGTGCTGTGTGTGGGGTGTTGGTGTGGATGTCTGGATGGGTGTAAGTGTGGGTGCCAGTCGGTGTGGATGGGTGTGGGTGTTGATGGGTGTGGGTGTTGTTATGGGTAGGTGTTGTTATCGATGGGTGTTGATGGGTGTGGGCAGGTGTGAGTGAGAGTGTTGGTGGATGGGGATTTTGGTATGAATGCAGGTGTTCGTGGGTGTGGGTATTCTTTTAGTTAGGAGCAGGCAAACAGAATCTATTAATTCCTTACCAACAGCGAGGTACATCTTAAGGATGCTTAATAATTAAATATTAATATGAATTGATATTTGAAGTTAAGTAATAATTAAGTTACGTTCATTCTACGTATCTCCAGCAATTATGGAAGAGGACAGAGAGTGAAATATGGTTCTCAAGGTTTAATTGTTCACAGCAACATAACATAATTGTATAATAGTTCATTATGGCATCATGGCATTGGTTCACACTTTCTTAAAACGTTTTGGCATTGTTCTAAGTCAGTTCTGACACAAGTTAAATTCGTCATAAATGTTCTTGACTTTTCTTATGTGTGAAAAGAGGTTTAACAGCATAAATGTCAAAGTTGGCAAGTTGCCAAACGTTCGAAGGAAACTATTACAGCAATGAGTGTGAGACGACACGTAGCCGCACAGTATGATGCAATATACATCCTAGGGGGATCGAACAACATCACATACCGAGACCACTATACCGGATACATTGGGCTGCGAGAAGGCACAACCAGAAATACGGTCAGTAATGTAATCTCACAATTCTGAGACCTCAAGGAAGTGATACACAAGTTATATCCTGAGACGAAAATCATTATTTGTACGATATATGGAGTGTCCTTGCAACTCGCGAATCACAGGTCTGCTGCTTTTAGTGAACAACCGAAACTGAATGATATTGTGCGCCGAGTAAATGAGGAAATATGTGTGCTGAATGACCAAGAGGGTGTGTATACACCATACTTGGCTAGGGAAATACACCGTAACAGACCACATAGGGAAACTCGCCATCTCTACACTCGCCTATATGACGGTGTGCATCCAGATGCGGCAACACAAAACAAACTTGGGATCCTACTATCGGGTGCTATGAACAAAAATATAATTACCGGATGCCATGCCTAATGAAAGCTGAGAAACATCTAATACAGAACACTGAGTCATATGACCAGACATATTGATGTAGAACATTTATATATTTTTTGAATAGGGCTCTCTCGTGTCAAATGATCGAACCAGAGATTGAATGAAAACGTAAAAAGAAACATGAGTCAAATGACCAGTTCCTTTTTTCTGCCCTAAAAATTATATATGAATATGTCGACTAAAGACGCAATATTACGACAGCATTGCATTTACAACAAGAACTGGTACTGTCGGGACAGGTATCTTGTATACGACGATTTAATCTTAATGGATTATGCTATATATCTTTATTGTTTTGATTGTTATATTAGCACTGATAGCTATGCTCTAACATTTGACTTAATATGTGGAGCTACTCCGTTGAGAATGGGATCTCTGCGGTTGAATGTATTGCACCTATGTGTATATGTTAATTTAATGTTATTGTCTCGGTCTATTGTACTATGGAAGAATTGATATGGGTGTTTCAGAAAATTGTCTGTTATAATATGGAGCATAATTATAAATGACTTATTATTCACTAGATGATATTAAGAAAATGAAAGGGTTAAAATTTGTAACAGCTAATGTGAAAAGTATTTTCAGGAAAATTGACCAAGTAACTGACCTATTTCAAAATTGTGATTATATTACGGTTACGGAAACCTGGTATCGTGAATGTTATGATCAGGACATGTTAAATATTCCGGATTTAAAATTGCTACGAAATGATAGGGATTATGTTGAGAAAAAGATAGGAGGGGGGGTAGCCCTATATATAAAAGAAAGTAGAGCAAGTCATACGAGTATTGTAAGTGAATATTGTTTTTCTTGTGTAAAGTATGAAATCTTAACGGTGCAAGTGTTAGAACCAAATCATAAAACGTTATTGATTGTTTCTCTATATAGGCCGCCACATAAAGATGTCAATAGCTGTTATGATAAACTAAAGGAAATTATTGCAGATGAAAGGTTTAGAAATCACGAAGTGTGGATTCAAGGTGACATGAATATTAATAGTAATATAAAAAATAGCCCTAAATATCAACCAGTTAAAAATCTTTTATCAACTTATCATTTAGAACAGATCAATACATTAGATACCTATTTTCATAATAAGGGACGAAGTAAGATAGACCACATATATACTAATTCAAGATATGTTAAAACGGGAGGTAATATTAATATATATTTTTCAGATCATGTACCGATTTTTGCTCTACGAAAACATGAGTCTGTGAAAGTGGATAAAATCAAAATTAAGGGTAGAAACTACAGGAAATTGAATAAGGGGAATTTACAGAGACATGTTGATTCCTTTGATGTATCTTGTTTTGAAGATTGTGAGGACACCTATGAAACTTTTGTTAAATATGTTGAAGAATATCTAGATATACATTGTCCAGTAAGAACTTTTACAATAAAATCCAAAGAAGGAATTGAGTTACCAAAGGAAATAGTAAAACTTATAAATGAAAGATCAAACTTGCTTACGACTTTGACGTATTCCGATGATAATTACCAAGCCAACTTAAGAAGGATATGACAACTACGTAGAGAAATCAACCACAAGATACGTGAACATAAAGGAAAGATCATCCAAGAGATTCTCGATAATAATAGAAAAAATCCCAAGAGATTTTGGAGAACAATTGATAGCGTATGGAGCCCCATAAGTAAATTACGGAAAGAGACAATGACAGACAAGATTGAAAACCTACCGGACCTCAATAGATACTTCTCAACAATTGGAGAAAAATTAGCATCAGAGTGTAATCAATACGGACATGAAACTAATGTTGAATCACCAAATGTGTTACATGAACAGCTAATCTTAGAAAATGTGAGTGAAACAGAAGCAATAAGATGTATTAGAAATTTAGAAAATGATAAAGCTACAGGCATTTAGTATATGAAAATTTCGATGTTAAAGGGAATACTAAAACAAAATCCAAAAATAATTAGCACTATGTTTAATGATATGATATTGAAATGTGTTTTTCCTTGCAGTCTCAAAATAGGAACTATTACCCCATTACCCAAGGGAGGTGATCTCTGCTTGTATAAAAATTGGCGGCCCATATGCGTGTTACCAACATTCTCCAAAATAATGGAAAAATTAATTCATAAACAACTAATGTCTTATATCCAGGAATACTCAATTATTAATCAATTTCAATTTGGCTTTATGCCAGGGCGATCGACCGCCCAGGCAATTTTTAGAGTTTTAGATATACTATTAAACAATGTCGATGATAGAAACTATAGTATGTGTGCCTTTGTCGATCTGACAAAGGCTTTTGATTCTGTTAACCATTCATTGTTACTTAAAAAGTCTAAAATTGGACTCTCAAAAAACTCAGTTAAATTTTTTGAATCTTATTTACAAAATCGAATACAAAGAGTTAAAGGAAAAAATACAATGACAGATTATGTATCGGTAAATTATGGTGTTCCGCAGGGCTCGGTATTGGGCCCTGTTCTCTTTATCATTTTTGTTAATGAACTGTTTTCACAATCAAAATACTCTGATATGACTATGTACGCAGATGATTTAGTAGTAATTGTTAAAGGTAAAGATCCACAAACGATCCAAGAGAATATGCAACTAGAATTGAATGCGATCCATAAATGGTTGGATGCACATTTATTAACAGTAAATGGTCTAAAATCAAACATTATGTGGGTTGTCGGTAAGGGGAAACCAATACCTGTGCGAACCTGTATAATTAACAAAACAAAACTGAAAATTGTTAAGAGTTATAATTATCTGGGAGTTGTACTAGATAATCATATTACCTTCAAACAACATGTTATTATTGTTATAAAGGATGTGAGACAAAGATTGTTTAAACTGAGGAAAATTCGGTAAACTTAACTATGTGGATTTCATATATTTATTATCAAGTCAGAATGACAAGAAGAGATTACAGGACTGCTATTAACTGTAGAAACCCAAGAGATCTCACAACTGATATCTTACATGAATACTGTCATATAAGGCCTCTGTATTATCGTAGATGTGTACACCTCTTGATGATGCTTTTCTGGTGGAGAAATGCAGCAGAACATCTAGAGCCGCAAGATGTAGGAGTAACAAGATTAAGTACAAAAATAAGATTCCAAATCAAACGACCTAGGACTGAAAAATTTAAACATAGTCCACTATATCAAGGTGTAACATTGTGGAACCAGTTATCAAGAGAAGTACAATGTCTGACCAGAAAAGAATCATTCAAAACTGCTATAAAAGTTTTCCTACTTCAGGATAATATATATAATCAACTAAGTAAATTATAAATCAGATAGTGTCATCATAAAGCGAGTCAAATGACCGTGATGGAACATAAAAAGTATAAGTCATTGTAATTTAAATATTTAAGAAAATGAAATCCCATATTTACTTAATAATAAATCTATATAGTAAAGATGTACATGAAGCCGATATGTTTGTATTATTTGTCTGTCTATGTTGAAAAATGAAATTCGTGAAACAATGGAAAACTCACACAAAACTGACGTCAATACCACATAAGTCGAGCCGCACCCAGGGCTTGGTGCGGTTAACTGTCAGTAGTAGACGGAAATGTCACTTTTCATATGGCAATCTATGTCACGATCCAAAATATAGGTATGTGAAACATACAGATTGTATCCCTCAGCCGTATGGACCAAGCTGGCTGCGTGGCATGCCCTGTGAGGCAGTTTCCCTTGGTTGCGATCAATACGGGTCACCCCCATGCGGTAAACACAGAGCCAGCATATAATCCTGATCTTGACGTAATTGAGTCAGTCCGGTCAGCGCAGCGCATTGTAACACCATCTGCAATAAAACTTTTAACAGGACAAAGCCTTAGAGTCATTCAGCCTTAGAGTCATTCAGCTTACTATTCACAACAGATAGTAACACTGGTGGAGAACTCCTAAGACTACTGGTAAACATCTCCCACAAGCACGCAAAACATTGCTAAAATACCATCATTTAGCACCTATGCCGGACACGGCAAGCCTCCGACGGTCAGTAAGAAAAGAAAGATCAAACACATTGTCACAACAGCCAGCAGCAACACAACAGCCACCAGCTGCCAATGATGATGATATCAAGCCATCCAAGAAAACAGACACCTTCGAGGTACCATAATCAACAACCATAATCAACAGAACTCAACATAGGACACCAATGTAACCTCTGTATGTAGCCCCTCTTACGCAATCATAAAGGTACCCTACAGATGCACTCTATCTATTAACAACCAACTACTTGTCACACCCTCCTCATGCGAATCTCAACACACTACTCAGATCTTCTTACACACCCTTAATTTACCCGTAATTTCTTCCTTCCGGCCGCCACCACCATCCCTTAAAGGCGACTCACTTCTCACCTTTCCACCTAATATTCATTTACCCCTTATTAACAAAGCACAATCAGACACAACAGCCTGCTCTGATTCCCTCTATAAAAGCCTTTCCGACCTTAAGGCACTCACTCAAGCTCTCACCTCCGCAGACAACTCTAGCTATACACTGCACTCCATCTCGGAACTCCTACCCACCTACTTTGACTCTTACACCTCCTCCCCCCTCATCCATATTATCCTCCTCGTCATTCTCAGAATGATACTCTCCAGACTCCTGCCTGCCTTGTGGGGCTGCTTGAAATCATTCAAAACACACCACAAGCAGTCCCCCACTATCCAACTTAAGCTATTTTTCCGCTCTCGATGCTGCACTCTACCCCTCCTATCCTCCTACGCTCACAGTTCAATGGTCTGGCCCCATCACCATCATGGTCCAAGGCCAGTCCCATGAGGTCCACCTACCTTCAAACATTCCGGTCCCACTGTCAGCTCGATTGACTGTGTTCCGCGCAACCAGAGGACTCGTCATCGCAGCTGTCACGGTCACGGACGTGCAAGGATCAGAAACGAGCCAGATCCCCTGGGCCAACAAAAACCACCGCAGACTGAGCCGCGGACTTAGATTGCCAAATTGTGGACAACAACTGAGACTTATGACAACACACCATGCCCAGAACTTTAACCTCATGCATGAGCGCTTCATTGTTAGGTGTCACCAGACACCAATTTACCTTTCTTGTATATAACATATATAATCTTAATTTTAAGCCTTATTTACTTGTGCCATTTCCCGTTACTTGCTACCACACTTTACCCTATCGTGCCGGGTGCCCAAGGCAATAGCAGAGGTATGGAGCCGGGTATTGGTGCAGTGTATACCGCTAGAGGCCGGGTATAGAGGCCTAATTGTGAAAATTTTATTTTTGCATCACGTGACATGTCACATGATCCTTAATACTATTCTTATTTTGCATAAGAATATTAAATAAGATGTTCTACATACATACTGTGAAATTTTCATGTCTATCGAGCAAATATTTCCGATTTTATTCATAAAAACTAATGTTTTGTAAATGATGCCTCAAGGCATCATCCGGCAATCCCCGGATGATGTCTTGAGGCATCACCCGGTCAAACCTGGTTGATGTCTCAAGGCATCACCCGGCGTGAATGTTCTGGTAGTGGTTGTTTGTTAATTAGTCTTAATTAATGATAAACTCCTAGAGGGAGCTGTAGAAGCTGTTCTATACATTTATTTCCTCAAATCCTTGAATGAGGACGTTAGGATGAGAGAAACCTTAGCTAAACCTGGAACGTATACGACCTCTGGAGGTTAGTTTGAGAATTACTGAATCATTACTTTATCAATTACGGCACATAGTGGCCAGATTAAAGACTATGGAATCATACAGAACCTAACTAAATTACAAGTGTCGACACCTAGCGGTAGGCCTGATATAAACGGACGTAGATTCGCCTTATATGTATTTCAAATATACCAATCAATCAGAATCCTTAATTAGATCCAATAATTAACTTACTTAATATCTATTAAAGTGTAATAATTACGTAGGAGATGTGACAACTCTTAGCAGTGTGTTAGCAGGCTACCAGAATCTATTATTTCCTTGCTAACAGCGAGGCACTCTTTATGGGATCTTTAATTAAGTTATTTCCTTATTTATGATCGAGAATCATTAACTTACTGAATAGAATTCATTATCAAATCGTGTCTTGAGTATTCATGGAAGAGGTCAAAGATTGAAGTAAAGTTTGTAATGTTTTAATGAATCATAAAAGCGACATACAGATAATAATCAATTCAATATGGCATTGTATCATTGGTTTGTTCAACTCTTAAACGTGTTGGCTATGTGCCAAATCATATCTGACACCAGAAAAGTCTGCCAAAGTTCAACGTTCTCTTCAAAGAGTTCATTAGTTCGTAGTTCAGATATTAGAAATAGTCAGAGAACTTTCACAAAGTCAATAGTGGTATTCAGCTGAAGATCAATGAATTAATGTTAATTGATAAGTAAGACTCACCAATTAAAGATTGTCCGTAATGAACTCACATTGTTCCACTGGTTGTTCATAAACACAAAGATTCACAATTCCAATGTCGAAGTTGATGAATAATTAATAATGTTTGTTCACTCTAATAGAGTGAGGAAAGTTGGAGAGTGATCCGATGTGATCTCAGAGATTCCTATAAGTCTGTTCAGAATAAGTGTACTTGGAGAGTCCCTATCCAAGCCACTTTCTGCACTCCCAATGATCCAAGGCAAGTTGCCTTAGCTGTTCCTACTCAGTAAAATTCACTGCTGAATTTGCGCACTTTGCCGGATCCGGGGCCGTGCAAAACACGTCTTGACAGTAGGAGATGGTATTGGAGACTGATGATACAGTCAGCTCCAGAGCAGAACGCTAATGAGCTTTTACTAGAGGATCACGGGAAAATGCGGTGAAATCTCGTCCTAGTTCACATAAGTTCGAGAAGCACGTGGTTATGCAAATGAACACGCTATAAACTCGGGAACACCCTAAGGGGGACTCCTTAGGGAGCTCCAGAGGTGACTCCCCTAGACGTCAGAACTATGTCAGGGAGTCTATTCCTAGGGTGTGTTTCCCTAATAAAAACCTTGTGAGTAGTATATGAAACATCACCTTTAACACGGCCATCTACTTCAGTGAACGTTCAGCCTACAACGTGGCTTACTAGATATCTATGGTTTAACACTTTAGTATTCTAACACTTGATATAGATACTTTGGTCTAAACACTTGATACCAACCCTTGATACCAACACTTGATACCATGATACCTTGTTATTTCACTTATTGTAAAACATTGATATACAACTACCTTAATACATGAATACCTATGTATGCTCACATTTCCAAAACTTAATAAAATTACCTTTATAATTTCCAAAATATCTTTACTCTTAAAATATCCTTAATATTGTGCTGTATTTGGTTACAGCACATGAATGGGTTAACATCTCTATCAGCAGAACTATAGGAGTGGTTCCTCCCTTGTCCTGGGGATGGTTACGTAACATCACGTAATACCACGTAATGTGCCTTAGATTATCTCCATGACATATTTTCTAATTATCAAGATTGCATCAAGATATAATCAAAATTTATCTCACCTCTTTGTGCCAGCTAAGCTTCTCAATATCTCACAAAGCTCATTAATACGTAATTATTCTTGTTCTTTGATATCACCTTATCTTAACATAAGTCACATCTTAATAACTCATCAGAGTGAGTTTCCCGTTTCGCCCGGGGATAGTGTCAGGATCCAAAATATTGGTATGTGAAACATACACACATCCATCTAGAAATGGGAATACCTCATAGCGGTAACGTATACCGTAAAATGTGTCCCTTCCCAGATTACACCATGTCCTCAATATACTACATCTTCGGACTCAACCCATGCATTTAAGGTCATCGACCCGATCCGGTACCATCCACCAGAATCGCTTAGAGTCCTTATACTCTCACCAGAGAAATCTGCACGATCCATGTGCTCTCGTAAAACTCGACATGACAAGGGTGTAATCCTTAGATGTTTCAGACATCAATACACAAACACATACCCATGAGGAGTTACTATATTACTCGGCGTAGCGAGAGTAACTTGTAAAAATGAAGGTGAACGTACACAATACGTGAGAGATTGGAACCATAAAGGTATAAACATGATAAATTGGTAATAAGAATAATATGGACCTGTGTAAGGGGCATCACTAAGAAGTAAATTTGAACTATGGAGGATTATTGATTGTATGTACAACCATACCACCTACTAGCGGTCGCCGATGCGCCCTAGTCTTATCCCCCAGTAGTAGTTAGGTACTAATGCTGTCTTCCCTGCATCCCAGGGAGTCGTGACCAACGCTGACTATCCTAGTTGTGGGGGAACTCTCGTGACATGATCAACAGGCGTCGAATTGACCATACTTTGGTTGCAATTTGGAAGATTCTTGTAGTGTAAATGTTGTCACCTCGAGACTACTCTATACGATAATAACTTCAAATACAGCATATTATCGTAAATTTTGAATAAAATTTTGGTGAGATTCTAAATCCAGCAGGTTTTAGGCCAAGAATTTGTGAAGGCGGTGACCTGTAAAGCTGTACCACAATAATTTTGAAACCATTTTGAATAACTCTATCCGTACCCATCTACTACTGGCAACAAATTTAACGGGATATTTGGTAGATTGTACTGAAAAATGAGGTTTTTAGGTATAACAGTGAATAACATATTGACATATAGGTATATACAAGTAATTGTAGTCTAGCGAACTCGTTGATAGGTTTCCCCACTCAGTGAAGAAGATAAAATTATATATATGATGACAGGGTCTGCTAGGATAAAGGTAGGATAATTGATTAAGGATTGGTAAAATAACATTGATGCCTAGATAAATTGTCCCCTTACACTATTATTTAAGGGAGGTTTAGGCTCCCCAAGGCACCATATACGCCTATTGACCCACTACTGAGTGTAGCAGATCTGGAAAATATAAATGAATTTGAAAATATATGCCGCTGAGGCAAGACTTTGAATCTAAATTGTAGTAAAATACTCGCGGAGTAGGGTACCTACAACCACTACCCCCACAACTTTTTGAAATTTTTGGAAGAATTTCAAAAATTTGAACAACAGCCATGAGTCCACACCCCAACCCGGGGCGATGTGACTTATAAAAAGGGTGGCTCCCAGTCATAAGGCCCCCTTTATTCCACCGTGGCCACCATAGCTGAGGGGGCGACCCTAACTAGGTCGACCAGCAGGGAATCTTGAGGTACCTTCTAGTGACGGGCCAATCAACTGGAAATCTCATACCAGTGGGGCAATGCTCCTGCCCAGGGCTCGTACGTAGCCACTCAAAAAAGGACATGTAAGTACCCGCGGAGGACCGGGGAAATGCGGAGGGGATGATTATCGAGAGTGACAGCGGGAGGGAGGGAGTTGAGGCGTGGTCCTGATCAGGCGCTGGGGTGATGGGGTTGGGCTGGGGTTATGAGCTCTGCGGCAGCAAGCGAGTACAGGCCTGAATTGGGGGTAAATGCGACACATGTATATGGTGAATATGACGGCAAGGCTGCAGGACAGTACCCCGCTGGCGAGCCCGAGTCCAAAGGCAATGCCGTAGGAAGGCGAGGGCGGGCCCGCCAGGGCTTGGAAGTCAAAACCTTGGTCCAGCCGACCAAGATCGATGAGGGGTACTGTGATCTTGGGTAGTAGGGTCAACCTCTCCTGGACTCTCACCGGGAGAGAAGTTGGCCAAGAGAAGTTGATGGCTGTTAACTGAAGTCGATGACGGAACTTGACAGAGATGTTCGACTCACCCTGAGACATGCCTTCCAAGCACCATCCGGAAGCAGTGATGCGGCAAGCCAGGGGAAGATCCATGAGGGTAGGGCCCATCACTGATATGTGTGCCACCTCTTGGTCTAGACACCGGTGAATGACCTCCAGAGGCACGAAGGCGGCAATGACGGCTTTGATGGACCCTTCCTCTGGTGTGCTGACGGCTGCCTTCCGGGCATGACGTGGCATGACATGGATACGACACGTCTCTGGGTGTATGCCGGAGACCAAGGCGGACTCACATGTCAGCACAGTGCTCACCATAAGTGGGCAACACACACAAGGTCTCCGACCAAAACATGTCTTGGGGATAAAGTTGTCTTGTGACAGTTGCTGGACGGCAACCATGGGTAGTCCAGCGATGACTCGAAGGTTGTCTTGACCGATGGGGACGGGAAAGTAGGCGAGCTTGAAGACGTGGTAGGAGGCTGCCGTGATGCCGGGGAAGACGGCCCTGAAGACGAGTGCTCGGCCGTCATTCCAGGCTGCCTCCACTACCATCTGCCCATAGTGCCACATGAGGGACAGCGGATAGTGCCCAGCTTCTCGCAGATGGCGTAGCACTTCTGCGAGCTGGAGTGGGGGAAGTATCTCCTCAGTGAGATAACCACACTCCAACTGGACCCGCTGCTTCACATAAGCATCTACGGCAGCTTGGTGTTGCATCGCGACGTCTTTGAGGATTTGGAGTCCGGCCTCGACCTGCCGAGCCAGCCAAAGCTTGTTGAGCTTTTTCTCCAGGAGAGAGACACGGAGCTCGTTATGCTTGGCCAGGTTTTCAGCCATCGCCGCATGTCGATCTATGAAGGCGATGTGGTCGGCGTTATCCTTAACGAAGGCCCTGGTGGTTTCCATCATGGACAGCATGTCGCGCATGGAATGCGACAGCCCTATACTGCGCACAGCTTGTTGGCTCACAAGCTGACGCAGGGAACTCACATACGCGTCCGTGGCCATGCCAAACAGGAATTTGCCGGCCGACCCGACAATATCAACCAACCCCCTCCTAGGTCGAGACACTCTCAGTTGGCCGACATCAAGCGTCGTGGGGTTGGTCTCCGTTGTGCTACGGAGTTGGGTCAAGCATGCCAGCCAAAATTCCACGTCCTTCTGGTCCACGAACGGTCTGGAGCGTCCCATATAGTCCGTGAGGGTGCTCACCAGGTCTCCAATGTTTGGATTTCGCGGGGGCTCAATAGTGACAAAGACGGACCACGTCGCCGACAGAATGCGGGCGCGGCCGTCCTTGTGCACTAAGACTCCGTCCTCTCTGAAGAGGTCTGCGGTCTCACCCAGACCACAGACCAGGGTGATAATCACGAGGATCATCATGGTGCCTTGAATGATGAATGCGGGCGAGATGAGGGGATGTGATGAAGGTAATATGTACAGGAGCTCCCCTCCGACCGTCGGCACTCTACACGAAGAAATCCTGCACAGCAGCAATACACAAACGTTTAGCAGCTTGGCACTCTTCCTCACCAGGTACCAGGGCAGAGATATGCTGTTGGAGCTGGGTATTCAGCGCTCGGGTGTGACTCCGAAGTACTCTGCCGGGTGGTGATGAAGGAAGTGGTGCCTGTCGTTTGTGCTAGGCTTCTTATAGGCAGCGGTGCAGTGTCCATGACAGTTGGGGGTGCGGGGGGCAGAGGTGATGCGGGTGGAGGCGGCGGTTGTCGCTCTGGACCTCTAATGTCTGTGTCGGCAGGCCGTTTTGTTGGCGGCCGGCGTGTGGGTAGCATCACCACAGAGGGATTAGGGGGATCTGGACCTCTAATGTCTGTGTCGGCAGGCCGTTTTGTTGGCAGCCGTCGTGTGGGTAGCATCACCACAGAGGGATTAGGGGGATTAGGTGATGGGGCGACGACGGGTACAGGTGTTTGAAGTGTCGTCGGCATCGATGCAGGCAACACAGGAGCTGGCTCTGGGTTGAATGGGGCAGCGGTAATTGGCGCCACATTGTTTGGTGTGGGCATCCAAGCACACTGTCCCGACCTACCGGTTGTGTCTACAGGACGGTTATCTGTTGAAACAACAGGCCTCTGCTGTGTAGACGTAGGCACTTGGGTAGGCTTAGGGTCGGCGGCTGTCTTGGTCCTTTGAGTCTGTGTCAGCCGTGGTCTCAGTCCTTCCCAGTCCAAGCCATGCTCTGCGAGCCGGATGTTGCATCAATTGATCACATGGCGCCGATTGTTAGGGCGGACGCAGGTGATCACAGGGCCGTTGACACGGGTCACCGTGTATCCTGCGTGCCATTGTGGGTCTAGCGGTCCAGGTTCCATAACATTTGTTTGTTGTTGACAATTGACATTATACTGTCGCGCAATCTCAGCGTTGGCAACAGCATCCTTCAACGCACGAGAATGCAAGTCAATCGCCTCGGCTACACGCCCTTTACTATAGCCATTCACCCGATTGAATAAACCCGCCAGGGGCTGGGGTGGATGGCGACCGAACATCAAGTAGTAAGGAAAATAGCCGGTAATATCGCTGGTGGTAGTGCGATGAGCCAGGAGAGCAGATCCATGGTGATTTTCCCACTCGCAAGCACATGCATTGACAAGCTTCCTCAGCATGTCCTTGAGCGAACGGTGGAACCGTTCGATCTTGCCGTTTGCCTGCGGGTGATAGGGTGTTGTGTGACGGACTTCAGTCCCGAGTTCCTTGAGGTCACCCTCCACAACAGTGTTTTTGAACTCGAGCCCGTTGTCCGTCAACATGATCCTAGGTGGTCCGTACCGCAAAACATAGTCTGTTTGGAGGGCTTTGAAGATCGAGGCGGAGGTTTTGTCAGGGAGGGGGAAGCAGTCCACATAGCCGGTAGCATGGTCAATTATAGATAGCAAGTATCTCGCACTGCTACGGCCTAGTGGCAAGGGCCCAGTAAGGTCCATGGCCAATACTTCTCCAGGGCATTCAGCGACTGGCATAGGAGTTGGGTGTACGTGATCCCGGCGAACCCGGCTGGCCGCACAGGTGGCACAGCGCGCCAGAATCACAAAAACTTGTCTCCTCATACCAGGCCACTTAAAATGTTCCTGGATCCTCCCCAAGGTCTTGCTCACGCCCTGATGGCACACTACCTCGTGAGCCCTCTTGATAAGGCCTGCTCTGAATGGTGCAGGGAGTAAGATCCTGGGGTACTCCGCCTGTCCTGAGGGCGCCTCCAAGGTGTAGAGCAGACCTCCGCTCACAAGGTAGTCGTCGAGATCCTCAAGCCCCAGTTTGTACTCGGCCATCTTGAGCTGTTCCATCTGGATCTCTTTAGGATCCAGCTCGTAGGTGGCCCAGGGTACGTTCATCTCCTCCTCGACCGGTACTACGGCCGGGACCTCTTGGGGCAACGAAGCAAGACCCTGACCCCTTAACCGAGACAACATATCCGCCCACACGTTCCTTGCACCAGCGAAATACAACATGGGGGCCGCATACTCCGCCATGAGTACGGCCCATCTCTGAACCCGTGTGTTCTTAATTTCGCCAGTGAAAAAGCACTTGAGCAGCATATGATCGGTTAGGATCTGGAAGTCTGCCCCAAAAAGGGTTGTACCTCCGTCAGTCCCAAAGTAGGGAGTATATGTCCCGAGAGCGAACGAAGACGGAGGCCCGATTTATCCTGGTAATGTCGGATACCCACCGCCTTGAGTTCCTCGAATTTCGCTCCCGAGATCATACTCCTGCACGCACCAGAATCAACTAAACCCCACATCACACCTCAGATTCGTAATCCGATGCAGGGCCGCTGATCTGATGCGGCACTCAGTTTCCTGCCTGCTCGTAGCTGCGGCTGGAGTGTTCTGGTAGCTATGGGTTAATTAGTGTTGTAATTAGATTAATACGTAAGATGGGGAGGACTAGTGGAAAGTCAACACGTATACACCTAGACGCCCTACGTGAGAACGTAGTGACACCTGGTGTAAGGCTTCTTTAACTTTAAACTTTATTAAACCTCTAGTGCCATCTGAAAACAGAAAAGGGCATATTTCCATACTGTACACTTTTGGCCAAAGAATGATCAATTTTACCGACAGAAAAAATGTATTTATTCACCTTTTCTTATAAAAGTATGTATTATGTGTCAGTATGTATTAAATTTTGTTTTCCTTCTATTACCATGGAAACGAGTATGATGCTACACTTTTTGGAACAAACGAGTATCAGATTCAGATTCCTGAGGTCATAATTGACTAATATGGCAAGTTTCAGCCAGTAGACTTTCGGGGGTCAATTTTATCCATTTTTAGGCCATTTGCTCCTCTACTAGAAGAACAATATAGATCTGATCATAGGGGAGGAGGGTTTCCCCAAGAAAGACAGTCTCCATTGGTAGCTCATGGCCCATAGGGTCAGGAGCGGTCATTGCACCACCTAGCGCACTCCCTCCCTACTAGCGCTCCCTGCGCGCCCCCTCGTGCGAGTCACGTGAACTAATAGGTCACGTGGCGAAGCACGCACCCATGCTCTATCTCATTCTGTTCCTGCCCTTCACTACACTCACAACTACTATATTTTTCTCTTTGGCCCAACGCTGTTCGTGGCACCGCATACTCCACAGGTATCGGTCCGAGGACGTCAGGGTAAGAGTTGAATACGGGTATTAGCGAAAAGACAGGTTCACGTGAGGATGCCGTAAACGCGCGCCGGACCGAGCACCTCCCAGGCTCAGGATGAGGAGGTATCCTCGGAGTCTACCGTCACGCCCCCCAACGAGCACGTGGAGTCAGCCTCCGAGGTTGGGAGCGTGAAAACCACCTGCCTTGTGGCCGTTGAGACGGGCCTCGCTGCGATGAAGGAGGACATGAAGACTCAAATAAGCAGAGTCCTGGCCGCCATCAACCGCCTTGCCGATCAGAGGGCACCGGAGGCAGCGTCGCGACCGCCGACTGCACAATCTGCCGCTGAGAGGCGGACGCAAGATTGGGCCGAGGACCAAGCATCACGTGTGCTCCCACCACCACGACAGCTGCGGGAGAGATACGCCGCGGATTCTTACATCCAGAGGGAACTCGACCGGGAGGCGATAAAGCACGATAGGACGGCCGGTAAGCTCCATTCTGATTTAAATATCGCTAGACTTACCAGCAAGCCGTACATGTTTATCGACCGTGAGGGGGTCTACACCCTTTCACAGAAGCTGGAGGTGAGGGGCTCCCTAGGGCCTATGGAGTACATCAGTGCTTTCCTTGGACTATTAGGAGATGACCGAGCCGTAGAGCCCGCAGACTGGGACCATATGTTTAAGCACCTTCATCAGGTGTCAATCGATGCACAGTCCCGGCCGTGGGCCGGCGTAAGGAGGTGGAGCCAGTTCATCTTCGACCAGGTCGAGACCGGGAGGATCAGTTGGTCGGACTATGCACTGATCCAGGAGGAGCGGGTCCAGCTCGCCATGACGACCGGGACCCAGACCAGCGGACCGGACAACGGGGGTAAGGGCCGCTCGAGGGAATTGCCGTGCTGGCAATTTAACTCGGACAAGAGATGTCGCCACAGGAGTGCACGAAGAAGGGCCTATCAAATGGGCTCACATATGTTCATACTGTGATTCGGTAGGAAAGCAGTGTGGGCATTCGCTCCATGCCTGTAATCGCAAGCTAGGTTTCACCATGGGCTACGAGAACCAGCAGGCACCCGCTGCCCCGGCAGCCCGGCGGGTGGCCAAGGTGGCGTACATCCCCCAGGCCGGATATACATTGAGGGCGGCCGACCCCGGACCGGATGCGCTGTACCAACACGGTGCTCAGCCGGCGGCAAAAAATGGCCACGGTGCGCCCCGCGAGTGATCGGAGCGCACCCCACAACAGGATGCTCACGTGTGCCTACAGCCCGGACCCCCGCGGCTACAGGATGCGGAACACGTGGGATCACACAACCACTAACACGTGTACCAACAACGGACAGGAAACCGCCTGCGGCCACGTGGGCCCACGTGGTCAGTCGTCCCTGCCCAGTTACAACCCCCACCCATGCACCTGCCACATGTAGGCCGGGCGGGAGGGGGGGAGCATGTGACGTCATCTCGACCGCAGCCGCCCCGCCACGTGACAAAGGGGCGGCTACAAATAACAACAACAAGGTCCCCGGACATGTGGCCGGCCCGGTGGCGGGGTTGCAGCAAGATCACTCTACCAACGGACTTACGGCTACGGGCGTGGGAGAAATACCTCACTGGCATGCCGGGGAAGCAGGAGCTGATGGAATTCATACGATATGGGTTCCCTCTCGGGTACCTGGGACCCGCGACAGACACCCAGGGGGTTCCAAACCACCCCAGCGCCACGGCTTTCCCCATGGAGGTAGGCAACTTTGTTAATAAGGAATTCTCCTTCTCTAATCTCCTCGGACCGTTCGCGGAGGCACTGTCACTCCATGGTGCCACGTCTCATCCTTGATGTCGCAGGAGAAGTGGGGATCGGATGCAAGGAGGGTTATAACCGATATGACGTTCCCCGGCCAGCACAGTGTCAATGCCTTCGTGATGAAGAACTCTGTCTATGGGGAGGAGAGGGAGCACAGTCTCCCTACCATCGACGGGTTCGTCTCCTGTCTCCTGAGATCAGGTCCCTCGAGTTACATGGCCTCCATCGACATCCCGAGGGCCTATAAGAACTTCCGGTGTGAACCCCTCGACTGGCCCCTCCTGTGCTTCATATGGGACGGCGGGTACTACTGCGATAAGGCGATGCTGTTCGGTGCCCGCGCGTCGCCGTACCACATGCAGTGTGTGGCGGATACCATCGTCGAGATTCTCGCTGGAAAGGGGGTGGAGGCGGCCATGTACCTCGACGACCTGATCCTAATATCGCCGACAAAGGAGAAAGCGGCAGCCGACTTCGTGACCGCCCGGGAGCTCTTCCGTGAGCTGGGCCTCCCCGAGGCCCAGGACAAAGCGTAGGAGCCGTCACAGGTAGTCCGGTGGCTGGGTATCAACATCGATGTCGCAAACATGACTCTGTCGGTGCCCGACGATAAACTGCAAGACGTCTGGCAGCACGTCACGGCCGTCGCGCAGAAGCGCTCACTCACTAAGCGGCAGCTCCAGTCTGTGCTGGGGAAGATCCTGCACGTCGCCAAGTGCATCCGCCCGGCAAGGCCCTTTGTGAGCAAGCTGCTAGAGGCCCTGCCTGGCATGTCCGGCTTCTACCTCAACATCTCCTCGGACATGCGGCAGGACCTTGACTGGTTCTCAAGGTTCGCGGAGGGGTGGAACGGACGTGCCTTGATCCCCAGGGGCCCCCCGACGAAGTGCATTACGGTTGACGCTTGCCTCACCGGGGTCGGAGGCACCGACGGCCGCCTGGCATACTCCGGCCAGGTGTGCCCGGTTGCTGACCCGGTGAATTGCATCTCGGAACTGGAAGCACTCAACACAATATATGCCCTTAACACGTTCCTCGCGGACTGGGACCGGGGCACGAGGGTTGAGGTCCCATCACGACTCAATGCCTCTCAAAAGAATGGGACAGACTGACCGCGCTGGCAGGTATTCCACTGATAACCTATACCTTGCACAGCCTGCGAAAGGCCACGGCTGCCCAGGCCTTCCAGGCTGGAGTCCCTGAACTGGACATACAAAGGTATGGGGGGTGGCCCTCTAACGCGCACAGGAGTTACATCCGCGTCTCGGATGCCACTCGGGTTAATGATTCACTCATTAAATCCATCAACGAGTGACTCCACAATTTTCTCCCACCCTCCTCTCCACAAATTCTTCATGGACTCTTGGCTAGTTTTTACGCATTGTATAATCATATATACTTATTCCATAATACTCTTATACATTATCAATATGTATTCCTTTACTACATATCAACATATGTATTACCTTTTCAGGCATCACATCTGCCTTATGTATGCATTATACCATATCAACAAATATGTACTTCATCATATTTACCAATATGTTATCATAATATAACATATCTACATATGTATATTATTTTTAATAAGATATTATATCATATTTAATATCTTATACTCTATGGACTTCATAAAATTGAAATAAATCTTATTCGCCCAAATCTGTCTCATACTTTTGTGTTGCAGGAAAGGGTTGATGATATCTGGGGCTGCTATCTGAATATACAGCCCGTCAGTAGTGATAGTCTTACGGGAACGACGCCACTTTACCGCAAAGAAGACGACCAATGCAATTAATATTAAGATGACAACAGAAACGGCCGAATCCTTAGCAGCAGCAGATTCACAGACAACCGGAGGAGGGCAGGTCTGGACATAGTCGATAGCCACAGCTGCCGCAGGTAACCACCTGTGCAGCGGTCATGCCAAAAACAACACGCCGCAGATAGCACAAAGCTGTGCATCCCAAACAGATAGCAAGAATGATCAGGATTACCAGACCGATAGTGGCTCATGGGATGCCAAAAGAGCCAGTTCCTCAAATGCTAATTTAGCAGAACTGTCCTCCAGACGTTTGCGGAGATCACTCGTGTCGAACCGTGCAGGCCGACCTTCAAACGTTTCGTCCAAAAGCTCACAGAGATCCGCTGGAATCGGATCCATTACCACCTCTAGCTGGCTATCGTCCAATAAAGTTCTGGACCAGACATGCATGTCGAGGCTCAGTTTGAGCAAATCATTCGAGGGGTACCGAATGACACTCGACTGTTCCCTTCGTCTACACGCTTTCAAAGAATAGGGTATCCAAGCCCTGGCCGTTTGGAACGCACAATCGCATGGGATACGCACGGCAGCATAATAGTTGATGATATGCAAGAGGAGGACGACTGCCACAGATCAATTGCCCACTAGTTTCGGCACTTGTAAGAAGGACAAAACCGTCCTTTAGATAGACAGCCAATTCTGGAAACTTTGGGTGGAACAGGTAATCCCTATCACAGAACCCTGTGATGGCCGACGCGTCATCACGCAGCAAAGCTGCGACGCAGGAAGACTCGGTGAGTCTTTTCATGTACGGCACATCCGGGCAAAGCGTCACTGTATCGCCATAACATGCAGCCCAATTAACGTCTACCATAGGAATATAGTAAGACTGACTAATTGAAACTGCCACTTCACTAGGAAGACCACATATCTGAACAGCATCAGGACCATCAGCGTCGTTAACGTGCACTGGGACTGGGAATGATACAACCCGATACACCCGGAACAAGTGTTCCTCAGACACCACCGGAAAGGAGATGTTGACCATAAAATCGCCACCATCACGGAAACATGTGGGCCGAGCATTCTCGTAATAGAATGTCGTAGCTTCAAATGCAACTGCAAAGTGTGGATATGATCATTTCAAATATCGATTAGCCACCTGAACAGCACGACCCAACACACTAGAGGTGAAGATCTTAGGGGACAGGTGACCTCGACAGGTGAGATGCAATTCAGTGGCGTATGAGTCAAGGACACGAAGAAGTTCCACATAGTGCAGAGCCCTACCCATTTTAGCAAGCATGGTCACTGCCAGTAGAGACTGAAACACTCGGACGCCCTCAATTTCTCCCCTAAAAATAGCAGAGGCATTACTGAACTGATGGAGCATTTGGTCAAGATACCCCTCATACCCTCAAAAGTATCATCAATAGCACGAAACTGTTGTTCCAACCGAGTCATTAAGCCACGCTGAATACTACTAAGTTCAGTCATCATGTCAGCATGGACATCCAACCGTTTGGTGTTTATGTCATCCGCGCGAGCTGTACCAAACAAATGATACGAAAGCTTGCCAATCAGATTGAGAACAGGAATACCTCCACGAGTAACTCGACTATGCAACTCGGAATAGTCTAAAGAGACATTCCTCAGGGGTTTAACCATATCCATGAGACGTGCCCGTTCCTGGACGAAACGCCGGGCATACGACTCAAGAATACTATCTAGCCACACATCCATAGCTTCAACTCACTGACAGGCCAAATGGAGTGGCTTACTTCGTCGAGGATCGTCGTACTGACAAGCTCTTTCATTACATTGATTTCATTAGTGTCCTTAGGGATATGAACCCTAGAGGCCTGAACCACATGACTCGTGTCTGCTGTAGAGATAAGGCATCCAGGTTTAAAGACAACACCATACTTTTCTCTACTAAGAACACGAAGAGTCTCGGGATTAGCCATGATAGTAGAAAGACCCGAAATAAGCATAGAGGAGAATACATAGAACAAAAGAGGAACACGTATAAAAGCCATAATGAATTCAATTACTCAGACAGAAGTGTCTCATTGATACTTCCCACAAAGTTCCAAGAACACGCCACAACTGTGGTCGTCATGCACTATGGCATCCAAAAGAACCGTCAGAATTTTAAGTAGAATATCAGAAACCAGAAATCTCAAAAATAATCAAACAGCACCAATGTGTGTCCAGACTAGTCAGAGTGTAACACAAGGAGTAATGAGCCTTATATCAGAAGACCCATTAATTCAGAACCGAAAAGAATTATAAGAACCAGCATGCAGCCATCTGAAATCCTAATTAACCGGACCTCAATGCAATTAATAATCCCACATCCAGGTGAGGATCAGGGAAAACTATACCCGAACTTAAAGCAACAACTCAAATGTATTTTTTTGTTTTTTTTGTTTTTGGCAAGTTTTTATTAGGGAATCACCGAATCCGCCTATAGAGCCGTTCTTCCACTCGGGCCCTTGAGCCTCAAGGTCATTGTGTTAGAATAAGTAGCAGTGAATATCCACATTACAGAAATTCCACCGAAAACCAATGCAGCCACGCAGCAAGAATCGTAGCATGCTGACAAGACAACGTGTCAAAATCATTGTATTAGAATAAACCAATGACTGAAGCACTTCTTAATCAACAGAAAAACTATTACTCAAAGAAAAATCACTCACACATGAAATGAGGCAAGACCAGCTACAGGACTTGCTAGAGACCAGAAAGAAAAAGAACACAAATGAAATATATGTATACAGTAAGAAACAACCAAATATTATACACAAACTATATCTATGACATAAAACCAGGTTGAAGTGATTCAGAATCCCAGTAGACAAAGAACAGGCATTAAACCCTAGACGACATATATTACGGCTTGATAAAGCAACACATCCATGAAATTCAAAGAAACCAAAAATAAAATTTATGGACTAAGAATAAGTCAAGTCTACGCGGAGCACGTGGACCCAGGTGCAAGCACCCAGTCAGGGCCCCCACCCACCAGCAGGGTATCAGCTGATCGGAGGGTATACACCAGGGGTCACAGGGTCACGCGGGGCACGCCAGCTGGTGCTTCCTAGACCAAAACAAATCCAGCCTGGAGTGTATTTTGGATAGGAAACCGAAAAATGACCCTAGAACGCTTAAAAACGCTCCCAGAGCCTAGATAATGCTCCAGGGAGAGGAAATAAAATGACACTGAAAAAAAACAACTTCGGCAACTGATTATCGCTCAAGAAGAATCGTACACACACCGTACCTAAACAACGATATGTGCGATAAGGGCATCTATGATTACTATGAATAATATTATACAGACGATATACAGCACTTCATAAAGAATATGTTGGTTCTCAACATGCATCATGAGGTTAACATCTATATTCAATGAAAATACCATCAGAAAGCTATTATAAAGAGAAATATATCACAGAATATTTGACAAACAGAAAATTGAAAAATATGAGACATACTCAAAATGATTTCAATGAAGTCTGTAAACTTTTGAACCAGAAACTACTCTTCCCAGTACACCATGCGGTCCTAATTAACTGAGGTCGTAAAAAATACACTTTCCACGATGCTCCACACCGAGAGAGGCGTGAGAACGTCACCCTAGTTGGTTCTACACAGGGGCAATAAAAGTAGCACCGGGCCTAATGACATATACAAAATCAAGAGTCAACCCTTAATGACGAACCAGCAGTGTCTTAGCATGGAAACGGGAATGTCACAACGCTTCTGACCGACCTACCACACACACCACCAGCAACATACGCAGCACAACAACGTAGACCACTCACAACAATGGCCAACACAGTCGATTTATTTATCGCTAACTGTCAGGGGGCGGTATTCATCAGCAATGAGAGGCTGACGCCTGGGAGGGTGTATGTCCAGTTTGTATCCGACCGAATCAATGAATGTTGGAGTACGGCCTTGATATATACAGCCGAAAGTCACACTACGGACATCATGGATCTGCAGCACATGGTCCAGATGGCCTTAGCAAGTGGCCTGGCTGGGGACGAGCACCTGCACGACGTCCCGACATTACACCTGCCAGGAATACCCACCACTCAGAGGCCGACTCCAGCACGTGCCCTGGAGGCAGGGACTCCATCCCCACAGGGCCGAGGAGGCTGCCGGGCTTCTGCGGCTGCGGGCGCCTCCCAGCGGGCCGGACCCCGGGACCCGACGAGTCCAGGGGCCTCGATGTCAGTGGGAGCTGCTCCACGGGGGGCGGGCCGACGAGGCGTATGCGCCCTACGCGGGTTTGGTGGCTGGCCTACGAGAGTGTGTTCTCCCTACCGTCCTCCAGCCATCACCGAGGGTAGCAGCTACGAAGAGAGGGTCACCACTCGCGCCTCCGCGGTGGCCGACAGGCTCCCGAGACAGAGACTGATGAGACTCCTAAACACTATGATGGAGTCATCCAGTGACGAATAGTTACAAGCGATTCCGGTGAGTAATCAATACTCTATCTAAGTCTGATGTAGGACCCTCACCAATGTCACAGGGACGAATGTATGTTCCCTTAGCAGGCTTACGCTTAGATATGCTCCGTGGTTCCCTAGCAAAATTGACAGTGGGTGGCATCACTATAGGTGTCATAGCAAAGGTAGGCTATAACAACCAAAACACGACCCCATAGTTCATACAGGAATAATCAGCTCGCTGAGTCACAAGCAGTCACGATCATGAGTCTAGTTCAGAAAGATGAGGATGACACCACTGAGTCAGAAAAAGCACTAGTAGATGAGTCAGGACGAGCAGGTGGCATTTGCTTACCACCAATCACAATAGGGCAGTTCCCGTTGAAGCAGAGCCTTCAGCAGCAGCTTTCCAAAGAGCGTACAAAATATCCACAAGCAGGGCACCTAAGTAACATAGGCACTGCAGGTATCCGAGTTAGTCTACCCATAAGATGGACCAAAAGTTCCATAGTAGTCGTGGGTAACCACTCGTCCATGAGTAGGGGGTTACGCTCCATTATGAGTCCATGTAAAGCCCACCCCAAACAGCAAAGTCAATCAGAGCAGTCTTAACACAAAGAATCCCATAGGAAATTGAAATCCGCCGTATCTCCGAAAGTAAGCATGCTAGCGCCTCAGAAACATCACCAGTGAATAGCTACCTCAGAGGTGCGTGTGAGCAGTTATATCGAACTCAGAGCAACATAACCATAATTAGAAAGCCTATAGGGAGGGACTAGGTGGTAGCTAACCCTGATACGCACCCCACGGGGGAGGGGGGAGGATAATTTCCCAAACCCGATATTCAAACCAACTGACTATACGAATACGGTCAAACACTGGGGCAAAATTAGCCTATTCTAAAATATCATCCAGTAAGGGAACAGAGTAGCCGTAGCCACCTGAAATACACTCCACACCGCACAAGGCGACTGGGAGGGAAGGTAGGAGGGTGAGGGCAGTATTCTAATACCGTACACAACCCAATCATGTGCACCGGTGTCATGAACAGCGCATGGGCAGGCAGGCGGGTGAGGGGAAATCCATGCGACGCGCCTATCCAAACAAGGAGGCGGAGGGGGATGGTACCTGTAACAACCAACCCCAAGAATTTGCGTATGCTAATTATCGTAACCAGGCGGATATCGCAACGCCATCACATTCAAAATGGCGTCGCGTTGCTGGGCGGAAGTACGCCCTGGTCCTGACAAAAACAGGAACCGGTAGTGCGCATGTCCATAAAAGGGATGCGTCCCGCAAGCCGGTAGACGGAAGCACACGTCAGCATCTAGGCACCATCCCCTATCAGACACACAGCTGGTCATGTCCCAACAAACACTGTAAGTGTCCCACGAAAGACATCACAAATGCACCACACATATCACATCCTGTATACAGACATAGACAGTCGGACAAGTCTAATGCGGTAGCCACCACACAAACAGCCTCGTTAGACATCATGCCCATGTCCAAACAGAAGCGTGCCACCTGTAGCGATGTCGCACTATCTGGGGAACGACCAGGGTGAGACTCGTTAATCTGTCAGGGGGGGACGATAACGACTACACCGCAGCCAGCTGTGCGCATTAACCCACAACTGCACATCAACACAGCATGGGACGCGCATTACCGCGTCGGGGAGGGAGACACTAAACGACCATAAACACTGATAGCAGCCGCATCGCCGTCTGCCTATAGAGAAAAACGATCAGGCTGAATTTAAACTGTTAATAGAATCAATGTAACAAACACCGTATCTAACCAATAATACGTCTGTAACACAGAGAATTAGTGTGGCTACAAACTAAATTCATGTCTTTATATTTCAGGTCACCATTCCGCAGCGAGGTTGACGACGCCCATCGACACGCCAGCCCAGCGGAACTAGTAGTAACGTAGTGCCATATATATATACCATCATAGCACCAAGATAGTAATTTCCAGAAAAGTAAATAAAAATAGGAATTAGACAACAAAACGAATTTACTCATTACTTCCATAGAATAGATCCCATACGGATAGAGATTAGGTTAATCAACCCGTGTCAATAACAATCAGGGCTCTTACTGCATTAATATACCCACAAAGGGATTACACTTATACACGCAAGAACACCCAAACGATCGGGAACCCAAATAATATCGAAAAATGAGAAAAATCCAAAATTTCACTTTTAAAACGCGATTTTGAGGCACTTGCGATCGTCGGAGCGAACTGAGAGTGCGATTTTCGGAATCCTGAGGTCGAAATTGACAAAAGCTAAACCGAGTTCACTTAGAGGCACAAACCATGCAGTACCAAATACTGCTCCAAATACACCATACTGCTAAAATAGTCTATACTGTTAGCTATACTAAACTATGATGAAAATTACTTCAAGATTACTACAGATGACCAAAAATCCTCAGGCGAAGCCCACAAACATCAGGCAATCACTCAGTCTTGTAATCAACATAGTTGTCAAGAAATGTGTTGACCCTGGCTTACTAAGCGCACTTTTGGTTTACTAAGCATAAATTTTCTTTGGAAAATGCGTTTCAAAATCCGAATTTTAGGACCCCCAGAAAAAATTTCAGAGCCCTACGGCCATTATTTTGCATAGCTGCCATAGAACCCACGTTAAACCGAAAATCGAGCCAAAATCAAGCGCACTTAGCAAACCTCATAGAGTTACCATTGACAATGCTGAGCCTATGGGAAAACTTATATAATTCCTAACTTCCTTAGAAATGATCGTATCGAAAAGCGGTAAAGACCAAAATTGTGTGGAAAATCATTGACAACACTAGAAAAATACAGCGTAACTCACAGGAGCAACATAAAATGCCACAAAACGTCAAAAACATCTAAAAACCAGTGAAACACATACAATAAGACCAGATACAAAACGCATCTGGTGTAGCAAAGCTCACGGATGAACTTAGCAGAGTTTATAGTAGTAGCAAGACTTGAAAAAGACCCTTTTAACGCAGGCGTAGGGAAGCCTACCCAGACTACTGCTAGTAATCCACGGGGAATTTCGTTCTCAAACCCCTAAAAGACTTACAGAGCGCAGTGCAGAATCTGCTGTTCCACTCTAGACAGTCAGGGCCAAAAATTAAGTCAAGCATGTCACACCTTCATCACAAAAAAGGGAACGCTTATCCCTCGCACTCAGCGTAGACAACACAGTGCGGAATCTGATCAACCAGACAATGAGAGTAGGGGGGTTCTGAATAATTCGGAGGGCTAAATTTCCTCAGATTATAACGACCACGGCTACCAGGGGACCGTGCCGAGGTAAACCTTTTTGCTGGCAGAGCGACATTACCAGGCTTATCACCAGGGGCAGCCTCCGTAACCCCTTGTACCACCACGGATGGGGCTGGGCCAGGGGTGGCTAGCATGCTTGTACTACCACCACTGTCCATATTTTCTGTACAATTCCTTCTTGTCGGCAATTCATACGAGTCGTGCCGGTCACGCACACACGTTTTCTGTTTAGCACCCTGAAATGAGCGTGAACCGCGACGGGAACCGTCGACGACCAACCGCCGAGACCAGGGTCTCAGACGAGTTCACCAGCTTGTGGTTCGCGGGCACCGTCAGGCCCGGCAGAGCCCTGGAGCTCCTGGGAGATACACCTGAAGGTAGTGCGGAATCTGAACCAACGGGCGGGGGAAGGGAATAAGAGGGGAAACCTGGCCCAGGTGCGACGGATCGACCCACACCAGGGGTAGATACGTTAGCATCTACGATAGACAGCACAGTCCCTGAGCACGCCTGGGCTAAGGGACACGAGGGCGAAGCACTAGCCTCTAAAGTTGTGCCTGGCGGACCAGACGAAGCCGGAGCTTCTCCAACCAAATCACAATTACTGTCAGTAGAACAAATCTCCTCATAAGAGGCGTCATCATACAAATGACTCAGGCCATCATTAGCTAGGGCGGGGGACCAAGAACCATACTCTTTTTACCTTGTTGATGTTCACATAATGTGGTATTATTTTCCCAGTATCAACCGAACGTAGTTGAACTAGATTCTTTCCACGAACATTCTCAACACGATAGGGACCCCTATAGGGACCCCTATAACACCCCTACAATAAACTCGGCGGGGCGACACTTCTGATCGCATCTAGTTTTAATCTTAGCTTCGTAAACGTCTAAAACATCATTAGCCATGTGGGTAAATAATCCGATATTGTCTTTAATTCTCATGAAAAATTCATGATCATTGAGAGAATCCGGGAATCCAGTCATGGTAGGTAAATTCATTGACAATGGATCCCTACCAAACAGCAGCGAATATGGGGCAAAGACAGTTCTACCCGAGATAGTTGAACGAATTGTCCATAAAGCATACGGAACAACTTCTGGCCATCTATCATAAGAACCATCCATATAGCACGCCATTATTTCTTCTAAAGCCTTCTGACCACGTTCAGCTCTGGCATTACCAGTAGGCTGACCACCTGAAGTGAACGTTTGTTTGCAAGCCAGACGCTTAGTTACTTCGTTAAACAAAGTAGATAGGTAATTCGGACCTCTATCGGAATGCAGACGTTCTACACTTCCATACCTGCATACGATACCTTTCACAAAGTATTCAGCAGTTGTATCAGCGGTACTATCTATTGTACAAAAAGCTTCGGGCCAACCCGTCAAAAGATCAATAAATGTGAGAATGTACTTAGAACCATCGAAAGCAGTTTTCATAGGACCTATAAAATCTGTTGCAACCCACTGAAACGGGTAGCTGGGATGCTCCCATGATTGAGCTGGAGCCTGAAAATGTGGAACTTTCTTTCTCACTGCACAAACTTCACAACTTCGAACATACTGACAGATATCTTTATGCATGTTTCGCCAGTAGAAATCAAGAGTAACTCTTTCAGTCACACTCTGAATACCGAGATGACCACCAGAAATAATATTGTCATATGACAGCTTCAAAACTCCGCTAACTAGACTTAGAGGCACCACAATTCGTGGGCGTCCAAAATTCTTCCTAGGTTTCTTTGTTCCTCGAGGACCATCAAATTTACACAAAATACCAGAAGACATAACCGAAAACAAATGTGCATGTCCAGCAACAATTTTAGCTAACTTCGGATCCGAAGGCAGTACAGCCGAATCAAGATACTCCATAAGAGTAGAACACTCAGGATCGTTCTTTTGAGCTTCTATAATCCCAGAAATAGTCAAACCAGATTCAGTGATTCGTAGACCAAACAACTCAGAACCAACAGGGGGTTCACACTCACCAAGTGAGGTCTCATGCCCATGTACTCTGGACAGAAAGTCAGGTAGATGGTGATTTTTACCTGGAGTATATTCCACAGTAAAATCCAAATCAGACAAGGCTAAAGCCCACCTACGAAGGCGTGCACTAGGAGCTTTATGAGCTGAATCCAGCAATGCAACTAAAGGTCTATGATCTGTGACAAATGTAAGCCTAGTGCCATGCAACATATCTTCATAATGTTTAGTTACTTTTATGATAGCAAGAGCTTCCTTTCTCAGTAACTGTATATAGAGTTTCAGCAGGTTTCAGCAGGGTTCAAAGCATGACCATAATAAGCAACAGGACCCTTCATTCCACTTAAACGGGGCACCCTTAAGAGCGCATTCATAGGAATTGCTAGTTTTGAAAAATTCGGAATAAATGCACGATAATAATTGCAAGACCCAAGAAGGAACAGACTGTTTTGACATTGTGAGGTCGTTTAAAACACTCTACTCTTTCTATGATCACAGGTTGTGTCTCCAAACCCTCAGGAGTTATCAAATGACCAAGATAATTAATTTCATCACGACACCATTCACATTTCGACGGTTTAACTTTGAGACCAGCAGCAGTTAGTGCCTTCAAAACAAGTTCAACATTAGCTAAATGATCCTCGAAATCCTTGTCATAAATAATTACGTCATCGAGGTAAGCTAATCATACTCTCGGTATCAAACCACGTAAGGCAATAGACATGATTTTAGAAAAATGCCATGGGGCATTCACTAAGCCAAAAGCAACACGTTTATATCTAAGAACACCATCAGGAGCTTCAAAAGTAGTCTTATCACCAGAATTTTCGTCGATTTCACATTGATGGTAACCAGATAGTAGATCTAAAGCAGTCCAAATGGTAGGGCGTTTGTAAGCCATATACAGAAACAGAGACCTGGCTGTAGGCATTGGAAATTTATCTTTGTAAGTGACGGAATTCAGCCACCGATATCCTCTTTGTAAGACATCTTACAGCTGTCAGTGTACTATAGATAAGACATCTTTGGGGATCGGCCAACGATTATCCCTCAAGGGCACTTAGGCTGCAGCCAGGTGTACTATAGATAAGACATCTTTAGGGTCACGTGGTTCCAAATGTCTTCCAAAGTGTCTTAGACCTAAGACATTTATGGACATGTCGTACAGAATGCGCAACTTCATTTCCTGTGAGAATTAAGCAATGAAATTTTAACACCAGTAAGGGATACATATAACCTATAATCGTTGTAAATATTGAGAAAATCGGTCAAACGATTCGGCCATTATTTGTGTTTGAATTTCGTCATAGCTCTGGTGGCCAGTGTCTATCAGAGAGCATCAGAGCACACCTCACTAATTTATGCGGCGACCTAGACATTGTCCCCAGGGAAATTCAATTCACTTAGTACATTTTAGAAGACTTAAGACTTTACATTACACCTGATGAAGGCCAAACCATAAAGGCCAAATAGTTATAGATCTAGAAACTGTTTGTTGGTTATGTGAAATTTTTAAATTGAAATTAAAAGAAAAAAGTTAGACATAAACAGGTATCGAACCCCCAAACCTCACATTATGAGGCAGGTGTTCTAACCACTTCACCACAAGATTTCCACTCCTAGGCATAAGCTATTCCGAAGCTGGTACTGGGCAGTCTTTGCAGTATAGAACCTGAGACAGTTCTATACTTGTCTTAGACAAGGACATTTTTAGCAGCGATCGAGGGTGCCGCGCTGAGGCACTGTCTATAGTACAGCCGCCATTTTGTGTCTTCCAAACAGTCTTCCAATCGCAGAGATGTCTTAGGAGATCGTTGGCCGATTATGTCGTGACTGAAAAACAGGGCCCTGGACTGTAATCACAGGATTCCACTGGATACCAGGAATTCACAGCACACAACGTCTCTGCCATAGGCTGCATATGAATAGTCTGTGTAGGAGAGATGGGGTTACCTCCAAACAATTTAACAGTACTCTGACTAACAGAAATACTGCTTTTCATAGAAGCCAGCAATGTTCTACCCATAATAATACTAGGTGATAGTTTATCCAAAACATAGAAATCAAAGGCCAAAAATACTTTCTGAATATTGAAGGCCAGTCTAACCTTAAATAGAATATTGATATTAGAGCAGTCTGGCAAAACCACTGGAGAGTCACACAAAGTATCACGATGTACAATACAAATATCAGGTATGTCTTTAAGCTTTTCTAGAGAGATAAAACAATCACTAGCACCAGTATCAACCAAAGCATTAATCTTAACATTTTTAAACTCAAAAGGTACATATATCGGATCAGACCTTACATTTGAATCTTTACTGGGCCCACTCACGGGAAATAATTTCGGCTCAGCTGAGCAAGCAGACCCCTTTAAGCGTTTCCCTGACGATTATTACCATTATCAAAGGACAATCTACGTGCAGGATAGTATTTGTTACGTGATTCGTCAATTCTAACATGATTAAACTCATCAATACGCTGACGTGTCCACCTACATTCCTCAGTCACATGTCCACACTGCTTGTGCAACAAGCAGTACTTACTCTTGTCTGCCTCATGGTACCCATTTGGAGACTGGTACCGGCAATTACCTGGCGACGGACTGCGGGACTGCCCACCTGCGCGACTGGAAGGAGAGTCGAAGAGATGGCCTCCATTCGTTGGGGCAGAGTAGGAACGTCCACCAGATGTAGGGGGCGGTGTCCACGGACGTTGTTCAGACCGATAGCCACCAGGCCAGAGATCAGCAGATGGTGAACGATATCGGCGATCATCATGACAACGATCACGGTTGTCACCAGAACGGTAGAAGTCGCGGGAGGGACGGTCTTGTTGGTAGGGGCGGCTCATCGGAGACGCCTCACGGGGTCTTGACATCGGGGGTCTTGTAGACAGCACAGACAGCACCACATCGACCTTGTCACACAGCTTAGCAACAATGGGATCCGGGGAGGGAGAGACAGGTGAGACTGAACGAGACCTGTTTGTAGACACAGAATGGAGGCTTCGTGCCACCGACGACGGTGCTGGAGATGAAGCCACAGATGAGATAGGGCTCAACCTGGCAGCAGCGTTCACAGCTTCTTGGAAGTTACCTGGATTGATCACAGCCAAATTATGCGCGAGGACGGCGTCAATACCTGCTATAAAAACTGCAAGTAGTGCACCATCATCAACACCTGTACGTGCCTGCTCCTGCCGCAACTTGCCAGCAAAATCAAGCACTGACTGTCCTGGGCTTTGTTTCAGGGCAAAGAACTCTTTATGTCTCTGCCACAAAGGACGACTGTCACCAAATAATTCCAATAAAGCAGCTTTTAGATGATCGTATGTGTCTTTTCTGTTGTCTGGGAGAGCGCGTACCCAGTCAGCAGCAGCTCCCTTCAGGCCATATACTGTCATAGCCACCTTCTGTGCATCTGGCCAGTTACAGATATTACTGACACTGTGCATGTCATGTAAGAAAATGTCAACACGCTCACTGCTGAGTCCTAAGAACTGAGGTATTTTAATATGAGGTATATGAGGTCTTGGTGCCTGGCCATCTTGAGCAGCAGGGCCCTGGGCGCCCTGATTACCATGACCTTGTTGAGCATTCATGTTGGGTAATTGTTGGATTAAGGCAGAATTATCAGGTTGAGTGTTACCACCACTAGCCAGCTGATCAGTCCGGGGGACTGTCCCACTAGGCAAGTCTGTCTCTAAAACGTCTCGAAGATTATCTGTATCGGAAACAGAGCCTGAAGCCAACTCAGTGTCTCCAATAAGATCCTTAATACCACTCAACAATGCTCTATTACTGTCTCATGTAGAATCATCATAATCTGAAGAATCCCCAAACAGCTGTCTTGCCTGAAAAGACGACTCTTGTCTCTGAACAGCACCGAAATTTGACTGGGGTGTTGAAAATTGACTTACGGCAGGGTTAGGTGCTACACCGGTAAGTGCAGAATTGTCGGGCACCAAAGCCGTAAGCCCACCTGTAGGGATTTGACCGGGTTTGAAGGTCCCTACAGACCGGATATCAGTTCTGTAGCCACTGAGAAGGACAGAATCGTGGCTTGTCGATTCCAACAACATCTTAGTAGGTGTCGGGCCGCCCAAGCGGTCGTTGGAAGCGTGTGTATCTGGTGCCACACCCAAAGGTGCGCGCGCATTGGATACGGCACCAGTAACAGAAGAAAAGTCTATAGACACTTTAGATGACTGTGAAGTGTCTGAATAGGAATTAGGACTCGTAGATAATGTAGAATCTGAAGGACAGACCAAATGTTCTGAGAGAGTACTCTCCTCACAGGTAGCTGGAGAACCGTGGCCACCAGCTGCACCAGCACCCAGAGATGACTGATCTTGAGTATTAATCACAGTCGGAGCAATCCTTAATGTACGATCCGAGGAAGGTACTCGAACACCTTTAGTCTTATGAGGCACTGGAAAACGACCAGTCATTGCCAGGAATCATAGTGGAATCGGTAGATAGTGAGTCACTTGTGAGTCATACTAATCAGAACCATAATGCCATGTGAAACTATACAACAATCAAAGACACTCAAACTCATTTGTGATTCATAATCATTTTACTATATGCGGATGCGTGACAGAGATGGATACTACGCCTATCTCCATAGGTCACGCTAGTCTTATGTAATCATACGTATTCTTTCTTTTTTTATTGTGGAGAATATTTTATTTTCAACTTGTACAGGATATATACACACAAGTATTTTAGCAGCCATAAAGAAACAGATACATTTCTAAATGATATAGGGTTGTCATGCACTGGTAAATTAATCTACCCTGTTTCTACAGATTTTCTAAATACATGTGTCACATCTCACCCATGGAATATTATTTCTTCTCCCGATTTTTTTTTTTTTTAATTATTTTCATACAGGACAAAACATAACAAGACAATATGACAGACACATCAAAACAGTATTTGCAGTTAGTTCTGCCTACCCCCCAAAGGTCCACACTCCCCCCTATTGGATTGTCTCCCACAGTTGAGCTAAATACTTAAATTTATGCATGCGACCTTCCTTCATATATACATATTTCTCTATCTCTAATTTCCTCTTCAGTTCCACCATGAAAGCCATAATATCCAAGTCATTTGCATAAAATAATTTCTGCCGATGCACAAAGGATTTAGCTTGTAAAATTACATAATTGACCATCCTGGTTGAGGAGGCAACACCATATCTTCCAAATATAACCTCTTTTTTAGTAATCTTTAAGAAGTTGTCACTAAGGACATTTTTCAGCCATCTTGTTATGGCTTCCCAGAAAAACTTTGTCTCTGGACATTCTACCAAGAAGTGCATTAAGTCATCCCTTTTTGTACAATAGTTACATTCTGGGGAATCAACAACCTTTCTCTGGGCTAAATATTTATTGCATGTAATAGTACCATTTAAAACCCGGTACTGTAACGATTGCAATCTTGTGTCCCTAGAAGAGGAAAATGGTATTCTATATATAGTCTCCCACTCCTTGGAGTTGATTTCGAGAAAAACCTTTTTCCACCTACCCATACAGCTCGGGATTCTAGCTATCCTGTCCCTTACAATCATATAAATTCTTCTACTGGTTAACCTCATAATATCCACAGGTTCTTTTCCTGGAATTTGATAGATCAATTTTTTCCCACCTTCCAGATCTTTTTCCTCTGGTTCTAACAACCTCAGCCAGGGTATGGATGCCCTGAGACCCAGAACATCAAGAAAAGTCAACTGAGTACCATATTTTTCATTCATCTCTACATATGTCAACATTTCTCCCTTTTTAAAAAAATGTCGCACTCGCCATATCCCCGCCTTCTGCATATGAGCTTTGACAGGTTTGGACAGTCTAATGGGTATAAACATGTTATTCCATATGGATTCATTTACAAATTGTGAGTCTTCTCTGGGTTTTATATTGTATTGACAGTCCCAACTCATAAGCAGTTGCTTGTGAAACCTATTTTTCATTTCCAGTTTAGCTTTTTTATTCTTCTGTAGAAAAAAAATGAAGAAGGATGTATCTAGCTTAAGCTCCCTTTTGAGCAGGAACGTCCAATTGCGACCTTCTTGATTGATCAATCGTTTAACCCATTGTGTCATTGCCACTTCTATCATCAAACTTAAGTCTAGAAGTTTTAAACCACCATCTTGGATATCTAATTATATGCAATCTTTGATGTTCTACCATTCCATATGAACGATGTAACTATGTCCTTAAACATTTTCGGAACTTTAGGTGGAGTGTGGTTGCTTGAACAAGGAAACAGAAGAATAGGAATAAGCAAAGAATTGACAATACAGATTTTCCCTTTTAAGGACAAGGATCTATTGATCCAAGCCCCCACAATAGTCCTACACCTTTCCAGTCTCTCCATGAAATTCCATGCCACAGACTGTTCCTCCGTCATATTCCTCGCAAACACCACAGCCAGTATCCTAATCTTATCAACCTCTTTGAATTTACACTTAATTCTGCCCTTATGCTGTGGGTTGAATGTCAAAACCTTTGATTTGTCTACATTCAAAGACAACCCTGAAAAGCTGGTAAACATTTGAATAACAGATAGGAGCTTGTCCATTGACCTTTGGTTTTTGAGAAAGACAGTTATATCATCTGCAAACATACACAACTTAATACCACCCCACTCAGTCACCACCCCTTCTATTTCCTTTTCGCTTCTTATTATGGTCGCCAAAATCTCTGTGGTTATAATGAACAGATATGGTGAGACACAGCAACCCTGCCTTGCCCCTCTCTGGGGGTGAAAATACCTTGTAGTATACCCATTATTCAGTACACAGCATTCCTGCATATTATATATGGTTTTGACCCATCCAATGAATTCTTCACCAAACCCGAAAAGCTGCAGAGATTTAGTTATCGCGGGCCAGGTGACAGAGTCAAAAGCCTTCCTAAAGTCAAGTGAGGCTATACCTCCCTCATCCATATCCAAGTTTTCCAGTGTTAAGACATCATCTATTTTTCTCAAGTTAGTGCCGATGTACCTATTCCGCACATAGGCAGTCTGGTCGTTGTTAATTATTTTATACAACATTGGTCTTAACCTAATAGCCATAAGCTTTGTCAGTATCTTATAATCCGTATTGAGAAGGGTGATTGGTCGCCAATTATTCAAGTCTTCTTTAGCTCCCTTATCTTTTGGGATTAGTGTGATTGCTCCCCTTTTCTGTTCAGTAGACAGTTCACCAGTATGGAGTGAGTACAATATTGAGTTATATAGAGGGTCAGAGAGACTTTCCCAGAAACACCGATAAAACTCCACGGTCAGGCCATCTGAGCCTGGCGCTTTTTTCAGATTGAGTTCATTTAGTGACTGCAATAGCTCTGCTTTGGTTATAGATTTATCAATAAGCTCCCTTTCAAAGACATCTAGTGAAGGTAGGTTTTGTTTGACATGAGTTTCCAAAACCCTGGCAAATTCCTTTTCAGAATCTTCCATCCCAATTTCTGTCTCCTTTATAGAGTACAAGTCCTTGTAGAATGTAAACAAAACTTCCCTAACCTTCTCAGGTCTTGCTACCATAACACCTTCTCTATTTAAGACCTGTGTCAATAGCTTGTTATTATAATTCTTCTTTTCAAGGTTTAGGAAATAGCTAGTTGGCTGTTCACCTAGGCCTAGCCATTTTGCCCTAGATCTAAAAATAGTGGCAATTGCCTTCTTCCTGGCTAAGAACTCTAACTCCTTCTTAATTACTTGAATCTCTTCTACCCCTTCTTCAGAGCTCCCTAAAGCTGTGTTCCCATCCTGCTCTGTGACCAATTTCTCAAGTCTCTTTTCCAGATCAACCTTTTCCTTACATTCTAGAGTTTTCTTTTCCCTTAAAAAGGAAACAGAGAACTCCCTCAGCTTGAATTTTAAGAATTCCCACCTGGTATTTGGGGTAAAATCCTCAGAGCCAGTACAATTCAATGTGTTTTCGATGAGCTTCCTGACTTCTAATCATACATATTCTTAATTATTAATAATGAGTTAAGTTATTATATAATTATTGTAATTATATTTCTATTTAGTTACGTAACATTGTGGGGAAGGTAAGAGCAACTCTAAGGCTGTGTGCACGCAAGGCCACCAGACTCCACCATGAAAGCCATAATATCCAAGTCATTTGCATAAAATAATTTCTGCCGATGCACAAAGGATTTAGCTTGTAAAATTACATAATTGACCATCCTGGTTGAGGAGGCAACACCATATCTTCCAAATATAACCTCTTTTTTAGTAATCTTTAAGAAGTTGTCACTAAGGACATTTTTCAGCCATCTTGTTATGGCTTCCCAGAAAAACTTTGTCTCTGGACATTCTACCAAGAAGTGCATTAAGTCATCCCTTTTTGTACAATAGTTACATTCTGGGGAATCAACAACCTTTCTCTGGGCTAAATATTTATTGCATGTAATAGTACCATTTAAAACCCGGTACTGTAACGATTGCAATCTTGTGTCCCTAGAAGAGGAAAATGGTATTCTATATATAGTCTCCCACTCCTTGGAGTTGATTTCGAGAAAAACCTTTTTCCACCTACCCATACAGCTCGGGATTCTAGCTATCCTGTCCCTTACAATCATATAAATTCTTCTACTGGTTAACCTCATAATATCCACAGGTTCTTTTCCTGGAATTTGATAGATCAATTTTTTCCCACCTTCCAGATCTTTTTCCTCTGGTTCTAACAACCTCAGCCAGGGTATGGATGCCCTGAGACCCAGAACATCAAGAAAAGTCAACTGAGTACCATATTTTTCATTCATCTCTACATATGTCAACATTTCTCCCTTTTTAAAAAAATGTCGCACTCGCCATATCCCCGCCTTCTGCATATGAGCTTTGACAGGTTTGGACAGTCTAATGGGTATAAACATGTTATTCCATATGGATTCATTTACAAATTGTGAGTCTTCTCTGGGTTTTATATTGTATTGACAGTCCCAACTCATAAGCAGTTGCTTGTGAAACCTATTTTTCATTTCCAGTTTAGCTTTTTTATTCTTCTGTAGAAAAAAAATGAAGAAGGATGTATCTAGCTTAAGCTCCCTTTTGAGCAGGAACGTCCAATTGCGACCTTCTTGATTGATCAATCGTTTAACCCATTGTGTCATTGCCACTTCTATCATCAAACTTAAGTCTAGAAGTTTTAAACCACCATCTTGGATATCTAATTATATGCAATCTTTGATGTTCTACCATTCCATATGAACGATGTAACTATGTCCTTAAACATTTTCGGAACTTTAGGTGGAGTGTGGTTGCTTGAACAAGGAAACAGAAGAATAGGAATAAGCAAAGAATTGACAATACAGATTTTCCCTTTTAAGGACAAGGATCTATTGATCCAAGCCCCCACAATAGTCCTACACCTTTCCAGTCTCTCCATGAAATTCCATGCCACAGACTGTTCCTCCGTCATATTCCTCGCAAACACCACAGCCAGTATCCTAATCTTATCAACCTCTTTGAATTTACACTTAATTCTGCCCTTATGCTGTGGGTTGAATGTCAAAACCTTTGATTTGTCTACATTCAAAGACAACCCTGAAAAGCTGGTAAACATTTGAATAACAGATAGGAGCTTGTCCATTGACCTTTGGTTTTTGAGAAAGACAGTTATATCATCTGCAAACATACACAACTTAATACCACCCCACTCAGTCACCACCCCTTCTATTTCCTTTTCGCTTCTTATTATGGTCGCCAAAATCTCTGTGGTTATAATGAACAGATATGGTGAGACACAGCAACCCTGCCTTGCCCCTCTCTGGGGGTGAAAATACCTTGTAGTATACCCATTATTCAGTACACAGCATTCCTGCATATTATATATGGTTTTGACCCATCCAATGAATTCTTCACCAAACCCGAAAAGCTGCAGAGATTTAGTTATCGCGGGCCAGGTGACAGAGTCAAAAGCCTTCCTAAAGTCAAGTGAGGCTATACCTCCCTCATCCATATCCAAGTTTTCCAGTGTTAAGACATCATCTATTTTTCTCAAGTTAGTGCCGATGTACCTATTCCGCACATAGGCAGTCTGGTCGTTGTTAATTATTTTATACAACATTGGTCTTAACCTAATAGCCATAAGCTTTGTCAGTATCTTATAATCCGTATTGAGAAGGGTGATTGGTCGCCAATTATTCAAGTCTTCTTTAGCTCCCTTATCTTTTGGGATTAGTGTGATTGCTCCCCTTTTCTGTTCAGTAGACAGTTCACCAGTATGGAGTGAGTACAATATTGAGTTATATAGAGGGTCAGAGAGACTTTCCCAGAAACACCGATAAAACTCCACGGTCAGGCCATCTGAGCCTGGCGCTTTTTTCAGATTGAGTTCATTTAGTGACTGCAATAGCTCTGCTTTGGTTATAGATTTATCAATAAGCTCCCTTTCAAAGACATCTAGTGAAGGTAGGTTTTGTTTGACATGAGTTTCCAAAACCCTGGCAAATTCCTTTTCAGAATCTTCCATCCCAATTTCTGTCTCCTTTATAGAGTACAAGTCCTTGTAGAATGTAAACAAAACTTCCCTAACCTTCTCAGGTCTTGCTACCATAACACCTTCTCTATTTAAGACCTGTGTCAATAGCTTGTTATTATAATTCTTCTTTTCAAGGTTTAGGAAATAGCTAGTTGGCTGTTCACCTAGGCCTAGCCATTTTGCCCTAGATCTAAAAATAGTGGCAATTGCCTTCTTCCTGGCTAAGAACTCTAACTCCTTCTTAATTACTTGAATCTCTTCTACCCCTTCTTCAGAGCTCCCTAAAGCTGTGTTCCCATCCTGCTCTGTGACCAATTTCTCAAGTCTCTTTTCCAGATCAACCTTTTCCTTACATTCTAGAGTTTTCTTTTCCCTTAAAAAGGAAACAGAGAACTCCCTCAGCTTGAATTTTAAGAATTCCCACCTGGTATTTGGGGTAAAATCCTCAGAGCCAGTACAATTCAATGTGTTTTCGATGAGCTTCCTGACTTCTAATCATACATATTCTTAATTATTAATAATGAGTTAAGTTATTATTGTAATTATATTTCTATTTAGTTACGTAACATTGTGGGGAAGGTAAGAGCAACTCTAAGGCTGTGTGCACGCAAGGCCACCAGACTCTGTAACCCCTTGCGCACAGCGAGGTCACCTAATGAGACATTTAATTAAGGTAGGAAAGATCTAATACCAATATTAAATGAACTCTAGATACTAATATGTTCGTGTATTTACTATCATGGATGAGGACGAGATGGATGTATGTTTGATAATCTTTTAATCAAGATATAAACGTTTCACAGCAGAAGTACTACAAGGCATCGGCAGAATAGCATATCAGAAGTTCAGTATGATAATATCAGTTCATGAGTAACGTGACGATAGTAGACAGTAGAAGATTCGGACACCAAAGTCCTAACGTGGTTAGACTTAATGAGGTGTCAGATGTAAAACCATGTAATCAGTGGAAGTGACCTTAAGTCAGAGTTCGTGTTCTTCTTGAACAATGTTCATTGTCTTGTCAAAGAGTGAAAGAACTCATACTCAGAGTTGACAGCAAAGATTAAATCATACTAACAATAACTCAAAGTAATGTAAGGTATTTGCAGCATTAACTCACCAGTTAAGTGAATGTCCGAAGCGAACTCACGAGATTCCCATATTCACTAATAAACATTGATCCATTCGAATGTAAAGTTGGATTAAATAGAAGTGAAGTCCAATCACTAGTTTAGTGAAGACGTTCCAGACTGAACGTTAATAGTTTGGAAGATTCCTATATAAGTCCTTTGCAGAAGTCGTGTCCTTGGAGAGTCCCAATCCAAGTCACTTTCTACAATTCGAATCCGCTAGGCAAAACGCCTTAGCTGTTCCTATCTGATATAATATCACTGCAGATTCTGCGCACTTCTGCCGGTATCCGGAGCCAAGCAGAACGCGTCTGGATCGCAGGAGATGGTGGTAGAGACTGACGATACGGTCAGCTCGGGAGCAGATCGAAAATGAGCATTTTCTAAAGGATCATGGGAAATTTGGAATGAATCTCGTTTTAAGTTCACGCAGGTCCAAGACACGGGTGGTTATGTTAATACTGTGGGAATTTGGGAATACCCTGAGAGGGGACTTCCCCAGGGAACTCCAGAGGCGACCCTCAGTCGTCACAGTGACGTCAGAGGGTCTATTCCCAGAAGCGCGGTGTTCCCCAGAGGCTAGCTAGTAGTATAAGGAACATCGCTTCTGTCATGGCTATCTACCCTGAAGTATACTCAGCCTATGATGTGGCTTAGTAGATAGCTATGATCAATACCTTGTCATGTAGCGTCAAATACTAACACTAAATACCGATGCATGATGTTCAACACCAATACCCAATGCCAATATTAACACCTAACAACAACACTCAACACTGAGTGCATAATGATAATACTCCCAACACTAACACTCAACACCGAGTGCGCAATGATAATACTCCTAATACCAACACTCAATAATAACACCGTCAAATACTAATACCTAACAATAACACTCAATACCAAATACAAACACTTGTTATCATAGTTTCTTCTTCTTGGTACTTATACATCAAACCATACATATACCAGTGATATGTCATGTTTCAATACTTATACGTATTACATCCTATTTTCAATACCTAATAAAACGACATTTTAATACATTTTAATAAACTTTCATCTTCATAAATATACATACTTTGTGCTTAACTTTGGTTACAGCACAAGCGGGCTTCGCTGAAAGCGGTACCTGCCAGGGCTGAGACTCCGTGTTATCAGAGCCAGCTCTATTGCGCGTACAGTGCCATGCTCTCAATCGAGCAACATGCGACTTATAGCGCTTCCGTGTCCATTCGTCTTCGATGACTACTGTCATTTCTGACCACACTTCAACTACAACAAACGGACCATCCCAGTTTGGGGCAAGTTTTACGTTCACTAACGGTGTGTGATATCGTATCACCCTGTCTCCAACCTGGAACTTTCTCGGCCTTAGTCCGACGTTGTGTCCAGACCTCTGCCACTCCGCGGCTTTCTCTAGGCCTCGCCTTGCTCGGTAGTAAGCCTCTACAAAGCGTTCCCGAAGTTTTTCCACAAAACCTATAGGGCAGGGTATCTCTGTAGATACTCCGGGCAACCCATAGACAATGTCTGCGGGCATCACAATCTCTTCTCCGAAGACAAGCAGATTAGGTGAACACCCCATACTAGAATGAATAGTTCCATTGTAAGTGTGAGCTATAAATGGTGCTAACTCATCCCAGTTACTGCGGCTCTCATTGACCATTGCATAAGCACTGTATCAACGTTCTATTGAACCGCTCTACCATCCCATCTGACTGAGGACGGTATGGGCTGGTGCGTGTCTTTTTGATTTCCAATATTCTACACATTTCCTGCCAGATCTGAGACTCAAATTCTCTTCCTTGGTCGGAATGTAAAATACTCGGAGCTCCGAAGGGCAGCACCCAATTCTTCATAAGTGCTTCCGCGCAGGTAGCAGCTTTGTGATCCTTCATGGGATAGATCTGCACATACTTTGTGTAGTAATCCATCACCACCATCATGCATGTGTTGCCGTCATCAGACTCATTGATACCAGAGATGATATCGAGAGCAATGCGGGCAAACCGGACTCCAAATAACTCTTGTTGTAATGGCATCTTCCCTATGCCTTTGCCGGGCCTAACCCTACAACAGATTGAGCATTCCAGAACCTATCGCTCTATGTCAGCGCTCATTCCAGGCCAGTAGTAGTGTCGCTTTATTTTAGCGGCAGTCCTCTTTTTCCCGAAATGTGCCGAACTTCTATGTTCATGGCACAGAGTTAAAAGCCCAGGACGCAGTGATATGGGTACAACCAACTGTAAGTGTTTCCTTACCGGACAAACTGTGGTTCTCATCCTATATAACACATTATCCCTCACAATTAACTCCGTCCACTGACTACAGAGTGTCTGAAACTCCCAGTTTTCAATTGAGAGCTCCTTTCCCCATGGTCTATGGAGGCCATTCTCTACCAGTTTAATCAACCGGGACATCTCCGGATCACTCTGTTGAGCTTCTTGGATCTGTTCTAGTGTCCATTGGTAGAACGCGGGATCAGGATTACCCATCTAGTGCAATGCAGCCAAGATAGCATCATGTTTCCCACAGTCTATACAGTCGGGCCGTCCACACTTACGCAATGGTCTCCTGGAGAGACTATCTGCGTTGATGTGTGACTTACCGGGTCTGTGCTCTATCTGGCAGTTTTTTTAGTCCAAACTCGGACAGAGCCGCCAGCCATCTTCCAATCATTCCTTCGGCGTCTTTAAAATTAAAGAGCCATTTCAACGAGGAATGATCAGTGCGTAGAGTAAAATCTCCACCTCCGAGGAAGTGTCGATATTTCCTTACGTATACTACCACTGCGAGGAGTTCCCTCAAAGGTGATGGGATCCTCTACTCCGTTCTGTATCTGTGATAGTGCCGCTCCAATACTGTCATTGCTCGCGTCAGTATCAAGGATGAACCGACCTTGAGGCAATGGATGATGGAGTCTCTTCAAACTTTCTCTTTAGTCCCGAAAAAGATTCTTCGGCCGCAGGATTCCATAGGATATCCTTAGACTTTCTGGCTTTATCTTGGACTACATACTGTTGCAAAGCATGGGCAGTTTCGGAAAAACCTGGGATAAAGTCATGATAATATGAGCAGAATCCAAGGAAAGATCTTATTTCTTTTATATTCTGGGGTCGAGGCCATTTGGCCACTACATCCAACTTAGATGGGTCAGCGTGGATTCCATCACCCGCAACTATCCTACCCAAGTACTCCACTGAGCATTTGAACAGTTTACATTTCTGAGGTTTGAGTTTCAAGCCGTAAGACTCTATACATTCAAAGACCTCTGCCAGGTTATTTAGACTTTGTTCCACGGTTTTCCCGAAAACAATTATATCGTCTAAATAAACCAAACATTTCTTCCACTGCAATCCTTTCAACATCTGATCCATCATGGATTCAAACGTCGCTGGGGCATTGCAGAGGCCAAAGGGCATTACTGTAAATTCATACAGCCCTTCGTGGGTAGTGAAAGCAGTTTTTGGCTGATCCTCACTAGCCATTCTCACCTGCCAATACCCAGACTGGAGATCCAAGGTGCAAAACCATTGGTTCCCACCCAGAGAGTCGAGACTCTCATCGATCCGTGGTATTGGATAGGCGTTCTTCCGGGTGATACCATTCAGTTTTCTGTAGTCAATACAGAACCGGCAAGTACCATCCTTCTTAGTAACCATGACCACAGGGCTGGCCCAAGGGCTTTCACTGGGCACGATAACTTCTTGGGAAAGCATCTTCCTTAACTCCTCTTCCAAAGCTTCTCGCTTGATAGGCGGTAATCTCCAGTAGGGTAGTCTAAATGGAATGTTTCCCTCTGTATCTATGTGGTGCTCCGCGCGATCAGTTCTCCCCAGAGGGTCTCCTGGTCGTGCAAAGATCTTATTCCACCTTCCTAGCGTGTTCCGGAGTTTGTTCTGCTCTGCGTGATTTAGCGCATCTGCAGAAGTAACCAGAACTTCTAGGGTCTCATGCAGAACTACAGACCCGGAGTTATTTTCCGAATTTGTGTTCACACATCCAATTCTCACTTCTCTCGGGTCATCGTTGTTTTCCTTCCAACCTAACCAGTCACCTGGCGTGGTATTGGGAATAGGCGCAACACCTAGAGGACAATTCTCCACTGTGTCTACTATGTCAGCCAATATTACATGGCCAACAACGTCGCCTCTTTTTAACGCTATCCTCCCCGTTGTATGATTACTAAAGGGTATGGATCCGATCCGAGCACTACCCACAAGGGTATCCCAAGCCTGTAGTCCCCTGTTGGGAAACAACATTGGATCAGGCTCGAACATAGCATTATCCAACGGTAAGTCACCTTCTCCAGCTATTAGTACATTTACCATCTGCTGGGGGGCAATGCTCACATCCTGCCTGACAGAGACCACTGAAGATATACGTCTACAGGAACATTCTACTTCTAACTGTTCCGGGTGTTTAATCCGGAGCAGGCCTTGTTGAAGGTCTAATGACACTCCATACAACGCCTGGAAGTCTATACCAATTATTCCATTCTCCTCGATATCACTGAGTATGGGACTCCACACTAGTTCAGTGTTACCTACCGAGATCGGAATAATCACTTTGCCGTAGCATCTCAACGGAGTACCATTAGCAGCCCGTGCACTCGCTTCCGAAACCTTACATTCCGGATCAAACCCAAAGGTTTTATATAGATCGTGACTTAACACAGAGCGACTGGCCCCAGTATCAACCAACAGATCTATCTTTATCCCTTGAATTCTCACGGGTACATACCACCGTCTCCCACCTAAAGGAGAAGGCTGCTGTATAAACCGGGAAATACCATTGAGGGTGCCGAGGTCCCATCCACGTTGGTGTAACCATTGTAGACAGGGGTGTTTCGGAGTTAGATATCTAGCACAGATTATAGCAACTTGACTAGACATTTCTTCCTCTTTGGTTCGAATAGGATCTCTCCTAATCGCGAGTTCCGCGGTTTGCATACTCTGGCTTACCGTATCCCGGGCTACTGTCTCGCCACCTACTGCAGCCCTTTCTAGTTTACCGGGTCCTCATTAGGAGAAGGTAAAGCTAGCGGGCTTGCTGTAGACTCCACAGCAGCCATCTTCTGGGGACAATCCGGAGATATGTGCCCAGTCTTTCCACACTGCCAACAACGCCCGGTTGTCTAGCTGGTTTCTTTCCAACTGAGACAATCGCACGTTGATCTGCAGTAGAATCTCAGTCACAGTAGGAGGTTCCTCTGAACCTTTCCCCACAGCCTGTTCTTTCACCTGAGGATTCCCAATCCTGGGTCTCCCTGGATTTAGACGGCCACGGCCCCTACCGCGAAAGTCTCGACGTCCGAGAACCATTGACCGCACCGCGGAGAGTATATCATCCACTTCGGGGTCGTTGGTTTCTTCTGTCCTGTTCCCAGGATGGGGTCAGCATAGCTACCTGGGTTTTACCCACAGGTTTACCATACTGTCCAAACAGCGTACACCTTTGTTCATAGGCGTCCACTATCTTCAGCACTTGCATAAGGCTCATTCCAGGTTCCCATTTCGAGATCACCTCTGTTCGGATGTCCTTGTCTCTGAAACCCTTCACAAACTGAGTTTGTAGATCCTCGTGCAGTGCCGGCGAGTCCAACCTAGTACCAGGGTAAACCTCCATCAGCAGTTGCTGAAGGGCTAATCCTTATGTACGAGCGGACTCATCCTTTCCCTGCACCCAGCTTAGAAAAGTCGAGCGGGGATTCAACGTTGCAAGCTGTCCACAATAATAGGACGCCACTTCTACAAGGGCATCCCATCCATGTGTCGCTGAACGCCGGTAAGCGCATAAAGCTGCTTCTCCGGGTCCATCTCGTAACGCTCTCATGAGGTATGGCAGTGTGTCGGTGATACTCCACCCGTTACACTGGACATCCTTGCAAAATCCGGCAAACCAGTGCTCCCACACCATTCCTTTACCAAAAGCTTTGGAGTGATGGCGTTGCGCCTAGCAGTCTCTGCCAGTCTAATGATCGGGACGTCTCTAGCCTGTGCTAAAGACTGAATGAAAACCCGATCTGCATTGCTCTCCACATGGACAGGGTTTAGACCCAATTCAGCTATTGCTGAACTAGTCGATGCCCTATTTCCATCGTTATTCGTGGAGTCTCTTGGAGAATCCAACGGGAAAGCAAAGTTCACCGTGGGTGGTCTCCGGTCTGTCTGTAGCGGTGTGTACGCATGAGGACCGCCGACATTCCCTTGTGGAGAATATACATGGTCCTTGCTCACGCCCTGCCAGCCTGGCAAAGGAGTCCTATACTTCAGAGCATAGTCTGCTTCTGCGCGTTGGGTGCGTTCCAACACCGCTTTCTCTTGTTCCTTCACCATAGCTAGCTGTTCTTGCTGTACTCGCAGCGTCTCAGCCGTTCGCTTTTGGCGGGTGTACAAGTCTTGTAGCACCAACTTAGCGGAGAAACACAACAAAACCGCTCTGGTTGTTGAAACAACCCTGATCGCATTTCTCGGGACCCCAAAACTCTATCCGGAGAAGGGAAACATGGCTCCGACCCTCTCCTCCTAGAGAACCGGGATACTCTGACTCCACCATCTAGGGGACCAGAACCGGTCAACAGCTAGTCCGGAGAGCTACCTCCCGTCAGTGGAGCACAGAGACAGAGCCCTGCAGAGAGACCGCACGTAGTCTCTCCACACCCCAGTGTGTCTCACTAAGCCACAGCAGCCTGCTTATATACAGCCCATGTCCTCACTGAGCATGTGCAAGAATCCCGCTGATTCTCCAAAGGGGTATTCTTAGTCAGCCTGGTCACCAGCAAACCAATGGTTCCTGCTAGTTCCCTGTCCAACTCCTCAGGATCAATCCTCACTGCTTGTTCTCAACCTGACAGCTGAGAAACCAGTCTGTACTGGTCCCAACACGGTGTCAATAATAGCCAGCGGCGGATAGCCACTTCAAAACCGCGGGAAAACAAGTCTCGTTGACCTGCCCAACGGCTCCCTCAGTGGTCTCGGCCGCGGCTATACTTAGAAAGGCGTAGTAGACGTGCCAAAGTCATAGTCGACTTGCACGGGTCCCTACACAGCCCCCCTTGGCCGACACGCATCTCTTTAGACGTGTCCAGCTCACCAACCACTGGGGGACCAGTTTTGTCGGCTCGTCGGCACAGTCAACTGGTCTACGGCTTTCTTGACTGAGTCAATACTAACCAACAACCCAAGTCGTGCAATAGATATCCACTGGGGTATTCTACTGCCGAACTTGGAACCAACTTCTGGACCCGGCTAGACGAGCTGGTGTCCTCTGCCAGTGGCTGAGGTATCCTGCCTGTCTCACGGACCAGATCCACTTATCTTACCCAGCTTAGACTCGGGACTTCTCTGCCCTGCAAGCGGGTTCCGCTGAAAGCAGTACCTGCCGGGGCTGAGACTCTGCACTATCAGTCTAAGCTGGGCTCTCTATGGCAGACACCCTGGTGTCGGCCGAAGCTTTCACCAGGGATTTTCCACCCGTTTCTATGGCAGACACCCTGGTGTCGGCCGAAGCTTTCACCAGGGATTTTCCAACCGTTTCTATCTCTGAAGGGGGGGCCCAACCTTCACTGTCGTGCTGGTGGTCACCTTGGTAACCCGGGACCTGCCGCAAGGCTTCTGGTGGCTCGGGACCGATCCACCAAGGCTGTTCGGGTATTTAGCACCAGGTTTGCACCCAATGCCTCATACCCCGAACAACTTTTCCCTGGGTGTCTGAAACAACATCGGGCCCCAGGACTTCACCCGACACCTGAATGTGTCCCAGACTTTTTCTCGTTTTTCCCGTACTTTTTTCCGAACCATTTCCGTACACCGTACACCATCTGCCTATCGTGGCGCCTGGGGGAAGTCACCCGCGTGACACCACCCCTGGGGGACTGAGGCTCTGACACCACCAGGGTGTCACGGCACCCTCCGAAGACATGGGAAGCCGAACGACCAGGCACTCGGCAGGCCGTTTTGCAGCCTCTAGAGGGCCCTCTACGGGGATTCCCTTCGAGCAACGTTGGGACTGCCGCCATGTACCAAGATAAACAGGGTACGACCGAGTCCCTGGCCGAATGGCTAAAACCATCCATGACACCACGGGGGCATCATACACCTCAGCTCACCAGTGCCGGGTGCCCAGACGGACATCCTGGTCACGGCACCAATGTAGCGGTTGCCCTCTAGTCGCTGAAAGTGTGTGACCGCTTTCCGCGATCGTCAGTCGACCAGAGGTTCCGAGACTAGTCGCTACCCTGTACTTACCGTGCCAACACAGATGGGTTCGGTTTTTCCCACTGGAAAGGGTAGGGAGACGCAGAGCCTACCAACCACTGCTTATCCGCGAACAGAAAACCAGACTCCGGACTATTTCAGTTACCAATCTTTTATTACGGTATTAACTGTAAGTACAATAGTTGGTGCTACGGGGCACCAACTAGCGCGGGAAGAGATCTGGGCCTTGTTTTTTAGTCACGATATCCTCTTTGTAAGACATCTTACAGCTGTTAGTGTACTATAGATAAGACATCTTTGGGGATCGGCCAATGATTGTCCCTCAAGGGCACTTAGGCTGCAGTCAGGTGTACTATAGATAAGACGTCTTTAGGGTCACGTGGTTCCAAATGTCTTCCAAAGTGTCTTAGACCTAAGACATCTATGGACATGTCGTACAGAATGCGCAACTTCACTTCCCATAGGAATTAAGCAATGAAATTTTAACACGAGTAAGGTATACATATAACCTATAATCGTACCAAATATGAAGAAGATCGGCTGCACCGTTCCGAAGATATCGGCGTTTGAAGTTCGTCATAGCAATCTCTGCTCTGGTGGCCAGTGTACCCCTACGCTCACGTGACTCTAAATTATGCAGTGACCTCGAGTTCACTGGAGGTGGGAGGGTGCAATGGCCAGAGCAGACGTTTGCTATGACGAAGTTCAAACGCCGATATCTTCGACACGGTGTGGCCCATCTTCTTCATATTTGGTACGATTATAAGTAATATGTCTCCCTTACTCGTGTTAAAATTTCATTCCTGGATTCGTATGAGAAGCACGGGAAATCCTCTATATACACACAGTGAGCTTTGATAGAGCCTGAGACAGTTCTATACTTGAGACACTTTTAGCGGCGATCGAGCGTGCCGCACTGAGACCGTGTCTATAGCACAGCCGCCATTTTGTGTCTTCCAAACAGTCTTCCAATCGTAGATATGTCTTAAGGAATCGTTGGCCGATTATGTCGTGACTGAAAAACAGGGCCCTGGTCTCTTCTATGTTGAAAGGTGTACAAACACAACCTAACCAACACGTGAGGCTCCAGGCGTTCACTCTATGCGGAGGAACAGCGAGAAGTCCTCTCGACCCGCTGTGGACTCAACCTTATATAAAGGTTGAGTTACGTAATGCGAGCCCATAGCATTTGCATACCACGGGTCCGCCAGCTTTACCATACAGCAGGGATAGGTCTTTGCGCCACCTAGCGTAAAGTAAAACAGACATTGCACGACTACCCTGACCCCTACATTTGCATATGTTGCACATTCATCTATTGGGATTTTTACATTATGGGTGTCTATAAAGCAGGTAGCCATTGTTTCATCTGGCGGTTTTAGAATATTGTTTACTACTCTCCAATAACTCTGAGGATCATTATAATACATGGTGAGTTGTTTATCGATAAACATCTTACGATCATTCACTAATAATTTCCTGATATCTGCCGTTAACATTCGCATTTCAGTTAAGATATTAGATCTTTGTATTTCTGACATTTCTAATAAAGATGTTCTACACAATTTCCTTTTTTCCAAAATTTTCAGAACAATCTCAGAACTAGTTAAACTCGTTACAATATCCTTTTGAAGATTTTCTTTAATTTTCCTATTCAAGATTTTTGGTTAACATTCCTATAAGATCTTGATGAATTATGAACCGTAGGTTTCAAGTTTCTCTCTTTCTTTTTCACGGCGAATACAGTATAGTGATCGCTTAGCTTTACATTTAAGATCCCATGTACTTTAATAAAGTTGGCATTCGTTAGTATTGTGTCAAAACTTATACTATTACCATAGCCTGGCCTTGTAATGTCTGTTATAAGCTGTTTCAAGTTATGTCTTTTAATAACTCCATTAGATCTTTGTTACGCTTATCTCTCCTATTTCAAGAGTCTAAATTTATATCTCCAGCGAACCATACTTCACTCTTATCTCCTAACCTATTTGAGCATATACTGTCTATGAATTCTATCATTCTATCGATGTTGTATCCAGGGGACCTATATAAGTTAACAATCATCATTTTCTTATGATTTGGCTTTCATATTTGAATGGCGATAGTTTCTAGTTTTGCTTCCATTACGCTCCATTCATCTAGTATCGTCACATAAGGTGCCCATTTGTTGGCCACATATGCTCCGACCCCCCCACCTATTCCCCATGGGCGGTCTTTTCTGAAGAAATTAAAGCCATTAAGAGATATGAGCTTGGTCGGAATTTTTTCCTTTAATAGTGTTTCGGAAACCCCGATTATATCAATATTTTTTAAAGAGTGGTAAATTAGGTCTTTTTTTGAAAATAGGCTATGTATGTTTGAATGGCAGATCTTAAATCCCTTTTCATCTATAATGTCTAATAATTCAGATGGCATGATTACTAGTAGTTAATCTAGTTTCCCCCTTGTGTATATAATTAAACAGTAATAACTTTGATTTTCCCAAATACACATAATCAAATACTGCATTACAAAACAAATCTGGGTCGGTGAAAAAAGATAAACAGGAGTGCATAGTATGATATATATCAATGACGTGTGCTTGTGGGCAATATGGCCAAGAAGCACAGATGACAGCCATAAAGCTATATTAGACTGTCCTGATCAACTTCTGTTGATGTGATGAACAAAATTGATATGAGTCTTTCTCCGGTTAAACACAGTTTTCCTGTATTTCGCCATTCCGTTTGTATGTCAGTTGTAGAGTAATAATGAGCTTACTCACAGTTTGTTGGTTTTCTGATTGTCATGTGTTTTCCAGATCTTGTCAAGATCCTAATTATCTTTGAGTGTTCCATTCCATCCGTGTGGGACCCAGCATGCTACAAACTTGAGACATATTGGTGCATTTAATTTATGGGTCAATATATTAGTCATTTCACAAGTTGCATACAATCGGTGTCTTAAACAGTCTAAGTATTCACAGATTACAGTTTTTTTTATTTCAGATCCTGTATGGAATCGGCAATCATTTTTTGCAGTTATAATAGTTTTTACAGTTATACCAAGTGTAATTTGTACATAACCAGAACAGTTGCTATAAATTCGAGATCGTATGATCATCTGTCTAATATCATACCTATTTATACAGTGATATATATTCAAGTCATACATACTTTTGTCTGCGGATCCTGTATGGAATCTGCAGTGTCTAAAATTTTACCTTATACATGATATTGTGTCATGATATTTCTCGTGTGTGTGTATGGTACATGGTTAACATAAATGCATATCAAATCATGTATGGAATCTGAAATATGACATTTTGACAAGCATATCTCATTTGACACATCCGACGTTCATTCTTAGATTCAGTCTCTTAATAGGGAAAAAGGTTATATAATTACAGATCTGTGTCTGTGATTGAGCTTTTGATGGGTCTATGTTGTATAGCGTTTTGTGTCAAGTTAGTTTTCTGGTTGTATAAGATCCTGTATGGAATCATTTATACTGCTGTTGTTGTTTTAATGGGCTCCATTCTGTTTGTTTTTTAGAAAAACCTTCTCGATTCCGTTGGCAATCAATTGTAGTGCTTGTTGTGTCTTTGCAGAATATAAATAACTTTACCTTAGTGGGATTCAGAAAACTATATCAAACCAGGTAACAATAATTTTAGCACCAAACCTAATGTTCTGGTAGTGATGGTTTAATTAACCTCATTAATTACATAATTTACTTGAGGGGAGAGGACTGGTAGTAAGTCTATTTGTATCCTTCCCCAAAGCCTTACATGAGGATGTAGGGACGTCTGGTGAGGAATACCTAAATTTATTAAACTCTATATAACATTTAGCATCACCTTGCGGCTATGAAGAGAACTACTGAATTAGTCTCAGATGATAATTACGGCACATAGTGGCCAGGAAGCGAATTACCGAGGTAACTTAATAATCAGATCGACAGTGTCGACACCTAGCGGTGAACACCGTAAGAAAGGACGTGAATTCGCCTTACTCGTTCTGAGAGAACTAGCTAATAAATGACCGTAATTAAGTCATTAATTAATTCCGTTCATTTGTAAATCATATCTAATCTAGAAACGTATAAATGCGGAAGAGATGGATAATCTCCATAGTCCACAATAAGATAATGATATCTTATGTATTCATTCTTAATATTGATTAATTACGATGATAGAGTATAATTATAATTATTACTTTTGTTACGTAACGTAGGGGAGGTAGAGGCACTCTAGACAGTGTCTTAGCAGGCTACCAGAATCTATAAGTTCCTTACTAACAACGAGGGTACTCTAATGAGACCTTTAATTGAGTTATTAATTATATAGTATCACTCATAAATGGTTCTTAGATGCTACTATATTCGTGTCTGATTTATCATGGATGAGAACAAGGATTGAAGTAAGTTTGAATTCTTAAATAAATAAGTAAAGCGTTTCACAAATATTTCATAGCATGGTTATGATGATAAATATGTGTAATCAACGTGTGGCTACATGCCTAGTTGACTTACACCAATAATATACTGATCAATATTCGGACACCAAAGTCACAGTAATTATAGACTTTGCTAAGTGTCCGCAATGGAACATGTAAACCGTGTATATGGCAAACTGCCAGAGTTCGTGGCTCTTCTATAGAATGTTCGTTGATCAAGATAAATAGTCTATGAACTCTTATATAACGTGATCAGAGTTAACTAATGAATAATCATCAAACAGAAGAATAGTTCAAGATAAAGATGCAGCATAACTCACCAAGTTTTAGAGTGTCCTGAGTGAACTCACCAGATCCCAATATTCACTAATAAACACAGATCCATTTTGATAGAAGTTGGATGAAATGATAGTGAAGTCCAATCACTTAAATAAAGTGAAGTTGTTCAATAATGAACCATAGTAGTTCAAGAGATTCCTATGAAGTCCAATTCAGAATGTGTGTCCTTGGAGAGTCCCGATCCAAGTCACTTTCTACTTTCCAGAAGTCAAAAGGCAAGTTGCCTTAGATGATCCTACTCAATAGAATTTCACTGTTAAATTCGCGCACTCTGCCGTGAGGAACACGTCTTGACAGCAGGAGATGGTAGTGGAGACTGACGATGCGGTCAGCTCCAGAGAGAATCGCTAATGAGCTTTTTCTAAAGGATCTTGGGAAATTTGGATTGGATCTCGTTTAAGTTCACATGGGTCCGAGAGACGCGTGGTTATGTTAATGCTGCGGGAATTCGGGAATACCCTGAGAGGGGACTTCCTCAGGGAACTCCAGAGTCTACCCTCAGTCGTCACAGTTACGTCAGAGGGTCTATTCCCAGAAGCGCGGTGTTCCTCAGAGGTCAGATAGTGGTATAAGGAACATCGCTTCTAACATGGCTATCTACTTCAGAGAACGTTTAGCCTACAATGTGGCTTGGTAGATAGCCATGGTCAACACCTTGATATTTAACACCTAATACTAACACCCAATACCAACACTTGGTATTTAATACTAACACTTAATGATAACACTTGATACCAACACTTAATGCCAACACTTGATATCAATACTCAATGCCAAATCTTGATAGTAACACTCAATGCTAACACTTGATAGTAACACTCAATGCTAACACTTGATAGTAACACCTGATATCAATATTCAATGCAAACACTTGATATCATAGTTTCACCTTCTGATACGTATACTTCAAACCACACATATAATAATGATACACAATGTTTCAATACCTTACATAATTAAATAGCACTTTATTTACATCTCATTTTCAATATTTAATATCTTTTAATACCTTTAAAACAATCTTCCATCATAAAATCATCAATACTGTGCTTAACTTGGTTACAGCACACTCTTCCGGGTTTGGCTTGAAGACACAGTATTTGATCACAAAAAGATCAACTAACTTGTCTTCAACAATCGTCACTTAGTTCTTTGCTTTTTTACTTATAAATTTATTGTTTTTATAAAATCATTACTCGGGTTAGGAACCCATAGAAAATTAAACACAAAAACACATACACACACTAGTCATGCAGTGTAATAAGGCACACAGCTTATTTGTTTATGGCCTTGTCAGTCAAGCTGCAAGGACAAGGGGTTTTAAGTACTTCTTTTATAGGAACTAATGACAACGTGCAGTACAGACATGCCGCATTATGCATGGTAGATCTGCATAAGCATATGCAGAAGAACCGGACGGTTAATAGTAATCTGCCCATGTAGACACATGAGAATGACCAATAAGCAGAGACCAGAAACAATTTTCAAAGAGATGATGGAAAGCGAAAAGACCCAAAGATGGAAAAATTAAGACAGATGTTCGTAAACCTGTGGAAGGGGTACCGACGGCAAATCGCCAGTCCTCGGAGGAGGAGGAGGAGCCGAAGCTCCACCCACGACAGGAGCTGATGGAACTACTCAGGATGCACGTTCGTGCAAACGGACAGCAGCACGCTCCATTCTGACTAACACTCGCTCTGCGGCGATATCCGCACCGATACGGGTCCATCCAGCGTCCACCAAACGTATATGAATCAGGCATATATATGACAGATGAGGGGTATACACCTTGTATATGCAAAAGCATACCGATATATACCATTCGCTTGTAAATGTAAAGCGGTTAGTTTCGTGCAATGTAAGATATGGAAATACATCCATTATTTCCTCATGAAGACTATGACTTAGTAAATGCTGAGAATAAAGTAAGTCTTGAGGCTGCATAAACTTTTGTTTTACTAGGTTTTTCAAGAATCTCTCACAGGTGTAGGCATAACTGACACTGATAGGCTTAATGAAACTGCACTTCATTTTCCTAAACAAATGACATTTCTTTTGTTGATTAGTGTTTTTTTAATTCAGTTACAGCTACCACACCATTCACCATAAGGGATTTTTATTTGACGATACATTGGTATATTGTTGTTCTTCAAAGCAAATAGCAACACTTAACACTAGCATCAACATATATATATATACATGGACATACAACGATACACTGTCCATGATATATATAATCTCTGAAAAATCAAGCGTCCTAATTTCTTTCGAATCTTTGTATGCATCACTCCCTATTATGATATGGAGGACCCTGTATACGTCACGATTTAATGTTACTTTCTTTGTGGCTCCTTTGGGTAGAAACAACAGTTATCTGCTAGTGGAAGTATGCAAGTTTTGTTTACCTCTATGGCTGTTCATTTGCTTATACACTTGCAGGTTATCTTTATTTATTATATACCTATGCACTAACTCAGTGTAAATACATACTGCTGCTTGGGGTGTACTAATTCTGTCAATATTGCTTGATATGCCATGTACCTTTGTACTTCCGATACATATTGCATGCTTTGAGGCTTCCTACAGTGTGCTTTGGGTTTACTATGGCGTGCTTTGGGCTTACTACGGCCTGCTTTGAAAAAATAACGCATTCTGATTGGCCAAGAGGCCGGAAGCACAGATGGTTAAAGGATTCCAAAATGACAGACCCCCTCACTTTGCGAGTTATGAGGCATATGACAGACGCCACGGAACGAGGAAATATTGAGGTATATAATATGTGACTTGCATGCAATACCATTTAAATAGCTGAAATATGCGTACCTGATCAGAAATCCTGATAATGACATCATCGGCCACTGCACTGTCAAGTCGGCGTAACTTCACAGCAAGTGTTGTTATCATTTGATCTTGCATATTTCAGCTATTTAAAAGGTATTGTGTGCATTTCCCACGTAAGATACATTGATATTTGGTAAATACTCAAAATAACTCATTCCAGGGGGGCTTGTCAACTGCGTCGCAACTCTTAATGCAAGGCAAACCAAGGTGTCATGGTAACAAGCAGGGCTGGATATTGCCATTGCACATGCGCGAAATATGCAAATAACGTTCACTCTCCAAATCATAGTCTTTGTAGCTAGCGTGAAGCCTGAGAGAATCTAACCTATGCTAGGAGAGTGTATTTGACCTCCAGGTTAATCATGTGATGCATTTACCACACTGAATGAGATTGAATGAGTGTCAACAGAGTTGAGTAACGGTCAGTTTTGGCGAATTATAACCAATCTAAGGTATATAAAAATTAAAAAAACACAATCTGCACGAAATCGTTTGGATGGAGAGGCTGCGATGAGGCAAAAAATTGCAGATGGGGCAATATCAATTTAGAAGACGAAAATTACATGATATGGACAGAGAGAACCAAAAAACACGAAAGGGTACTGCAGGATCAGATCCTAGAGCATTTCGGCCTAAATTGTGGGCATCAGGGGGGAAAGGTGCCCTGTCCAGTGCTACGAACTGTTCAAGTCAAAGCGACCAGAAGCATTTCTGTAGCCAGATTTCGGATTCTTTCTTGGGATTAAGAACAATTCCACACTTAGCGACAGAGTCTGTTACATCACAGGAGAGATGGGGGTTAGTTTACTGAGCAAAGTCATTCCTACCATGGCGAAAAAGGTGAGACTTGTCGGGAAATATACAAATCACTCGCTACTTAAAACCACCTGTCAAACTCTTCAGGCTCAGAACGCAACGGCAAATATCATCTGCCAATTAACCGGCCATAAGAGTGTAAACTTGCTAAATAACTACGCTGTGGCTTCCAAAGACCAGCAGCGAATTATGTCAGAAATACTAACCGTTGGTGCCAAACAAGTCAATTCCTCTCCTATGTCACTTGAATGTCCAATTTCAGGGAAGTTGGTAAAATACTGCACAGCTCGTAATGATCCAGAAAGTTTTGCAACTGCCATAGGCGGCATATTTAAGGAAAGTAATATCTCTGTGACGGTTAATAAAAACTACCATGTGATGTCTTCTTCGACTACTTCCCAAGTCAATGTATCTCCAAAGTTACTGGTCGAGATGTTAATATTGTTGACTCTTCCAATAATTTTATTTTAGTTTTGTTCGGGAAATGCACACGATGCCAGCAGAAGCCAGTTGACTTGACCTAGATCCATGTCTGATACCATGGTTAAGATCTGTTGTTTATATTTTGATGTACCAAAATAAAGCAAATTTGTCATTATCAATGAATGTTCATATATTCGTACTGACGTTATGAGTTCATATATACGTACTGACAAAGTAGTTAACATTAAAACATAAAAGTCTAATCATAATTGGAAAAATCATCACGAACTATATTTGCTCCAAGAAGCCTGACCGGACTACTGCCGCTCACGTAAATAACGCTTGTGGGTTGTGTCAGTGCGTGGCTTGGTGCATCTTGCTAAATATGCGATTAAAGGTAAAGGTTTTTAGTTTTGTTCGGGAAATGCACACGATGCCAGCAGAAGCCAGTTGACTTGACCTAGATTCATGTCTGATACCATGGTTAAGATCTGTTGTTTATATTTTGATGTACCAAAATAAAGCAAATTTGTCATTATCAATGAATGTTCATATATACGTACTGACATTATGAGTTCATATATACGTACTGACAAAGTGGTTAACATTAAAACATTAAAGTCTAATCATAATTGGAAAAATCATCACGAACTATATTGGCTCCAAGAAGCCTGACCGGACTACTGCCGCTCACGTAAATAACGCTTGTGGGTTGTGTCAGTGCGTGGCTTGGTGCATCTTGCTAAATATGCGATTAAAGGTAAATGCCTTTTATTTTTTATTAATTAATGTAAAAGCACGTAGAAAGGGTAGGATCAAATATAAACGTCACTCAATTTCATATAGATGTCTATATGTCATGAGTTGTCTTCGAGTAGCCGAGTGAAATGCGGAGCCGAGAGAAATGTGGGACGTTTCTTATTCATACTCAGGCTTACCGAATGTCCGCCAAACATTGGCCCTGGAGAGTGCAGAGTTAATGACATTGGAAATAACCATGGCAAAATTACATTGGCGACGAGGACAGCTAAATTGACAATAAGTAATGGGAGTGTTGTTATCAATTGATTTTGTATATTTAAGGCATTCAAACTGTATTAGGTGACTTTTTGATCGATAATAACAAGTCCTATTGTTAGATACGAATTCTAGTCATTACACAGTCTTATTCATTATGGAGGGAAGTAGAAAAGCATCTCCGAAGTGATTCTACAGTGGCAGTAGCATTGTCAATGTAATTTTGCCTTGGTAGCCGTTAATGTCAAATGATCATAAATAGTCCCACAGAATCGCGCAAAAAAATGGGTGTTCACTTCATTTTGGTATAGATGCATGAAACTTAGTGTATTTCTCCTTGAATGGACAGTGAAATATTCATCACAAATATATCAAGTTATAGTCAAGCAAGCAGGAAATACTAATCACTTTGAGGCATTTCTTATCTCTCAGGCATCTTGAAATCCAAGATGGCTGAGAGATCACCTCTAAACCGATGTAAAATAGCAACTGAGCTATTCATTATGGTATCTTTTAGTGTGACACCTTTAGTTAAAGGTTTTGGGGGTCGCAAATCCAATGCAATAATAAGAATTTGTGTCTAACCATTATTTGATGAGTTATCCTACTGTTGCACCTGATCACATTATATTGAATGACATGATGATCAATTCTATGGGCAACATCTGTTCTACAGAGGGTTTAGACAATGTAGCCTTATTATGGTCCTGCCATCTGATGGATTTCATATTGATCTCACATTTTGAAATCCAAAATGGCTTCCAGCTGTTCATAAACAAAACTGTAAGTGTGATACCTTTCTTTCAGGATTTCTAAGGGTAACAAGTCCAATGCAATAATAAGAAATAGAGTATGATTAATAGTTGCTGAGATATAACGGTATAACATGTTATTAAAATTGTTGCTCACCATAATGAAGGCTGTAGATATTTTCATCATATTTTCATCATAGTACTTGGTTGTGGGTGGCTATTACACTGCACGAAAACCACCATTTTACATATATATACGCCATCGCGATAACGCACGTATCGGCTGTAAAGTGGCTTGTTTACATTTGTATACACCTCTTATCCGCGTCTGCGTTTCGGGCATCTACGAGACGGTTTCCATATGTAGACGCACGCGACTTGGCTGTATTTCATGCCTGGCATATCCAAGATAAAACATGCTCTGCGCGATATATATATGCCAGGCGTATGTGTATGTGTACCGAAAATTTAAAAAGTCCACTACCTCTACCATGCCCGTTGTTGTTTTTAGACCCACCGACCTCGTCTCCTGCCACCCCCCATCACCCCCCGACTCCCCCCCCACCGCCCCACCCCATCCCCAGCCAGCCTCAGTGAGAAGCCCCCTGCTGCCCGCCGCCCACCGCCCACCGCCCGCCGCCAGCCGCGTTTGTACAGTTTGACTCAGTGGGAAAGCCTCAGCCACCCCCCACCGCCCGCCCAGTCCCAGCGCTGCCCGCCGCGAGGTGGTATGGTGTCGGGTGGGGGCCGGGTACACGTGTGCAGCCGCATTCACACATGTGCAGCCGCATTCACACGTGTGCGGCCGCATTCACACGGGGGTAAGATGATTTCAGGATTCAACCTCAAGTCTGAAGAGGATCATTATATAGTAAGCCTGACTGTCCACACATTGAAATGGTGTTCGAAAGTAAGATCTATTAGAAAAACAATTAAAAAAACAACATAATGCAAGGTTTACTGTGTGTAATTAATCAATTTATACTTAATTAGGTTTTTATAAAATAAATTGGTAATATAAAATTGCAATTTTCATATAATACAGACTTGGATGGTTAATGGAAAATGAAATATGCTACCAGTAGTGTCCCCAAGTTGCAAAGATCGGAACTATTGGATGGTGGTGTATATACAACAGAATCAGGCGTATATATGACGTATATAAGACCGCACCATGGACATGTATATATGCCACTAGATAAGGCGTCTACGAGACGGATAACAGGTCGAACTTCTAGACGCAAAATCCTACTGTTAGACGCGTTTCGGATACAAATGTAAAGCGATAGGTTTCGTGCAGTGTTAGTGCCAGGTTATACCACCCGTGGTGGGAAGTCTCAGGCCAATTGTAATATTTCTATAACTTAAGGATGTTGTAGAATATGCAATCACTAATCTTGTTATATATTTCACCTAAAATCTTTATCTGGGTTTTATATCTTTATTCTGTGAAAATTTCATGATTATTTATTCAATATTTCCTATCTTATTCTATAAAACGTAATTTTGCAAATTTCAGAAAATGATGCCTTTTGACATCACCCGCCCTAGCACGGTTGATGCCACATGGCATCACCCACCCAAGCTCAGTTGATACCATATGGCATCACCCACTGAAAATGGGCTAATGGTATGATTGTCATTGCATGAGTGTCATTCCATTGAATGGAATGTGGACATAATGACAAACAACGAGTTCATGTGAGTTGGAGTATTTATATATTAAATACGAGTACATGAAACCTGAGTTATAACATAGCTCGAGTTATCTTGTAATTTGATAACTGTTTATATGTAAAACATTTATGGAATATGTGTACATGTAATATGAGTCAAGTTTATATTTGTTGACTTTGAACCTTATGAGGTAAGAAATAAACATTTGAAATACCGAAGTATTAAATACCATGTTGGTAAGAAATGAATATGTTTGTAATACCGAAGTATTAAATTAACATGTTGGTAAATAGAAATACGAATATATGTTATACCTTAAGGAGATAACATGATAGGTATGTGACATGATATAACATTTAACACACAGGCCAAACGGCCAAACCTTGAAAGTTAATCATGGCAAGTAGGGGGCCATTGATTTAGTTGATGACCAGGTACCGAGGGTACCGACTTGGTCGAGTGTGGAGCCGGATGCAAGTGCTGCGTGTGTGCCGCCTCTCCTGAACGAGTGTATGGAGAAAGCGTGAGGTTGGAGCACCCCAGCACGTGACAAGAGAAGCCTGAGTATGGCTGTAAAGTGAGGTGCAACAAAGTGTGCGCCTGTGCGGGTGAGAAAGATGACATCTAGCTGTGTACCAGGGTACTCAATTCTATAAGAAGCCAATTCTCTGACTGGGCACCAAGGTCCCGAAATAGCAGGAACAGATATCACGGAAGGATGTGACTGTGGAGTGATGGTCTTGGACAAGCGGAGAGTGATGACGAGCGCATTAGGCAGGAGGTTGATATCCGATCTCGTCAGGTAATGAGCCGAGGCGTTGGAACCCTGGACTGGAGCGAAGCCCTCATGAGTGAATAGAACGCGATCAGTGCAGCAGCCCTGAAGAGAAGACCTTCTGTGAGTTGCCCTGAAAGTTCACAAATGGCGGCTAGAAGACGTTGGTGACGTGACTGGAGCGAACAGCAGCTCCCTTAGCGACAGCGAGTGCCTGAGGTGAAGCAAAGGCTGAAGGATCACCCCTGTAATCCAAGATCCATGTACGTGCACCCAAGATGTAGTTCTTTACAGCGCCTGGAGAAGCGAGTGTCGACGCGAGGAATTGCACATATAAGCAGGCCTCCAATACCGATGGTCATGTGGGGATCGCTATGCCGCAGGTGGCGAAGTCAAGGTATTTTTTGGCCTGTGTCATCTTATTTCTCCATGTGCTGGCTGCCTGTGCCGCCTGAAGAGACGGCAACATCTCGGCGCGTAACGTTCAGTCTGTGTCTGGAAGCAAGCAGAGCATCAACAGTGAATAGCTCGTCACGATCGGGACAGACAACTATGTTCTGGTAGCTGTCGGATTAATTAGTATTATAATTACCTTAATACATAAGAGGATGAGGACTAGTAACAAGTCTACAAATATACGCTTAGAAGTCCTACGTGAGTGCATAGTGACGCCTAGCGTAAGGCTTTCCTAGCTTGGTTGACCTTATTAAAACCCTAGTGCCATCTAGTGGCCACGTTGAAAACTACTGAAACATCTCAGGTATTAATTACGGCAGGTATAGACCAACAAATGTCCGTAACTCATTGATTAATTAGTTACGTTCATTTGTAATTCATAAATCATTCTGCTATATGTGGTTCCGTGACAGAGATGGAAACTACGCCTATCTCCGTAAGTCACGTTATTCCCAAGTAATCATACGTATTCTTAGTTGTTCATAATGAGTTAAGTTATTAGATAATTATTACAACCATATTTCTATTTAGTTATTTAGCATTGTGGGGAAGGTAAGAGCAACTCTAAAGGCTATGTGTGTGCGCAAGGCTACCAGACTCTGTACCCCTTGCGCACAACGAGGTCACCTAATGAGACCTTTAATTAAGATGAGAAAGATCTAATATCGATATTAAGTAAACTCTAGATACCATTAGTTTCGTGTCTTCACTATCATGGATGAGGACGAGATGAATGTATGTTTGATATTCTTTTAATCAAGGCAAACGTTTCACAGTAGAAGTACTACAAGGCATAGATAAGAATAGCATATCAGTGGTTCAGTATAAATATGTCAGTTCATGAGTAATGTGATGTTGGTAGACAATGTAAGAGTCGGACACCAAAGTCTCAACACGGTTAGACTTAATGAGGTGTCGGAAATGAACCACGTAATCAGTGGTAATTACAATAATTCAAAGTTCGAGTTCTTCTTAAACAATGTCCGAAATCTTGTCACAGAGTGTAAGAACTCATACTCAGAGTTTGACAAGAGAGAATGAACCGTACTAACAGTAACTCAAAGTAATGCAAGGTAGTTGCAGCATTAACTCACCAGTCTAAGTGAATGTCTGAAGTGAACTCACGAGATTCCTAAATTCATTAATAAACTTTGATCCTTCCGAATGGAGAATTGGAGGGAAATAGAAGTGAAGTAAATAAGTGAAGACGTTCAAGCGTGAAGTTAATAGTTTGAAAGATTCCTATGTAAGTCCGTTACAGAAGTCGTGTCCTTGGAGAGTCCCAATCCAAGTCACTTTCTACAGTCCGCTAGGCAAAACGCCTTAGCTGATCCTATCAGATATAATATTACTGCAGAATCCGCGCACTTCTGCCAATATCCGGAGCCAAGCAGAATGCGTCCGATTCGCAGGAGATGGTGGTAGAGACTGACGATACGGTCAGCTCGGGAGCAGATCGAAAATGAGCATTTTCTAAAGGATCCTGGGAAATTTGGAATAGATCTCGTTTTAAGTTCACGCGGGTCTGAGTCACGCGTGGCTATGTTAATGCTGCGGGAATTCGGGAATACCCTGAGAGGGGACTTCCCCAGGGAACTCCAGAGGCGACCCCCAGTCGTCACAGTGACATCAGAGGGTCTATTCCCAGAAGCGCGGTGTTCCCCAGAGGCTAGCTAGTAGTATAAGGAACATCGCTTCTGTCATGGCTATCTACCCTGAAGTATATTCAGCCTATAACGTGGCTTAGTAGATAGCCATGATTAACACCTTAACATGTAGTGTCATACACATAGGGCAAAACACATCTACCATGCATCGTAATACGGCACACACTACTTTTGTTTATGGCCTTGTCAGTCAAGCTGCAAGGACAAGAGTTTCAAGTACTTCTTTTATAGGAAAAAATGACAACGTGCAGTACGAACACGCCGCATTATGCACAGTAAGACTGCATAATTACATGCAGTAAAACTGTACGATTAATAATAACCTGCCCATGTAGATACATGAGAATAGCCAATCACACGAAAAGAGAAACACTTCTTAAAGTGAGGACCATAGCAGAAAGTACCCATAGATGACAATCTCTAGGATAGTCGTTCGTAAACTTTTGGAAGGGGGACCAGCGGCAAATCACCAGTCCTCCTTGGAGCGGGGGGAGCGGAAGCTCCTCCCACAACAGGTGCGGATGAGACCGGTGCCGAAGCTCGTTCATGCAAACGAACAGCAGCACACTCCATACCGACTAATGCCCGCTCCGCCGCGACGTCCACACCGATACGTGTCCAACCCGCGTCCACCAGACGTGGGAAGGACGTGGGCACTGGAGACGCTATTCCAGCCGAATAGGGCAGCAAACGAGACATAGTGGCGCGCTTGCCAGTCCCCAGGAGTTGGCGAGGGCAAAGGCAGAGACGTAGCAGGCCTACTCGGAGACAGGTCAGATGTGTAGAGGTTACTACCCCAATGGATAGTAAGCCGAGAACGGAAGAACAATTGATGAACCACACAGTCACGAATCAGCGCCTCACCCTCCGTATAGATCTGATCATACGGGAGGAGGGTTTCCCCAAGAAAGACTGTCTCCATGATATCTGGGGCTGCTATCTGAATATACAGCCGGTCAGTTGTGACAGTCTTACGGGAACGACGCCACTTTACCGCAAAGAAGACAACCAACGCAATCAATATCAAGATGACAACAGAAATGGCCGAATCCTTAGCAGCAGCTGACTCACAGACAACCGGAGGAGGACAAGTCGGGACATAGTCAATAGCCACAGCTGACGCATGTGTAACCACCTGTGCAGCGGTCATGCCAAAAACAACACGCCACAGATAGCACAAAGCCATGCATCCCAAACAGATGGCAAGAATGATCAGGATTACCAGACCGATAGTGGCCCATGGGATGCCAAAAGATCTTTCCGCCTTAAGAGCCAGTTCCTCAAATGCTAATTTAGCAGAACTGTCCTCCAGACGTTTGCGGAGATCACCCGTGTCGAACCGAGCAGGCCGACCTTCGAACGTTTCGTCCAAAAGCTCACGGAGGTCCGCTGTAATCGGATCCATTACCACCTCTAGCTGGCTATCGTCCAATAAAGTTCTGGACCAAACATGCACACCGAGGCTCAGTTTGAGCAAATCATTCGAGGGGTACCGAATGACACTCGACTGTTCCCTTCGTCTACACGCTTTCAAAGAATAGGGTATCCAAGCCCTAGCTGTCTGGAACGCACAATCGCACGGGATACGCACGACCACATAATAGTTGATGATTTGGGCAAGTGGAGGGCGACTGCCACAAATCAGCTGCCCACTAGTTTCTGCACTTGTAAGAAGGACGAAACCGTCCTCGAGATAGACAGCCAGTTCTGGAAACTTTGGGTGGAACAGGTAATCCCTATCACAGAATCCTGCGATGGCCGATGCGTCATCATGCAGCAAAGCTGCGATGCAGGAAGACTAAGTGAGTCTTTTCATGTACGGCACATCCGGGCAAAGCGTCACCGTATCTCCATAACATGCAGCCCAATTAACGTCCACCATAGGGATATAGTAAGACTGACTAATCGAAACTGCCACTTCACTAGGAAGATCACGAATCTGAACAGCATCAGGACCATCAGCATCGCTAACGTGCACTGGGACTGGGAACGAGACGACCCTATACACTCGGAACAAGTGTTCCTCAGACACCACCGGGAAATGGATGTTGACAATATAACCGCCACCATCACGGAAGCATGTGGGCCGAGCATTCTCATAATAGAGCGTCGTAGCTTCAAATGCAACCGCAAAGCGTGGATATGATCGTTTCAAATATCGATTAGCCACCTGAACAGCACGACCCAACACACTAGAGGTGAAGATCTTAGGGGACAGGTGACCTCGACAGGTGAGATGCAATTCAATGGCGTATGAGTCAAGGACACGAAGAAGTTCCACATAGTGCAGAGACCTACCCATTTTAGCACGCATGGGCACTGCCAGTAGAGACTGAAACACTCGGACGCCCTCAATTTCACCCCTAAAAATAGCAGAGGCGTTACTGAACTGATGGAGCATTTGGTCAAGAAAACCTCTCATGCCCTCCAAAGTATCATCAATAGCACGAAACTGCTGTTCCAACCGAGTCATCAATTCACGCTGAATATCACTAAGTTCAGTCATCATGTCAGCATGGACATCCAACCGTTTGGTGTTCATGTCTACGTCATCCACGCGAGCTGTACCAAACAAATGATACGAAAGCTCACCAATCAGATTGAGAACAGGAATACCTCCACGAGTAACCCGACTATGCAACCCGGAATAGTCCAAAGAGACATTCCTCAAGGGTTTAACCATATCCATTTTCGTTCCTGAAAGAAACGCCTGGCGTACGACTCAAGAATACTATCTAGCCACACATCCACAGCTTCAACTCACTGACAGGACAGATCGAGTGGCTTACTCCGTCGAGGATCGTCATATCGATGAGCTCTGTCATTACAAAGGTGAATAGTGGCCATCATGGGATTAACCTTAGTGTCCTTAGGGATATGAACCCTAAAGGCCTGAACCACATGACTTGTGTCTGCTGTAGAGATAAGGTGTCCAGGTTTAAAGACAACGCCATACTTCTCTCTACTAACAACACAAAGAGTCTCGGGAGTAGCCATGACAGCAGAAAGACCCGAAATAAGCATAGAGGAGTATACACAGAACAAAAGAAAAAACACGTATAAAAGCCATAATGAATTCAATTACTCAGACAGAAGTGTCTCATCGATGCTTTCCACAAAGTCCCAAGAACACACCACAACTGTGGCGTCATGCACTATGGCATCCAAAAGAACCGTCAAAATTTTAAGTAAAAAACCAAAAACCAGAAATCCCAAAAATAATCAGACAGCACCAACGTGTGTCTAAACTAGCCAAAATGTAACATAAGGAGCAACAAGCCCTATGTCAGAATACCCATTAATTCAGAACCGAAAAGAATTATAAGAACTAGCATGCAGCCATCTGAAATCCTAATTAACCGGACCTCACTGCAATGAATAATCCCCACATCCAGGTGAGGATCAGAGAAAACTATATCCAAACTTAAGGCAACAACCCAAATGTATTGAACCTCGAGGTCATTGTGTTAGAATAAGTAGCAGTGAATATCCACATTACAGAAATTCCACCGAAAACCAATGCAGCCACGCAGTAATAATCGCAGCATGCCTATAAGACAGCGTGTCAAAATCATTGTATCAGAATAAACCAATAATTGAAACAACTTCTTAATTATTAAAAAAAAACAATCATTCAAAGGAAACCAATTATACATGAAATGTGGCAAGACCAGCGACAGGACTTGCTAGAAAGCAATAAGAGAAATAAGAAAAATGAAATAAATGTATACAGAAGGAAACAACTGTATACTATACACAAACTATATCTAAGACATAAAACCAGGTTGAAGTGATTCAGAACCCTAGTAGACAAAGAACAGGCATTAAACCCTAAATGACATATATTACGGCTTGATAAAACAACAGATCCATGAAATTCAAAGAAAAACAAAATATATGAACTAAGAATAGGGCAAGTCTATGCGGAGCGCATGGACCCAGGCGCGAGCACCCAGTCAGGGCCCCCACCCACCAGCAGGGTATCAGCTGATCGGAAGGTATACACCAGGGGTCACGGGGTCACTCGGGTCATGCGAGCCACGCCAGCTGGCGTCCTCCAGACCAAAACAAAGCCAGACTAGACTGAATTTAGATAGAAAACCAAAATATGCCTCTAAAACGCTTAAAAACGCTCCTAGAGCCTAGATAATGGCACCAGGGAGAGGAAAGGAAATCAATAAAATGACACTGGAGAAACTACGGTAACCGCTCACTTCTCAAGAAAATCACACACACACCGTACCTAAACAGCGATATGTGCGATAAGGGCATCCACAATCACTATGAACAATATAATGCAGACGATATACAGCACTTCATAAAGAATATGTTGGTTTTCAACATGCATCATGAGGTTAGCATCTATATTCAGTAAAAATACCATCGGAAAGCTATTATAAAGAGAAATATATCACAGAATATTTGACAAACAGAAAATTGAAAAATATGAGGTGTACCCAAAATGATTTCAATGAAGCCTGGAAACTTTTGAACCAGACATTATTCCCCACAGTACACCATGCGGTCCTAATCAACCGAGGTCGTAAAAAGTACACTGTCCACGACGCTCCACATCGAGAGAGGCGTGAGCACGTCACCCTAGTCGGTTCTACACAGGGGCAATAAAAATAGCTCCGGGCCTAATGACATATACAAAATTAAGAGTCAACCCCTAATGACTAACCAGCAGTGTCTTAGTACTGGCAATCCAGAGGGAAGATCACAACGCCTCAGGCAGCCACACAAGACAGTCACACACCCCCAGATCCGTAACATAGTTCAGCATTTCTACAAAAGAAGGCCCGGACCATGGACTTTTATCTGATTAACTGTCAGGGTGCGGCGGTGATCACTAACGAGAGACTCATGCCTGGGAGAGTGTATGTGCAATGCGTGTCTGATCGCATCAACGCACGGTGGAGCACCTCACTCAATTATACCGACGAGAGCCGCACAACCGAAACAGACCGCACTGGCGAGCGGTCTGGCTGGGGCTCAGCACAGGCAGACAATACCCGTACTTCACCTGCTGGGTCTGCCAGTGGCGACGGTGCCCTCCAGGACCAACACGAGGGAGATGGGCACCCAGGCGGGGCCGTCAGCTGGGACACCTCTCCAGCAGCAGGGGCCACGACGGCCAGCTGCAGCGGCGGCAGGCACCCCTCCACGGGCCGGACCCCGGGAAACGGTGGCTCCGTTGGTGGCAGCCTCCTCCCGGGCGGTCACACGCTGGGTGGGACGGCGTGGCGTGTGCGCCCTCCGTGGGCTTGGCCGTGGCCTTCTGTCTTACCGACACTTCCACAGCACTCCAGCAGCCCCAGTTACAATCAGCGACGAGGAGCCAGAACGGGAGACTCCTGAGATGAGTGGGGAGAGAAGAAGGAGGATAGCTCGCCTTCTGAATGCGATGATGGAGCTCTCGAGTGAGGACGAATCATAGACGATTCCGGTGAGTAATCAAAACATTGTCTAAATCTGATGTAGGACCCTCACCAATGTCACAGGGATGAATGTATGTTCCTTTAGCAGGTTTATGTCTAGATATGCTCCGTGGTTCCCTAGCAAAATTGACAGTGGAGGGCATCACTATAGGTGTCACAGCAAAGGTAGGCCGTCTATAACAACCGAAACACGACCCCATAGTTAATACAGGAACAATCAGCCCACTGAGTCACAAGCAGTCACGATCACAAGTTTAGTTCAGAAAGACGAGGATGACACCACTGAGTCAGAATAAGCACTAGTAGATGAGTCAGGACGAGCAGGCGGCATTGGTTTACCACCAATCACAATAGGGCAGTTCCCGTTGAAGCAAAGCCACCAGCAACAGTTTTCCAATGAGCGCACGAAATATCCACAAGCAGGGCACCTAAGTAACATAGGCACAGCAGGTATCCGAGTCAGCCTACCCATAAGATGGATCAAAAGTTCCATAGTAGTCGTGGGAGACCACTCGTCCATGAGTAGGGGGTTACGCTCCATTATGAGTCCATGTAGAGCCCACTCCAGACAGTAAAGTCAGTCAGAGCAGTCCTAACACTAAGAATCCCATAGGAAAACGAAATCCGCTGTATCTCCGAAAGTAAGCAAGCTAGCGCCTCAGAAACATCTCCAGTGAATAGCTACCTCAGAGGTGCGTGTGAGCAGTTATATCGAACTCAGAGCAACATCACCATAATTAGAAAGCCTCTAAGGGGGGACTAGGTGGTAGCAAACCCCTATACGCACCCCACTGGGGAAGGGGGGAAATTTTCCAAACCCGTTGTCCAAACCGACTGACTATACGAATACGGTCAAACACTGGGGTAAAATTAGCTTATTTCAAAATATCATCCAGTAAGGGAACAGAGCAGCCCTAGCCACCCGAAATACGCCCCACACCACACAAGGCGACTGGGAGGGAAGGTGGGAGGGAGAGGGCAGTATTCTAATACCGGACACATTCCAATCATGTGCACCGGCGTCATGAACAGCGCATGGGCGGGCAGGCGGGTGAGGGAAATCCACGCGACGCGCCTCTCCAAACAAGGAGGCGGAGGGGGATGGTACCAGTAACTACCAACCCCAAGAATTCGCGTATGCTAATTATCGTAACCAGGCGGATATCGCAACGCCATCACATTCAAAATGGCATCGCGTCGCTGGGCGGAAGTTCACCCTGGTCCTGACAAAAACAGGTACCGATAGCGCGCATGTCCATATAAAGGGCGCGTCCCGCCAGCCGGTAGACGAAAACACACGTCAGCATCTAGGCACCATCCCCTATCAGAGACACAGCTGGTCATGTCCCAACAAACACTGTAAGCGTACCCCGAAAGACATCACAAATGCACCACACATATCACATCCCGTATACAGACATAGACAGTCGAACAAGCCCAGCGCGGTAGCCACCACACAAACAGCCTTGTTAGACATCATGCCCATGTCCAAACAGAAGCGCGCCACCTGTGGCGACGTCGCCCTATCTCGGGGACGACCAGGGTGAGACTCGTTAATCTGTCGGGGGGGAACGATAACGACCATACCGCAACCAGCTGTGCGCGTTAACCCACAACTGCACATCAACACAGCACGGGATACGCATTAACGCGTCGGGGAGGGAGACACTAAACGACCATAAACACTGATAGCGGCCGCACCACCTTTCGGCCCATAGAGAAAATCAATCAGACTGTATTTAAACTGTTAATAGAGAGAGAACTTTAGAAGCAATGTAGGAAACTCAGAAAACACCGTATCTAACCAGTAATACGCCTGTACCACCGAGAACTAGCGTGGCTACAAATTAAATTCACGTTCTTACATTCCAGATCACCATTCCGCAGCGAGGCTGACTACATCCATCAACACGCCAGCCCAGCGGAACTAGTAGTAATGTAGTGTGACATATATATATCATCATAGCACATAGATAGAGATTTCTAGAAAAGTAAATAAATGTAGTTATTTAGACAACAACACGAACCCACTCATTACTTTCATAGAATAGATCCCATACGGATAGAGATTAGGTTAATCAACCCGTGTCAATAAGGGAAGGTATTTTCCCACCAATCAGGTCTCCTACAGCATCAATATATCCCCACAGGGATTACACCTATACACGTAGGAACACCCAAACAATCGGGAACCCAAATAAAATCGAAAAACGAGAAAAATCCAAAATTTCACTTTTAAAACGCGATTTTGAGGCACTTGCGATCGTCAGAGCGATCTGAGAGTGCGATTTTCGGAATCCTGAGGTCGAAATTGACAAAAGTTAAACCGAGTTCGCTCAAAGGCACAAACCATGCAGTACCAAATACTGCTCCAAATACACCATACTCCTAAAATAGTCTATACTGTTAGCTATACTAAACTATAACGAAAATTACTTCAAGATTACTACAGATGACCAAAAATCCTCAGGCGAAGCCCATAAACATCAGGCAATCAGCCAGTCTTGTAATCATCATAGTTGTCAAGAAAAGTGGTGACCCAGTCATTCCAAGTGGTTTTCAGTCAAAGAAAGTGGGTTATAGCTTCTGAAAAGGCATTTCAAAATCCAAAATTTAGGAGCCCCCAGAAAGAATTTCAGAGCCCTAGAGCCATTATTTCACCTAGCTGCTATAGAAACCAACGTTAAACCGAAATATGTGTCGAACTAAGTGGGTGGCTCACTTGTCCATAGAAATAGCGTTGACAATGCTGAGTCTATGGGAAAACTTACATAATCCCTAACTCTCTTAGAAATGATCGTATCGAAAAGCAGTAAAGACCAAAATTATATGGAAAAAATTATGGACAACACTAGAAAAATACAGAGCAACTCATAGGAGCAATATGAAACGCCACAAAACGTCATAAACATCTAAAAACCAGTGAAACACACACAATACGACCAGATACAAAACGCATACATTGCAGCAAAGATCACGGATGAACTTAGCAGAGTTTATAGTAGTAGTAAGACTTGAAAAAGTCCCTTTTAATGCAGGCATAGGGAAGCCTACCCAGATTACAGCCAGTAATCCACGGGGATTTTCGTTCACAAACCCCTAAAGGACTCATAGAGCGCAGTGCGGAATCTGCTTTTCCACTCTAGGTAGTCAGGGCCGAAAATAAAGTCAAGCATGTCCCACCTACATCACAAAAAAGGGAACGCTTATCCCTCGCACTCATGTAGACAACAGTGCGGAATCTAATCATCCAGACAACGAGCGCTAGGGGGGTTCCGTATAATTCGGAGGGCTAAATTTCCTCAGACTATAACGACCACGGCTACCGGGAGACAGTGCCGAGGTAAACCTTTTGGCTGGCAGAGCGACAGTGCCAGGCTTAACACCAGGGGCAGCCCCTTGTACCACCATGGATGGGGCTGGGCTAGGGGCGGGTAGAATGCTTGTACCCCCACCACTGTCCATATTTTTAGTACACTCCCCATTAGTCGGCAATTCATACGAGCCATGCCGGTCAGTCAGACTCGTTTTCTGCTCAGCACCCCTGAAAGGGCGTGAACCGCGACGGGAGTGTTTCTTCACAGTTGACCATCGATGATCAACCGTTGAGACCGGAGCCTCAGACGAGTTCACCAGCTTGTGGTTCGTGGACACCGTCAAGCCCGACAGAGCCCTGGGGCCCCTGGGAGATACACCCGAAGGCAGTGCGGAATCTAGACCAACAGGTGGGGGAAGGGAATAAGAGGGGAAACCTGGCTCAGGCGCGATGGATCGACCCTTACCAGGGGTAGATACGTTAGCATCTACGATAGACCGCTCGGTCCCTGAGCACGCCTGGGCTAAGGGATACGAGGGCGAAGCACTAGCCTCTAAAGTCGTGTCCGGCGGACCAGACGAAGCCGGAGCTTCTCCATCCAAATCACAATTACTGTCAGTAGAACAAATCTCCTCATTAGGCGCGTCATCATACAGACGACTCAGGCGATCATTAGCTAGGGCAGGCGACCAAGGACCATACACTCTTTTTACCTTGTTGATGTTCACATAATGTGTTATTATTTTCCCAGTATCAACTGAACGTAATTGAACTAGATTCTTTCCACGAACGTTCTCAACACGATATGGACCCCTATAACGCGGAGCCAACTTAGCAATAGCACCAGGTTGCGGCGACGAAATCAGCAAATACACTAGGTCACCTACAATAAACTCAGCGGGGAGACATTTCTGATCGCATCTAGTCCTAATCTTAGCTTTGTAATCCTCTAAAACATCATTAGCCATGTGGGTAAATAATCCGATATTGTCTTTAATTCTCATGAAAAATTCATGATCATTAAGAGAATCCGGGAATCCAGTCATGGTAGGTAAATTCATTGACAACGGATCCCTACCAAACAGCAGCGAATATGGGGCAAACCCAGTTCTGCCAGAGATAGTTGACCTAATTGTCCATAAGGCATACGGAACAACTTCTGGCCATCTATCATAAGAACCTTCCATATAGCATGCCATTATTTCTTCTAAAGCTTTCTGACCACGTTCAGCTCTGGCATTTCCAGTAGGCTGGCCACCTGAAGTGAACGTTTGTTTGCAAGCCAGACGCTTAGTTACTTCGTTAAACAAAGTAGATAGGTAGTTCGGACCTCTATCGGAATGCAGACGTTCTACACGTCCATACCTGCATACGATACCTTTCACAAAGTATTCAGCAGTAATATCAGCGGTACTATCTATTGTACAAAAAGCTTCGGGCCAACCTGTCAAAAGATCAATAAAAGTGAGAATGTACTTAGAACCATCAAAAGCAGTTTTCATAGGACCTATAAAATCTGTAGCAACCCACTGAAACGGGTAGCTGGGACGCTTCCATGACTGAGCTGGAGCCTGAAAATGTGGAACTTTCTTTCCTACTGCACAAACTTCACAACTTCGAACAAACTGACAAATATCTTTATGCATGTTTGGCCAGTAGAAATCCAGAGTAACTCTTTCAGTTACACCGAGATGACCACCTGAAATAATATTGTCATGTGTCAGCTTCAAAACTTTGCTAACTAGACTCAGAGGCACCACAATTCGTGGGCGTCCAAAATTCTTCCTAGGTTTCTTTCTTCCTCCAGGGCCATCAAATTTACACAAAATACCAGAAGGCATAATCGAAAACAAATGCGCATGTCCAGCAACAATTTTAGCCAACTTCGGATCCAAAGGCAGTACAGCCGAATCAGGATACTCCATAAGAGTAGAACACTCAGGATCGTTCTTTTGAGCTTCTATAATCCCAGAAATAGTCAAACCAGATTCAGTGATTCGTAGGCCAAACAACTCAGAACCAACAGGGGGTTCACACTCACCAAGTGAGGTCTCATGTCCATGCACTCTGGACAGAAAATCAGGTAGATGGTGATTTTTACCTGGAGTATATTCCACAGTAAAATCCAGATCAGACAAGGCCAAAGCCCACCTACGAAGGCGTGCACTAGGGGCTTTATGAGCTGAATCTAGTAATGCAACTAAAGGTCTATGATCTGTGACAAACGTAAGTTTAGCGCCATGCAACATATCTTCATAATGTTTAGTTACTTTTATGATAGCAAGAGCTTCCTTCTCAGTAACTGTATATAAAGTTTCAGCAGGGTTCAAAGCATGACCATAGTAAGCAACAGGACGTAGTACATCATCAATCATATGACAAATAGCAGCGCCACATGCGTAATCAGAAGCATCACTAACAATGTAGAAATGGCCACCAATTTGGGGGTGAACCAGTAACGGCGGTGAGATCAACTTGCTCTTTATCTCAAGGAAGGCAGATTCGCATTCTTTATTCCACTTAAACGGGGCACCCTTCTTTAAGAGCGCATTCATAGGAATTGCCAATTTTGAAAAATTCGGAATAAATGCACGATAATAATTGCAAAGACCCAAGAAGGAACGGACTGTTTTGACATTTTGAGGTCTCTTAAAACACTCTACTCTCTCTATGATCACAGGTTGCGTCTTCAAACCTTCAGGAGTTATCTAATGACCAAGATAATTAATTTCATCATGACACCATTCCCATTTCAACGGTTTAACCTTGAGACCAGCAGCAGTTAGTGCCTTCAAAACAAGTTAAACATTAGCTAAATGATCCTCAAAATCCTTGTCATAAATAATTACGTCATCGAGGTAAGCTAGACATACTCTCGGTATCAAGCCACGCAGGGCTATAGACATGATTTTAGAAAAATGCCATGGAGCATTCACTAAGCCAAAAACAACACGTTTGTATCTAAAAACACCATAAGGAGCCTCAAAAGTAGTCTTATCATGAGATGGAATGTAAGTGACGGAATTCAGCCACCGATAATCAGTGCACAAACGATTCTTCCCATCTTTCTTTTTAACAACCACTAGTGGGCTGCGCCATGGAGCTTCACTCGGCTCAATCACACCTAAACGTAGTAATTCTCAAACCTGAGCATTAATAATCTCCATTTGTTGTGAATCATCAGTTCTGATGGTCATAGGACTTATGGGACAGTGACCCAACTCAGAGATATCAAAGGCCAAACTAGCTCTGTTGCGAATTAACATATTCTTAAACCTTCCAAGTTGTTCAGGATCTAAACACGATTTCGAGAAGTCAATAGAATCAATATCAAACTTGGCTGAATCAAATTTCGCTTGATCCCTGTCACTTAATTTATCCAAATTAAACAGAGAACATGGGTCATCAGAAACATAAAACTCAAATTCGTCGGGCATCCTTGGTTGAGCGCATACGGTCGTTTCATCTTCAACAAAAGCCAAAACAGTATGTCTGTCAATAGAAATGGGTTCATTGCATGGGTTCATCAGCTTAATCCACCATACTTTACCTACGGTGTTCATGGCAGCTACTACACACACGGGTGAAATGTCAGCAGGCGCGCAGTACACTGGGCTGTCATCACAGGATTCCACTGGAAACCAGGAATTTACAGCACACAACGTCTCTGCCATAGGCTGCATATGAATAGTCTGTGTAGGAGAGATGGGGTTTCCTCCAAACAGTTTAACAGTACCCTGACTAACAGAAATACTGCTTTTCAAGCCAGCAATGTTCTACCCATAATAATACCAGGTGATAGTTTATCCAAAACATAGAAATCAAAGGCCAAAAATACTTTCTGAATATTGAAGGCCAGTCGAACCTTAAATAGAATATTGATATTAGAGCAGTCTGGCAAAATTACTGGAGAGTCACATGAAGTATCACGATGTACGATACAAATATCAGGTATGTCTTTAAGCTTTTCCAGAGAGATAAAACAATCACTAGCACCAGTATCAACCAGAGCATCAATCTTGACATTTTTAAACTCAAAAGGTACATATATCGGATAAGACCTTACTTTCGAATCTTTACTGGGCCCACTCACGGGAAATAACATCAGCTCTGCTGAGCAAGCGGACCCCTTTAAGCATTTCCCTGACGACTTTTACCATTGTCAAAGGACAATCTGCGTGCAGGGTAGTATTTGTTACGTGACTCGTCAATTCTAACATGATTAAACTCATCAACACGCTGACGTATCCACCTACAGTCCTCTGTCACGTGACTACACTGCTTGTGCAACAAGCAGTACTTACTCTTGTCTGCCTCTCGGTACCCATTCGGGGACTGGTACCGGCAGTTACCTGGCGACGGACTGCGGGACTGCCCACCTGCGCATCTGGTAGGAGAGTCAAAGGGACGGCCTCTATTTGCTGGGGCCGAGTGGGAACGTCCACCATATGTAGGGGAGGTGTCCACGGACGTTGTTCCGACCGAAAGCCACCTGGCCATCTATCAGCGGATGGTGACCGATATCGCTGATCATCACGACGATCACGGTCGTCACCAGAATGGTAGAAGTCACGGGAGGGACGGTCTTGTTGGTAGGGGCGGCTCATCGGAGATGCCTCACGGGGTCTTGACTTCAGGGGTCTTGTAGACAGCATAGACAGCAACACATCGACCTTGTCACACAGCTTAGCGACTAAGGGGTCCGGGGCGGGAGAGACAGGTGAGACTGAACGAGACCTGTTTGTAGACACTGAATGGAGGCTTCGTGCCACCGACGACGGTGCTGTAGACGAAGCCACAGAAGAGATAGAGCTCAACCTGGCAGCAGCATTCACAGCTTCTTGGAAGTTACCTGGATTGATCACCGCCAAATTATGCGCGAGAACGGCATCAATACCTGCTATAAAAACTGCAAGTAGTGCACCATCATCAGCACCTGTACGTGCCTGCTCTTGCCGCAACTTGCCAGCAAAATCAAGCACTGACTGTCCTGGGCTTTGTTTCAGGGCAAAGAACTCTTTATGTCTCTGCCACAAAGGACGACTGTCACCAAACAATTCCAATAAAGCAGCTTTTAGATGATCATATGTGTCTTTTCTGTTGTCTGGGAGAGCATGTACCCAGTCAGCCGCAGCTCCCCTCAGGCCATGTACTGTCATAGCCACCTTCTGTGCATCTGGTCAGTTACAGATATTGCTAACACTGTGCATGTCATGTAAGAAGGTGTCAACACGCTCACTGCTGAGACGTGAGAACTGAGGTATTTTAATATGAGGTATATGAGCTCTTGGTGCCTGGCCATCTTGAACAGGAGGGCCCTGGCGCCCTGATTACCGTGACCTTGTTGAGCATTCATGATGGGTAATTGTTGATTTAAGGCAGGATCATCAGGTTGAATGTTACCACCACTAGCCAGCAGGCCAGTCCGGGGGACTGTCCCACAAGGCAAGTCTGTCTCTAAAACGTCCTGAAGATTATCTGTATCTGTATCTGAAACAGAGCCAGAAGCTGACTCAGTGTCTCCAATAAAATCCTTAATACTATTCAACAATGCCCTATTACTGTCACATATAGGATCATCATTATCTGAAGAATCCCCAAACAGCTGTCTTGCCTGAAAAGACGACTCTTGTCTCTGAACAGTACTGAAACTTGACTGGGGTGTTGAAAATTGACTTACGGCAGGGTTAGGTGCTACACCGGTAAGTGCATGTATGTCGGGCACCAAAGCCGTAGGCCCACCTGCAGGGGTTTGACCGGTTTTGAAAGTCCCTACAGACCGGATATCAGTTTTGTAGCCACTTAGAAGGACAGAATCATGGCTTGTCGATTCCAACAACGTCTTAGTAGGTGTCGGGCCGCCCAAGCGGTTGTTGGAAGCGTGTGTATCTGGTGCCACACCCGAAGGTGCGCGCGCATTGGATACGGCACCAGTAACAGAAGAAAAGTCAGAACTGTCTATAGACACATTAGATGATTGTGAAGTGTCCGAATAGGAATTAGGACTCGTAGATAATGTAGAATCTGTAGGACAGACTAAACGTTCTGAGGGAGGACTCCCCACACAGGTAGCTGGAGAACTGTGGCCACCAGCTGCACCAGCACCCAGAGAAGACTGATCTTGAGCATTAATCACAGTCGGAGCACTCCTTAAGGTACAATCCGAGGAAGGTACTCGAACACTTTTAGTCTTATGAGGCACCGGAAAACGACCAGTCATTGCCAGGAATCATAGTGGAATCGGTAGATAGTGAGTCACTTGTGAGTTATACTAATCAGAACCATAATGCCATGTGAAACCATACAACAATCAAAGACACTCAAACAATGAAGACACGTGTAATAACCTTATAAATTGGTTCTCCACCAGTGTTCTGGTAGCTGTCGGGTTAATTAGTATTATAATTACCTTAATACATAAGAGGATGAGGACTAGTAACAAGTCTACACATATACGCTTAGAAGTCCTACGTGAGTGCGTAGTGACGCCTAGCATAAGGCTTTCCTAGCTTGGTTGACCTTATTAAAACCCTAGTGCCATCTAGTAACCACGTTGGAAACTACTGAAACATCTCAGGTATTAATTACGGCACGTTGTGGCCATGAGATGAAGTACGGATTATCTTAGTTAAGTTGTAACTATGGTGTCGACACCTAGCGGTGAACAGAGGTAAAATGGACGTAGATTCGCCTCCTACGATTCGGAGGTATAGACCAACAAATGTCCGTAACTCATTGATTAATTAGTTACGTTCATTTGTAATTCATAAATCATTCTGCTATATGTGGTTCCGTGACAGAGATGGAAACTACGCCTATCTCCGTAAGTCACGTTATTCCCAAGTAATCATACGTATTCTTAGTTGTTCATAATGAGTTAAGTTATTAGATAATTATTACAACCATATTTCTATTTAGTTATGTAGCATTGTGGGGAAGGTAAGAGCAACTCTAAAGGCTATGTGTGTGCGCAAGGCTACCAGACTCTGTACCCCTTGCGCACAACGAGGTCACCTAATGAGACCTTTAATTAAGGTGAGAAAGATCTAATATCGATATTAAGTAAACTCTAGATACTATTAGTTTCGTGTCTTTACTATCATGGATGAGGACGAGATGAATGTATGTTTGATATTCTTTTAATCAAGGCAAACGTTTCACAGTAGAAGTACTACAAGGCATAGATAAGAATAGCATATCAGTGGTTCAGTATAAATATGTCAGTTCATGAGTAACGTGATGTTGGTAGACAATGTAAGAGTCAGACACCAAAGTCTCAACACGGTTAGACTTAATGAGGTGTCGGAAATGAACCACGTAATCAGTGGTGATTACAATAATTCAAAGTTCGAGCTCTTCTTAAACAATGTCCGAAGTCTTGTCACAGAGTGTAAGAACTCATACTCAGAGTTTGACAAGAGAGAATGAACCATACTAACAGTAACTCAAAGTAATGCAAGGTAGTTGCAGCATTAACTCACCAGTCTAAGTGAATGTCCGAAGTGAACTCACGAGATTCCTAAATTCACTAATAAACTTTGATCCTTCCGAATGGAGAATTGGAGGGAAATAGAAGTGAAGTAAATAAGTGAAGACGTTCAAGCGTGAACGTTAATAGTTTGAAAGATTCCTATGTAAGTCTGTTACAGAAGTCGTGTCCTTAGAGAGTCCCAAGCCAAGTCACTTTCTACAATCTGAGTCCGCTAGGCAAAACGCCTTAGCTGATCCTATCAGATATAATATTACTGCAGAATCCGCGCACTTCTGCTGGTATCCGGAGCCAAGCAAAACGGGTCCGATTCGCAGGAGATGGTGGTAGAGACTGACGATACGGTCAGCTCGGGAGCAGATCGAAAATGAGCATTTTCTAAAGGATCATGGGAAATTTGGAATAGATCTCGTTTTAAGTTCACGTGGGTCCGAGACATGCGTGGCTATGTTAATGCTGTGGGAATTCGGGAACACCCTGAGAGGGGACTTCCCCAGGGAACTCCAGAGGCGACCCCCAGTCGTCACAGTGACGTCAGAGGGTCTATTCCCAGAAGCCTTGGTGTTCCCCAGAGGCTAGCTAGTAGTATAAGGAACATCGCTTCTGTCATGGCTATCTACCCTGAAGTATATTCAGCCTATAACGTGGCTTAGTAGATAGCCATGATTAACACCTTAACATGTAGTGTCAAATACTAACACTAAATACCGATGCATGTTGTTCAACACCAATACCCAATGCCAATACGAACACCCAACAGTAGTACTCAACACTGAGTGCATAATGATAACACTCTCAATACTAACACTCAACACTGAGTGCGTAATGGCAATACTTCTAATACCAACACTCAACACCGAGTGCGTAATGGCAATACTTCTAATACTAACACTCAACAATAACACTCTTAAATATTAATACCTAACGATAACACTTGATACCATCCACAAACACTTGTCATCATAGTTTCCTTCTTCTTGGTACTTATACATGATATGTTACATTTCAATACTTATACGTATTACATTCTATTTTAAATACTTAATAAAACGACATTTTAATAGACTTTCATTTTCATAAATATGCATTCTTTGTGCTTAGCTTTGGTTACAGCACAACTATGCGGGGATTTAAATGCGCACAATATTCTGCCTGAGCACAGACAACATCACAATCGTATAATGCTGCGATGTACCACATCTGTCGTAACGTGCTCCCTGGGAGATGTGAACTATGGGAGCTGAGTTGGTGGCTTTGAGGGGGGCGAATAAACTTGCTAGGAACTTTTTCGCATGTTGAACGCAATGAGCGAGGTGTATGAGGCAACCTATGATAGACTGTAACTCTTTCCGAGTGGCCTTCGTCTTGACGAGCCAAAGAGTACATATGTCAACAATCTCCTTGAGTTTGTCTGAAGGTATAGTGATGGTCATTGAGAGAGAGTCAATGTGGAAACCTAGCCAGGTGATGTCCGTTGTAGGAGGCTCGCACTTGTGGACAGCCAGCTGGAGACCCCGGCAAGGTAAAAAAACTTGCGGTAAGCATCGGAAGCATCGGCCCGCCCACTGGCGACACCTGCAAAGTCGTCCAAATAAGCCAAGGCGATGAAACCTAGCTTACGGAAAATGTATATGACAGCATTGGAGGTCCTCTGACAAGCCATGGAGGAGGTATCGTATAGGAACAGCTAAGGCAACTTGCCTTGCGGCTTTGGATTGTAGAAAGTGACTTGGATTGGGACTCTCCAAGGACACAACTTCTGAAAAGGACTTATATAGGAATCTTCTAAACTAGCAACGTTCAGTCTTGAACATTATCACTTAACTACTGATAGGACTTCATTAATATTTCCTCCAACTTTACTTCAAATTGGATCTGTGTTTATTAGTAAATATTGGAATCTCGTGAGTTCACTTTGGACATTCATTTATCTGGTGAGTTATGCTGCATATACCTTGTATTGCCTTGAGTGATTATTAGTATGATTTAATCTTTGATATCAACTCTGAGTATGAGCTCTACTACTCTTAGACAAGACAACGAACATTGTTCAAGAAGAACACGAACACTGACTTAAGGTCGTATCCACTGATTACGTGGTTTTCATCTGACACCTTATCAAGTCTAACTACATTATGACTTTGGTGTCCGAATCTTCTGCTGTCTGCTAATGTTGCAATACTCATGAACCTATAGTATCATACTGAACTTATGATATGCTATTCTGCCTATGCCTTGTATTTGTGACGAGTACACGAGTATAAGTCAGCGAGAGGCCGGGGGCAAGACTGGATAACACGAGTGGCGCGACGGATCACTACCATCGATGACGTCTGCCGCTGACGTCACGCCGCCACGCGCGCCCAGGACATCAAAAGACTTTTTGATCTTTTAAATTCTAGGTAGAATTGTAGTTTATTTTCTGGTTCTCCTCGCAAAGGGCTTTTCTAAAATGGCACCAAGGGGAACAAAGGTTGCCGGGACTTCAAAGGCCGCCGCAAAGTCTCCCGTAAAAGCTTCGTTGGAAAGGAAATTCGAGAAGAAGATGAGCAAATTTAAATCCGACATCCAGGAGATAAAGATGGCGCTGGCGGCCGTTGCCCAAGCCGGCCAAATAACCGTTTCTCCACCGGCAGCTCGTCAAACTCATGCCACTGTCTACGCAATTCCCCCAATGCCCAAAGTTCAACGGATCGGGGGGGTGCAACCTCCCCCCCCAACACAGCTGGGATGGAGCTACAGTCGCACACTCGTGCGTGTACTGCTTCAGCGTACTCGGACTGGCGCATCCCCACCCGGATGCAGGATTAGGACCCGCCACAAGGCGATGGGCCCTTCCAACGGTCAAGTCAGGCCAGCAGGCCAGCAGGCCCCTCCTCAGGCCTACCTCGAGGGACAACAGCCCTTTAGACAGTAGGCGAGGTGATTCTTCCCCTCGCCCGCTTCGCTTCAGCCCCCCCTCGCAGGGAGTATTCTGTGTTTCGCCCCCGGCAGTTGCCGCGCTTAGGAGAGCGCATACTGCGAATCCATGTGTAAAAACATTGTTGAACGTTTCAGACGTTGTTCTTTCTCCTATTACTGTTGTTGACAATGCTTGCACTCCTCATGATCTTGTTTGCAACACGTTAGAGTGCGATTGTTTATACTGGGTCGCTGAAGCCACTATCGCTAGTGCGGTTGCTAAGCGCAGCTTCTCGGACTCCCCGCTAGGTGGCGACACAGACGTTTCTATAGTTTCCACTGCTACCGCCACCCCAGCTTGGAAGCGGTTCTCGGTAGTTCGCCCTACGTGTACTCAGTCTTTTTTACATGTTGATCCTATGTTAGCATACATGTACGAAGCCGTCGTCGCTTAAGGGATGCCCAACTTTTTGGGGGCACGCCTCCCCGTCCCATCCGGCCTAAAAATAACGGCCTGGAGGCGCTTATTGTCTGATTATCACGATGATCGCTTGTGCGACTTACTGGAGTTTGGGTGGCCTATTGGATTCGCCTGGGCCACCCCCCCCCCCCCCCCACTCCTGTCAGCAATAACCATCACTCAGCAAAACTCGCTTCGACGAAAAATAAGCGAATTCACCACAAAGGAAGTCGCTATGGGCGCCCTCAACGGTCCCTACCGGGAACCCCCCTTCGCTGAGTAGTGTCAAATCTCCCCCCTCCTCACTCGTCCAAAAGGAACCGAGGGGGGGTGCGTGTCATACTTGACTTGTCTTTTCCCCCCGGAACCTCCTGGGAGCAAGTATCTGGGAGCAAGTATCTGGGAAGCGGAAGCGCATACACACTTCCAAGTATCAACGACTTGCTGGAGTTGATCAAGCGCGCTGATCCACACGCTTACATTTGGAAGGCGGACCTAAGCCGCGCTTATCGGCAGCTCCGCATCAGTCGCCTGTCACAGAACCATGGCAGCCGTTGTTTATCTCCTCAAACTCCGCGGCCACGATGTATTGGCATACTTGGATAATTTCGCGGGAGTCATGTCGTCGGAGGCCGCCGCTTTTGCTGCTTTTTACGACCTTTCACGCCTCGGCCGCGAGTTGGGCCTCGACTTCGCGGAGGAGAAATCCGCCCCCCAGCCCACATCATGGAGTGGTTGGGCTTCAAGGTCGACACAGTCGAGAGACTCGTTAGCATACCGGAAGCAAAACTACGCGACACCCTCGCAGAGGCACAAGCGTGGTCGACGAAAAAGTACGCAACTAAGACTCAGATCCAGTCACTCGCAGGGAAATTAATTCACCTGGCCTTCTGCGTTAACCACGCGAGGAAGTTAACTGTCCGTATTCTGGCTGCGTTGCACGCGACGGCCGCGACTCAAGTCATCAAGGTGGGCCTTCGCCTCCGGGCCGATGATGCTTGGTTCACGGAATACGCAAAGGGCACAAACGGTGTCCACTTCTTCGATGAGCACGCGACCGTGGAGGTCATCCCGTGTGCGCAGGGCGCGTCAGGCTTCACGCCCTTGGGCACTTCAGCTTCTTATTATCTCCCCCTCGACGGTATCGCCGATCTACCCGAGAAGCCAGTACAATGCGCGGCTATCAACGCGGCTCTCGCGGTGGTGTTTCTGATTGACGACAATCACCGACACGCAGCTGTCACCCTTCACCTCGGAGAGCCCCGCGCGGTGCACGAACTCAATTCTGGCAAGACGCGTGACGACTGGGTCGCGGCCGCCGCACGACACATCTGGCTGACCACGGCCCTCATAGACTGTGGCCTCGATATCATAGCCGACGGAGGCAACCACGCCCACAGCGAGGCCGTTGATCAGGTCGCGGAGACTGCGTCAGAGGTTCTCAAGGGTACCCGCCCTCCGGGACATGTATTTGTACTTCCAGAACACATGTTCAGTTTATGTTTCACTCTCGTTACTTCCAGGTGCGGCGACGCCTCTCCACACACGGATGGTCACCTCCTTCGTTGCGGCAATGGCGCCGGCAACGAGGCGGAACAAGGCTCGGCAAGCAGCGAAATACCTGCATTCCTGCAGCCAAGCCGGGATCTCACCTCTCAGCGTGACGCCGTTGCAGGCCTGCACATATGCGCAGGCTTTGGCTGAATCCCTTCCTCCAGCGGCCGCACGCAACTACATTTCAGGGGCTCGGTCGTGGCTCCGGGACAACTCTGGTCAACTCACCTCCTTCACCACCCCTCACATCAACGCAGTGCTTCGCGGAGCTGCTCGACTGCACCCACACGCCTCCAGTCGGTCACCTCCGCTCTTACCTCACCACGTCAAGGTCATCTGCGACGCGGCCCCTTCGATGTCGCCGCGCCACCTTCTTCTCCGCGCCGCGACGCTTCTAGGATTCTTTTCCTACCTCTGGGCGTCAAACCTCCTCTCCCCAACAACGCGAGCCTGGACTGGGCCGCATACCCTACATCGGCGCGACTTTCTACACGTCTCTGGGGTCTTCTTCTCCATGTCTCTTCATCGAAAACGATCAGAGACCCCGAGGGAGCCGTATCTCTTCTCATCCCGGCGATTCCCGTCTCACCTTATTGCCCGGTCTCGGCTTGGGACACGTACACGGTCTCGGTGCCCGCGCCCCTCGAGGCTCCGGTTCTTCTGGACACTTCAGGCCGCGCGCTTACGCCTCCACATCTGGTCGCGCACATCCGTGCGGCGCTTACTTCGGCGGGCTTCTCCGACGCTCGCGCGTTCACAATGCACTCCTTCAGGAGGGGGGGCGCGCATACAGCTTCTCAGCTTGGAGTACCTCTGGATCAGATATGCGCGCATGGCACTTGGGCATCGCCCGCATCCGCGGCACCGTATCTACCCCCTCCCGCCTCGTCACTCGTCCCAGACGCCCTTTCTTCGGCATTTGGACATTAATCTGGACTCACATGTTTTTCACAGGTGTCAGTATTTGTTATACTCCTTGTAAAGTATACCGTGTTATACTACCTGTTTATACCCACAGAAATAAATTTCTAACCTGCCGTCGTGCCTCTCGTCTTATTTGTGACAAGTACACGAGTATAAGTCAGCGAGAGGCCGGCGGCAAAACTGGATAACACGAGTGGCGCGCCCTTTTGGCGCGATGGATCACTACCATCGATGACGTGTGCCGCTGACGTCACGCCGCCACGCGCCCCCAGGACATCAAAAGACTCTTTGACCCGCCCACCCACACCTTTTATCTCTTTCTGTGTGTATTCCACACCATTAATCTGGACTCGTATCACATGTTTTTCACAGGTGTCAGTATTTGTTATACTCCTTGTAAAGTATACCGTGTTATACTACCTGTTTATACCCACTGAAATAAATTTCTAACCTGCCGTCGTGCCTCTCGTCTTATTTATACAATTGTGAAATGTTTGTCTCTTCATTAAAGATACTTCAATCTTGTCCTCATCCATGATAGTCATGACACGAATCGTATAGTATCTGGGATTCATTTAATAATGATATTAGATCTTCATTACCTTAAATAAAGATCTCATTAAAGTATCCTCGCTGTCAACAAGGGGTTGCAGAGTCTGGTAGCCTTGCGTACACACAGCCTTAGAGTTGCTCCTACCTTCCCCACAACGTTACGTAACAAAATAGTAAATTAATCACAATAATTATATCATAACTTAAATAATCAATATTAATTGAGAATACATTTGACTTCATGAGGTTAACGTGAACTATGGAGATAGACATATATCCATCTCTGTCACGATTACGTACTCAGTTAATTAGATACGATTCACAAATGAACGCAATTAATTAATGATTGAGTTGCGGACATTTGTTGGTTGATTATCCCCAAACGTAAGAGGCGAATCCATGCCCGTTTTAAAGACTTTCACCGCTAGGTGTCGACACTACAGTTCTAAGTTAATTAAGTTACTTCTGTACTTCACTTCTTGGCCACCTTGTGCCGTAATTATCATCTGAGACTAATTCAGTATTTCTCCTCATAGCCGCAAGGTGGCGGTAGATATTATATAAAGTTTAGTAAAGTTTAGGAAGTCTCACAACAGACGTCACTACGTTCTCACGTAAGGCTTCTAGGTGTATATGTGTAGACTTACGACTAGTCCTCCCCATCTTACGTATTTAGGTAATAAACAACAGTAATTAACCACAACTACCACAACAATACTTCTGTGGTCTTTACCTGTTCCAGATGAAACCACAGATTCAATTAAAACTGTTGGAATAAAGCCACACATAGCACAACTACATTAGAATCTGCTGATCAAACCAGAACCCATTTGCATTCAGCATAGCCAAGATTTACTAAATGAAGCTGGATTCTTATATTAGTTTCCTCTTGTTTGCAAGCTGACAGTGAAGATATATTGATATTGGAATCATTTGTTAGGTTTACTTCTCCATATATTGTCTCACTTACCTGTTGGTCTACAAAAGCTGCAGCCTCATTTGATGGGAAATTGTAGAGCTTTTGCTCATTTTCATTACTCTTTAAAAATCCCTTCTAAATAGAAGGAATCCTTGTGGGTTTCTTTCCTCAGCTTCTGAAGCCTTTCCATCTTTCCTGTCTATCAGATGCTTGAAAGGCTGTCTAACTCACTGCACGAAAACCATCATTTTACAAATGGATATATGCCCGGCATATATAGGTATGCTTTTGCATATACAAGCTCATCCTATTTCCCATATGTATACACCTCACCTGTAGGCATATATAAGTGTTGATGTTGCGGTCATATATATACGTCATATATACGCCTGATTCTGTTGTATTTACACCACTATCCAACAGTTCCGATCTCTGCCACATGGGGACACCACTGTTAGCATATTTCATTTACCATTAGTCATTAAGTCCTTGGTATATGGAAAATCAGATGTTATATTATCAATTTTTATCATATAATTGTTCTGAAACCCTATTTATTATCTCGTCATTAAATACATATAAAAAACCCAGCCTTAATTGATTTTTTAAATATTTTTTTAATAGATTTTACTTTCAAACTCCATTTTTTTGTAAGGTTGTGGATGTAAGCCTTTATAAGCCTTTAAGAAGTTGAGACTATAGACATTGAAAACCAGACTGCCGTCGCCGCCTCAGTGAAGCCCAGTTCCCAGTGGGAATGTGGTCGGCACCTTCACAGCCACCCTCACAGTCGCCCTCGCAACCACCCCCACCGATTCTGACCCCGGCCCCGATCTAAAGTGCTAAAACAGCGGGGGTAAACCTTTTTTATTTTATAGCAGTACACATATACGCCTGGCGTATATATATAGCACAGAGTATATTTCCTCTGATATACGCCTGGTGGGAAATACAGCCAAGATGCATCCATATCTGAAAGGATAGTTTTGAATACGCCTCATAAACTGGCATGAAATATGGGGGTATATACATGAAATATTCAGCCGATACATGCACTTCCACAAAAGTGTATATATAGCAATAAACTCATGGCGTATATAGCAATAAACTGATGGTTTTCGGGCAGTGATTTGAACTTGTTCCAGATAATATCTACTCTTGGTGCTCTGATGTAAGGCAGGTATACTATTTCAGCATATTTAGCCAATGTCTTGCTATCAATAGACTTTAACACATGGCCCACAGCAGCACATTCAAACATGATACATCATCTTCTGGAAGATCACCTTCGGGTATTGTATTTGTAGGTCTCTGACTAGCTCTTTATCATTTGATTTCCATTATACTATTGGACAATCAAACAAAAGTTTCTTGTTTCTAGGACTTTTTGTGTATATTTCGGACAAAATACCCATACTTGTAAAGATGTATGCTGCAGATACTACATCTTCTCCTATTATGCCTCTGATATCCAGGACAAACAGTTCAGTGTTCTGATCAGGAAATGGATTACCTTGATCAGGAAGTGTTTGGCAGAGTCTCAGAAATACTGCCTGCAATGACTTTACTTGTTTGTGGTATTTTACTTAAATTTTCTGTTTGATGTCATGAACAACTTCTTCAAAGTCATGACCTACCCATCCATTTCCTTTTTTTTATTTAAACACATTTAATGACATTACACACCATCTTCCACCATTGACATCCAACCATTAAATGAGTTAGTTGTGCTTTGCCATAGATTATGTTGATCAAAGGCATGGTGTATAACCAAGTATAAGAAGATATGAGAGGGCTTTTATCACAAAGTTACCTTTCTCACACTTAGCAGCTACTTCTGGAAGTTGTTCCTGGCAATTAAACTTATTGCACAGATGCACACTTAAACTTTATTAGTATGAATTATTTCGCAAATTCATACAGTTAGAATTATGGGGAACAATACAAACTCTCAGTATGGTGAGTGACTACTAATCATACTCCATTTCTGATTATTGCATTGGACTTGTGACCCTCAGAAACCCTATTAGAAATTTTGAGTTGATACAGCACACAGGTTTTCAGACTGATCTTGGCAGCCATTTTGGATTTCAAATTGTGAGATAAATATGAAATCCATTAGATGACAGCACCATGATCAGGTCACATTGTCGAAATCCTCTGTAGAAAAGATGTTGCCCATAGAATTGATCATCATGTCATTCAATATAATGTGATCATGTGCAACAGTAGGGATTTTTCATCGCATCTAGCTAGATTCCATCCTTAATAGACCTTCTTAACTCATCAAATATTGATTATACACAAATTCTGATTACTGCATTGTATTTGTGGCCCCCAAAACCCTAAACTGAAGATATTACACTAAAAGATATGATTATGAATAGCTGAGTTGCTATTTCACATAGGTTTCGTGGCTGACGTTGGCAGTCATATAGGATTTCAAGATGGTTGACAGATTAGAAATGTCCCTATGTCATAGATTGATATCTCCTGCCTCCTAGATATAAGACTAATGGCATACTTGAAGGATATTTTACAGTCCACTCAAGGAAAAGTGCAGTTACTAATAACTTTGGCGGCCATATTGAATTTGATGGCCATATTGAAAAATTTGAACGGCATCGCTTCATAAATAGGTCAGTGGATTTCCTTAACCAATCAGATAGCGTTTTCAAAGTATGGTGGTATGGCGCCATACTGGCACAGTATGGTGGTATGCCCCAACTACCACTTGCAAAGCAAAGGTTGGTATTTGTAGTATTTTTAGGCATAGCTGTATAGTGCTAGAATATTTTTTATCGCTCAGCACTTTTGATAGTGTTTTACTATGTTAATTGAATGTCAATTCACAATCTATGATCGCTCCTACATAGTTCATTTGTTCACAGGCGGTGATCTTTTTACTTTTCAGGCGGATCACACCTCTATTCTCTGGGATTATTTTTCTTTTATTTCCATGGTATACTATTCTCGTTTTCCTCACGTTAATAATTACTTTATTTCAATTATATCGTGTATGCGATGTGGCATGGTAGTCAAGTTCTTTCTGGTCTAATCAAGCGTGAATTCCAATTCGCTTTGATTTGATCAACTATGATGCATCTATGATGAAGAACATTTAAGTCTACACTTGTCTTTAAAATCTAAGAACATGTTTTTATCAATTGTATCTCTTTTTGCAGATACTTGGAGTACTACTTTCTGCCGGGCCAATCAGCCACTTACCGTTAAAACGCCAACATTTACATCACAGTTTGCAGGATCTTGCTCTTATCTCTTACATTGTGCTCTGCTTTGTATAGATGAAGCACAGTGTGTTGCATTTCGATTTGAAAGTACACAAGATTGTTATTTGAAGATCTTACAGAATGAAATTCTGGTTCGAAGTAATTATGGGTTATATTATGTCTGCACATAGCCTGGTTTGCTTGATCCCTGAGAAATGATGAATGTAGCTGGTTCATGAATTAAAATACTAAGTACCATTTTCAATTCAGCAACACACAATATCATTGGAGTTTTCCGATAAATTCTGATCATTCTGATTATCAAGAATTTTATTGCAAGAAAGATATGTGCTGCTTTGCCTCACTCTCCTCCTGGATCTTTCGCGGCGCTAGCGCTTGCTAATCTCTGTCCCAACCCAAAGCTGGTTTCCTGGGTATCCACTAAAGACAGGGGAGACCAGTGAACATTTCAGATTCCAAACAGGGCAGCTGTCAAAAGTTATACAAGTAAAACAACTCGCATATCCTGAGTATGGAAATGTGGGGATTGTAAAAAGAGCTCCACCGACAATCCAGCTGTTTCTTTTTCAGACTTAAACTATTTTATAATGGGAATCGATAGTTGTTTGGACTGCCCCTTCAGAGGAGCACATGACCATTGTTGACGAAACATAACCCTGCAACACTTGAGCTGCTTTCCACTGTAGAAAGTAATCCCTGTGTCTGGTTTGACATAAATGATAACAGAAATGAGACTATCTTATTTACCATATAAGTATGTTCATCTCTATTTACAAGTAATACACAAAATACCCCAAAAGCCCTTAGAATATAGGATATTTCAAAAATTGGCGTATGGGCTATATTTGGGCCCAGAGATGTCTGCTACAACAATATCCTACTGCTTTGGATGATCTACATCGACAAGTCAAGGAGCAGTGCACAATAACCAGACCAGAGTTACATAATCAATGTGTGCCGACCTCCTATGATGGTCAGATTGTCTGAGCCCATACAATGGCTCAATCCCCCTGCTGGCAAATCAGGCTTAAACTCCGATCACGATTGATGCATGTTTATCTAGGGGTATACAACATGTATAGGCTATACTCTTCCACCACAGAAGGCGCCACCGCTAGCTCATACCACCTACAGGTGGTGAGGATCGGTTCACACTCTCGGATGAACCCAGACTCAACGCACGAACTCTCATATCTATCCTACTTTCTAAGTTTTTTTTTCTAATATGCCACACTACAGGCTATGTGGAAAATGCGACGCGAAGCACAGTCCCCCCGCGAGGAAGAAATGCCGCCGTGGAACTTCTAGTCCGAGTAATGGCCAAGAAAATGTTAAGAAAGTAGAAGTAGAGTCTGGCAGCAATGGCCTGGGAGGCCCACCTCTGGCTTAGGCGACGGGAATGGACAGACCTGATACTCGTCATAGAGGACCGGGATCGGACCATGCTGATAGTGATCGTCCACAAGGAAATACAACTCAGGACGATTCAGACAGCCTGGAAGATGAGGTTCAGCGAGGTGGGTGAAAGCCCTGGATCGGAGTAAGTCCCACAGACATTTTGGTGGCTCTCAGGAATTATGACATGCAGTCCTCGGTCAAGGACCTGTCGGGGGAACTTGGTGTGACCAGAGACAAACTTGCTAACATCAAAAACTTGTTAGTGGACGTTCTAGGCTCATCTCACCGCAAGGGCAGGAACAATCCTTTTTATCGGAATCGTCACCTCCTGGTCGTCGCAATCGCCGTCATCGCCACAAGAGATCAAGTGGAGGTAGGAAGAAGGTTTTCAAGCTTAAGAAGTTTCTACCCAAAGAAAAGAAATCAAAGTTAATGACCACAGAGAGACTGTGGTATTGCCACAGCAGGTTAATGCTAGAACTCTACTTGAAAGGGGATGATATTTGTGGGCTCCTCGAGCATAATTGCTTTATCAGCAAAAAAGCATCCACGCGCGTGTATCAGACATCTGGTCTGCTAAAATATGATGAGGTGGTAAGAGAGATATCCAAGGAGAAGGGTGTCAAGGCATATACTTCTGGGGACATGGGCATAGCGATGCGATTCCTGAGCACAGAGTTCACCAGGGAGAGTAAAAAAACATTCACCAATTCAACTTACCCCAAGAGGAGTTCCAACCGTGATACTTGAGTTCCAGGGAGCCGCCCAGTTTGTTTGGCGTATAACGCGGAGGGTTGCACATGTACACGCCATGTCGATACCCACACATTTGCTCCAAATGTTTTGCAAACTCCCACTCAGAACACACGTGCAGAACGGAACAACAACAACAACCACCCATGTCCACCACCACAGGCTGAAGGGACGGCATGAGCGATGTATGCCCTACCGATCAGGCCCGTTCAGTTACCTTGGTCTCGGCTGGTTATATTTTTTTAAGTTCTTTATTGTAATCTCTCGCAATGCGAGTTTTTCAGTTACAATCTTCATGGAAACAAGTATACAACTTATGGACTCAGAAAATACAGAACATGGAAAGTTAATGATTTAAGTATGAGGTATGATGATATGGAAATGTATGAGTGAACTGAATCTATCGGTTTTTTATAGATTCTTTAAATATAAAATATTTTCTACCAGCCAGTAGGGCCTTCTGATTTAAATCTCATCTGCGAGGGAAACTCGTTCACGGGTAATACTTCTGTTGATTTGCTGACCGGCTATAGTCCCTGTATTAGTCAACAACCGTCATGCAGCAGCTGTGATGTCATAAACAGAGGTACGGGTGTAAACGCCAAGTTAGCTGACACTCCCTCGCATGCGGTTCCCTCAGAGGATTTGTATTCTTCACTGACGAGGTTAGCCTCCTTGTCACAGGAACAGTCTACTTCAGTTTTTAGTTATAATAGTATGTTGTCACACGATACTATTTCCGCCAAGCATGGCTCCCTCGACCGGACTGTCAGGATTATCACACCATATGACACCACTGATTCTCCTAGATTGGTGAGTTTTTCAACCTGTGACGGTTCCTGTATATGTCGGTAATCTGCTGATCGTTCTTGTGATTATTTGTGTTTAGTTATGGTGTATTGTGGGCAGCAATTTGCTGTTTTTGACTTGTGTGCCGCGGGCACTTGTTCGTGCATGTTTGAATGGATATGGTCACGGTTGGTTTAAAGCCGTGCCAGGCCTTGTTTTTTAGTCACGACAATCGTTATTGGAGACATCTTCCAGGCAGCAGTGTGCTAGAGAGCTACGATCGTAGAACCAACGACAAATGGCGTGCTATAGTCACGATAATCGGTGCGCACCCAAGCAGAAAATGTCTAAGACAACTTTGGATAGTCGTAGCGACTGTGGAAATTCACTTTCCTTAGGAATTAAGTCATGAACCTTTAGTTAGGGAAACATATAACCTATAATCGTTCCAAATATGAAGAAGATTGGGCTCTACGTTCTGTTGTTATTGGCGTTTAAATTTTGTCATAGCAAACGTCTGCTCAGTGGCGATACACTGCGCCGCTCGGCAAAAGTTTCCAGTAGGTAGATCGAGCAGGGCAGTGTGAACCGCAGTGGATTGTCAAGTCAATGTCAAGATCGCCGCATAAATTAGCAGGGGCATCGCCAAAATGTCACCACTCCTATTGATAGCCCGATGTTTCAAATTCAAACGCTGATATAAGAAGATTGGTAATGCCGATCTTCTTCAAATTTGACACGTTTATAGGTTATATATGACTCTTACTCATGTTAAAGATTCATTTCTTAATTCCTACGGAAAGTTGTGAAATCCTCTATGAACGCACAGTGAGCTAGACTTGTAGTACTGTCAAAGTTTGATAGAACCTAAGACATTTTTATACTTGTCGTTAGTGCTGACACTTTGAGCTCCGATCGTAGGCCGCAGGCTACGACACTGTCTTTAGGACGGTGGCCATTTTGTATCACCAATAAATGTCTTGTCCTCAAGGGACAATCTTAGGCCATCGTGGATCTACGATATCGTGACTAAAAAACAGGGCCCCAGTTCGCTGCACTCATCTACAGGGAACGACACCTGAGCTATGCGGATAAGTTTGTGCTGTAATGGTTTCTGTATTTTGGACAGTGAGATTCCCCTCTCATATGATCGAGTTAATTCTATCTTATATGGTGACGCCAAGGTCAAGATGCATGATATTATCAAAACCGAGTGAGAAGAAGGGAAACTGTCCCTTTCATCTCAAAGGCCCATTTGCATTCACTCACTGGGGCCGGTGTGGAGGTCAGATAATCGTATACGGCCAATGACTGACTGTTCTCAGCCTTCGGAGTCCGTGAATAATTTAATGACTAGCACGGTTCCAAAGTTTAGGCTTAAGACTATAGAAGATGTCAAAGGTATAATCTCGGGTGGCTCTTTCTCATGTGTGGTCGATATAGCCAACGCATACAGGAATGTGCACATTTTCCCTCCCCACAGAGACTATATGGTGTGCTGTAACCAAATACAGCACAATATTGAAGTTATTTAATGATTGAAAGTATTTTGGGAAATGATAAAGTTTTATCTATTAATCATTAAAAATGTGTGCATATTAAGGTATCTATATATTAACATAGTGGTATATCAATGTATTAGAAAATTAGAATAATAAGGTATCAATATATCTAGTGGTTATATCAAGTGTTTATATCAAGTGTTTATATTAAGTGTTTATGTTGAGTGTTGATATATCCAGTATTTATATCAAAGTGTTACTCATAGGTATCTGGTAAGCCACATTATAGGCTAATTACTCTTTGAGGTAGATAGCCATAGTAAAGGTGACGTTTTCATACACTATTAACAGTTTTTTTAGAGAGCTCTCTGACGTAGTTATGACGTCTACAGGAGTCACCTCCAGAGTTCCCTCAGGAGTCCCCTTAGGGGTTCCCGAGTCTATAGCATGCTTATTAGCATAACCATGTGCTTTCACGATCCTATGTGAGCTCAGACGAGATTCCCCGGTATTTTCCCGTGAGCCTCTAGTAAAAACTCATTAGCATTCTGTTCTAGAGCTGACTGTATCGTCAGTCTCTGAAACCATCTCCTGCTGACAGGACATACTTTGCATAGCTCCGGATCCCACAAGTGCGCGATTTGCAGCAGTGAATTCAATTGAGTAGTAACAACTAAGGTGACTTACCTTGGATCATTGGGAGTGCAGAAAGTGGCCTGGATGGGGACTCTCCAGGTACACCTATTCTATAGGGCTCAACCATGGAAACTCTGAGAACACATCGGATCATTCTCTAAGAATTCTCACTCATTGAGAGTGAATGAACTTTATTATTTATTCCACATCATCAACTTGGAACTAAGATTCATTGTGACTTTATGAAAAAATTTTGGGATTTGTGAGTTCACATTGGATTATTCATATGTGGTGAGTCTATTTAGTTAATTATCTCTAATTAACTGAGATACCTTGATGAACATTATAACTGACATTATTGAAAGACCATTAACTGATTACTGATATGTTGTAGACATGTGCTATGAACTCATTATAATGTTAATGAACTTCTGAACATTTGGCAGGTTGCCAATGCTGTCAATCAGACTGTTAATCTTCTAAACACTTATGAGAAAAGTCAGTTATGATTGAGACTTTGGTGTCTGACTTAATAGTTGACTTATTCTGGTATCAGATATGATTTGGCACGATGCCAGAACGTTTGTGAAAGTATTAATCAATGACATGATGCCATGCTGAACTATTATATTATGTGTAACGTTTGCTGTGACTTATTAAATCTTGCAAAATCATAGTTCACTCTCAGATCTCTTCCATGAATGCATGAGACACAACTTTATAACGAAATATAATTATTAATTTACTTTGAATATTAATTCATTCTAATTATAACTTAATTATGTATCCCTAAGATTTACCATATACCTACTTCTGTAAGTGACGTAAATACTACATGCTGCTGTCCACCATGTACGGCATAGCCGTGCAGTAAGTTAGGGTTCATTTCACGGTCGTAACGGATATGATTACGACGTAAATATTTAAAAATGACCAACATAGACGTCGATTCGCTAAGGCTGAGAGAAGCATTAGCGTTAATAAGAACAACGGCAAGTATCAGAGTGAAATAACAAATATACACATGATTTCGTTAAAAATGTAGAAACAGTGTGACAGAAAGAGCCTACTCACGTGAATGGGAGTGTCTCGGAAGCAGTTTGACGAAGCAACATCATCGTGACAAAATATATACAAAGGGTTATGAATGCAAATAAACCCCAAAATATTGCAAGTAACACATTAAAACGATAGTAATAATCAATAAACGATATTAAAAGATTTATAATGAGAAAATATTACGATTTAAAACAATTTCTTTTTTAAGAAAAATAAGGCTGAACTAAGCGACCCAGTCGTTCGAAGCGTAGTGCATCATGTTGTTGTCTGTCAACAATGGCTAATGCAGCAGATAACTTCGATTTAGAGGCCGAACTGATTTTCCAGGAGGAATTAAGGCGTACAGGGGAAAGTATATCGGCTGGAACAAACATTAGCGATGAAAGGAATGAGTTGGAGGATTTTATAAATAGTAAACGCAGCAGGGAAACTCAAAAGATAACAAGTCACAATGTGGGCCACTTTTCTAATTGGATTGTGAAAGAGAAAGGTGAATATCGGAAAATAGAAACTATTGACTGTAACATGCTGAATTTGCTGCTCGGATCATTTTTCATCCATGTAACTCGCAAGGACGGTAGCGAATATGAACCTGACTCGCTGACAGGTATATTCAGCAGCATCAAACGTCACTTGGAAATGAATGGTTACAATAAAAACATCAGTATATCGCCTGAATTTCGCACCACTCGCCAAGTGATTGCGAGCCATAAAAAGGATCTGAAATCAAAAGGGATGGGAAATAGACCAAACAAGGTGAGTCTCTGAGGTTTGAAGTATATTAAAATAATTTAAAAAAATGTGTGGAGCCTGTAGAATAAATAAAATAATATAAAAAGTATATAAATAAAATAATTGCTAGAGATAAATTTATGAATTTTGTGGAAAAAAAAATGAAATAGTAAAAAGTAAATGATAAAACATATTCAAAATATAGTATAGCACAATAATATAAATAACTCTTATTATAGCAAGAGCTTCCTTCTCAGTAACTGTATATAATGACTCAGCTGGGTTCAAAGCATGACCATAGTAAGCAACAGGATGTAACACATTATCAATCATATGACAAAGAGCAGCACCACAAGCATAATCGGAGGCATCACTAATGTTCTGGTAGTGATGGTTAATTATATTCATTAATTATATAAGATACTTTAGGGGAGGGGATAGGTAGTCAGTCTATTCATATACTTCAATGAAACCTTACATGGGGACGTAGGGACGTCTGGTGAAGAATACATAAACTTTATTAAACTTTATATAACATCTAACGCCACCTTGCAGCAATGCAGAGAATTACTGAATTAGACTCAGATGATAATTACGGCACGTGGTGGCCAATAAGTGAATTACAGAAGTAGCTTAATTAACTTAGAACTGCAGTGTCGACACCTAGCGGTGAACGCCATAGAAACGGACGTGGATTAGCCTCACTCATTCTAGGAGAACTGATCAATGGATGACCGTAATTAAGTCATTAATTAATTACGTTCATTTGGGAATCCTATCCAATATACCAATGTATAAGTGCGGAAGAGATGGATATTACGCCTATCTCCATAGTCCACAATAACATTATGATATTTTACGTATTCACTATTAACATTGATTAATTACGATGTTATAGTATAATTGTAATTATTACTTTTGTTACGTAACATAGGGGAGGTAGAGGCAACTCTAGGCAGTGTGTTAGCAAGGCTACCAGAATCTATTAACCCCTTGCCAACAGCGAGGATACCTTAATGAGATCTTTAATTAATTTATTAATTAACTAGTATCAATCATACAGGATTCTTAGATACTATTAGATTTGTGTCTTGTGTTTCATGGATGAGAACAAAGATTGAAGTAAGTTTGATATTCTTTAATAAATCATTCAAGTGTTTCACAAGTATAGCATGGCAAGGTATCATGGTAATACATGTAATAAACGTGAGGCGACATAGTGTGCTGTAACCAAGTTAAGCACAGTATTGATGATTTTATGGTGAAAGATTGTTAAAAAGGTATTAAAAGGTTGTTTTATTAAATATTGAAAATAAGATGTAAATAAAGTACTATTTTATTATGTAAGGTATCGAAACACTGTGTATCATTATTAAGCATGTTTGAAGTATAAGTATCAAGTGTTGTTATAAGGTGTTAACATTAGGTGTTATTATAAAGTGTTGACATTGTGTGTTATTATAAGGTGTTAACATAGAGTGTTGTTATAAAGAGTTGACATTGAGTACTATACCAAGTATTAGTATTTAGTGTTATCATTAGGTGTTAGTGTTTAGCGTTATCGCTGAGTGTTAGTGTTATAATACCAAGTGTTGGTATTGGGTGTCTGTATTAGGTGTTAGATATCAAGGTGTTAACCATGGCTATCTACCAAGCCACATTATAGGCTAAACGTCCTCTGATGTAGATAGCCAAGCGATGTTCCCTATACTACTAGTTGACCTCTGGGAACACCGCGCTTCTGGGAATAGGCCCTCTGATGTCACTATGACGACTGAGGTTTGACTCTGGAGTTCCCTGAGGAAGTCCCCTCTCAGGGTATTCCCGAATTCCTGCAGCATTAACATAACCACGCGCCTCTCACGCCTGTGTGAACTTATGCAAGATCCAATCCATATTTCCCAGGATCCTTTAGAAAAAGCTCATTTTCGATCTGCTCCCGAGCTGAACGTATCATCAGTCTCCACTACCATCCCCTGCTGTCAAGACGTGTTTCGCACGGCTCCAGAACCGGCAGAATTCAGCAGTGAAATTCTATTGAGTAGGATCAGCTAAGGCAACTTACCTTCCGACTTCTGAAAGTAGAAAGTGACTTGGATCGGGACTCTCCAAGGACACACATTCTGAATAGGACTCAATAGGAATCTTTTAGATCAACTTCACTATTCTAGTGATTGGACTTCACTATCATTTCCTCCAACTTCTAACAAAAGGATCTGTGTTTATTAGTGAATTATTGGAATTTTGTGAGTTCACTCCGGACACTCAATAACTTGGTGAGTTATGCTGCATCTTTCTCTTGTACTATCTCTCTGTGTGATGATTACTTATTAGTTAACTCTGATCACGTACACAAGAGTTCATTGACTGTTTACTCTAAACAACAAACATTCTTAGAAGATCCACAAACTCTGGCAGTTTGTCATATCAACTGTCACGCAATGTATATTAGCCACCTTTGGCAAAGTCTTTACTAATTACGACTTTGGTGTCCGATTGTTGATCAGCATATATTCTTAGTGTAAGTCAACTAGGCGTGTAGCCACACATTGATTACACATACTGACTTCATAACCATGCCATGACTTATGTGTGAAACGTTTTGCTATTTATTAAAAGACATCAAACTTACTTCACTCCTTGTCCTCATCCATGATAGATCAGACACGATGATAATTGTATCTAAGAACTCTTTAAGAGCGATACTATATAGATAATAACTTAATTAAAGATCTTATTTGAGTGACCTCGCTGTTAGTAAGGATTTAATAGATTCTGGTAGCCTGCTAACACGCTGCCTAGAGTTGCCTCTATCTCCCCTATGTTACGTAACAAAGTAATAAACATAATTATACTATATAACCAAAGTTAATTGAGATTAGGAATGAATATGTAAGATATCGTCATGATAATGTGAGCTTTGGAGATAGGCAGAATATCCATCTCTCCCGCACGTATATGCTCCTAGATTGGATATGGTTTATAGATGAACAGAATTAATTAACAACTTAATTACGGTCATCGATTAGCTAATTCTCACAGAATGTATAAGGCGAGTTCATGCCCGATCTCTCGACGTTCACCGCTAGGTGTCGACACCAGCGACTTGATTATTAAGTTACGTTAGTTATCCACTTCTTGGCCACTACGTGCCGTAATGATCCTCTGAAGCTAATTCAGTAGTTATCTTCTTCAAGGTGGCGCTAGATGTTATTTGGAGTTTAATAAAGTTGAGGTCTCCCTCACCAGACGTCCCTACGTCCTCATGTAAGGTTTGAGGAGGCTTATGAATAGACTTACTACTAGTCCTTTCCCCTTTATCAGATTACGTATTAATGAGGTTTAATTAAACCATCACTACCAGAACACTGGTTGAGAACCCATTTATAAGTTATTTCACATGTCTTCATGGTTTGAGTATCTTTGATTGTTGTTTGTTTCACATGGCATTATGGTTTTTATGAATATGACTCACAAGTGACTCACTATCAACCGATTCCACTATGATTCCTGGCAATGACTGATCACTTTCCAGTGCCTCATAAGACTAAGAGTGTTCGAGTACCTTCTTCGGATCGTACTTTGAGGAGTGCTCCGACTGTGACTATCACTCAAACTCAGTCACCACATGGTGCTGGCTTATCCGGTGGCCACGGTGCTTCAGCTAGCCATGAGGGGAGTTCTTCCTCTGAACATTCGGTCTGTCCTTCAGATTCTACTTTAACACCAAGTCCTAATTCCTACTCGGACACTTCACGCCCATTTGTTTCTGGTGCCATATCCACAGCGCGTACATCTTAAGATGTGACACCTGATACACTTGCTTCTAGCGACCTCTTGTTAGTCCCAACAACTGGCAAGACGTTGGAATCAACCAGCCACAAATCTATCTCTCTAAGTGGCTTAGGAACTGTATTCCGGTCTGCAGGGACTACTAAACCCGGCCAGACCCCTGCAGGTGGGTTCACGACTCGAGTGCACGACAAATCAGTTCATACCGGTGTAGCACATTGACCTGTCGTGGATCAATTTTCGACCCCTGGTTCAAATTCTGGCGCTAATCGGCAAGAATCGTTGTCTGTACAGGCACGAAAGTTATTTGGGGACTATTCTGACTATGACGATGCCTCACATGACACTAATAGGGCTTTATTAAGTGGTATTAAGGATCTTATTAGGGATACTGAGTCTGTCTCTGGCTCTGTCTCAGAATCAGAGAGTCTACAGGACGCCCCGGAATCGGACTCGCTCTCTGGGAACTCTGGACCAGATCCTAGGATTGCCTGGTTTGTTCGTTGTGACGCCCGGCCTGTTGGTTCTGTCTTAATTAATCATTTGCCCAATATGAATGCTCAGGTTGGCCAAGGAAACCAGGGTGCTCAAGGCCCTGTGGCTCAGGATGGCCAGGCACCTAGACCTCATATACCTCACCTTAAGATTCCGCAGTTCTCTGGCCTTAGCAGTGAATGTGTTGACACTTTCCTTCATGACATGCACAGTGTTAGTAATATATGTAATTGGCCTGAGATGCAGAAGTTGGCTATGACTATTCATGGTTTGAAAGGTGCTGCTGCTGACTGGGTATGTGCCCTTCCCGACAACAGAAAGGACACATTTGATCATCTGAGAGTTGCTTTGCTGGAATTGTTTGGTGACAGTCGTCCTTTGTGGCAGAGACACAAAGAGTTCTTTGCCCTTAAACAGACTGCTGAACAGTCGGTGCTTGATTTTGCTGGCAAGTTGCGGCAAGAGCAAGCCTGTACAGGTGTTGATGATGATGCTCTTCTTGCAGTTTTTATCGCAGGTATTGACGCTGTCCTTGCACATAACCTGGCTGTAATCAACCCAGGTAACTTCCAGGAAGCTGTGAATGCTGCTGCTAGGTTGAGCTCCATCACCTCTGTGGCTCCATCTCCAACTCCAATGTCGGTAGCGCGAAGCCTACATGCCGTGTCTAAGCCGAGGTCGCACTCTACCTCACCTGCTCGTCCTCCCCCCGATGCTGCGGTCACAAAGCTGTGTGACAAAGTCGATGTGGTGCTGTCCATGCTGTCAACGAGACCCTCGATGCCAAGACCCTGTGATGCATCCCCGATGAATCGTCCCTACCAGCAGGAACGTCCCTCCCGCGATTCTACCATGCTGGTGACAACCGTAATCCACGTCCCGATGACCGTCGTCAGCAGTCTCCCCCAGGTGATCGGTGGTCAGGTGGCTATCGATCTGAGTCGGCGCGCCAACGTCCCTGGACACCGCCCCCGTCATCTGGTGGTTGGTCCTACTCATCCCCGTCGTGTGTGGGACGTTTCTACTCATGTCCATCCAGGTATGGAGGTGGTCAATCCCGCAGTCCATCGCCTGGTAGACCACGGTACCAGTCTCCTGATGGGTACCGTCAAGCAGATGTGAGTAAGTACTGCTTGTTATACAAGCAGGGTGGACATTCGACTGATGATTGTAGGTGGATACGTCAACGTGTTGATGAGTTTAATCGTGTTCGGATTGATGAGACTAGTAATAAGTATTATCCTGCACGAAGGTTGTCTTTTTATAATGGTGCTACCCACCTAGAAGGGTCCGCTTGCTCAGCAGTGCCGAAATTATTTCCCGTAGGTGGGCCCAGAAATGATTCATGTAAAAGTTCAGAAACACTGTATTTTCCTTTTGAGTTTAAGAATGTTAAGATCAAAGCTATGGTTGATACTGGTCCTAGTGACTGTTTTATCTCTTTGGAAAAGCTTAAAGAAATACCTGACATTTGCATTGTTCATCGTGATACCTCATGTGATTCTCCAGTTGAATTACCTGATTGCTCTCATATCAAGATCTTGTCTAAGGTTCGACTTGCCTTTAATGTAAAAGATGTGTTTTGGGCCTTTGATTTCTATGTTTTGGATAAGTTATCACCTGGTATTATTATGGGCAGAACGCTTCTAGCTGCCATGAAAAGTAGTATTTCTATCAGTAAGGTCACTGCTACTTTGTTTGGGGGTAATCCAATCTCTCCTACACAGACTATCCACATGCAGCCTATGGCAGAAACGTTGTGTGCTGTGAATTCATGGTTTCCAGTTGAATCCTCGGGTGACAGTCCAGTCTACTGTGCGCCTGCTGACATTTCCCCTGTATGCGTGGAAGCTGCTGTGAATACCGTAGGTAAAATATGGTGGATTAAGCTGATGAATCCTTGCAATGAAACGATTTCTATTGACCGACATACCATTTTAACTTTTGTTGATGATGAAACAACTGTAATTGCCTAGCCAAGGTTGCCTGATGAATTTGAGTTTCATGCTTCTAATGAAAAGTGTTCATTATTTAATTTGGAAAAGATGAGTGATACTGAACGTACTAAATTTAATTCAGCAAAGTCTGATATTGTTTCTATTGATTTTTCAAAGTTGTGTTTAGATCCGGAACAACTTGAGAGGTTTAAGAACATGCTTATTCGCAACAGAGCTAGTTTAGCTTTTGACATTTCTGAGTTGGGTCACTGTCCCATCAGTCCCATGACTATAAAAACTGATGATTCACAAGGGATAGCCCGTAGTCGACCATACAGGTATGCTCCACAGCAAATGGAAATAATTAATGCCCAAGTACGAGAATTGCTGCGTTTAAGTGTCATTGAACCAAGTGAAGCCCCATGGCGTAGTCCGCTGGTGGTTGTCAAAAAGAAAGATGGAAAGAATCGTCTGTGCACTGATTATCGGTGGCTAAATTCCATAACATACAAAGATAAATTTCCAATGCCCACAGCGAGATCGCTGTTTCTGTATATGGCTTACAAACACCCTACCATTTGGACTGCTTTAGATCTACTATCTGGATATCACCAATGTGAAATTGACAAAGATTCTTGTGATAAAACAACTTTTGAAGCTCCTGATGGTGTTTTTAGGTACAAATGTGTTGCTTTTGGTTTAGTGAATGCTCCATGGCATTTTTCTAAAATAATGTCCATTGCCTTATGTGGTTTGATACCGAGAGTATGTCTTGCTTACCTTGATGATGTAATCATTTACGATAAAGATTTCGAAGATCATATTGCTAATGTTGAATTAGTTCTGAAAGCTCTAGCTGCTGCTGGTCTCAAAATTAAACCTTCAAAATGTGAATGGTGTTGTGATGAAATTAATTAACTCCTGATGGTTTGAAGACCCAACCTGTGATCACTGAAAGAGTAAAGTTCTTTAAGCGCCCTCACAACGTCAAAACAGTCCGTTCCTTCTTAGGTCTTTGTAATTATTATCGAACATTTATTCCAAAATTCTCTGATCTAGCAATTCCTCTGAATGCGCTCTTAAAGAAGGGAGCACCGTTTCAGTGGACTGAAGAATGCAAATCTGCTTTTATTAAAATCTGAGAAACTGGTTTCACCACCGTTGCTAGTACACCCTCAAATTGGTGGTCATTTTTACATTGTTAGTAATGCTTCTGATTATGCCTGTGGTTCTGCCATTTATCATATGATTGATGATGTGTTACGTCCTGTTGCTTACTACGGCCATGCTTTGAACCCTGCTGAATCTCTGTACACTGTTACTGAGAAAGAAGCTCTTGCTGTCATAAGAGTGACGAAACATTATGAAGATATGCTGCATGGTACTAAGCTTACATTTGTCACAGATCACAGACCCTTAGTTGCCTTGCTTGCTTCAGCTCACAAAGCTCCTAGTGCACGCCTTTGTAGGTGGGCCCTAGCCTTGTCTGATTTCGATTTTACTGTGGAATATACTCCGGGTACAGGTCATCATTTACCTGACTTTTTGTCCAGAATTCATGGGCATGAAACCTCAACTAGCGAATGTGAACCTCCTGTCGGTTCTGAGTTGTTTGTTTTACAGACTACAGAATCTGGTTTGACTATTTCTGGGATTGTAGAAGCTCAGAAGAAAGATCCTGAGTGCTCTGTTCTTATGGAGTATCTTGATACGGCTGTACTGCCTTCTAATCCGAAATTGGCTAGAGTTGTTGCTGGACATTCCCATTTGTTTTCGGTTATGCCCTCTGGTATTTTGTGTAAATTTGATGGTCCTCGAGATACAAACAAGTCCAGAAAGAATTACGGACGCCCACAAATTGTGGTGCCTCTGAGTTTGGTTGGGGAAGTTCTGAGATTGTCTCATGATAATATTGTCTCTGGTGGACATTTAGGTATTCAGAATGTGATTGGGAAAGTTACTCTGGATTTTTACTGGTGAAACATGCATAAAGATATCTGTCAGTATGTAAGAAGCTGTGATGTCTGCGCAGTACGAAAGAAAGTTCCCCACCTTCAGGCTCCAGCCCAGTCCTGGGTACGTCCCAGCTACCGCTTTCAGTGGGTTGCTACTGATTTTATTGGTCCCATGAAAACTGCTTTTGATGGTTCAAAGTATATTCTTACATTTATTGATCTTTTAACGGGTTGGCCCGAAGCTTTTTGTACCGTAGATAGTACCCCTGACACTACTGCCGAATACTTTGTGAAAGGTATCGTATGCAGATATGGACGGGTAGAACGTCTACACTCGGATAGGGGCCCAAATTATGTATCTACTTTCTTTAACAAGATAACCAAGCGTCTGGCTTGTAAGCAAACGTTCACTTCTGGTGGGCAACCTACTGGTAACGCCAGAGCTGAATGCGGCCAGAAAGCTTTGGAAGAAGTAAAGGCATGCTATCTGGATGGATCTTATGACAGTTGGCCTGAAGTTGTTCCATATGCTTTATGGACAATTTGTTCAACCATTTCTGGTAGAACTGGTTTCGCACCATACTCACTACTATTTGGTAGAGATCCATTGTCCATGAACTTGCAATCCATGTCAGGATTTCCTGACTCTCTTAATGATCATGAATTTTTTATGAGAATTAAAGACAACATAGGGTTATTTACCCACATGGCTACAGATGTTCTAGACGCTTATGAAGCTAAGATTAGAGCTAGGTGTGATGAGAGCTGTCGCCCTGCTGAATTTATTGTTGGTGACCTAGTGTATCTACTCATCTTATCCCCCCGCCAGGTGCTATTGCTAAGTTAGCCCCGCATTACAAGGGCCCATATCTTGTTGAGAATGGTCGTGGAGAGCATTTAGTTCAGTTGCGTTCAGTTGCTACAGGAAAAGTCATACCGCATTATGTGAATATTAACAAGGTGAAGAGGGTGTATGGTTCTTGGTCTCCTGCCCTGGCTGGCGACCGTATAAGTCATCTACATGACAGTGTCTCTGATGTGGAGGTTTGTTCCCATGATAGTGACCGTGAATTGTCCGGTGAAGCTACGGCTTCGTCTGGTCCGCCAGACAGTACTTTAGAGGCTCATGTCTCGCCGCCAGATCCCTTAGCCCAGGCGTGCTCTGGGACTGAACGGTCTATGAAGGATGCCAACGTATCCACCCCTGATGCCGACTGATGCCGCAATCAACTGTTTCGCCTAGTGTCAAAAGACCTCCCCGTCACGATTCACACCCAACACGTGGTGCTGCGAAGAAAACGAGTATGGTTAACCGGCATGGCTCGTATGAATCGCTGACAGAAAGGGAGTGTCATAGTAATATGGATAGTAGTGGGAGTACAAGCATTCTATCCACTCCTAGCCCAGTCACATCCGTGGTGGTACAGGTGGCCCCGGAGGCTGCCCCTGGTGGAAAGCCTGGTACAGTCGCTCTGCCAGCAAAAAGGTTTACCTCAGCACGGCCCCCCAGTCACCGTGGTCGTTATAATCTGAGGAAATTTAGCCCTCCGAATTATTCATAACCTCCCTAACTCTCATTGTCTGGATGCTCTAGACTCCGCACTGTGATATCGACACTGAGTGTGAGGGTAAGCGTTATTTTTGTAGATTATGTAGAACATGCTTGACTTTGTTTTTGGACCTAGATTCCCTAGGGTGAGAAAGCAGATAGTGTGCTGTAACCAAAGTTAAGCACAAAGTATGTTTATTTATGAAGATGAAAGTTTATTAAAATATATTGTTTTATCAAATAATGAAAATAGGTTATAAAGTGTTGTATACGTATGGGTATTGAAACATCGCGTATCATTGATGTATGGTTTGATGTATTGGTATCAAGTGTTTGTATATGATACCTAGTGTTATTATTAAGTATTAATATTTGAAAGTATTATTATTGAGTGTTAGTATTAAGAGTGTTATTATTGGGTATTGTATTTGTATTAAGTATTAGTGTTGAAACAAGTGTTAAGTGTTGCCATTGCGCACTCAGTGTTGAGTGTTATTATTATGTGTTAGTGTTAGCATTGAGTATTGGTGTTAAACATCATACATCGGTATTTAGTGTTGGTATTAAACACTACATGACAAGGTATTTATCATAGCTATCTACTAAGCCACAACATAGGCTGAGTAAACTACAGAGTAGATAGCCGTGACAGAAGCGATGTTCCTTATACTACTAGCTAGTCTTTGGGGAACACCGCACTTCTGGGAATAGACCCTCTGACGTCACTATGACGACTGAGGGTCGCCTCTGGAGTTCCCTGGGGAAGTCCCTCTCAGGGTATTCCCGAATTCAATTGGTGTCAAACATTTGAACTGGATAAGACTATAAAAGTGAGTTAGAACCTATACTCCATAATGGAACAAGACATTCAAGGGCACTACAATGATCCATCAGCTCCCGGCAGTTTCCAAGGTCCTGAAAAACTACATCAAAGTCTTCCCGGTATACCCCGTAGTCGGATTGCTGCATCACTGCGTAAGGAAAACACATATACCTTAAACAGGGAGTTAAGACAAAAATTTTCCCAAAATCGTGTAGTAGTCGAAGGTCTCGATTCACAATGGGATGTCGACTTGGCCAATTTGGCTCTTCTGTCGAAAAGCAATGACGGATTCAAGTACTTTTTGCTATGCATGGATGTGTTCAGCCGTTATGTATGGGTTGTTCGTCTGAGGACAAAGTATGCAGAGGAGATTCAGAAAGCCTTCGAGTCCATTTTGAAGATGGGTCGCAGTCCTCGCTCGATTCGTTTGGATGGGGGTCAAGAGTTTCGGAATCTGAAAGTGAAGGGCTATCTAATGAAGAGAGGTATTCACCTGCTCCACATTTACAATGAGCCCCAAGCGAATTTTGCAATCAAAACCATTAAAAGCAAGTTGTACAGATACATGTTGAGTCAGAACACTTTACGTTACATTGACGTCTTACAAGATGTTGTAAAAAGTTATAATAACACAAAGCACAGTAGCCTTGGAAGAGCTCCAGCGACTGTGAACAAACAAAACGAAGCAGAAGTGCGATTTGACCAATACCTACTCCGCAGGTGGCCTAAACATGATGAGGATAGCCCTCCACAGAAGATGAAATTTTAAGTGGGAGATCAAGTCCGAATGTCATACAGAAGAGAGACCTTCGATAGGGAGTATGGTCAAAAGTTTTCATTGTTACAGATGCACAACGAAGAAACATGATTCCAATCTACAAGCTAAAAGACTGGCATGGAGAACCCATAAAAGGCACATTCTACCAGCAACAGCTTCAGAAAGTTGACGTCAGTAACGATGACAACTTCAAAATCAAAAAGATATTGAAGCATAGGAGAGTAAACGGCAAGAGCAAGTCTATGTGAAATGGTTACACTGGCCTAAAAATTCAAAAGTTGGATTGATAAGGACATAATGGTTAATACCTGACACCATCATGGAAGACATTTTCGTGTTTCTGTCGAGTAATGATTCGTTGGATTACTTCAGTACCAATAATCCAGTGAGTTATAATATCAGACTTCCTGAAAATATATATTTGGAAGGACACTGGGTGTGTGCATTGCGTGACTTTCAACGTCATTTACAGTCACCGTCTGACCTTTATATATTTTCCGATGTTATAGAGGACAGTTATGTTAAGGGTAAAAAGCTGCCTATATTACAACATATCTCTCATGACAAGGACCAAACACATGTGTCACAAAACTATGATACTTCAACATGTTTCAAAGTAAGGAGATCTGTTTTGAACACGGTGAGCATCTATATAAAGGGAGCAGACCTTACATCTCCGTCATTTGAAAACAAGCCAACGATGTGTACATTACACCTTTATCAAAAGTCATGACACTGCACGAAACTTACCACTTTATATATGTGTGCGAAACGCGTCTAACAGTAGGATTTTGCGTCTAGAAGTTAGACCTGTTAGACATCTCATAGACGCCTTATCTAGTGGCGTATATACATGTCCATGGTGCGGTCTTATATACGTCATATTACGCCTGATTCCGTTGCATATACACCAACATCCAATAGTTCCGATCTTTGCAACTTGGGGACACTACTGGTAGCATATTTCATTTTCGATTAACCATCCAAGTCTGTATTATATGAAAAATACAATCTTATATTACCAATTAATTTTATAAGAACTTAATTGAGTATAAATTGATTAATTACACATAGTAAACCCTGCATTATGTTGTTTTTTATTGTTTTTCTAATAGATCTTACTTTCAAACACCTTTTGAATGTGTGGACAGGCAGGCTTACTATATAATAACCCTCTTCAGACTTGAGGTTGAATCCTGAAATCATCTTACACAAGCACCCCCCACCCCCGTAGACTGACTGTAGGGTGGTGGGTTGTCTGGGGGGCGGTAGAGGGTGGGGTTGGGAGGTCGCGGGTGGCGGGTCAGTGTTGGTGCATCCTCTTTTTTTTTTTAATCATATATACGCCTGGCGTATATATATATATCGCACAGAGCATGTTTTATCTTGGATACGCCAGGCGTGAAAGACAGCCAAGTCGCGCACGTCTACATATGGAAACTACCTCGTAGATGCCCTAAACGCAGACGCGGGTAAGAGGCGTATATAAATGAAAACAAGTCTATATTCAGCCAATACGTGCGTTATCGTGATGGCGTATATAAATGTAAAATAGTGGTTTTCGCTCAGTGTGAGTGCTGAAATGTGGAAACGTCACTTCTGTTCTATGCAGGAAGGTAAAATTACACCGGACCGCAATGGTATGTGGAAATTGAAAGAGTCTGACGTTAAATCTTTACTCGGACCTTCATCAAATCCAAAAGTCCATGTGGTGAGTTCAACTCAACAAGCCGTGGAACAAGCGAAAATCTGAAGCCAAACCCCAAAGAAAAAGAAACACTGCAGGAAGGCCAAAAAATACAGCTGCACAAAAGAGAACGTTAACCAATAAGAAGAAGAAGGCAAAAATGTCAACAAAGAAAGGTATAAAAAGAAGTGACAATGTTTCAATTTCCTATGAACCCCTGGCAGATACAACGGTACGCAATGTAGAATGGATCGAACACCGTCCTATAGGCCAACTCAATTCTGATGGAATATTGGAGTTCAATGTGTCTGGAAACAATTCAAAATATGTTGACCTTCGAAGGACTCAACTGAAGATGAAATTCAAAATACTACAGGGAAACGGCTCTGTCCTTCCTTCTGCAACACCTGTGGGTGAAAAACCTGTGGCTGCTGCAGCTAAAGTCGGACCTGTGAACTTGTTTCTACAAAGCAATTGGCGTCAAGTCGATGTCAGTGTACAACAACAAGTTGTCAGTCCTAACATTTCGACAAAGTGTTCTGGTAGTGATATTGATTGGTTAGTCAAGGTAACTAATTACCTAGTCTTGATTACTAAGGGTCAATAATAACGGTTACCAACAGTGTACCTTAAGTCTTTATGGTATGCCAGGACATCTGGCGAGTGAGGGAGACCTTACTAAACCCAGTCTACACTCTTGCCATCCAGCAGGGAACCGAGGAACTAATGATTAATCTTTCCTTAATTACTTACTGCGTGTAGTGGCCAATAGAAGAGACTAGAGAACTGTTTAATAAACTTTAATTAAGATGTGCTGTAACCAAGTTAAGCACAATATTGGTGTTTTTATGATGAAGGATTGTTTAAAAGGTATTAAAGAATGTTTTATTAATTATTGAAAATAAGATGCAAATAAAGTGATTATTTATTTTGTAAGGTATTGAAACATTGTGTACTATCATCATATATATGATTTGATGTATACGTATCAGAAAGTGAAACAACAATGTCAAGTGTTGGTATTGAGTGTTAGTATTGAGTGTTAGTATCAAGTGTTAGTATTAAGTGTTAGCATCAAGTGTTGGTATTAAGTGTTAAATATCAAGTGTTGATATTAGGTGTTGGTATTAAGTGTTATATATCAAAGTGTTAATCATAGATATCTACTAAGCCACATTGTAGGCTAAACGTTCTATGAAGTAGATAGCCATGTTAGAAGCGATGTTCCTTATACTACTAGCTGACCTCTGGAGAACACCGTGATTCTGAGAATAGACCCTCTGACGTCACTATGACGACTGAGGGTCGGATCTGGAGTTCCCTGGGGAAGTCCCTCTCGGGGTGTTCCCGAATTCCTATGGCATTAACATAACCACGCGTTCTCGAGCCCGTGTGAACTCAAACGAGATCTGATTCAAATTATCCATGATCCTCTAGTAAAAGCTCATTAGCGTTCTGCTTTGGAGCTGACTGTATCGTCAGTCTCCACTACCATCTCCTGCTGTCAAGACGTGTTCTGCACGGCTCCGGAATCCGGCAGAGTGCCCGAATTCAGGAGTAAAACTCTATTGAGTAGGATTAGCTAAGGCAACTTGCCTTATGACTTCTGGAGTTTAGAAAGTGACTTGGATCGGGACTCTCCAAGGACACATATTCTGAATTGGACTTAATAGGAATCACATGGACCACAACGGTTCATTCTTCAACTTACTTCACTTTATTAAAGTGAATGGACTTATATATTATTCTCTTCAACTTTCATCAAACAGATCTGTGCTTTATTAAGAGAATATTGGAATCTTGTGAGTTCACTCCGGACACTCTAAACTTGGTGAGTTATGCAGTATGATTATATTAAACTATTCTACAATTTTGATTACCTATGATTACTTCTGATTACTTTATACAAGAGTTCAACAGACTGTTTATTATGAACTACGAACTCTCTGAAGAAGAACAATGAACTCTGGCAGTTTGCCATTCCCACTGATTATGTGGTTTCGTTTGACACTTAATGAAAAGTCTCTAATCACCTTGACTTTGGTGTCCAATTGTAATCAGACTTTTGATTGCATGATGCAACTTGGCAATTGGCCAAACGTTCATTATATGTAACTGCCATCATTATCATGCCATGAAATGATTGTGAAACATTTCATATGATTTATTAAAGAATCAAAACTTACTTCAATCTTTGTTCTCATCCATGAAATACAAGACACGAATCTAGTAGTATCTGAGAATTACTTATGATTGATACTAGTTAATTAATAACTTAATTAAAGATCCCATTAAGAGTATCTCGCTGTTAGTAAGGAAATAATAGATTCTGGTAGCCTGCTAACATACTGCCCAGAGTTGTCTCTGCCTCCCCTACATTACGTAATTATAACAACTTAATTACTATTTATCAGAATATGAATATGAACTATTGAGATCGGCGTAATATCCATCTCTGCTACATACATACGTTGGTGCATTGATTATGATTTACAAACGTAATTAATTAATAACTTAATTACGGTTGATTATTAGTCAATTCTCTCAGAGTGTGTAAGGCGAATCTACGCCCGTTTATACCGTATTCACCGCTAGGTGTCGACACTGCAGTTCTAGTTAATTAAGCTACTTCCGTAATTCCTTTATTGGCCACTACGTGCCGTAATTATCATCTGAGACTAATTCAGTAATTCTCCCCATAGCCGCAAGGTGGCGTTAGGTGTTATATAGAGTTTAATAAAGTTTATGTATTCCTCACTAGACGTCTCTACGTCCTCATGTAAGGTTTTGAGGAAGTAAACGAATAGACTTACTACTAGTCCTCTACCCTTAAAGTATATTATCAATTAATGAACTTAATTAACCATAACTACCAGGACACTGGTGGAGAACCCATTTATAAGTTATTTCACGTGTCTTCATGGTTTGAGTTGTCTCTGATTGTTGTTTTGTTTCACATGGCATAATGGTTTTCATACGTATGTCTCACAAGTGACTCACTATTATCCGATTCCACTATGATTCCTGGCAATGACTGGTCGTTTTCCAGTGCCTCAGAAGAGTAAATCTGTTCAGATGCCTTCTCCTGGTCATTCTTTAAGGAGTACACAGACTGTAATTACCACTCAACCTCGTGGCGCTGGGTCAACCCTTGATCACGGTTCTCCCTTTGCCCATGTTGGTACTTCTCCTTCTGTAAGTTTTGCCTGTCCTTCAGATTCTACACTCCAAGTCCAATACCCTACTCGGACACTTCACGATCATTTGTGTCCACAAGCAGTTCCGGCGTTTCTATTGTCCCTGGTGTCATACCCACAGCACGTGCATCTACGGGTTTAATACCTGGTACACCTGTTTCTAACTACCCCCTGCCAGTCACGACTATTGGTGAGGCGTTGTTGGAATCAACTAGCCATGACTCTATCCCTCTAAGTGGCTTAGGAACCGTATTCCGGTCTGCAGGGATGAAGAAACCCGGCCAGACCCCTGCAGGTGGATTTATGACTCTAGTGCACGACAAAGCAGATCATACCGGTGTAGCACTTAGGCCTGTCATAGATCAATTTTACACCTGGAACAATCACTGGCATAAATCGGCACGAATCATTGTCTGTGCAAGTAAAAAAAGGGTATTTGGAGACTATTCTGACTATGAAAATGCCTTGCACGACACTAATAGGGTTCATTAAGCGATATTAGGACTTCATTAGGGATATTGAGTCTGTTTCCGACTCTATCTCAGGACCAGAGAGTCTTCAGGACACCCCAGAACAGACTCGCTCTCTGGGAACTCTGGACCGGATCCTAGGATGGCCCAGTTTGCTAGTAGTGATGCCTGGCCTGTTGACTTCTCCTTAATTAATCCTTTGCCCCATATGGCTCCTCCAGTAGACCATGGAAATCCAGGAGCACAAGGCCCTGTGGTCCAGGATGGCCAGGTGCCCAAACCTCATATACCTCACCTTCATATACCCTATTTTTCTGGCCTTGGCAGTGAACGAATTGATACTTTTCTCCATGACATGCAATGTATATCCATGCAATGTGTATCCATGCAATGTGTATCCGCTGTGTGTGACTGGCCTGAACAGCAGAAATTGAAAATGACAATATGTGACTTCAAAATATGCTGCTACTACCTGGGAATGTGCTCTCAAAGTATTAAGAACAATACTTTTGAGCTGTATCCCTCACTCAACTCTACTGCTACTGCATCTACTGCACGGTTCCTCCATGCAGTGGGCAAATCAAAATTATGCTTCACATCTCCTTTCTCGTCGCCCCTGGCTGCTGAGCTTCATAACAGAGTGGATGTTTGCTCTCCCTGCTCTCCAAAGACCCGCCTCCCATACCTGTGTACCAGCAATACCCCCACCGTGATGTATCTACAGCAAAGACGTCCGTGTCGACGAGTGCGGCCGTACCGCGATGTCTACCGTGCCACCGCGACGACCGCGGGGTCTGCTGTGATATCCACCGCTCACTGTACCAGTCGGCCGGTACCGCGACCTACACCCGCGATAGACCGCCGTGTTCCCGTTGCCGGTAGCCGGCCCTCCACGTCGTCATCGCCGGCACTGCTCTGACCCTCCCCGGAGTCTGTTGCCCTCCCATCGGTGACTCCAGTGCTTCAGGGATAGGTGAAATTATAGACTGGCAGACAATGACAATAATTTTAATGACAATAATTTTAATTATTTCTTGTTAGCGGATCTGTATTACCTATTAATAGGTTTGAAATGGTATATCTCGTTCTATTTGTTTTAAGATTGTTCATTTTGAAAGATATCTAAGTGGGATATGGCATTGGTAATTGTTTTATTTTTCTGGGATGCTATTATACGTTTCTAAAGTGTATGTTTAATCGTACTATCTTCCTTCATGGTATTTTAAGTTCAATTGCCAAATTATATCATATGGTATATAATGTACTTTATATTGTTTTTTAATTGGTATGCCTACTTTGGGTATTAATGCTGTTCTCATGGCATTTTGATTTTTCTGTGCCTGGTAAGGTCGGCACCTGTTTTGTATTGTGGGTATATTTTTATTATTATTTTCTGTTTTTTGGGGATGAAGTATTTTTATAATCAGGTATATTATTTGTTTGTTTGGGTATAATACCATCTCTCCCACACAGACTGTTGTTTTAAGGTCTATAATAGAGGTGCGGTTTGCAGTGATCTGTGGCTTCCAGTGAGTCAGCTGACGGTTCCATGTCCTGCTCTCCAGCTGTTACATCTCCAGTTATGTGGAAGACGCTGTGGTTATTCTAGGTATGGTTTGCTGGCTTAATTATGCTAAACCCTTGGTTGAAATTGATATACTATTGGTGATACATATCATTATTACGTTTGTGACTTGTTTTAGATCAATGAGCTGAGTTGTTGTTGCCTGTTGAAATGGTTAAGCGTTTCTATAAGAACTACGCTGGATATACGGTTTTTCTTGATTATTTCAAAATCTTTTGTCATGACCTATCGTTTTTAGGATTGAAATGTGTAGTGGGATACATCAGCTATATTCTGTAAAAATTTCAGATTTTTAGAGCATGTTTTACTATGTGAAAATTAACTTTTTCGGATTTCTCTATATTCTTTTGTTTCATCATCATCGTTTTGATTTTTAGTTCAAAATTTTACACAGTGACCCCCAAATTTTAGGTCGGATATGTATTTTAGACTATTACAGGGTCATTCTGTGTAAATTTCAGAAAGATCGCATGAGTTTTAATTTTTAGGCTATATTGCCCGGTATAACCTTAAGGATGTTTATGTTCATCCTATTGGTAATGGTATTGATTTTATTGGTTTTTGCGCGATTTAAAAGGTTTAAATGGTTTCTTCAGGTGCAAAGAACTCGATTTGGTGTTTCATTGGTGTGATATGGACGGAACATTCCCATGCTGGGATGATTTTCAGGTCTTTTGGCATATTATTAATAATACTTTGATAGGTTTGTTTTGCAGGTTCTAACTGGCTTTAAAGTTGGTTTTTGCGGTTATTTGGTTACATAGAATTCAATTTATTATGTCTCACATTTAATACCATGCTATTTTGCTTATTGGGTTCAATACATTACATCTTACACACATATAATTTTGTTACATGATATAATACATTACAGGAGATCCTTACAATATAATACATTACAGGAGATCCTTACAATATAATACATTACAGGAGATCCTTACAATATAATACATTACAGGAGATCCTTACAATATAATACATTACAATATGCTTCATTTTGTGAAGGTAATTCATTCCTTTTTGGTTATTCTCTTATTAATAACTTGCTGTTACTCGTTATTCTAAATTATTCAAGGGTGCTGTTAGGGGTGCTTGCAACGCTGCTAGATTATTATTAAGAGCCTAAATGAAGATAATGCTTGAATTGTGCTGTCTGCTTGCTCAGTGCTGTAGATAGTGCTGCTAGTAGATGTGGACGTGTAGAACGTCTACAGATCAAACTGAGTCTATGAAGGATACTAACATATCCACCCCTGACGGCAGCTGGATAGGGACTCCAACGTCAGGGTTGATCGTCCGCAGTCAACTGTTTCGTCTAGTGCCAAAAGACACCCCTGTCACAATTCACATCCGACGCGAGGTGCTGAGCAGAAAACGAGTGTGGTTGACCGGCATGGCTCGTATGAATCGCTGACAGGTAGGAGGCGTCCCAGCCTCGTTAGAGGAGGTACAAGGGGTTCCGGAGGCTACCCCTGGTGTAAAGCCTGGTAATGTCGCTCTGTCAGCAAAAAGGTTTACCTCAGCACGGTCCCCCAGTCACCGTGGTCGTTACAATCTGAGAAAATTTAGCCCTCCGAATTATTCAGAACCTCCCTAGCACTCATTGGATGCTCTAGACTCTGCACTGTGTTATCTACACTGAGTGTAAGCGGTAAGCATTATTTTTCTAGATTAAAGTAGAACATGCTTGATTTTATTTTTGGGCCATAGGTTCCCTAAGGTGGAAAAGCAGATTCCGCACTGCGCCTTTTGAGTTCTCCAATGGTTTTTGACCGAAAATCCCCGTGGGCACTAGCTGTTGCCTGGGTAGGTTTCCCTATACCTTCTTTGAATTGGACCTTACTCTCATACTGTCTCTATAACTCTGTTCGGCTCACCCGTGAGCTGTGCTGTGATGATTGCATTATGGTAACTGGCACTATTATATGTATTTAGCTGGTTTTTACCTGTTTTTGTTGTCTTGTGGTGTTTTATATCTGCTCTATGTGTTGCTTTGTATTTTTGTAGTGTTGCCCGTAATTTTCTACATATTTTTGGTCTCACCGCATTTAAATCGGACCAATATTAAGGAAGTTAGAGTGTACATATAAGTTTTCCCATAGACTTAGCATTGTCCATGTAATTCCTATGGAGATTTGACCGTTCCCACTTAGTTTGCCCCCCCTCGATCGAATATCATTTACTATAGGTTTTCTATGCTAACTATGCTAAATATTAGCTTTAGAGCTGTGAAATTTTTTCTGGGGGATACTAAAATTCAGATTTTGAAACGCATTTTCCAAAGCCATCGACCACTCAAGTTGCCCGAAAACCACTTAAGTGGGCCTGAAAAACACTTTCCTCGACACTTTGATGTTGAAAGGTCTGGGTAATTGCCTGATGTTTTGTGGGCCTGGCCTGATGATTGCTTGGTGGTACATGATAATATTAGAGTAATTCCCCCTATAGTTAGCAGTATAGGCTACTTAGGTAGTACAGAGTATTTGGAGCAGTATTTGGGTACTGCATGTTGGCGTGAGTGTAAATGACCTCGGTTTAACTTTTGTCAATTTTGACCTCAGGATTCTGAAAATCGGACTCTCAGATCGCTCCGACGATCGCAAGTGCGTCAAAATCGCGTTTAAAAAGTGAAATTTTGCATTTTGACTATGATCGTAATTTTTATGAATACCCGTGAGGTTTGGCATTGCGAATCGCCGCTTTGTTTAATTACCTGTGCGCGTTTTTGTGGCGGGAAAACCCTGAGTGGTGTGAACTCTATCTCACGACCTGTAATTCGTACTGGAACGGTATAAAATGGATTGCATCCGCCGTTCTAGGGTCTATTTTCTGAAAGTAAACTCAATTCAATTTGTTACTTAAATCACTATTTTGTTGAATAATACAAATGACTTAATTTTCTAATTGAATGATATAGGTCCTATTGAATATATGAGCTATGTCTGTATCTATATGTGTAGCCGCCGTCGTCATCTCGTGATTCTGTAGATGGTGGAGATCTGCAATGTAAATTTACATGTTTAATTCACGTTTTTCTAGCTATTAATAATTGTTGGTATTTTGGAAGTTTAATATTACTCATTCTATGTAGTTTTCACGTTATTTGGTGTCTTTCTAAAGTTCTCTCACTGTTAAGCAGTTTAAATTCAGCCTGATCTTTCTTCTCATAAAGGTCATTAATTCTGCTACTGGCGGACGTACCGCCGGGTTGATGTCTTTCCCCCGACGTTTTAATGTCTACCCCCCGCTGTGTTGATGTGCAGTTGTGGGTTAACATCCCCATCCAGTCAGTATGGTCGTTATCGACCCCCCCCCCCCCCCCCCCCCCGACCGATTAACGAGTCTCTCCCTGGTCGTTCACAAGATAGTGTGCCATCCTAACGGGTGGTGCGCTTCCGCTTGGTCATGAATTTGGTGGCTAACGAGGTTGTTTGTGTGGTGGCTACCGCATTAGATGATGTCTGATGTCGGTGTGTGTCTACTAAATGGAGTAATGTGTGGTGCGTTAGCGGTGTCATTCGGTGACGCTTACAGTGTTTGCTAAACATGGCCAACTGGCTGTATGATAGGGATGGCGCCTAGATGCTAATGGTATGCTCCCGAGTTCCAGCTGCTTGGAGACAACCTTTATGGTTGTGCGTGCTGCTGGTTCCTTTCTCTATCAGGAATGTGACGCACTTCTGTCTGGTTGTTGCATAGGGGTGCCCCCTCCACTTCTATGTTTGGAGAAGCGTGCCGCGTCGGCCCCCTCCCACCCCCCACCCCCCCTCGCTACTCTTGGTACCGGTGTACTAGATTGGTATGTGTGAGGAATTCGGATACTGCCCCCTACTTCCCTCTCCCTCCCTCCCAGACGCTATGTACGGTGTGGAGCGTATTTCTGGTCACTCTGTCTACTCTGTTGTGTTATTGGATGGTATTTCTGGAAAGACTAATTCTGTCCCCATGTATAGCTACAGTCATATAATGGGTTGGTATCAACACCAAGGGCCCGTTTCAATAGAATGGGTCACTAACCCACTTAGTGACATGTTTAGTGACCACAATAGTGACTTGAATAGCAGAAAAAGTTTGGTCTCGTTGCAATAGGCATGTCACTATTGGGGAGGTGTGTCTTGTCACTATTTACGTCTTGTCCGCAGTTAGGGACAGCATAGTGGACAAACCCAGCCAAAGTCTTGCTATGCCGACCAAAGTCTACCCCAGAATACACCAACTAACGAATGTTAACGTTGTAAACCGTGTGAGTACATAGACTACGCTGGTTCCCCAGTCATCCGCTAGTGGGCTAGGCGGAATTAGACCGCAGGGACAGCCCGATCGGTGGACAGATTCTGACCACCTCGTGCATGCGCAGTATAACTCCCTGTTTCAAATCAAATAACAATGGGGTGTGTAGCCCAACCGAATCGCGACCATACTGTCAATATATATAGAATGATGGGAAATGACACATCTAGTCAGAAAATAATGCATAACAGCATTTTCATTGTTGTTATTAAATGTATCCAAACCATACTGACAGTCGATTAATGAACTGACTGCACTGCCTTGTCATGTGTCTGCGGCCCCTATTATCGCTCAAGCATCTGTCAAAGTCTTCAAAGTTCGTTTTCGATAAATATTTCGGCTATGGTGTGATATCATTAATTAAATCGATCTTTTCTTATTCAATTGTATTAGTTTAATAACCCGTTGAGGTGTATTGCCTGCGATAACTACATCGCATCTAGCACACTGTCCGTTAGCGTTTGAAAATTGAGCTGGTTTCCGACCTTACTGAGTCCGGGTATAACCAGCGATCAACCACTGTGACATACTGTTATCTACGTAAATTTCATCTTGTGTATTAAAGTAGCTTCGATAATGTGTGTTGTCAATGAGTTTTGAAAATCATATGGTTGATAACGTAAGTTGAGACCACAGAAACGTGTGTCACACACATTCGGACAACCATAACGAGAGGGTTTTCCCTCTCGCTATCTAAGACACTACAGTGACCCATACAGTGACCGGACACCCACTTCTGAAATGGTACAATCCACTATTTGCGCCTGTCTGCTACCCAATGTCCCACAAACGGTTGTCCCTTAACTACTGCAACGCGAAGTACCGCTATTGTGTCACTAAACCCAATAACGGACGTCCTACAGACTATTGAAACGGGTCCCAGGTTTAGGAGTTGGTCGTCCTTCTCTTATGGGGTGCGTGCTTAGTGTTGGCTATGGTATAGTCCCTCCCTATAGCCCCCTGCTCCGTTGCCTTCCCTTAGTGTATGTATGATTATGTGTCTTGGAATTGAACCAGTGGTAGCTATTCATTGGTACCATTTTTAGGGCCCTAGCTTGCTGTTCTGAGGAGTTACGGCGACTTTTGTGTTTCCTATGGACTTCTCAGTGTTAAAGCGCTTCCCTTCCTTCCCCCCCCCCCCCAATAGCCTCACATCCCTGTCCTGCCACTTGTATTTCAATACGTGGTGCTTATTATACGTTGCCTATTGCGATAGGCTGCGCATTCCGATCTGTCTGTTAAGTTCTAATAGTTTAATAGCCATGCCTATAGCATATATGTTTAATTATTTTCTGCAATAGTATCGGTTTTGTGAGTGGCCTATTACATATTTCCGTCATTTCCGGGTCCTTTCCAGCCCCCCCCCCCCCCCCCCCCCCCCCGCCCTTCACACCCCGGCATAAGGCCGTTTGTGTGCCGTGTGATGTGGTGACGGTCGCCGCGTCCTGCCTTCCCACCCGCTGGGGCTTGGCTGGTCGGCGTGTGCCGTGTTGTGTGGCGGGCCCGCTGTGGAAGCATGCTGTTTCCCCCCCCCCCCCCCCCTTAAATACGTGAGATTTCGGGATACATTACGTTTTTGGTTCGGAGTTTTCTGAATTACATCTGATTGAGAAACTAGTTTTGATCGACTGTAACTTATTAATTATAGATTTGTGCTGTTGCTAGTTCTTGCTGTTATAAATCTATAAAGGTACAAAGCACGTAAGTGGGATTTTGGGCCCCTATTTATTAAGTACATTTAAATTACTAAACAGTTACGTAGGTAAAGTAATACAAAAAGAAGAAGAAGAAAAAACAAACTTGCATGATACCTTCTCCACTGGTGGTGGGTGCTTGACTGAATAGGCGAGGCTTAACCCCGACCCTAGCCAACAATGGCACCCTCTTACGGAGAGACAATGAACCTGCCACCAGTGGCGCCCTCTGGTAATTAATAATATAAATATTCGGACAATATTTCTACACATATTACCCCCCCCCCCCCCCCCCCACCCTCATGTTGGTTGATTTTCCTGCAGATTTTGATCGTGTTTCCACAATGAATATCGCCCATGGCAATTATGTTGGCCTATTATATCAGCAATAGGGCCTGTTTCTATATTAAATACGTTTATAGGCACTTACCATCGTTTGTGATGTGCTGTTGATGATAGTTGATTGGTAATCCACAGTAGTTTGTCTGATAGTTTCATTCGAACTGACTCAGTGACTGCTGTTGTTGATGGCTTGGTACGTTGTTAATCTCGGAATTGTGTTTAACCCTTTAAGGACGGCCACCTGTGGGAGAGCTGTCACCATAAGGACGGGTCCTAGTGATTGTGTATATCCCTAAAGGACGAACACATTTTGCATAAAGTCCTAATTTGATGTTCCATCACGTGATATTATTGGTAATCAATAATATTTCACTTATTTTAGCTTACTAATATTACTTTTGATATTATGCCTACATTTTCTGAAGACTTCATGTAAATTGATAAATTATTTCCTTGTCAAAAACGATTTTATAGGTTTAAGTGAAATGATGCCTCAAGGCATCATTCGGCCTGGGCCAGTTGATGCCTCAAGGCATCATTCGGCCCGGGCTGGTTGATGCCTCAAGGCATCATTCGGCCCGGGCTGGTTGATGCCTCAAGGCATCATTCGGCCCGGGCTGGTTGATGCCTCAAGGCATCATTTGTCCTTAAAGGGTTAATTTTCTTATTTTACAAACGCTCCTGTGTTTTAATGTATAGGGGTGCGAAGTTGGCCTCAGTCCCCCCCTCCACCCCCCTTCCCTGCATGGCGAGTCACGGTGTGTGTCGGCTATAACATCAGCTGAATACTACCACGTTGCCTACTAAAGGCGTGGTTCAGTATTTTATAAGTCGAAACTGTAAATTTCCATATTTTTTCTTATATGTCTCATATTTGTCGTTTATCTATTTGTCTCTAAGTTTAAAGTATTTCCTCCCTGGAATTATAAGTCAATGGTGTTTTCACTGGATGTGTGGAACTTGAATTAGTAGAGCATATAGAAAATCCTCATATACTCGTGACATACTGCTTACTTTAGATGTGGCGAAGCTAGTCTACACCTCCTCTATAAGACCAATACTGGAATACTGCTCGTTCTTGTATGGGGTGGCTAATAAAGTCGAAATAGACAAACTGCAAAAAGTAGAAAATAGGGCCCTACGCATAATATTAAGATCCACAAACTGGAGGACTCCCGTCGCAGACCTAATACAACGCTGTAATTTGGTAAGCCTAACCAAAAGGCGAGAAAATCACTTGTTAACACGCATGTATAAGATGTCACACTGTAGTGAACTGGTAGATCAGAGACCTAGAGGTACAAGAGGAGACAAGAAAATATGTTTCATAGAATACAGGTTTAAGACTGAATCCTACAAAAGATCACCCAAATACAGAGGTATCTCACTATGGAATCAGTTATCAATCGAACAGCAGAAGGCAGACGACAAAAAGGCATTTAAAGAAATGTTCAAGCGAAAATAGTAGAAAATTGATCTAGATGTGAAAATCAGTTAATATATCATGTCATCACAAATCATTCACTTATTCATACACTATGCGGAGTAATACGACTTAATAGAGTTTATATCACACTGTACTTCACTTATACCGCACATCTGTATTGCTATCTAGAGTACTGTCACCAGCCATTATTAAAAAAAAACAAAAAAACTGTATGTTGCCTGTATTATACTGATATCCTAGTTTGGATTGGTGTGTATGTGTTTTTCAACCTTCCCTATAATTGCTAAATAGTGACATCTGTTTTAACGGTGATAATATTCCAAGTCGTTTGGTACCATTATCTAGGCCCTAGGAGCATTTTTAAGCGTTTTAGAGGCATATTTCGGTTTTCTATCTAAAGTCACTCTAGTTTGGCCTTGTTTTGGTCTAGGGAACGCCTGATAGCGCGTCCCCCGTACTCACGTGACCTTTGGTGTTTATGCTACGATCAGCTGATAGCCAGCTGGTCTGTACCACCGACTGGGTGCGTTCACCGGGGTCCGCGCGATCTCGAGTAGATATGCTTTTTCCATGATTTCTAAATTTTATTTAAGGTTTTCATAATTAGTTGCTTCATTTGGCTGTATTATAATGTCTCGTGATTGGTAACTTGTCCTTTGTCCTATTGGGTTTCTGATGTTACTTCGACCTAGTATTATATCTTAATTTTCATGATTTGTATATAAATATTTTCTGTTATAGTCGTTTGCCAATCTATGGTTTTCTTGTTAGAGCCTATCGGTTTTTAGTTCCTAGCAAGTTCTGTCGCTGGTCTTGCCTCATCTCATGCGTGATTGATTTTCTGATAATTAGGTCCGAGAGTGATTGAACATTGTTGCTTCCCCTGCCCTGCTGTTGTATTTCAACACATTGATTTTGGTGCACTGTGTTATGCACGCACTTCGCATGTTTTTGCGTAGATGCGATGTTTTCCAGTGGTCTGTATTCAGTGTTGACGAGTACGAAATAATTGCTTTTCCCCTTGCTTTTATTGTCTAAGCTAAGAAACCGGTATCTCGGTTGTGCTTCATCATAATTGGATTGTTCCTCTCTCGACTGTTAAGCTTTCTGGTGGTTTATTGTTTGTATGCCTTGGTTGGCTCTTGTCTTGTGGCCTTTGTTAAGTGGTCATGAGCCAGTGTCACCATACTGGTCTTCGAGATAGACTTGGTTCTTAAAGATTTTGCCTGTCTTTTGGATGGCATCGTACATTACATCCAGAACTGTTTCTGTGCGAAGGACTTTGTGGAACGTGTCATCGTTTGGTTTATGATTGACTTTTTTTTTTTTAGATCTTTTATTTAGACTGGAGGGTCTACTAGGGTTAAGACCCTGTTTTCAGTAGGCTCCAGTGGCCAATAACAAATTAGAATTGTGTCAAGTAGTCATTTTATACCTGTTTTATGACTGTTTTTCTTCATCATGGCTTTTTTTTTTTTTTTCCCCTTTCTTCTGTGTTCTTAACTATGCTTATTTCGGGATTTTCTGCAGTCACCTCTTGTACTGAAAACACTTTGTGTTCTTAGTCAGGAAAAGTATGGTGTCGTTTTTAAACCTGGACGCCTTATCTCTACTACAGACACGAGTCAAGTGGTACAGGCCTTTAGGGTTCATATCCCTAAGGACACTGAGGTTAATCCCCAGATTGCCACTATACATTTATGTAACAAAAGGGCTCATCGTTATGATGACCCTCGGCACAGTGCGGCACTTTTTCTGGCCTGCCAGCGTGTGGAGTTTGTTGATGTGTGGTTGGATAGCATTCTTGAGTCCTATGCTCACCGTTTCTTTGTGGAACGGGCGCATCTTATGTCTATGGTTAAACCCATGAGGAATGATTCCTTGGATCATTCTGGGTTACCTAGTCGAGATGCCCGTGGTGGAATACTTGATAGCTTGATAGGTGAGCTCTCATACCATTTGTTTGGTATGGCTCGCACAGATGATGTAGAGATGAATACCAAGCGTTTGGATGTTCATGCTGAGATGGTGGAAGAACTTGCTCATGCTCAGTGTGGGTTGATGTCGCGTTTAGATGAACAGTTTCGTGCTATTGATTCCACCTTCGATGGCATGAAAACTTTTCTTGGTTATTTGCTTCATCAGTTTAGCAATACCTCTGTTATTTTCCGAGGTGAGATTGAAGGTATACGTGTTCTCCAATCGTGTACGTGCTAAATTGGGAAGAGCTCTGCACTATGTAGAACTCCTCCGTGTCCTCGATTCTTATGCCACGGAATTACATCTCACCTGCCGAGGTCACTTGTCCCCTAAGATCTTTACGGCTGATGTCTTGGGTCAGGCTGTTCAGGTGGCTAACTGGTATTTGAAGCGATCGTATCCACGATTCGCGGTCGCTTTTGAAGTGCCATCATTCTACTGTGAGAATGCTCGGCCGACATGCTTCCAGGATGCTGGCGATTTCATCGTCAGCATTAATTTTCTGGTAGTGTCAGAGGAGCACTTGTTCCGTGAGTATTCGGTTGTCTCTTTCCCGGTACCAGTGCATGTAAACGAAGCTGAAGGTCCGGATGCTGTTCATATACGTGACCTTCCTAGTGGAGTGGCAGTCCTGGTTAGCCGGTCCTACTATATTCCCATGGTAGACGTTAACTGGGCTGCATGTTATGGCGACACTGTAACACTTTGCCCAGATGTGCCTTACATGAGGAGACTCACTGAGTCCTCTTGCGTCTCGGCATGGCTGCGAGATGACGCGTAGGCCATCGCTGGGTTCTGTAATAGGGATTATCTTATCCACCCAAATTTTCCTAAGTTGGCTTTCAGGGAACTGGCTATTAGAGCTGATAGTTCTTTTGGTATTCCGTGGACTACTATTGGTCTAGTGATTCTGGTTATTCTTGCCATTTGTTTGGGCTGTAGTGCTCTGTGTTATCTGCGGCATGTTGTTTTCGATATGACCGCTGCGCAGGTGGTGACCCATGCAGCAGCTGTGGCTATTGACTATGTGCCGACATGCCCGAGTCCGATAGTCTGTGAGTCTACTGCTGCAAGAGATTCTGCCATCTCTGTAGTTATTCTGATTTTGCTTGCGTTGACCATCTTCTTTGCCGTTAAGTGGCGACGTTCTCGTAAAACTATTACTACAGATGGTCTGTACATGCAGATAGCGGCTCCTGACATTATGGAAACTCTGTTTCTTGGAGAAGCTCTGCTCCCGTATGATCAAATATGTACGAAGGGCGATGCGTTGATTCGTGATTGCGTAGTTCACCAGTTGTTCTTTCGCTCAAGGCTCACAATCCAATGGGGCTGTAACCTTTATTCCTCAGACTTGTCTCCAGGTAGGCCTGCAACGGCTCTACCTCTGCCTTCATCTCTTACAGTTTCGCGAAGATTGGCTCGCCAAATTCTGGGGAATGGCAAGCGTGCCACTATGTCTCGTCTGCTATGCTATTCAGCGGGAATAGCGTCCCCAGTGCTGACTTCATATCCATGTTTAGTGGACGCTGGATGGACTCGGATTGGTGCGGATATCGCCGCAGAGCGAGTGTTAGTCGGAATGGAGCGTGCAGCTGTCCGTTTGCACGAACGTGCATCCTCTGGAGTTTCATAGGCTCCTGTTTTAGGTGGGGCTTCGGCTCCTCCTCCGAGGCGGACTGGCGATTTGCCGCTGATTCCCCTTCCACAGGTTTGCGAACACCTGCCTTGATTTTTCCATCTTTGGATCTTTCCGCTTTCCATCATCTCTTTAAGAACTGTTTCTGTTCTCTGCTTATTGGTCATTCTCATGTGTCCACATAGGCAGATTACTATTAACCGTCCGGTTCTTCTGCATATGCTTATGCAGTCCTACCGTGCATAATGCTGTGTGTCTGTACTGCACGTTGTCATTAGTTCCTATAAAAGAAGGTACTTAAAACTCCTTGTCCTTGCAGCTTGACTGACAAGGCCATAAACAAATAAGCTGTGTGCCGTATTATGCTGCATGACTAGTGTGTGTGTATGTGTTTAATTTCCTATAGGTTTCTAACCCGAGTAACGATTTTATAAAAATAATAAATTTATAAGTAACAAAATAAAGAACTAAGGAACGATTGTTGAAGACAAGCTAGTTAATCTTTTCGTGATCAAATACCGTGTCTTCAAGACAAACCTGGAAGAGTGTGCTGTAACCAAGTTAACCAAGTTAAGCACAATGTTGGTGTTTTTATGATGAAGGATTGTTTAAAAGGTATTAAAGAATGTTTTATCAATTGTTGAAAATAAGATGCAAATAAAGTGATTATTTATTATGTAAGGTATTGAAACATTGTGTACTATTATCATATGTATGGTTTGATGTATACGTATCAGAAAGTGAAACAACAATATCGAGTGTTGCTATTGAGTGTTAGTATTGAGTGTTAGAAGCCATGTCAGAAGCGATATTCCTATACCTCTGGGGAACACCACGCTTCTGGGAATAGACCCTCTGACGTCACTATGACGACTGAGGGTCGGATCTGGAGTTCCCTAGGGAAGTCCCTCTCAGGGTGTTCCCGAATTCCTATGGCATTAACATAACCACGCGTTCTCGAGCCCGTGTGAACTCAAACGAGATCTGATTCAACAATCCTTGATTACCTATGATTACTTCTGATTACTTTTTACAAGAGTTCAACAGGCTGTTTATTATGAACTACGAACTCTCTGAAGAATAACAGTGAACTCTGGCAGTTTGCCATTCCCACTGATTATGTGGTTTCGTTTGATGCTTAATGAAAAGTCTATTATCACCTTGACTTTGGTGTCCAATTGTAATCCAATTGTAGTCCTGATATAAATGGACGTAGATTCGCCTTATAGTTTAGGAAGAGAATGCCCAATTAACGAGCATAGCTCAGTTATTAATTAACTTATATTTATTATATTAGTTTATAATTAACCTTAAACCGTCTAGACGTTGAGATACGGGAATTACGCTGTTCTCTTTATAGAAGAATATGTTTTCATAAACTTATATAGTCATTTGGTTAATTAAATAAGCTTTGATAATTACGTATGTAATAAGGGGAGGTAGAGGCAACTCTAGGCTGTGTGTCGGCAGGCTACGTGAATCTATTAATTCCTTACCGACAGCGAGGTACTCTTGGGAGATCTTTAATTAAGTTGTTTATTAATTAATACTTAGAGTTCATTGATTAATAACTATAGTTAGATAATAAAAGGTGTCTTATGCGTTCATGGATGATATCAAAGAGAGAAGTAAAGTTCAAGTCTTTAATAAGTCCACACGAAAGATATACAAGTTACAGTTCACAGCATGGCTATTGAATTCATTGATATTTCATCATTCACGTGAGTTGGCAGAGTGCCAAGATTCAATTTACAATCAAAGTCTGATGAGTGTCAGACACCAAAGTCAGATAGCAAAGACTTTTCAATAAGGTGTCTGATAATTCATTGATGATATTAAAAGTCTGGCAAGTTGCCAATGTTCAGAGTTCGATCATCAGTGTTCTTAATAACGTAGTTAGAGGAGAATAGTCAATCACATAACTCACAGTCAAATAATAGTGAAGTAATGGTTGATTTGAACCATACAACTTAACTCACCCATTGTTAGATAGTCAGAGTGCAATCACATGATTCCTTGAAGATCACAGTTCCAGTAGTTAGACAATGTCAAAATATAAATAAAGTTCATTCACTTAGTTAAAGTGAGTAAACTGAGAAGGAACCTATGTGAGTCCTTAGAGATCCCAATAAGTCGAAAACAGAGTATGTGTCCTTGGAGAGTCCCAATCCAAGTCACTTTCTGTACTCCCAGAGTGTAAGGAAAGTTTCCTTAGCTGATCCTACTCAGATGAAATTCACTGCTGAACCTTGCTGGTTCCGGTGCCAAGCCAGACACGTCTTGACAGCAGTAGATGGTAGAGGAGACTGACGATACAGTCAGCTCCAGAGCAAAGCGTTAATGAGCTTTTACTAGAGAATCATGGGAGAATTAAAACTGGATCTAGTTTAAGCTCACATAGGTTCAAGAGCACGTGGTTATGATAAACAGGCTTCAGGAACTCCGGAATACCCCAAGGGGGACTCCTTGGGAGACTCTTGATTCAACTCCCTACCGTGTCATAGCCACGTCAGAGAGTCTATTTCTAGAAGCAAGGCGTGTTCCCCAAGTCTAGTAAGTAGTGTAGGGAACATCACCTTTCACACGGCAACTATTATACCAAACCTATTTCAGCCTACATATGGAGCCGTATGTATTGGCAACAATAATCAATACCTAATAACATATGTTGACACTTTAATACATTGGCAATTAATTATACACATTTTCAACATTTATTTGATAAAATAAAGTAACCTTTTTAAACCTGTTTTTGGTTACAGCACAAAAGTATAGAGTCAAGGCCATGATGGAAGTACTGCTGAACTATGGTGAAGATGCCAAGCAAACCCAGTTAGAGGCCCAACTCTATTACAAAGACCAAGGCAATGTCAGTAGCAACGACCCTATTCAAGGTAGCTATTCCGGTCTCCTTCTCCGTTCAATACCCACAGCAGAAAGCAAGGAAGTAGAATGTGAGGGTCCTTTGTATATAGACATACTTGAACAGGAACGCTTTCTTATCCATGGAGTTCAAATCAACTTCAAGTTATGGCCAAATAGCAATGAGTACAAGCTAATCAGTTCCAACCCCAATGCTGACTACAAAGTGGAGATTTCTGAGGCAGTGCTCAAGGTGTGCATGGTTGAAGTCGCCCCCGAAGTGATGATCGCCCATGCTGAAACTCTGAAGAAAGAACCAGCCAAGTATTTTTACGCACGTTCTGATGTTAAATCCTATGCCATAGCTAAAGGTATGGCTGTTGCTTGGAAGATATCTTACCAGGGAGAAGTACCCCAAAAAGTTGTTGTGGCATTGGTCTCATCCGAGAGCTTCATGGGAAGCTATAAAACAAATCCATATGAGTTCAAACACTATAACCGTTTGTTCATTGGTTTCTACGTGGATGGTAAGTCTACACCGACAGAACCTCTCACCCCTAACTTCAAGAACAATAACTACATGTCTGCATACACAACTACCTTTAGAGGTGATGGCTACCAAAGGAACTTTGGACATGACATTTCCCAAGAATATTATGCCAAAGGATATTGCATGTTTGTTTTTGACCTCTGTCAGAGTAGTTGTGAGAAAGCAGCTTTGTTCTGGTAGTTGTGGTCAATTACTGTTGTTAATTACATAAATACGTAAAATGGGGAGGACTAGTGGTAAGTCTACACGCATATGCCTCAAAGACTTACATGAGAACGTAGGGACGTCTGGTGAGAGACTTCCTCAACTTTATTAAACCTTGTTAAACGTCTAGCGCCATCTACCGGAGACGTTAGGAATTACTGAAACAATCCTAGATAATAACTACGGCACGTAGTGGCCAAGAAGTGAATGACAGAAGTAACTTAATTAACTTAGGACTGTAGTGTCGACACCTAGCGTTGAATGTCGTTAAAACGGGCGTGGATTCGCCTCTTACGTTTGGGGATAATCAACCAACAAATGTCTGCAACTTAATCATTAATTAATTGTGTTCATTCGTGAATCGTATCTAATTAACTGAGTACGTAATCGTGACAGAGATGGATATTACGCCTATCTCCATAGTTCACGCTAACCTTATGAAGTCAAACATATTCTTAATTGATATTGATTAATTAAGTTATGATATAATTATTATAATTAATATACTATTTCATTACGTAACGTTGTGGGGAAGGTAGGAGCAACTCTAAGGCTGTGTGTACGCAAGGCTACCAGACTCTGCAACCCCTTGTGGACAACGAGGATACCTTAATGAGATCTTTGATTCAGGTGATAAAGATCTAATATCATTATTAAATGAATCCCAGATACTTTAAGATTTGTGTCATGACTATCATGGATGAGGACAAGATTGAAGTATGTTTGATAATCTTTAATGAAGAGACAAACGTTTCACAATTGTATAAATACAAGGCAGGATAGCATATCATAAGTTCAGTATGATACTATAGGTTCATGAGTATTGCATCATTAACAGACAGCAGAAGATTCGGACACCAAAGTCATAATGTAATTAGACTTGATAGGGTATTAGATGAAAACCACATAATCAGTGGATACGACCTTAAGTCAGTGTTCGTGTTCTTCTTAAACAATGTTCGTTGTCTTGTCTAAGAGTAGTAAAGCTCATACTCAGAGTTGATATCAAGGATTAAATCATACTAATAATCACTCAAAGCAATACAAGGTATATGCAGCATAACTCACCAGATAAATGAATGTCCAAAGTGAACTCACGAGATTCCAATATTCACTAATAAACACAGATCCAATTTGAAGTAAAGTTGGAGGAAATATCAATGAAGTCCTATCACTAGTTAAGTGATAATGTTCAAGACTGAACGTTGCTAGTTTAGAAGATTCCTATATAAGTCCTTTTTCAGAAATTGTGTCCTTGGAGAGTCCCAATCCAAGTCACTTTCTACAATCCAAAGCCGCAAGGCAAGTTGCCTTAGCTGTTCCTATACGATAGAATCATACTACTGAATTCGCGCCGGTATCCGGAGCCGACAGAACGCGTCCTGACAGCAGGTGATGGTGGTGGAGACTGACAATAAGGTCAGCTCGGGAGCAGATCGAAAATGAGCATTTTCTAAAGGATCATGGGAAATTTGGAATGAATCTCGTTTTAAGTTCATGCAGGTCCGAGACATGCGTGGTTATGTTGATACTGCAGGAATTCGGGAATACCCTGAGTGGGGACTTCCCCAGGGAACTCCAGAGGCGACCCTCAGTCGTCATAGTGACGTCAGAGGGTCTATTCCCAGAAGCGTGGTGTTCCCCAAAGACTAGCTAGTAGTATAAGGAACATCGCTTCTGTCACGGCTATCTACTCTGTAGTATACTCAGCCTATATAATACTTAATGCCAACACTAACACGTAATAATAACACTCATCACTGAGTGCGCAATGACAACACTCTTAATACTAACACTCAATAATAACTCTTTCAAATACTAATACTTAATAATAACACTCAATATCAAATACAAACACTTGCTATCGTAGTTTCTTCTTCTTGGTACTTATACATCAAACCATACATATACTAGTGATACGTCATGTTTCAATACTTATACTTATACAACATTTAACATCTTATTTTCAATATTTAATAAAACAATATTTTAATACATTTTAATAAACTTTCATCTTCATAAATATACTTACTTTGTGCTTAACTTTGGTTACAGCACAGCTCCTCAATCAGTGAAGAAACACACCAGACTTGAAGTGAAATTTGCAGAACCTTTACCTGAGGCTGTCATATTGATTGCATTTGCAAAGTTCCCTGGCCTTATGGAAATTGATGAAGCCCGAAGCGTCAAGATATTGTAATCGAACTAGGCATTAGAGATCATTACCAGTTAGAAATGTAGTAGGATAAGTAATTTCCATTATTAGATGTACTCGATACTTATATTTGATTTGTAATAGAATATATGTATATCTTGATAAAAGCGTGTATTGATACTGATTTAAACTAAATAAAGATTAATGAAACAATTGAAATAATGTTTGTCATCAGTTTTTTATTCTATGTTATAAATGGTTCTGTACACATGTTGTTCATCAAGTAAAGATATCGTAAACATATAAAATGCAAATGCTATAGACGACATGATGACACAAAAATCAGGCAATACAAAGATACAAATGTTATATTCATGACTAGTAAAATGGTACCTCAAGAGCAAATAGTTCATCATTCATTATGTTACTATATACACAAACATACAAATCATCAAACATAAAGCTACCACATAATCCAATATTTACACCATGATGGGTTACATGCCAATGACAACAATGTACTATAATCTTCAATGACAAAAAACACTTACATATATGTACATTTACAATTGCACAACAATCTAGTAAACTCTAGTAGCCATATGGCAGGGTGTCAAGATTTTGCTGAATGACACATTTCGTGTAGACCATTCTATATTTTTTCTGCTCAGATCAGTTGTACAACATTTGTTTAGATTTGTCCCTGACTATTTTGTTGTTAACAGGCATGATGCCAACACCCATATTAGCCTGCAGGACAATGTCTCTAACAGCGTTAAAGTTAATTAGGTTCGAAATAGTGTAGTGCAGAGTAAAACCTCTGACTTTACATACTTCAACATTTCAGTTTGTTTTGTAGGCATAATTTTTCGGACCTCCTGAGACAAATTGTACAATGTGCTCGTTCTCGGGCAATTCGTTTGTCAGGTCTCCTAGAAAATCCCCCAGATGTACGTCTCTCATGCCGGGTCCCATTTTGAATATTACCGAATCTGTATCATGGTAGAGCACTTGTTCGTTCAAGGGTTTCAGCACTTCATACAACTTTAACCTAGGCCAGCAGGTGGTAAAGGTTGCCACGAAAATGTTCGTTTTACTTACCCTCGGTTGAAATTCAGCCACATATATCCACTGCACATGAATCATGGCCTCATGGATGATGATAAAATCAACAATTTGTTTCTGATTGTCTAAAAGAAGATGGTTGAATTTCTCTGGTTCATGTGCAGAGATATACATGGACTGGACTAGGCTTAGTCTCTGGGCAAACTTGCCCCAGAAACTGTTCAATGCCAGCTTGGCTACTTGACGAAGACCAGGGTTTTTCTCAATGTTGTTGGGGTCGAGCAATATACCTTCCTTCTCCTCATAGTTGGTGATGTATTGCTGTTTTTGATCTTCTGTGACACACCAGGAAGGCCAACCGCTGGACTCCTGCTTGATTTTGAGGAATGTGTCGATGTACTCAGTGAACAACCCCGGTCACCCGTGTTAGCATTGTACTGAGTCGTCTCGTTCCAATGGTAGACCCCATAGATTTTGACGACTTTGTAGCCTTGTTCAATGGCAACAGCAAGTTCAGGAGTGCACCAGGTTCCTGTGATCATTCTTTCCTCTTCAGTGCACCCAACCATTTCATAGAAATGTCGCTGTAATTGTCTTGGCCAGCATACCCATGGGCTGGGACTTCTCCTATGGGTGATTTCCTGAATTTTGTATTCAAGATTTTCCAATTCTGAAGTAGAGTTTTCTTTTCCAGCCATTCACCCTCCACTTGGAATTTTTAGACCCTATTTTTGAAAGTGGCATCAACCTCAACTTCTCTTCCAGTTTCTTTGTTTTTGAGACATGCTGTATGTTGCTCCTCAAAGAACTTGGTCTTGAAGATAGCCATACATACCGAGGCAATGGTTGTGTGATCAAAGGGGTCTATGGACGTGTCAACTGTGTCTCGGTTCGCATCTGTTCCATCTCCTGCCTCTGGATCTGATGTCGAAGACACCACCAAGTTTCTAAACTCCATGCAGGCCTCTCTAAGGATAGTGACATCAGATCTACAACATTCCTCTATTTCTTGCTTGAAATTGAAAACCTTACCATTTTGCTCTCTGTGCCACTGTAGGAATTCTTCACGTTCTTTTGTTTTCATGTATTCGACGCCATAGTATTCGGTGTTTGGAAATTCTCCTATATAAGTTTTCAACAGTATTGAAGTAGTGAGGGAAGAAACCTTTCTTCATTTCATTCAAGCCGAATGCTTTTGGAAGGTCGGCAAGACGCATCGGCAAAAAGTTGAGAGAATCAATCACCTTTATGCCTTAGCCATCTCCAACTGTCATCGTCATGATTTTGGAACCACTGTAAATGATGCTTGGTTGCATACCTTGCCTTAGAGCATACTGGAGCAGAAAATATCCATCAAAGGACCTCATGTTGTGGGCATATACAACAGCATTTTTGAAGTGTTCGCCAAATATGTAGGATGCTACAGCTTTGTCGGTGTCTTTACCAGAGCAGACGATTTCACGTCCTCCATGATGAGCACAAGGGGGTTTCTTATACTGTCCCTTTTTATGTTTTCCTATGTCACAGTTTTCGCATCTTTTCCCACAATTCCTGCATGGCTGATCCCTGGGGAAGTACTGACAGACATGGCAGACAGTTTGAATCACTGCAAAGTTGGGTTTGTGAATAAATTATCCACATACAGATTCATTACAAGCAGTACACTTCACACAGTCCAAACATGGTCCATCACTGTCTCTACACATAACACATCGTTTGTTTGGGTCTGGCAAGTAGCCACTAGCACAATTGTATTTGTCATTCTGACAGGTCTCAAAGTCCAGAAAGACATAGATTAACTGTGAGGAATCCTTTCCATGTATGGCTCTCTGATGACATAAGTGGTTTCCAGACACATACAACTTACAGGTTCGACACTCCCATTCCCCACATTGATGGTCTTTTTGATTCCGCTTTTCTCGTCTCAACACTTTTTTACACACTGGGCACTTCCACCAGATCTGGCATTCTGACAATGTGCTCTTCTTGACATCCTTACGCTTCTTCTTCACATTAGGTTGTTCAAAACACTGTTGGCTACGGCACACCATGTTACACTTGTTGCAAACAACAGGATTTTCCTTGATGACACAACCATCTGTTTTACAGACTATGCAGGGCAGAGGACACTGATGGGTGTCCTTGGAATTAAATGGCATGAAGCACAGTTTACAGAAATAGGGTTGATGGAAGAACCCGGTGATCTTACCAATAACGTGAAAGTGTCCAACATTTTCCTCTTCATCATGCACAAGGAAGACAAACAAGTTGTCTTTTTGGCGGTCTTCCTCAGCTGGTGTTTTGATGAACTTGTGACCTTCTAAAGCACTGATGACGGAAATGTTTATATCAAAGAGTCGTTCAAAGGGAAGAAAATCAGTGATGGTTAACATCAACTGGTACCCCTGCATCAGCACAAAACCTATGCACCGACCTGTCAAGATACTTCTGTCTCACTTCGGTGAGCTTCCTATACATCCAACTAGGAATCTTTCTTGACATCGCCACCTAGTTGATGTTGTCACCGGGAATATCCCTGGTCACATTTTCCCACTGATTTTTTGGGAGTTGGTTTTTGTGAGCCCAGCCAACAACAATTGCCCTGGCCATACACCATTGGTCTCTGTTAATAATCTGGATCAAGGAAGTCTTGTGCCAAATACAATTATTGGGACCATACAACCATGTTATGTGTAGTTTCTGAGCACCTCTCGGTAAACGGATGATACCTATGTCGACCGTGAAACTCTCATCCAAAGCCAATTTCTCATTACTGTTCAGGGTTCTTTCAGTCCGGTTCATGACCTTGTCAGCATTCAGCCTGTCTAGTGGTACAAAGATTGGGTTACTGAGATTTCTGTGATGAATAACTACCCACCCATAGTCATCACCATAATAGTTACATTTGGCTCTATTCAATACATCACGGAACATGTCATGAAGTGAATGATAGAGGTCACGAAGATGTCTTCCCTGCCATTGTTCGTTGAATCTCACATTGTATGTAGTATCAACAACACTGTTCTTCTGAAAGGTTCGCACATTAGTCTTCCAAAAAGAATTAGGACGACGGCCATCAGGATTTTGAGGTGGTTGAAGAGTGGGTCTAGCCTGGGGTGATGGAGTTCTTGTAGAGCCAGGTTGTGGGGAACGAGGTCTTGAGGGTCCAGGTTGTGGGGATTGAGGTCTTGAGGGTCCAGGTTGTGGGGATTGAGGTCTTGAGGGTCCAGGTTGCGGGGATCGAGGTCTTGAGGGTCCAGGTTGCGGGGATCGAGGTCTTGAGGGTCTAGGTTGTGGGAATTGAGATCTCAAAGAACGAGCTTCAGGTGTTGGTGGCACAATATCTTGACTAGGTTCCTGTGAGTCTGGCACAATAACAACAGCGTCATCATCATCAGATCTCTTGAAGGAAAGTTTTAGCTGCTTCAGGGGTTTGGACACTGCATCACGACGAGCTGAAGATCCCTGCACAGTATAGGAATGTAAATGTTTAGATCCTTTTCAAACGGTGGAACTCAATATTTCTCATACACAAGAAGAATGACCTTGACTTGTTTTGATTAAGCCAGAGTTCTAGGGGTGAATCACACTGAGTCCTCTCCTCACATATCTTAACACCACAATCATGTGATGGATAGACCACATATGGGTCTGAGACACTAACTTCTCTAGCATTTACATTCCCAACCAGTTTCAGAAGTTCCTTTTTGTGCTTCATGAGCATTTTTTAATTACGTAAAGGAAACTGAACTGTGATTGGGCTGCTTTTAGCAATTGATCCTGCCCTCCCCCCTGCATATACCATATCCCCGTATACAGAGTTCGGAGAGACTTGAAATAAATTTGCCCTGTCGATGGCTTTTCAGCCTTCTTATGAACTACACACACATCGAAATACATAAAGGTAAATGTAGTTATCACTGTTCCAGCTGGAAATCCCTTGGGATCGCCCTTTACAATCATTACAGCCTTTACAATTCTGCAATGGTTATCTGGACATGGTATTAGTGACCCACTACCAGTTCTAGATTCTGCCTGGTTATATTCTTCAGTCTCACACCTTGCAAACATGTCACTGGTGAGACGTAACATCTCATGAGTAGAAGTGTTGGCAGTGGGTTGATCCTCTGTAGACCTCTTCTTGGCTGGGGTACGGTTCGGTGTCGTCTGCTTATTTGGAGTTGAAGTGCTGGCAGTGGGTTGATCCTCTGTAGGCCTTTTCTGGGCAGGAGTCTTGTCTAGTCCCAGTCGGTTGCACTTTGGTGTTAAAGTACTGGCACCTGGTACATGCTCGGCAGGTCGCTTCACGGCAGTCTGTCGGTGGTCTGTTCTCTGCTGTTTTGAAGCTGCAGGAACTGTGACAGTGTCTTTGGGTGTCGATGTGACAGAAGGGGTGAACTGCATGGGATTAGACAGCAAGAATACAGGAAAATCCTGATCTATACCGCCTGTGGATAACACGGGTGAACCTTGCTGTGTGGGATCAACAAATGCATGGCTGTGAGAACCCTGTTGTGTAGGATACGACACATTCATATCAGGGAATATGTCCATAGTCGACCAGTCACCGCTTTCAAGAAAAGCAGCAATGTCATCATCAAACTCTGTCGGCTCATCTTGGGAGTTTTGGTTCAGAAAGGCCAGTGTAGCTTCACCAATCTGCTGAAAGTCTTTATCAGTCAAGTCTTTCCTCCGTCCCTTCCCATTTCCTGCCATCTATATGAAAATAAAAGTGAGATCTTTGTTAGTCCCATTAACTATTAATTACAGGTACATAAAAATGGTAATTAAAAAAAACAACAACTAGGGTCTGATAAATATATACATCCATAAATGGTTAACCCTTACATGCCCAGGACTATCTCAGTATTTTGAATGTTATACTGGAAAGAAGACTGTAAGTAATATAGTTCTGGGTCTCACATTTTACTGATGGAGTATTATAAAGCAGCTTTTGTTTCAATTTTTATTTTCTTTACTACATGATCATTACCCTATCCCCGGATGAAAGTAGAGAAGCAGTAGCTGGGAGTATAAAATTTTATTGAATTTTATGATAATAGAATTGATAAAATATTATGTCGACCTTACTGGACGATCATATTAATATGTAATATGAATATGACGGTAAGTAATATTACATAATGGTAATTGACATGTAGAATAAAGGTCAATTAATATAAGTATAAAGTATGATATACAATACAGTAGTATGAAAAATACGTAGGTAATTGTATATTATAATGAAATAGCCCTACGTGAGTAGGAAGAGAGAAGAGAAGTAGGTGAGGGTGGGTGGGACGAAAAAGTACTGGAGTATGTGTGTACTGCAGGACGGGTGGAGAAGAAGTGAGACCGGGGTCCAGACGGGGCTGTACCACGTGACCGCGTGGTAGGTGAGAAAGCCGCGAGGTGGCAGGAGGGGCGCCCGTGAGGCGCGGTAGAGGGGGACACCGGGGAGGCAATTATTACCCGTGAGCAAAGCCCATGGGTATACCATTACCCTATCCCCGGATGAAAGTAGAGAAGCAGTAGCTGGGAGTATAAAATTTTATTGAATTTTATGATAATAGAATTGATAAAATATTATGTCGACCTTACTGGACGATCATATTAATATGTACTATGAATATGACAGTAAGTAATATTACATAATGGTAATTGACATGTAGAATAAAGGTCAATTAATATAAGTATAAATATGATATACAATACAGTAGTATGAAAAATACGTAGGTAATAATATATTATAATGAAATAGCCAAGAGCCAATACGGAGAGGGGGGTGGGAAGAAATTTTAAGAGTTGTTATTGAGGGACCTAATCAATGCCTGGGCCTTGTTTTTTAGTCACGATATCCTCTTTGTAAGACATCTTACAGCTGTCAGTGTACTATATATAAGACATCTTTGGGGATCGGCCAACGATTATCCCCCAAGGGCACTTAGGCTGCAGCCAGGTGTACTATAGATAAGACATCTTTAGGGTCACGTGGTTCCAAATGTCTTCCAAAGTGTCTTAGACCTAAGACATTTATGGACATGTCGTACAGAATGCGCAACTTCATTTCCTGTGAGAATTAAGCAATGAAATTTTAATACCAGTAAGGGATACATATAACCTATAATCGTTGTAAATATGGAGAAAATCGGTCAAACGGTTCGGCCGTTATTTGTGTTTGAATTTCGTCATAGCTCTGGTGGCCAGTGTCTATCAGAGAGCATCAGTGCACACCTTGCTAATTTATGCGGCGACCTAGACATTGTCCCCAGGGAAATTCAATTCACTTAGTACATTATAGAAGACTTTAGACTTTACATTACACCTGATGAAGGCCAAACCATAAAGGCCAAAACGTTATAGATCTAGAAACTGTTTGTTGGTTATGTGAAATTTTTAAATTGAAATTAAAAGAAAAAAGTTAGACATAAACAGGTATCGAACCCCCAAACCTCACATTCTGAGGCAGGTGTTCTAACCACTTCACCACAAGATTTCCGCTTCTATGCATAAGCTACCCTGAAGCTGGTACTGGGCAGTCTTTGCAGTATAGAACCTGAGACAGTTCTATACTTGTCTTAGACAAGGACATTTTTAGCGGCGATCGAACGTGCCGCGCTGAGACACTGTCTATAGTACAGCTGCCATTTTGTGTCTTCCAAACAGTCTTCCAATCGCAGAGATGTCTTAGGAGATCGTTGGCCGATTATGTCGTGACTGAAAAACAGGGCCCTGGTTCACAGCCTGGGCATCAGTGTCTTTGATGTAGGTCCAGTGGGCATTCGACTTCCAGCCCCGTACCTCTGGATGGCTAGTTCAGGCACACCTGCCTGGAATGCCTGAGTCACGGCAGCCTTCCGGAGGCTGTGGAGGGTGTAGGTAGGGGGCTGGTTTGCCGCCTGGAGGAGGGACTTCCATTCCTTCGACAGGGTTCTCGTAGTAATTACTTCTCCATTCGCTAGGCTGAGGAATGGAGCCGTAGGGGTGGCCGTAGGAGCGGCCGCGAGCATTGTCCTGATCACGCGGACAGGGCACGAAGACGGTTCGGGGGAGGCTTGTATCACCACTGTCTTTTCCTCCCCCACCTTCTGCATATTTTTCGCGGCTTTGACCCGTATCGATGCTTGAGTAGGCGTGACGACCACGTCTCGGCGTGACAGGTGTCGACTTCGCTTTGCCGCAGCGTGGCAAAGAAGATGATCAGAATCGCCGCCCGCAGCCCGATGTGGATTGGAGAGTCGGTCAGGGCCGCGAGGGCCGCTCTGAAGACGTCCATCGGGACTGGGGGCTTGACGTTGGGATGGTACTCCTTGTTCCGTTTCATGGCATCCAGTGCGTGCTTTACCCGGAAATCCTCCGTAGCCGCGACATCGCCAGCCGGAGGTGAGACCGCACATGCGACAGTTGGTTCGCGACCATCGCAGGGAAGGGGGCGTGGCCCGCGACGTACTCTAGGTACGCCGTGGTAAAGCTCACGGTGGGTCTCTGGGGGTCTGCCCCCATCCTCCGGCAGAAGGCTAGGTAGGTTGCGACGGCACTCCGCTGGTTCGCGACCGTTCCGGGGGCACGCGCCTTGCATTGCCGCACAGATGCCCTCGTCTGGATTGATCGTAGCGCCGGATCTGCAGGCGAGACGTAGAACAGGGTAGAAAGAAGCATGAGTGCAGGGAATAACTTCAATGAGAGTGAAAATTCATAAAATTCACGGCCGTTGCATAGTCTCTCGAGGTCAGGTGGGCTCAGCTGAGGGCATCTGCTACGGTGTTCAGTGCCCCCAGGACGTGTGTATATACAAAATCCACCTGGAGTCTGGCTTGGACCGTCCAGGCCTGACGGGCCCACTCGGCCAGGACGGGGTTCCTGGCACGCCCCGACCTGAGTGCCTGGACGGTTCCCATGTTATCGCAATACACTTCCACACGGGTGCCACGGTCGCGATCCGTGAGGAAAGTGCACATGGCATAAACAGTGTTGAGTGCCTCGAGCTCCGCGATGCAGTTCATGGGGTCCTCCACGGGGCAGACTTTCCCGGAGTAGAAATACCTGCCGTCCGTGCCCCCTATTCCGCTCAGGCACGCGTCCACTATTATGCACTTGGTGGGAGGCCCTCGAGGTATCAGGGCATGGCCGTTTCATCCCTCGGCGAACCGCAGGAACCAGTGGAGGTCCTGCCGCATCGCCAAGTTGATGTTCATGTAGTAACCGGCCATGCCCCGGAGGGCCTCGAGCAGTTTGCTGATGAACGGTCGGGCCGGCGGTATACACTTGGCGACGTGAAGGACCCGACCGAGGACCGACTGGAGCTGTCGTTTCGTCAGCGATCGTTTGGAGGACACGGCCCGTACGTGCTCCCGCACGTCCTGTAGCTTGTCCCGGGGGATACTGAGGGACATATCCACGGAGTTTATGACTATGCCGAGCCATGTCACGACCCGGCTCGGGGGCTGGGCCTTTTCCCTGGCCTCGGGGAGGCCTAGTTCCCTGAAAAGTGCCCGCGCTGTGTTGAAGTCGGCGGCCGCCTTGTCGGCCGATGGGGAGAGGATGATAAGATCGTCCAGGTACATCGCGGCATCGACCCCCTTCTGGCCAAGAATTTTGACGATGGCATCTGCTACGCACTGCATGTGGTAGGAGGAGGCGTGGGCACCGAACGGCATGGCCGTATCACAGTAGTACCCCTCCTCCCACGCGAAACAGAGCAAAGGCCAGTCGAGGGGGTCGCACTGGAAGTTCTTGTAGGCCCGGGCGATATCGATGGTGCACATATAGCTCCCGGGCCCCGAGGCCACCAGGTGACCGACGAAACCATCGACGGTCGGGAGGCCATGTTCTCTCTCTTCACCGTAGACGGAGTTTTTGACGATATAGCCGTTAACACTGGATTCCTTGGGGTACGTCATATCCGTAATAATCGGGCGATCAGATGTACCCCTGTTCTCGCGTGTCATTAACGGCGACACGTGGCACCACGGGAGAAAGGGGGGGTCCTCGAATGGACCCATGCGGTTTGAATGCCCCTTCTCCTTGTCAATGAACTTCGCTATCTGGTCCGGGTATCCCGTGGCACTGGGTTGGTTGAGTACGCCCCGTGTGTCGGTAACCGGGCCAGCGTACCCCAGAGGAAACCCGAACCTCACGAAGTCGATCAGTTCCTCCTTCCCGGGGATGCCCGAGAGGTAGCGGATCCATGCTGGTATGTTGAGATCAGTGGGGATCTCGATACGAGCCCCGAGGGCGTTGGGCATCCCCGTGCGCTGCACCCGGTCATATATGTCGGAGTGTCCCGGCGGCCCGGGCGCGGAGAAGTGGGGCCAGTGTGCCCGCCTGTGTCCAGCGAACGTTCCGGGGTCGGTCTGGACTCCGGGAGATGGGATTCCGGTTCCACAGAACAGCAGCGAAGTCGATTTGTAGAGAGTCGTCGCCGTCCTCCCTGGGCAATTGCCGAGGCAATTGGTCTGAACCCCCGCCGAGCCCCTTATACAGGGGAGTGTATTCCTCGGGGGGCGGGGTTTTCTGCTGTTGTGACTCCCCCACGTGGTCGGCACGCGGTGTTGTTGTCACGTGGGGTGTTGCGTCATAGGTCGTGCATTCCGTGACCGCAGCCCCCTCGCTGAGTGCACTCGTACTGGGTGCGAGGGGTGTATCACGCGCCACACTCAGTCGCGGGGCGCGTCCGGTCCGTTTTTTGAAGCCGCCGGGAGGTGTTGTTTCTGTACTGAGAGGTCCGTGGTGTGGACCGTGTGTCCGGCGTGCGGCATCCGGCGTGGGGCAGGTGCAGGTGTTGGTGCAGCACTCTCATACCCGCCACCGTACAACAGCTTCCTGTTGCACGCGTGTACGGAGTGCGTGCACATCCTGCCAACCGAATCGCAAAAGGAGCACACGTGCAGCCACTTGATTCCGCCATCTTGGTGCCTGTTGCGTTGGCGGCACCCCTTTTCCGAGTTAAATGCCCGGCAAGGCAGCTCCTGTCCTCAGGCCTTGCTCGTGTCTTGACCGTCGTGCAGCGTCGTGGTCGCCGTCATCGCGAGCCGGACCCGCTCGTCTTGAATACGCACGTGGTCGGAACCAGTATATCCTCCCGGCCTCGACCTGGTCAAATACGTACTGCGACCAACGCCTGACCCCGGCCCACGGCCGTGTCTGGGCGTCGATGGAGACCTGGGACAGGTGGCGGTACATGTCCCTCCTATCCTCCTCTGGGACAGCCCGGTGGTCCTCCATCATCACGAGGAAGGCACTAACATATTCCATGGGGCCGAGCGTGCCTCTGACCTCGAGCCTCTGATTTACGGTGAACAGGCCCTCCCGTTCCACAAACATATACAGTTTAGACAGTAACCTAGAGGTATTTAGATCTGAACTAAACCTACCGGCCGTACGGTCGTGGCGGAGTCCCTCACGGTCAAGGTCTTTTTGCAGCTGGAGGTAGCGGTCGCGAAGTTGCCTCGGCGCCGGGAGGCGGGATGCTTGATCGTGGGCCCAATCCCTGGTCCGGTCCTCGGCGACGCTGCGTACCTCTCTGACAGTTGCCGGTTGTGAAGCCCTCGACGGCGATTTCGACCATTGGAGCCCCTTTATCGCCTCCAGTATCTGGGCGACATTTCCCTCGAGAGCAGTTATTCTCGACGTCTTGACCGTTGAGCCATGGTCAGAGACAGAGTCAACCTGCTCGTTTGATGCCTGTGTCGATCCCTTCAGCTTGGCCTCCGAGCCGGCCGCTGCCGCCGGTGCCTGGGACGTGCTAGGCACGGGGGTATTCCTTGTAGTCGGCATTTCCACTCTTCTCTATCGTTCTATCGTACTCTATCGTATGTATGGTGTGCTGGCCTATACTCGGGGAGTATTGGGCTGCGAGCACGTGGCCAAAGAGACGAAAAAGTACTGGAGTACGTGTGTACTGCAGGCGAGTGGAGAAGAAGTGAGACTGGGGTCCGGACGGGGCTGTACCACGTGACCGCGTGGTAGGTGAGAAAGCCGCGAGGTGGCAGGAGGGGCACCCGTGAGGCGCGGTAGAGGGGGACACCGGGGAGGCAATGATTACCCCTGAGCAAAGCCCATGGGTATACCATGATACACAACAATGGTGTCTAGATAAAGTAACCAAGAACATATATGCGACAACATACAGTGTATGTAATAAGTTGAGAGATGCATAATTACAAATATGCTGTTGTTTTTTGGTGCTGAAGGAGCTTTTGGTAAACAAAAAAGGTACGGTAACATTCTATATCAAATACATATGTCTTACTCTAGGTGAGAAAACCATAAAAACAACATAGTACTGGACAAAGACACAATATCATCTGAACAATGTGTAGCCAAAAGAGCACAATGTACAGGACAAGGCAGGGAAGTGGGCTGTATTTCATAGAAAAGTGGCGGGTTAAACCTTAAGTGGTAAATGATTATGCTTGCATTACAACTTCTGGGTCAATTGTTTCCAGTTTTCAAACTTTTCTGGTTTTCTTTCCCGTTTACATATATATTTTTCAATGTGGAGTAGTCTACATAATTCTAACGACCACTGGTATAAGTCAAGATCATTCTCGAGTCATACACTTTCAATAGTTGTCATACACTTTCAATAGGTGGTTTAACTTAGAAAATTGGCAAAATAGAAGTCTCAAAGTGATTATCTAGTTCCATGTACTTGTTATTCATTGTAATCAGAACTAAAAGTAGGGTTTTTTTTAATGAAATAAATACAGAGAGATTACCCATAAAAATTTGCTAATCCGATAGACATGGGCTATGACATATCACGCGAAAATGTTCAAACAGCACACTTTCAGAAATATATACCTGATATTATAAAAAATGATTTTTGAATACTTATTGCACCATTCCTCCTGTTTGTGTGTTAAATAACCCGTTGGGAAAGATAGATAAATTGCAGATTTACTTTAAAATGTGCTGTGAAAACGATTCCCTTCTAATATGTCAATGAAATAACAAAGAACAAAAACCAGTAAAAGTAAAATTTAAAGTGTATTCACCAGAGTAGAGGGTACGTCCTCCTAAGGAAAAAAAGACTCCTGTATACAGGCAAGTCACTCCAACAAGATGTAAGTCAAAGATTCCTACCTTCTCCCAACATGCACCTGGAAAATGGCGGATCGCTGGTTCTAACCTTGTGTGTATTGTGATCCAGTAACCAGCAATATGATACAGTGTCCCCACAGAATATATCTCTACTCTGTGGTGTCCCTCTTGTCAAACTGATCCTATAAATAGAACAGCCAACCCTACAATTCTTCTCACTAAAGGTGGATGGCCAGTCAGAGCCATGCTCTGTTAGACCTTCACGTACCGTAACCCGGAGGCGGCGCGGTGCGTGAACGGACTAAGCAAACGTCTGCTCTGGTGGCCAGTGTACTTTCCCCCCACCCCTCCACTAATAGGTTTTTGTAACCCACTTGCACCCATTCAACCCATTCCAATGCAGACTATTAAATTTATTTAACTCATACAGTCTAGGGGTCTAGGAGCCAAACATCAAGCACCAGTGGGGGAATGAGGTATTTCAGTCTTCAGTGAAAGAAAAAAAGGTTGGGCCTGGGGCAGGGATCGAACTCCCACCCTACAGATCCTGAGGCAGGCATTCTAACCACTTCACCACTGGGCTTCCACTCCCAGATACAAGCTACCCTAAAGCTGGTACTGGGCAGTCTTTGCAGTATAGAACCTGAGACAGTTCTATACTTGTCTTAGGGAGGGACATTTTTTGCGGCGATTGAGCGCGCCGCACTGAGACACTGTCTATAGTACAGCCGCCATTTTGTGTCATCCAAACAGTCTTCCAATCGCAGAGATGTCCTAGGAGATCGTTGGCCGATTATGTCGTGACTGAAAAACAGGGCCCAGACCTCCTCTTATACCCCTCCAAGGTGGTCAGGAGGGAGGGGGGTGTGTGGTAGGGGCGGACAATGTCTTGTTTTTGTTTCCCTGTACTTGATTAGAGCTAATACCTTTATTTAGAGTCTCAGTGATGTTCAAACATGTTGGAGGTGCCTCACCACGCCAATGACAGTGCACACATACACTATATCAACCCCTATGGATTTTCTCAAGTAATCAGCTTAGTACCTCCGATTGCAATTAGAGCTAATTGGCACTGAGCCACTTGACACATTTGTTTTAATTAGGAAACGCCTCTAATCCACAAATATCACACTTCAGGTGTCATTCCATAACCCCAAAACATACAACTGTACCCAAATGAAGGGTAGGGATGGTCCAAATACAATTGCAATCATGACATCCACAGGTTCCTGGGAGTAAGAAGATTGCAATTAACAATTGCAATCATTATGTCTACAGGTTCCTGGGAGTGAGAAGATTGCAATTAACAATTGCAATTATTATTGTCTACAGGTTCCTGGAAGTGAGAAGATTGCAATTAATAATTGCAATCAAATTCACAGAAAAACGTTATAGTAAGCTCAGGGAGAGGGAGGGAGGGGGTAGAGCGGGAGGGGGGTACAGAGAAGAAGGTGGAAGTGTCATATTGACATAAGGACTTAATCCCTTAATCCCCCCCAAGGCCCTCACCATGGGCGTGGGGTTGGAGTACCTATACTGCTGCTGAGAGATCATTCTACAAGGTTAAAAAAAAGGCACCCCCCCCCCCCCTAATCCATAGGATCGATAATCTTTTACCTCTATGCAGTGAAATTGATGTTGGTATGACGTGAACTCAACAGTCTTTACTTTCTTTACTTTGCTAGGATGTAGTTAAGCCAAGGCCTAATGCTTAATGAGAGTATTTTGTGGTATATATTGTGTAAGGAGTTCCTAATGTTAAGGTTGTATGAAGTTGTATTACCATATCATCCACATAACCTTATATAGTTCTGTCTTTAGTTTTTGTATGGTATACTCACACCAAAAAAGCAAATCTGGTATACTGAAAAATGATATAGAATTACTATGTTATCACTCGAATATGATAGCCGTACACGAGGTTAGGCTAATGGTCATACTTCACGAGGCCTTCTAGGCCGAGTTAAGTATGACTATTAGCCTAACTGAATTCATGTGTCACATCGCAGATATATGTTCATCATCAAAAAACTATAATAGGGGAAGCATATCTTTGTATAAAAAATTATGTTGCCAATTGTTTGCCGGAGATTTATGTTGGTGCACCTCTTGAATCGCGGGTGTGTCGGTACCGTGATCTTTTTATTTTCGCTAAACCCGTCCCGAGATACTGCGACACATACTGACAGTAGAGGTTTGGCAGTTGGGGGAGTCTCTCTCTCCCACGTTAGTAGCATTTCCATCTTCCAAAAAACCTATATATATTCCATTCCTATAGAAAGTCGTACTTGATGTGCTCCGAAGTGGAATCAACTAAATCTCATCGTGATGTGATAAGAATGCTCTACCAATAAATGTGTTATAAATAAAGACTGCCTATTATTATATACCTACGAGCGAATGACACGTCTATACTAACCGTTGATAGGCATATATTAATCATATAATTCGGCAAGGGTGGAGCATATTCCCCCATACGTTCACAGTGTGAGCGTATTACATCGCATGCGCAGTGGTATACATACTCACAGTCAAAAACAAGATGGCAGACGGAGTATGTCGATTCAATTTTTTGCAAATTTTATCGGCGAGTTAACGTGAACGGAGGCATGTACATCAGCAAAAAGCAGAATACAGTCGTGGATTAGGAAATTACAATGAACTACTGAAGGAATCACCATAAAAAGCGTTAAAACTGATCTTATGGAGACTTAGGGGCAGTGGTTCGACCACCCGCTGCCGTAGTGGAAGCAAGCCCGAAAAATGTAAACAAAGCCTCAAAATGTAAACAAACAGCGAAGGAAATATTGTTTATGCGTAAAACTAATACAATTCATCTTGTTTTTTAAAGCTTGTTTTATATCTTTACTGTTTCTCGATACATAGATGATTTTCTTTTTATCTAAAAAGAAAAACATTAAAAAAATTGGTCGCAGCCGGGGTTCGAACTCCCGATCTTCGGATCTAAAATTCTATGCTGTAACGACTGCACCACTAAAGACCTCGGTTGAAAGGTCTGGCCACAGGGCAGAGGAGGTGTGAAGCGCAGCGCCCCCTACAGTTTTGAGCGACAATAGAGAACCACAACAAAGCATGAAACCATGCAGATTCCTATAGGAAATTATTGCCAAAATGGGCTAATTAGGAACAGCTACTGTATACAAACTGTTAGAGCTCTATCAAAAATCTTTTCAGATATTGATAGAGTGATATCTAATCTATTCCAAACCACAATAGAGCTCAATAGAGCTCCATGTTTTATGCCTATTTTTTGTTGTGGAATACTGGCTTATTTCTCACAAGTATTGTTAGGCTTGGGCTAGACTAGTCCTAGAGGCTCTGACGGTGAAGGCTGTCCCTAGGCAGTAAAGGTTTCTCGGACTAGGGCTAGACTGGCCTCAGTCCCTGTGTCCTACCCACCACGGTTTTTGATATGCCGCGTGTGTAGGTAGTGCTGGCGGAGCTCCGAGGGAATTGTTAAGAAAATACAGAGTCAACAAGGTGTACACAGCTAGAAAAGAAGCAAAGTAGTGTGTGAATACCTGCAGAATCGAACCGAGGGAGATGAAACCCAAAGAAACGAGAGGAACGAGGGAATCCACCAAAAAACAGAGAAGCACATGCGAGAGCTCCACAGAAATGGCGGACGCACAGGGTGAGAAGGCACCGGGACGATACTTACCGGCACTGAGCCCAACCGCATCAAACAGTGAAATCATTGACAAGGTAAATGAAATAGAATCACGACTATTCAAGCAGGAAGATATAACCAATGACTCGCTATCGATGATAATGAAACTTGAAAAAAGAATGTCTAGCGCTGAGAAAAACAACAAAGACACTGCTGGTATCCTTGAACGTATTATAAATAGACTTGACAAGACTGAAAGTAGAGTAAGTGATCTAAACAAATTTGCAAACACAACAAGCGATGAAATGGAAACATTGAGAGAAGACACACTCAAATCGCACCTAAAAGTAGTGAATGTAGAGGAACGCATAGATTGGTGGGACTCAGACAAAAGGAGAAAACTACTAGTGATATCAAACAAACAAGAAAATAAAGATGAAAACCTAAGAGACTTGGTAGCACAACTAATATCTGACCTAGGACTCAAACCAGAAGAAGTACCCGTTGAAAGTATATATAGACGTGGACGCTTCTACCCTAATAACAGACCTAGAGATATAGTGATTGCTCTGGCAATGAACGCACTGAAGCCCCGCATATACAAGAACCTACACAAACTAAAAGGTGTAGACAGATGGGATAAAATATCAGTACATGATGAACTCTCTAAAACCGAACTGGAAAAGCAAAAGGCGCTAAGAGCAATTAGCGCATTTGCCAAGACAAAAAACCTGAAAGCTGTTGTGAAAGGGTTAACATTGATTGTTGAGGACCAATCGTACACATATGACCAATTGGACAAGCTTGAGCAAGCACACCCAGACGTGACCATAACAAATGCCAAGACGCAGAGAACACTGGATGGCATTGCGTTTCAAGGGCATTATGCAAAGCTGTCAAATCTATATCCATGCCGGGTCACACACCAAGGTTTCAAATTTAGCTCACTTGAACAAGCCTACCAGGCGCGCATGGCGGATATATGTGATGATCAGAAAGCAGAGGAACGGATTCTAGCGGCAGGCAGCGTATACGAAGTTATCAGTATAGCGAAAAAAGTGAAAAAAACCGACCACTGGAAGAAGCATAAGGAGGAACTTATGAAGGAACTATTACTTCAGAAATTCTCAGAAAACGAAGACCTATGCCAATACCTAATAGACACTGATGGCTCACGCCTATATGAAGCTACTCTAGATCAAGAATGGGGGTGTGGCTTGATGCTTAACAAAGCCAAAGAAATCTACGGTAACAACTACCCTGGTCAAAATAAACTGGGGGTGTACCTAGAAGAAATAAGGAGCGTGCTCAAGAAGAGAGAAGAAGGAGAAAACCGAGAGGAGGAACCAAAAGAAAGTGAGGAAGAATCTGACGACTCTGGAGACGAAAAACAAGAACATCATAACGAACAAACCGAAGACCAGGAGGGCAACCGAAAAGAACCGAAGGACACAGACGAGAAGAAATAGAAACAGACTAAAATTTTTAAAAAACCTAGAAATTAATGATAACAAAGGGCTAGGGCAATTATTGCTAAACAATCTGTTAGAATCCCTCCAAAACATGTGTTTATAACGGACTCACGTGGGAAAAACTTACAAAATAGGATTAATAGTATTAACAAGGACAAAACGGATATCAAAATATACTACTTCAGAGGTCGTACGATACAGGAACTTATCGTGATATGCTCATGTTACTTGGATACACACCCAGACGATATTTACTATATCAGTGGCGGCGCGTGTAATGTAACTACCAAGACGGGACGACGTATTGGCTTTGATTGGTCTGACCCAGACAAACTAGTAACACACTTATGGGACTATATCAAGAACGGTGTCGAGTGGCTATACCAAAATAGCCCTGGATGTAGGGTAATAGTCTGCCCCCTGGTAGGTACCGAATTATCCAGAGCCACGAGGTCAATAATGAAGAATAAACAATATATAGTCAACCGAACTATTGAAGCGATAAATATCAAGGTAGTTGATCTGAATGTGACAATGCAACCGGCATTAACTATACCATGGCTCCAAAAGAGAGTCCATAAAAGAAAAAATGGTAAGGTAAAACACACCTATGACCTGTTAGACTATGATGGAGTCCACTTATCAGATAACCTGGTAACGATTTGGGCTAAAGAAATAATGAAGGCCTGCAAACAAAACATTCTATAATATAGTAACTATTTCGGCCCAAACAAATAGAACACATACTTATTTTGGAATCTGAAATTTATAAAATTTATATATAGAAAGGTGATGAGTGGGTCCTAGATGACCGGATGGGTCGCTGAAACATCTGGTTATACGGACACACTCACCATACCTCATAACACTATTTAATCAAATCCCCCGGGTAAGTTCTGACGTCTCTTGATATTGCATATGGTATTTATATGAATCCAAACGGGTCATTGAAACGTGTTGGAGGAGATAATGCCATGAACTTGAAAGAACATATAGATAAATAACAAAATATAGCTATATGTGACAGATTATGAGACAACTATAAAGACAGGTGAAAATAGGAAGGACACCTCAATAGGTAAGAATAAGGAAGGAAAAGAAGAAAACTACATCCTTATATATAAGATTGCGACTGATTACATGAATGTACACACCCAAAAAAGGAATGGCAATACTAGTAAGCAAGACGAAGATAGTGTAAAACTGATAAAAAATGCACTCAGTGATGTAAATGTAGAAGGTACTAGAATAAAGAATAAATGGAAGATATAAAGTACTTAGCGGAGCTAAATAAACTTAAAGGTATGACCATCATGCATCTAAATACTTGTAGCTATAGGGCTAAGTATGAAAGATTGAGAGCAGAACTTGTGGATACTAACATTGACATAATAACAATTTCAGAAACATGGTTGACTACCAATGATGCTAACACATCATATCAATTCCCTGGTTTTAATATGATACGGCTAGACAGAGGATGGAAAGAAAACGAATGGGATGATAAACCTAAAATAGGAGGGGGGATCTTAACATTAATCAAAAATAATATTAAATATGATTAACAAGTGTATGATAAATATAATACTAGTGAAAAAGACATAGAGATGCAAGTAATACAAATCAAAACAGACTCAGTCAAAAAGACGATATTAATTAATATATATAGGCCAATAGATGGGAATAAAAATAATTTTATCCAAATATTAACAAGAACGTTCGATGAAATTAGCCAAGAGACACAACCAGAGGTATTTATCATAGGGGATATGAATATCGATTTAACAGAACCAAGAGATAACCATGTAAGAGAACTATTACAACAAATGACCCAGAGAGGAATGAAACAAATAATTAATAAATTTACCAGAATACAACAGAAAAATAGTATACTTGACCTAATATTCAAGAACTCAAATTGTACAAACCGGGCCGGGGTATTAGATACGATTATCAGTGACCATATGATTATTTATATAAACAGAAAGAAAAGTAAAGAAAAAAATGAAAAAATGTATTTCGAGGGACGCTCATACAAAAAGTACACTAAACAAAAGCTGAGAAAATATGTGGATACAATAAATTGGGACGAGTTCACCAAAAATGAAGACACTAATAACCAATGGGAATTTATGATAAACCAACTAATAAAATTCTTAAATAAAATATGTCCAATCAAACAATATAGGATTCAGAAAGTGAGCGAACCTTGGATCACAGGAGACCTAATTACCACTTTACAGGAGAAAAATAATTTAATGACGAAAGCCAAACTGACCAAAAAGGAAACGGACCGAAAGATAGCTAGAAGAGCGCGGAACGAAGCAAACTGACTTGTAAAAAAGGCACGAGAGGACTACATTGTAGCACAAACCAACACAAACAAAAAAGAACCCAAACATTTCTGGCGCGAAATAAATAAAATACTCCCTGGAACCAATCACAAAAATCAATTGCCAATAAGCTTAGAACACCAAGAAACAAAAATACCCATACCACAATCTGAGGTACCACAATATATAAACGACTTCTTTCTTAATATTGGACCAAAATTGGCAATGAATAAATATATCCCCTGGAAGTTCTATGACAAAAAAATTGAAGACGATATGGATCCCTTATTAACCGAGGTTGATGAAATGTATAAAATTATAAAAGATATTGATGTAAGGAAACCATCGGGAATATGTGATGTGAAAACCGAAATATTACGTGATTACCTGCAAGCAACATGTATTTACTTTACAAATTTATGTAATAATATTTTTCTACATGTATTATACCACGTAAATGGAAAGCATCAATGATTACCCCGATTCCGAAAGGGGGTAATGAGAAGGATTGTTCTAACCTCCGCCCCATCTCGATACTCCCACTACAAGCAAAAATACTGGAGAAAGTGGTTAATAGTAAATTATGGAATCACATTAATAGGCATGATATTGTAACACCCCAACAAGGTGGATTTCGAAAGGGTTTTTCGACTTTAAAGACAATAACAGAGTTCACAGACGAGGTTGCCCAGAATATTAATGTAGGAAAGATGACGGGAACCGTTTTTATTGATTTAAAAAAGGCCTTCGACACCGTAGACCACAACACCCTAGTTTTAAAATTATGTGAATATGGAATCAGAAATAAAAATTTGAAATTTTTCAAAAATTATCTACAAGACAGGAAACAGCGAGTTAAAATGAATAACAAAATTTCGGAGGGGGGTGATGTGGTCTGCGGTGTCCCCCAAGGGTCAAACCTGGGCCCTACACTGTTTTTACTTTATGTTAATGATGCTGTTGAGTTTTTAAGAAATGTGAAAATCAAGTTGTACGCTGACGACACCCTTATATACACACATGGTAATAGCAAGGAAGAAATAGAAAAGACGCTACAAAATGCCTTAGATTTATTTGAAACATGGTGTAACCAAAACAAACTTTCGATTAATGCATCAAAAACGAAATATATGAGTATGGGATCAAATTATAACATTAAAAAACTTGGACATATAACCCTAAATATAGATAATAGCAACCTACAAAATGTACAATCATATAAATATCTGGGAGTGACCTTAGACCCAACACTAACTTTTAAATTCCATATACAAGATACGATAAAAAAGGTGATCTACCGTACATACCAGTTAACGAAAATGCGCCCATACTTAAGCTGTGGATCTGCCATGTGTGTGTATAAGGCTTTTATTTTACCTTACTTTGATTATGGGGACATCCTTTATACAGATGGCCCCATATACCTACTAGATAAACTGCAAAAAAAACAAAATTATTGTCTGCGAGTATGCCTGAGAGCTAATTATCGAACTAGTGTGTATAAGCTTCATAAAGAGGCGAAAACACCCTATTTATCACAAAGACGCCAATGTCACTTACTAAATTTAATGTACCAAAGATCGCGTCTAGGTAAATATACTGATAATAGAGATAACAGAACGAGGTTATACGATGCACCTGTAATTAGAACATACCAACCTAATTGTCAAACATACATGCGTAGTGTGGAGTGTGTGGGGGGGAGGATTTGGAATAATCAAAGTGTCATAACCCGTAATACACCGAATTACCACCTATACAAACAACTAACCAAACAGATCTTGATGGAAAGCATACCAACCTAGTAGCAAAAGATAAAACTTAATTGAACTGATTGTGTATAATATATCAATATGATGCTGACCAACGAGTGTATATGTATAAGAAAGTAAGTACATACTTTAGAACATAATGGTATAATATTGGAGTGTGATATTTTATGTATTCAGAAGTAACAAGTTATGATGGATTATAATGGCGACTGATGAAAACCAGCCACTGGTAGTGTGCCAAGGCTGACGGTGCGCCATCTTTATTGGAAAACATATGAGACTATGACATATTGGATGAAAATGTAAATTGCTGTAGACACCAATAAAGAAAGCTGAACAAAAAAAAAAAAAAAAAAAAAATTGAAATTTTGTGCTAGCACTAAAGTGCCCTATTTCTCCTATATGTATATTCACAGCAAAGCCCCGAATCCCAGCTTTCAGAAGGTTGTATTTAAATAACAATGTTTGAGAGATGTGTTGTTTAGTGCACTGAGTGACGGCCGCGTGCTAGTTTAACCACAGTTTAGCGGAAAAATGTCGGAAATGGGTTGTCCTACATAGCGGCAGGTCAGGAGATCGCTGCTCATTTGGTCATTTAGTTTGCACAATCAGACGGGGTTAAACAGCGACCTGCAGGATGTGGTGCACTGAGAGGTCGGTGCTGGTCCTCTCACATCCAATATATACCGGCGTCCCACGTGACGGCGATGATAAACCTCGCTATAACAAGGCTACAAGCACTTGAGCAATAACGTTGTTGTGGCAGAATTTTGTCATAGCAGGATGGACAGCCGAATTATTATACCTTATTATGCACCAGTCACACTAGCATAAAAACGGCGTTTTTCCGTGTACGCACTTCTACATTCTTCTACGCATTTTGAAATATACAAATGCGCCATAAAACGCCGGAAAACGCGGAAATATGTAAACAATAGTTGGAATGCGTAAGCAAACGTAGAAAAAACGCCGTGTCAGAATGAGTTTTGAAGCATTTAAGCTTATCTCTACACATTTTTAATGCGTAGATGAACGCGATAGTACGCCACAGTACGTACAGAAGCGTAAATATATGTTGACAAACGTAAAAGAAACGTAAAAGAATTTAAAAGCTATGCAAATAGAAACGTTCACAATCCATAGCCAATACGTGGTCCCCAACGTCTAATGCCCCAGTCACACTGGCGTAAAATTTGGCGTTTCTTCTACGTATTTGAATTGGCGGGGACCATGTATTAGCTACGTATTTGGAACGGTTTTGTTTGCTTTTCTTTAACATTTTAGTGCGCTTCTCAACGTCCATCAACGTTCATCAACGCTTATCTACGCTTCTGTACATATTGTGGCGTTTTTCGGCGCATTCCGACTTTCCTTTACGCATCTCCGCGTAATGCGGTGTTTTGCGGCGTATTTTGAGATTCCAAAATGCGTAGAAGAACGTAGACGTGCGTACACGGAAAAACGCCGTTTTTTACGCCAGTGTGACTGGGGCATCATCAACGCTTATTTACGTTTCTGTACATATTGTGGCATTTTTCGGCGTATTCCGACTTTCATTAACGGATCTCCGCGTTTTCCCGCGCATGGCCGCGCATTTGTTACCTACCTATTATAAAACGTGTAAATTCCGATAACATCCGCTTGGACATGCTTCCGCACATAGAGACAAAGTGAACCAGATCTATGCCTGGAGACTGAAGCGCCACGAGAGTGAGATTCTCGTGCAGTTCTTAACTGAATTCTGCTACTCTTTTTTGTGTTTTTCTACACAGGATTCATTTCTAGCCGAATGAAATCTTAATTTAGAACTGTACTTTTCCAATTACCTTACCCCGTGATCAGCCACGAGAATAATTGCGCTGGTATATTTCAAAATGCGTAGAAGAACGTAGACGTGCGTACACAGGAAAACGCCGTTTTTACGCCAGTGTGACTGGGGCATGATACGTGTTTGTTTATGCTTCGTGTCATATATTAGAAGTTCTTGGAGCTGCTATAAATTGGGTTTATTCAAGTGAGAAGTGAGCTGGTTACATCTGGCTTCCAGTATGGCAGGTCTATCAGTCTGGTTCTTCATGAGGCCGTTTATAAGACATACACAACAGCACCAACATGAGTCCGTTCACGAGACTACATAACATAACAATACGTAGAAGAAACGCCAAAATTTACGCCAGTGTGACTGGGGCATAAGCACAAACTCTGTGTACATATTCACAACTGCTGGGATGTGTGCTAATTACGCACATATTGCAGAGTATGCCATTGTAGTGTTTTGATTGAAGTGGAGGCTTGAAATTAGGCTGGACTCGATATCCATTCTGGACAACAACGTTGTGAATACAAAAAGCAAAGTGTATACCGCAGATTCTCTGTAATACTCTGGTTACTATTAGTCCGCAGAATGCTCAGAATACTACATCCATGTACCATTGCAGCCAGATACACATTGCATGCTTTGAGCCTTATTATTATATACCTATGCACTAACTCAGTGCAAATACGTACTGCTCCTTGGGGTACAGTTATCGTACACAGAATGCACTGTACGCCGTGAATCTTTGTACTGGTGCCTTTGGATAGTGACAGACTGCACGCTTTAAGACCGAATTAAGGTATATAATAATATGAAACCATAGTGATGGTGACAATACGGAGTAGATTTACTCGTTGTTTCGGAGAAATTCATTTTGGACGAGCCGGTACGGCGAGTTCAGAACGAATTTCTCCGAAACAACATAACTATGGTTTCACATAGTACGGCGTGCTTTGAGTTTGCTTCGGCATATTTTGAGCTTACTACTGCGCGCTTTGAAAAAATAACGGATTCTGATTTTATTCTGAGCTAAGATACAGCTCGCACTATATACCCGGTAGTTGTACGACCACTATTGGTACTGCTCGTTTGTCATTGATGGTTCGCTCTCTGTGTTGGTAAATGCTTTGCAGGTAACCCAGAACCGAGGCCTGAGGATAAATGAACGAATATGGAATGTTAGAGACGTATCTATTGATTCGTTACACCATAGAAGTAATATAGAGAGACATGGTTAGTGTACCTGAATGGAATCTGTTCAGAGATATTTAGGTCGGAAATAATTCCCGAATTCGAAGAATGAGGGGATTATTTCCGACCGAAATATTGAGGAACAGATGGAATTCAGGTACACTCAATAAGTCTCTTTATTATTATATACCGAAATTCGATTAAAATGGCATTTTTGTACTTAAGTTATCAACCTATTTCAACTTTCGAAATAAGCATGGCAGGTATGAATCACCGAACATTCACCTTGATGTATAGTTCACGGGTGATCCGCTCAGTAGTGCCACCGCGATGACGTCAGAAAGTCGTTATGGAGAGTGATAGCAGGGGATTGGCGCAGAGATTAGTAAGTGCATGCACCACAAAGGAGTGCTTGGAGAGTGAGCGGTAGTAATGACGTCACACAGTAACTTTTGCTCTGAATTCAAGTGTACGGGCGGTTTGTTTTTTCATATATTCTAAGGTGATAATGTCCTCATTGGGTATGTATTTGTGCAGAATCTGCCATTATTTCGGTTACATTTTGCAATAGAAAGAACTATGGCACCATTTCTAACTACAGCAAAGTCAGCATACACATGTGACAGTTTATTATTGCTCATAACTTTTATATTTCACATAGTAACTTGTGATGAGGTATCATAAAGATACATATAAAAAAAGGCGCGCCGGCAGTTTACAACATTTATTCAAGGTGAAACTTGAGGTGAATATAAAAGGGTATACTTTATACCTAAATACAAGGAGGTAAAACAATTCCAGAAATAAGGCTGGAGGAATGACAGTCATTAAAGTTTTTGGTGTGGGTGGGCGGGTCAAAGTTCTTTTCAAGTCCAGCGGCGCGCATGGTGGCGTGACGTCAGAGGCACACGTCATAGATGTTAGTTTGTGGTCACGCTTAGAGGTGGGGCCGCCTGCGTTACCCGGTTTTGCTGCCGCGCCCTCACTGACTTATACTCGTATACTCGTCCTAAATAAGACGAGAGGCGGACGGCAGTTTACAACATTTTTTCAAGGTGAAACTTGAGGTGAGTATAACAGGGTATACAAAACGCGTAGTATAACAGGGTATACTTTATACCTAAATACAAGGAGGTAAAATGTGTCCAGAAATTAGCCAAACGCCGAGGAGAGGGTGTCTGGGACATGTGTAGAGACCGGGAGTGGTAGATAGGGGGCGGCCGACGACGGGGAGGCCCAGGTGCCATGAGCACAGATTGATCAATGGGGACTCTGAGATGCGTGGCCGTGTGAGCCCCGCTGCGGCGGAAGGAATGCATCGTGAAGAGATGTGCGTCCGGGAGACCCGCCGAAGAAAGAGCCGCACAAATATGCGCAACCAGGTGAGGCAGGGTGAGAGCGCGGCCCGAATGGTCAACAAGGGCTGAGGCATGAAGAGGAGCCCGGACTGCCGCCATGTAGGTGTTCCAGGCTGACACGGGGCAGTACGGTGAGCCGGGGATCGCCGGGACGAGGAGAGAGACGGCTCCCGCCAGATCTTGGATAGTCTTTAATGAGGCGACATGTAAAAGGAAACCGTCAGACACGTGGAGGATGTCCCCTCTCCAAAGTGTGTGGGGCCCCGTTCAGGTGCGGGTTGACATGGCGAGGAGGTTTGAGGCACGAAGATAGGAGAAGAAACCCAACAGCGTCGCGGCACAGAGGAGGAGAAGGAGAGTCGAGGACGTGTGGGCAGCATCACAGATTAACTTGACGTGCCACAGGAGAAGGGGTGGCGAGCGCCTGATGACATGAGTATGGAGACGGGTGGCTCCGCGGAGGACCGCGGAGAGATGATGTTTGGAGAAAGAGGCCGAATTACCAGCGTTGTTGCGGAACCACGAACGAGCCCCGGAGATGTAATTGAGTGACGCCGCAGGAAGCAGAGACTCAGCCAAAGCCTGCACATACAAGCAGGCCTGCCGCGGTGTCAGGCTGAGAGGATTTATCTTTGCCTCACGGCAAAAGTTGAGGAACCTCGTAGCTTGTGGCGCCTTGTTGCGCCTTGTCGAGACCATCCTGGAGTGTAGAGGAGTCGTCGCACCTGGAAGGGTGCGACATATGTTGAGCACTTGATCTTTGTCAATTATTTCCCCGTTCAGGGGGGGTTCCCTCAAGCACGGCCAGGGCAGCTTCCGCGACATCCTGCGTGGCGGCGCACTCGGCGGCGTCGGCCGTTATAGAGAGCCCAATACAGCCGTGCGCAACCATAGCCGCATTCACAGCTGCGCCCTGATATGTTTTGAGTGGGAGTCCGTCGAGGCCAGAGATGGGGATTGCATAGGCTGCCGAAGGGCCAACGGCCACAAAAGTGGATAAGTCAATCTCGCACGCGATGATGTCAGAATCCGCATGGTCGTTGTAGAAGTGAACTCTGTTGGTCCGGGCCGCGTACTGGCTAAACCAGGTGATGTCGGCCAGAAGACGAGGGCCCATCCTGATGACATTTGCCTTAACCGAAGCACGCAAAGCGGCCAAGATACGAACAGTAAATTTCCTTGCATGGTTGATGCAATGGGTAAGGTGTATGAGCTTTCCCGCTATCTCTTGTTGGACCGTGAGCGTTTCGCGTAGTTTTTCTTCAGGGATGCTTAGGAGCATTTTGCGTGTGTCGATCCTGAAACCGAGCCACTCCATTTCGTGAGAGGGGGGGCAACTTTTCCTTCGCGAAATCGAGGCCAAGTTCGTTCCCCAGGCGTAGAAGCTCATAGAATCCCGCAAGGCTGTTGCCTCGGACGCCGCTACCCCGGCAAAATCGTCGAGGTATGCAAGGACTGAATAACCTCTAAGCTTGAGGATATAGACGACCAGGCCAGATTGGACGGGGAGGCACACCCCTACAAAGTTGGGCTTCCCTGAAGCTACAACGGCTTTGTACAAGTTCGCTAAAGCAGGGTTCACGGAAGCAAAGGCTTCAGAACAAGCAGGGTGAGATACAGAGAATCTTAGCCACGATATATTGGCGGTAGCGGGAGGAACTACGCTCGTGGCGCCATCTGGCGGAGAGTCGGGAAAGCTGCACTTAGCGGCAGTGGCTTCCTCGATACCGTACACACAGTCACAAGATAAAGTATCACAAACGTGATCAACAGCGATGGGAGTATAAACAACAAAAACAACAGGAGTATCATAAAAGTCATGAGCAACAATAACAGGAGGTTTAGAGACCAGTCTCTTGGTCTTTGGTCTCTCAAGCGCGGCAACTGCCAAGGCCAGCATGGAGAAAGCGCCCCATCCGAGGGGGGGGGGAGATGAAGGGGGCGAGGGGGGAAACCACCTCGTCTACTGCCTAAAGGGCTGCTGGGTTTCCCGATAGGCGTGAGAGGTGGCCTGATGGCCTGCTGGCCCGGCTTGTGCAGGTTGGGGGGCCGTTGCCTTGTGACAGCTCCTAATTCTACACTCTACATCCGAGTGAGGGTGAGCCAAACCAAGAACATTATAACAATCGGCACAGGAGTGCGTGACCGTGGCTCCATCCAGAAGATGCTGGATGTATCTTGTGCAAGGAGGGAACTGCATCGTCAGCCTGGGCTTGTTTTCGCGTTTCCTATGTTGATCCGAGTCCTGGTGGGGGGGGAGTCTCGTTGCCTCCATCCGACTCATAGTCGTGCGCAGATGCTGTATGGCTCCCTCGTTTGCCCATCCCCCCTGTATTCTCCCCTCGGAGATATGGGAAAAGGTCTCCTCCGACCAGTGCCGAACTCTTTCCCACGGATAGTCTACAGCGTCTTCTAATACTTCTCGGAAATGGAGTACTAACTTTTGGCGGATTGGAGCTCCTGCCAGGTGGTCGTCAACCAGCCTAAGGAGTCCCCACAGATACTCTTGAACAGAGAGGGAGCCAAGTGAAGCCTTTTCTTTTTTCGGACCCCTCAATACATACTGGTAGGGTTGACTCTTACCTTGGGAACTCAACACGTCAGTTGATGAGTTCAAAATCGTGTCGACTTGGGAGGTAATCCGATTGTCCCTGTAGGCCGCCCCATGGTAGGCTCCGTAAGCCTGTGCGCTAGGCCCTGAGGCGCAGATATCTGTGGCGAGGCTTGACACAGGCGTCGATGGAGTGCGGCACACCACAGGCCTCGTACGCATGAAGAGTCCTTGTGTCAACCGCATAGCTGGCCCCTCAGAAGAGAATTCATTATCCTGGGCAGCCTGGACAACGGCCGCCAGCACCATCTTGATTTCTTTTATATCGGCTCGGAATTCTCCAATCTTTTTCTCCACTCTCTTCTCCAACGAACCCTTTGGGGAGATTTTTGAACCGTCTCCATCTTCCCGGAGACCCTTGTGCGTCGTGGAGCCATACCGGGGCGCGCCTTTTACCAAGAGAACCAAAAAGGAGCCACAATTCTCTCACAAATATGAAAAGATCAAAGTTCCTTTCAAGTCCAGCGGCGCGCGTGGCGGTGTGACGTCAGAGGCACATGTCATAGATGTTAGTTTGTGGTCGCGCCGAGAGGTGGCTCTGCCTGCGTTACCCGGTTTTGTTGCGCGCCCTCGCTGACTTATACTCGTATACTCGTCCTAACATTTATAACATTTACATACAGTTATTTATGAAGTACAGACTCAAATACTTCAGATACTTCAGATACTGAACTTAATAGGAAACACCAGTCACATACTCGGACGTTCCAAGATGGCTGACTAATCTGGAAGTTCACCTGTCAATGTGAGTCAACACCCCCACTTAAAATTATCTACATGGGATCATCTATTATCTCTTATATAGATGCTCATTTCTTTATGAACAGTTTGAATCTGTCCAAATAAACCAGCACTAAGGTGCTTGATTTTACACTTAGGCAATATATTTGTGGAAATGTCAGCGACATTGGAATTTGTTGGTACATACAAGAGTTTCAGTACAACTTGCAACAAAGTATCTCGAATGAAGTGGTACTTTATATCTATATGCTTTGACCTCTGTGACACAATATGGTTTTTAGAAATTGTTCCCTGGTTGTCACAAAATATTGACACTTCATGTCTGACACCACACATCTCTTTGATCAACTGATTCATATATGGAGCTTCTTGGGTTGCACAAGCAACTGCTACATATTCAGCCTCACATTTGGAGAGAGCCACAGTAGATTGTTTCTTGCTTTTCCATGCTACAACAGAGCTACGGTTGTTTAACTTAAAACAGTACCCAGAGGTACTTTTTCTATCACTAGAACCTGCCCAATCGGCATCGGTGGAGCCTGTAAGGCTTAACCCATCATCATCTTTGTAAAATGAAAGTTTGTATTCTGTTGTTCCCTTCAAATAACGAAAAACATGTTTTACTACAGTCCAGTGCTCAGTTGTTGGCTTTTCACAGTACTGTGATAATCTGGACACAATAAAAGAAATGTCAGGCCTTGTACAAACAATGACACATATCAAACTACCAATGGCCTGTCTGTAAAGTGAAGAATCGAACGGGAACAGAATCATCTGTGAAAACCAACTTCTGTTCACTAGGTGTCCCCCTTGGGCATTTCAGATAAGTCCCAGGAGCCGGGTGGTGGCCATTTTGAAAATTGACCATCACAGAGCACTATGACACTTTCAGAATTGTTATTACCAAGAAGAAACCTATTTGAATCACCTCAAATGTGTACAATAGGAGGATAAAGATATGGAATCATTGATTTAATAATGTTTTTACTATTTACCAACATATGGGGAGTGGCCATCTTGGATTTTCTGCCAAAATTTCCATAAATCTGGAAATTCTCCAGGTATGACTCTAATCACAAACACACAAATGACAGAAGACTTATAAAATGATATTTCATGTGTTTTGGAAGGTTAAACCTCCTCAAGAAACATTATTAGCTCCTTCTAATTAGAAAAGAATAATGAAAAATTTAGCGAAAATGAGCATTGATAGTCATAATGGTAATTGATCTCTGCCTATTTCACAAATGCATATGATATTTAAGCCAAGTTTGAGGTGTGCTAGCCTGTGGATAGTGAGAGCCAGAGTTCAAGGCTGTCATGCCACTGTGTTTCCCACTTGTCTGTCATCCTCATCTCATAGAGCTGATCTTACATTATATCAACCTGGTTGTTGTTATGACATAAAACACCATCAATTAACTTAAGACAATGATAGCCTAGCAGACTCATTCTGAAAGTAGGACCAAATGGTATGTTCATGATTGGGGAATGAGCGTAGAATTATAGACTGATAACAACTAAAAGGTTTGGGTTATATTCAGTCCATGGGTCATTTCCTGTTACCTACTTGCACTAAGTGAACATACCATTTTTCAACTGCCTGTCTAGGATCCAAATATATCAAGCACTTGTGTATCAATGGGGTATTTTTGCCTCTAGTGATTGGTCATAGTTAGTTGGGTATGCCTCTAACACTGAGACGCTGGCCCTTTGTTCCCCTCTCAATGTCAGATGGTGAAAGGTTATTGTTTTGAAGTGAACTCAAAGTCTATATGACCATTCGATTGCCTGACGATTCGCGGTGGCGGACGATTCGCGGTGGTGTTTTGGCTGTTCGCGGCGGACCATTCGCGGTGGAAATACGGACTAATCGCGGTCATATTCTGACGGGAGCAGGGGGCCACAACTCGGCCAGGCTAGTGTTGTAGTAGGACTTGGTGGTGGAGTAGGGAGTGGTGAGGGAAATTGAGGGACTGGTGAGGGAGTGGTGAGGGACAGTGAGGGACTGGTGAGGGATTGGTGAGGGACTGGTGAGGGAGTGGTGAGGGAAATTGAGGGACTGGTGAGGGAGTGGTGAGGGACAGTGGGGGACTGGTTAGGGAAATTGAGGGAATGGTGAGGGATTGGTGAGGGAGTGGTAAGGGATTGGTGAGGGACTGGTGAGGGAAATTGAGGGACTGGGGAGGGAGTGGTGAGGGAGTGGTGAGGGAAATTGAGGGACTGGTGAGGGAGTGGTGAGGGAAATTGAGGGACTGGTAAGGGAGTGGTGAGGGAGTGGTGAGGGACAGTGGGGTACTGGTTAGGGAAATTGAGGGACTGGTGAGGGACTGGTGAGGGACTGGTTAGGAACAGTGAGGGAATGGTGAGGGAGTGGTAAGGGATCGGTGAGGGACTGGTGAGGGAAATTGAGGGACTGGTGAGGGAGTGGTAAGGGAAATTGAGGGACTGGTGAGGGAGTGGTGAGGGAAATTGAGGGAGTGGTGAGGGAGTGGTGAGGGAGTGGTGAGGGACAGTGGGGGACTGGTGAGGGAAATTGAGGGACTGGTGAGGGAGTGGTGAGGGACTGGTTAGGGACAGTGAGGGAATGGTGAGGGACATTGAGGGAGTGGTGAGGGACTGGTGAGGGAAATTGAGGGACTGGTGAGGAAGTGGTGAGGGACTGGTGAGGGAAATTGAGGGAGTGGTGAGGGAGTGGTTAGGGACAGTGAGGGAGTGTTGAGGGACACCACGGTGCCTCGCTACGGGACCTCGCTACTGCCGCGGCCGCCCGCTACTGCTGCCGCCGCGGAAATTCACACCTATACCGTGAATGGTCTTCCCGACCTCCGGGAGCCGTCGGGGATTTGACCGCGAATAGTCAGGGTTTTACAGCGAATGGTCCGCCGCGAATTGCCCGCCGCCGCGAATGATCTGCATACCAACCATTCTAACCATTAGGGAGAGTATATGAGTGTGTGACACATGCCCAGAAACAGCCTAATAAGATAGCTATTAGTCAACAGGGCAAGAGGACTGTTTGGACCTCTTAGATCCAACTTGGTTTGAAAGGCAATTTAACCATCAAAAGTCATCTGTTTGAAATATATACAATTAATATGTTATCAGAGTAAGGAATAGCTTGCTCCTAAGACAATCTTTAGAGAATTCATTATTTGAATGGATTTGACATTGAATTTCGATTACAATTGTACCCCACTTTTACACAAGGCATATGTATTGAAGTTTGTACACTTGCAGTTTCTAATGCATTCTCCACAATTCAATAGTTATTGACAGATACTGGTTTAGAGCACCTTGGATGGGAGGTATGGAATCTGATATCCTTGCTATCACTATGAAGAGGACTATCCTCATGTCATTACAAAGGAAACAAAATAGTTTTATTTTGTTCTATTGAATTATATGAAGTCTAACTAGTTTGACCACCCGGCTCCTGGGACTTATCTGCAATGCCCACACGTCTAAAAATTTTCCTTATGGGCTCCCCTAACCATGTGCCAAAACTCATGCTTGTTTCACTATATGCACAATCATGTGCTCTATCTGCCCCTCTATTAATTTCATAACCTTCAGCCTGGTCCATATAAATGTCACAATCTATGTCACCATTTAGGTATGCACTTTTGACATCCATTTGATGGACATGCATGTCATTTTGTACAGCTACATTAATCAATGTGCAGATAGTAGTCAACTTCACAGTTGGAGCATATGTTTCATTGTAATCTATCCGATAACTCTGACTATAGCCCTTGGCTACAAATCGAGCTTTATGTATCTCCTCATTTCCAACTTTTATTACACAGTAGACCCATCTACCCCCCACTGCTTTCTTACCTTCTGGTAACTTTGTCAGAGTAAATGTGTTACTCTCTCTTAAAGCTTGCATCTCATCATCCATTGCTATTTTCCATGATGCTGCATCTGGGGCAGCCATTTCCTCTTTAAATGACTTAGGCATCTCAGATACTGTACACAAGTAATCAATAGTGAACATATTTAACTCATCATGATCACTGTTCTCATCACCACTGTCATTTTTCAAAACATAATCACTTAAATATTGGGGTTTCATCTTGACACTACCCGAATGCCTCTTTTCAGCATTTACATGATCATCATTGTTTACATTTTCATCATCTGCAACTTCGTCATTGTCACCTTCAATTGGTACCTGGTTTTCATTATCATTATTTATAACATGTTCATCATTTCCCTCAGGTGCCTCACCTCTTTGATTTTCACCAAACACTTTTCTTTTTGGGAGCATTACCTTATCATAGTCGTTGCACAATTCTTTTGATTTCTCACCATCTTTTACAAATTTGTCTGTGAATATCACACATCTGGCTGGCTTCACAACATCTTGAGTTGGAAAGTATACAAGGTAGGCTGGACTCTCTTTATTGTAACCCATGAAAATTCCCTTTTGGCTATGTGGGTCAAGCTTCTTTTTGTTTTCGACATATGCAAAACACTCAGAACCAAAGATGCAAGATTTGGCCTTTTACCACAAAATGCTTCGACATGTGTGACTTTCAACCTGTCATTGTAACACCTATTTCTACTGTAATTGGCTGCCCAAACCGCATAATGCCAAAAAGTCTTATCTCACCTCAAGACAATGGCTCGATTGGGCCATTTAGATCACTTTGTACCAGTTCTAGAGGCTTACTTGCCTTTTTATCAGGCTTTCTGTTTTGAGATTTTGGCATTTTTCCCAAAACACATGTGTCACACTCAAAGTTCTTACTTCCCTCTATTTTCATGTTATCAACAACATTTTGAAGTTTCAATCAATCTTCTGCATTGCAGTGACCCATGGTTTGATGCCACATTTCTGCTGATCGTGCGCCTGAGTTCTTCATTGAATATAGATAGTAAAGACGTCGCTCCTTCTGGATTGGAAAAGTCGTACCATCATTTGCAATAAGCTCAGCAGAGTCATTTGAAAAATTCAGCATAGCACCTTTAGATGTGAAAAGAAAATATGTCTTTAGGGTAAGAAGGAATATACAGTGCATCATCCAGATACACTTGGTGTACAGCACCGTTTACATCACTGATGTCGATAGAGGCTCGTCCTCTACCCTTGATGATCCCAGTGGTCCTAGAACTGTCAGCCAGTTCTATGATGTGCTTCTGTGGGTCAAATGATGGGTCCATGGAAGTAAAGTTTGTTTTGTCCATAATAATATGAGCTATCGCTCCACAATCTACCATTGTATAGATGTTATCACTCACAGTATTATTATTCAACATGATATCAATGCCAACTTTAAATACAAAGTTTTCAACATGTGAAACACTATTTTTCCCATGGTCATCACGAATAGTATGTGGTTTCTTTTTACAATAATCTGTATCATGAGATTTGTTTATACAAAAATCACACCACCTAGCTTTCTTTTTCTTACATTCAGCTGCCTTGTGGCCTTTGCGTTTACAAGAGAAACATAATTTCATTGTTTTTCCTGTCAGACTCACTAACCTTCAACACTGACCTACTTGTGGTAGGATGTGAATGTTCTTGAATGTCTTTCAAAGCTTTTTTAAACTCGCTGACTGTATAGTTTTTCTCTCTTTGAGTTACATCCAATCAATATGTATCTAACCTCTCGTTGTTATTTCGGTTTTTTATGGGGGTAGTTTTTGCTGTCTAGATATCTCTTCAGGCTGCTATAGATTCCGGAGAGTGATTCCAGCTCATAATTACTGCCATCTTTGCGCCTAATCTTAATGAAGAAAGTACCTAATATGGCGCTGAGCTGAGCAGTTTACTGAGTTCCTATATCGCTAGTGCAGAAATATTTCACTCAAACTGTGAGTATTCATCTATTGTTGCCTTTGCACTACTTCCTGAGTACCGATGGCTGAGGATTTACAAAGATTTCATTGGATTGGATCTAACTCGGTGTGTATATGAATCAAGTGTTGTGGCTCCCATTATCAGCCATAACACGATGCAATGTTGAGTGTTGGTTCTGCTACTCGCAAGCGCTATTGTTCTGGTTCTATAAGTCCGCATAAAATTGTATGCAGTAAGATAGGTTTACTTCGTGCTAACATAAGTAAAAAAGCTTGTGTTGATACAGTCATAAACTTAGTTGAACTCTTTGAAGAAGTTGAAATGCAAAGTGAGGAGATAGCTCAGCTCGCGGATGACTCAGTTTTTGTGAAGCCGATACCATACCCTACCCTACTGTAATAAATCACGAGGTGAACTCGCCTGAAGAGGACCCGCTTCTCGTTGTCAAAATGCCCCCCTTAGAGGATACAGGTCCTGAAAATGAGTTCACAAAATTATATAAACTCATGGGTCACATGCCTACATGAGACGATCTTGCTGAAACCATTGCTCAGTCTGTCAAGGACACAAGAGTCGACATCGAGTCCGTAAGGAGTGAAGTCATTGCATTAAAATGCGAACTCGTAGAAAGCAATATAAATTTGTATAAGCAACCGTCAAGCAAGTTTGGAAAATCGAGTGGTCGAATTTGAGAGGAGGCTCAAGGCTGTAGAGGTTACGAATGATCTAGCTAAACAACAAATCCCTGCTACAAATGCCCAATCAAGGAACACGTTGCTAAATGCAGTGCCCAGGTTAAATAGGTCGCACCTAGCGTATGCAACCTTGGCCCCTGATGAGCCCATTGCCACCCAACGAAAGCGCAGTTTGCTGCGTATGGTTAGGGGCTATCAGCGTCGCATGAGTGTCCATGCTAGGATTGAAGGTGATTGCTTGTTTGTCAAAAATATGGTGTTCACCGTTGACAAGGCTGACAGCATACCTGATGAATTGCTACCCCCCGACTCTGTGGCACGCAGAGGACCCAGGCAAAGATATCCCACCTAGTGGTGATAGGAAAGGTGGCTCCTGATACCCATGAAGCTATAGATGAGGAGCCCATAATAACTGAAGCAGTAGTGCCTAGTGCCGAGGATCACCTACAGCGAGAGATCAACCGTGAGGGCATTCGCCAGGACAGAACGGCCGGTAGGTTAACTTCTGAATTACATGTGTCATAATATCAAAACCGTACATGTTTGTCGAGCGCAAGGGTCTCTTCACGCTCTCCCAGAAGGTCACCTGGTCATGATTGAGGACGACCGGGCTGTGCCCGAGGAGGACTGCCGGGACATGTACCGACACCTCTCCCAGGTGTCGGTTGACGCTCAGACACGGCCGTGGGCCGGCATCAGGCGTTGGTCACAGTACATCTTTGATCAGGTCGAGGCCAGGAGGATTTATTGGTACGACCACGTGCGCATTCAAGACGAGCGTGTACGCCTGGCCATGACGGCGACCATGACATGCGGCAACGGCCAAGATGGCAGCAAAAACGGTGGACGGGAGCTACCCTGCTGGGCCTACAATTCGGAGAGGGGATGCAGGCTTCACAACGGTCACCAGGACATGTGTGCTCATTTTGTGACTCTGTTGGGCGGATGTGCACGCACTCCATACACGTGCGCAACAGGAAACTGGTGTACGGTGGCAGGTATGAGAGTGCTGCACCCACACCCACACCCGCTCCATGCCGTATGCCACACGCCGGACACTCGGTACACCCCACCGAGCTACAAATGCAGAAACAACAGGAGTGCACGACTGATGACGTCACCCCCACGTGACCACAACACCGCGTGCCGCACACGTGGGGGAACAGCTGACGAGGAAACCTTGCCCACCAAGGAATACATTCCCCTATATCAGGGTGTTAGCGGGGGAGCAGAGCAATTGCCCCTGGAGGACGGAGACGACTCACTTCAAATCGACTTCAGCACCGTCAGGGAATTCTGTGAAACCGGAATCCCCTCTCCTGGAGTTTGGAATGACCCCGGAGCATTTGCTGGACATAGGCAGGCCCACTGGCCGCACTTCTCGGCACCCTGGCCGCCGGGCCACGCCAACATCTACGACCAGGTGAGGCGCACGGGGTTACCCGACGCCCTCAGGGCCTGCATAGAGATCCCTATGGACCTCAACATTCCGGCGTGGGTTCGTTATCTATCCGGAATCCCCGGCAAGGAGGAACTCATGGACTTTGTGAGGTTCGGGTTCCCACTGGGGTACGCCGGGCCGGTGAGCGATACCCGCGTTGTACAAAATCACCCCAGCGCGACGGGATACCCTGAACAGATAGCGAAGTTCATCAAGAAGGAAAAGGGGTACAGCAACCTCATGGGGCCATTCGAGGCCCCCCCGTTTCTACCGTGGTGCCACGTGTCGCCCCTAATAACACGGCAGAAGAGGGGTACGACTGACCGTTGTGTCATCACGGATATGACGTACCCCAAGGAGGACAGTGTGAACGGGTATATCGTGAAAAATTCCGTTTCCGTGAGGAAAGGGAGCATGGCCTCCCGACCTTGGACAGCTTTGTCGGCTGCCTGGTGGCCTCGGGGCCTGGGAGCTACATGTGCACCATCAATATCTCCAGGGCCTACAAGAATTTCCGGTGCGACCCCCTCGACTGGCCCCTACTCTGTTTTGTGTGGGAGGGCGGGTACTTCTGCGACACGGCCATATGGTGCCCGTGCCTCCTCCTACCACATGCAGTGCGTAGCGGATTCCATAGTCAAGATACTCAGCCAGAAGGGGGTCGACGCCGCGATATACCTGGACGACCTCATCACACTGTCCCCGACCAAGGCGGCCGCGGACTTCAAAATAGCCCAAGAGCTATTCGAGGAACTGGGCCTCCCCGACGCCCGAGAAAAGGCACAGCCCCCGAGTCAGGTCGTGACTTGGCTCTGCATCGTCATTAACTCGGTGGATATGTCTCTCACCGTCCCCGAGGACAAACTACACGAGGTACGGGAACACGTGAGGGCGGTGGCCCGGAAGCGGTCACTCACAAAACGACAGCTCCAGACCGTTTGTGAGCAAGCTGCTCGAGGCCCTCCGGGGCATGGCCGGATACTACATAAACATCAATTCGGAAATGCGGCAGGACCTTGAGTGGTTCCTGCGCTTCGCCGAGGGATGGAATGGCCATGCCCTCATTCCCAGAGGGCCTCCCACCAAGTGCCTCATCGTGGACGCGTGCCTGTCTGGAATTGGGGGCACAGACGGGAAGTACTCGTACGCCGGCCAAGTCTGCCCTGTCAATGACCCTGTCTGCTGTATCGCCAAGCTCGAGGCACTCAATACAGTTTACGCCATGTGAACTTTCCTGACGGCTCACGACCAGGGTACCCGCGTGGAAGTCTACTGTGATAACATGGGGACTGTCCAGGCACTCAGGTCGGGAAGTGCCAGGAACCCCGTTCTGGCCGAGTGTGCCCGTCAAGCCTGGATGGTCCAAGCCAGACTACAGGTAGACTTCGTCTATACCCATGTCCCGGGGGCGTTCAACACCGTTAGACTTGACAATGTTTATGCCACGATGGGCAGGTCGTGTATTTTTACACGAGGCATAGCCGAGTGTAGTGAGGAGCAGAACTGACCAGAGTGGCATAGACACTGACAAGTCCAACTCGAGTTTGGTTTCGTATCTATCCTACCCCATCTATGCTTTTGTATTACTAAAAGATAAATATTGACTCAACGACTAACAGAACTTTTTTTCATAGTAGCTGACATCCTGCTCTCTGATTGGTCAATATTGTTATTACTCTAGTGGCATAAAAAACACTTTATGTCACGGCCTGCCACATAAAGTTTGCCTATGTTAAGTCTATGGCGTTTTTTTTATTAGGGGTAGGATAAAGTTTGGTACCCAGTATCGGCAACAACCTTTAATTAATTGTTCTATATGGTGGCATCTGCGACACAACTTGGAAGGATTGGATAACTGGGGAGATAGGTGCGAAACGTGAGAATTTTCAGCAATTCATTGAGGATGTGAGAGCTACTTTGGATGGGATTGACGCTCTGTTTTACGATTCCTATAGGCACATTCAAGTGGTGTATGCTACATACTTTGGAGTGGACTTATCTCGTTAGAGTCCGTTCCCATCAGCGTGTTTCAATCAAGCACACATAGACATCCTAGTTCACCTGCTACACGTGTTGGGCCGTAAGGTCGATTGAATATATATTATGATTCTGTTTATATGATGTTCTATTAATAACTGTGCACCTAAGTAGGATCTTCCACCTGATGACCCAGGACATGTTATTGTCATAAAGTAGTGGTGAGTGAATCTTACTGAGTACCTGCACAAGACTTATGCCATTACGGCTATGGCTTACTTAAGTGTTTTAAGAAATTATTACTTACTATGTGTGTTGGGCCGTAGGTCGTCCGATCACATATCTAGGTTTTGTTTATATGATACTCTATTAATAACCTTGCAGTAAAGCAAGATCTTGGTACCTATTGACTCAGGACAGGATATTGTCATAATCAAGTGATGAGTGGGTCCTGCTGATCACCTATATATGATTGCGATGGTTAGCTAATGTGCTTACTGATGATTGGGCTGCAAGGTCAGTCGACTTATTGTGTTCTAATAAGGGTTATTCCCAAATCTAGGTTACTTGATCAGTGGCCACAAGGTACTGACCCTACTGAAGTTAACTCGATGTTGACACGATGATTGCTAATGCTTCAAGTGCTGGTAGAGTGGAAACTTCCTTTTTCTTTCCTCCCCTCTCTCTCTCTCTCTCTCTCTCTCTCTCTTCCCCCTGTTCACCCCATTCTTTATTCTTTATTGTCATTCTCGGTATATTAATTAATTTCTCCAAATTTATCTATCCTTATCTGGTGTCGTCCATTCCCACCCTATCCCTTCTTATTGTCCTCCTTTTCGCCATCATCTCATTACATTAATTTATGAATAGTGAAGGTTTCAAATTTGTCCATTGTAACGTAAGAAGCTTGTACAGTAATCTGGACCAAGTGAGACTGATCAAATTCTGAACAAAATACTGGACTCTGATAATGTACGGGGTACGGAAATATGGTTGGTTGGTGATTTTAATTGTGACCTGAAACAACATGGTAATAATTCCAAAACGAAACTATTAGATAGCTTGAAGGAGCACAAAATAAGACAACTAATTAATTCTGTGACATGGCCTACTGATAATCAGGGAAAAATTTTAGATTTAACATTTACAAGTAGTGATTTTGTAGCTAGTAGTGGAGTGGGGAACGACTTGATAGCGGATCATTTACCCATCTCTGTAGTGCGCAAGAAGCCAAGGGAGCCTAAGCAAAAGGTTTCTTTTAAAGGTAGATCGTATTAGAAATATAACATTGAGGACATGGCAGACTACCTTACTAATTTAGAATGGTATGAATTCTTGTTAAGCAGTGATTCCAACTTTCTATGGGAGTTCATTGAAAATGTGTTGAAATCTTATTTAGATCAAGTGTGCCCGTTAAAGCATATGAAATTCAACAAGGCTAAAGAAGCTTGGGTTACCAATGAGATTTACTCAAAAATTGAGCTTAGAAGGAAAACTATGAAAGACTAAAAATTCTATAAGAAAAAAAAGACCTCACCAAGTCCAAACACTTAAGCAATGAGATTCAACTATGTCTTAAGTCAGCGAAGAATGCATTTTGCCTTGAGCAGATAGAACAAGTAAGTAGTAAACCGCAAGATTCTTGGCGACAGATACGTGACTTGTTTCACAAAGGGAATGATGTCTCCCAGTGTAGATTAGTTGATGAGGTAACAATCAAGGAAGTACCTAGCGAAGAGACAGCGGAATATATTAATTCTTACTTTAGTGATATTGGCAACGAATTGTTTCACCAGCGAGATCTTGAAGGATATCATGAATTGTTGAACAGATTATCTGGTCTAGAAAATAACACACCGAGTATTGATATAACTGTCTCACATAGCGATTTTATGAATCACATAAAGGAGTTGAATGTTAATAAGAGCTCGGGAATAGAGAATATCTCAGGAAAAGTTTTATGAGACTGTATGAAACTATTATGTAATGAATTTGTCTATCTTTATCAATGTTCTATCGACCAATGTATTGTACCTGACAGGTGGAAAATTGGCTCAATTGTACCAATCCCCAAGGGTGGAGATCTAACCAGGATCTCAAATTGGAGACCGATTACCTTATTGCCCAGTCCTGCAAAAATACTAGAGAAGGTAGTTCATGCTTGTATCTCATCTTTTTTAGAAGATAATGGATTGATATGTAACTCACAATACGGGTTTAGAAAGAAGCTTGGTACATCCGACGCTGTCTTTGATTATTTAAATACTTTATATAATGCTAGGAATGATAGGAGAGTTGTTGCATCATGTTACTTTGACCTGCGTAAGGCTTTTGATGCACGACCTCTTATCGGTAAAATTAAATCAAGTTTTCAAATTACCTCCAAATTTAGTTCTATGGTCGGAACAATACCTAAAAGACCGGATGCAGAAAGTTACTGTAAATGGAGTGGTCTCACCTGTTTTACCTATTAACTTTGAAGTACCACAGGGGAGCATTTTAGGTCCGTTGTATTTCAATATGTTTGTTAACAATATGTGTGCTCTTGTGTGTGGTTCGACGGGGCCTGTTTACCTCACGGTAACGCTACCACAATGAAATCGAGTTCGAAATATCTCACCCAGGTCCGCGTCCTGGTACCCTCTTCTCATTGGTCGAAGTATCTTAGTCTAGACGTTCTCCCATTGGTTGCTAATGACGCACTTCTCTAGTCAGCCCTCGCGACCCGACTGTGGTCCGTGAATTGGTGGGGGACTCGTGTATTTCCGCTATTCGATAGTGTGGTGAGTGCGGGAACCGGCGAAGCTGGCGCGTCGGAGCGGTCATTAAGGCTTAGGCGGCCTGGTCAATAGGGGGGTGCGGTGGTCCAAGAAAATATCTTTTTGATATTTTTTTGGCGTGGTTCGTGGGAGACGTGCGTATCCCATGTTTACCGCAGAGGGGTATTTGAGGCTTGTGGTTCAGATTAGTGTCTGGCCCATTGTCTACGTTAGGGTTTGGTTGCAAGTGACTAGGGTGTGGTTGGATGTGTCCAAACCCACCTTACGTTTTTTAGTTGGAGTTGTATCCAAATAGTAGCAATCTAATTCCTCAAGAATGCGCAACATGTCATCCCGTGTACACTGGGATTCGCGTTTGCGTTTTGGCTTGGCAACCGCTGAGTTTATGCGATGCATAGGCTAGATTGGCTGAGACGCATTGCGTGAACAGCACGGTTGACTAGATACAGTGTTTTCACTGTATGCATGACTCGACAGGTTGTTACCCCCTGTATGGGTGTCATGAGTTTCGATAGTGTTGAGTGAATGGCTATCGCTCGTTTTGCTACTATCGGTGTCACTGTCAGTCTGGGTGGGTTTGACAGTGTCCTGCTTTGTTGCAGTGAGTGCCGTGTGACGGGCGGGAGCAGTGGCTGCTCTACATCTACCACGTTTACGGCAAAAATTGACAATATTACATTGTATCAATTTACATTGGGGAAGAGGTTCATTTACCTTGTCTCGTTTGAGAGTCTCCTCCTGATTCGCTGCTGTTCCCACGTCCATGGGAGGTCCGAACTCATTCGGTTGTTGTTCAGCGATGTACACAGCACCTGGTGCTGGGGCTTGTTGGCGGTTGTAAGCCATCAGCACCCTGGCGGCTGGCTCGGTCTCGGCTGCCTTGTCCCAGGTCCGCGGGTCTCCGCGTGCTGGCAGCGGCGTGTTGACAGCGGTGGGCTCTCGCTGCGGTGTCTTCTCGGCGTGGGGAAGAGACATCCATCTCTTCCAGTTCCTGGCCTAGGTTTTGTTGCAAAATATCTGCCCATACACGGCCGATGTTCGCAGCGTTGCTGGTGTCTTGGTCGGACATACCGGTAGTTCTGATAGAAAGATGTGTGGTTCGACGGGGCCTGTGTACCTCACGGTAACGCTACCTCAATACCCCTGGGATGGCGTCTGACTGACTGGACGTGCGGTGAGGGAGCTCCGAGCCTATGTAGGCTATTGACTGTGTTCATGGACTAATTACCGAACTGTAACCGGAAAAGATAAGTAGCACTACGTTTATTGTGTATATGTACTGCTTTCTACGAATCATATTTTAAGGATTTAGTTAGATTCATTGATCTTTGTGTGGATTGAAGCTCTGAACAAACATGGCGGACTCCGAGGGCAAAGCAGAGACCGCAAATACTCCCAATTGTCGCTCACAAGACCCGGCTGAGTACCCACCGCTGCCGCAACCCCTTCAGCACCCGACCCTATGGAGACCGATACCGAGGCCCAACGAAAATGTGCCCGGTCGGTGGCATCAACCCCTGGAAATGAGGAATCTCCGAGTTCCCATACAACTAAAAAGAATAGGCAAGAAGGAAATAATTCCCAAGATGAAGCCCCAACACAAGTGAAACAGCCCATAAATGATTCGGACAGAATCATGGATTATATGAAAACTAACTTTCCCTCTCGCTCAGATATTGACGGTATAAAGGGGTTTCTTATGAGCAACCTAAATGCACAAGAGAAGAAGACTGATCTACTGGCACACAAGGTGAACAACCTGAGTATTAATACTGCGGCCTCTATTGACAGTATAAATGCAGAGTTAAACGAGCATAAAACAGAATTGACAAAAATTAGACATGAGTTGAAATCACTAGAACACAAGGTCAATGTTAAAGCAAGTGTAAACTTGCCACCCACCCCTGAAAATCAGTTATATACAGAAGCAACCTCACAGCCGAGAGACCCAGCCACTAGATACTTCTTTGCTTCAAGTGAGCGAAATGTCATCATCCAAGGGTTGAGTACTGAATATGACACTGATCTAAAAGGAGTGGTTAGTACATTGTGTACTGAAATGGGTATATGGTTTGCCCCTGGTGAACTGCTGAATATCAACCGGATTATCAATGTAAATCGACCACACTCAACCAGACCACCGCCAGTAATGATTTCCTGCTCGAGCCTTCAGTCAAGGAATAAATTCCTAACATATGCCTCCCGAGCAAGATTCAGTACTTTCGGCAGGCTGACAGTCCACCCGGATGAACCCGCTAGACTTAGAAAACTTCGTGGACTAATGAACATGATACACGGTTATTTGAAGAGAATTGGAGTCAGTACAACTCTTCAAGAACACAGTATAATGATTGAAGATGAGACGATTGATATGGTAAAGATTGAATCTATCCCTGAAAAGTGGCTTCCTCCAGATCTACTTGCGAAAAAGCAAAATGGTGAACCCCTTACAAACCCAAACTACAGAAATACTGGTAGGGAAGTACTCAAGTCTAGTCAAGGTGTACACCCGCCACAGGCGCAAACCACGCTTGACCGCACACAGCTGACTGGCCTGAATGCGGTGACCCGACCTGATTCTACAGGTTATTCAGTACACTTTCCGCGCATAGCTGAGAGTCTATCAATCAATCGAGTACCTGAGTCCACAGCAGCTGCTTCTGTAAACATCGCGCACAACCTTGCTGAAAGTACTACTAAAGTTATAGGGATTGCGGACACTACACCAGGTACGTTGTTGACTGCAAAATATATTGAATATTCTCCCTCCGTATACATAGGAAAGAAGGGTTTGGTCTTTGCTGGTACTGAATCATTCTTAAGCAATCTTCACGCATCAAAAATCAATGTGAAAATTGAAGATAATGGCCTCATCACAACGATACCATTTAGCAGTACAGAGGCAGCCTATCAATATTTGCATGCACTAACAGTATAGGATTATAAATCAGCAGCGAATGTAATATGTGCATCTGATGGCATGCAGGTCAAGCTACTTAGCCGACTGATCACGCCTGCATACCACCCCTACTGGGAAAGAATCAAGGAAGGAAGCTTGAAGAAACTCATCGAGCACAAATTCGACCAGCATCAAGATCTAAGAGCTAAGTTGATAGCTACCGCACCTCACCCGTTAATTGAAGGCACCCAAGACCCCTTTTGGGGCGCAGGTTGTACTCTTGAACAAGCACTTGACAATACTCCCCTTATTGGGGAAAATCGCTGTGGCTTGTTGTTGGAAGAAGTAAGAGCGAAATATCTCCAACAGTAACTACTATCTAGTAAAATGAGTAAAAACTTAGTGGTCGGGGATTCCCGTGTGAGATACATTCAAGAAGACATAAGATCTTTGCCTCAAGTTAAGGACTGTATAATGGTGCTTGGGGCAACCATGTATAAACTGGGGGAATATGCTGTCGATATCTGTCTGCATCATAGAGACATAGATAAGGTATATCTCTTTGGAGGAATTTGTAATGTTACCCTAAAGCAAGAAGGTACCGGGTTTGTGTCTCCTAGACACCAAAGTCCCGATGATGCAGCAGCTGATATTATTGCCTCACTTACTCAGACTGAAATCGAATTACATAAAATAGATCCCAAGATATCTCTAATTTGCGGTACTTTCTATGGAATGAGCTATGCACACTTCAATAACATAGAGGTAAAGAAGGACGATGAGTTACTCCCCCAACAGATCTACATTGATGAATCGATACGTCTATCAAACGTGGCCATTGCTGAATGGAATCAAAAGAGACAGTATGTGACCCCTAGAATTGATCAGGCCATTCATTTTTGGAATGCTAAAAGAAGAAAAATGTACAACAATTACAGACGACTGAGGGATGGTGTGCATATGCACAGAGAGGAAGTCTTCCGTATGACAAAGAGGATTTCAAGAGCTGTAATATGCAACAATGTCTCGTTTGATGAGATAGTTGATTCCTCTTAAGTAAAACGTGTTTCTGTTCTGTAATTAGAACTTGAACATCTGACTGTCTGTGAATAAGTTCAGTAATAAGAACTTGCTCTGTCCATGCCAATGACAGTATTTTTTCCCGGATTTGAAGTTCAGTAACTAGAATTTCATTGATTATCTCTGCTACAATTCGATATATATATAAATAAGTTAATCCTGATCAAATTTAGTAAGAAGAACTTGCTTATTCCTCAAGTTACCTGTGTTTCTGTTCTGTAATTAGAACTCAAACATTATCAAAGAACGCACGTGATATCTTATGGCCGGTGAACAAAGTTCAGTAATAAGAATTTGTTTTACCCCTACCAAAGATAATAATAATTTTCTTGGACTTGAAGTTCAGTAATGAGAATTTCATTGATTAATCCTGCTACACATCGACAGATATATGCTGAACCCCGAACAAGTTCTGTAATAAGAATCTGTTTAGTCTGCAAGTACCATCTCAGCGAATCTTAAGCGTATCTATATCTATGTCTAGCTATGTGAATTTTGGTCTGTGTATCTGTAAAAAACGAACTTAAGCTGTCTAATGAACTTCATCAGGTCCATTTTCCAAGTGAAGCATATTATGGTCGTTCTGTAACTAGAATTGACTCGTCTACATGCTATCATGTCATGGTACTGCATGAGAACCAATTGTTTGCAAGTTTTTCATGTCACTGTACTACATGTGATTTTCCTGGAACATAACTCTACTGGACTAATTTGTCATTCGGGTGATTGACTAGTTCTGTAAATAGAATAGTCTGTTCCACCCAAATGGACTGAGCTGTGAAGTAAATGAAGTAATGAAACCGAAAATGTCTTGATTAACTGGTCCTGGAGTAAAGTTCTGTAACTAGAACTTGCTCATTGTACCGATAGTATTCTTATATCTGTACTGAGATCTTTTAGTAGATGATGTAGAAATCTTGATAACTTATATAACTGAGATAAACTGGTTAACTGCATAGAGTCATAGTCTTGGTGTGCTCGGTCTCCCTCCCTTGCCCTTGCCCCTTCCTTGTATGTACACTATTTACAATGAAATCATTCAAAACTGCCTATCTAACTACTGATGTAGTGGATAGACAGTTCGATACACCTCATGTACGGAACATGGGATGTATGCTTCACTCTTTTCATTTATCACTTTTCATTAATCTGGAATCAATGACTAATGACAGGCTATGGACTAGTTTTTTCCAAAAAATAATGGTTCAATGGGTTCTTTAATTAATAGGAAAGAAGGGATTAGTTTTGTTGGTCAGAATGTAAGAAGTCTTTTTTACAAAAGAATGGAAGTTCAAAACGCCTTTAATAATGCTACATTTGTCTGTCTATGTGAAACACTATTGCACGAGGGCTATGATGACCAAATGGTGCAATGGAGAGGTTATAAGATTTATAGACTAGATAGGATAACTGGAAGTTGGGGTCGCCTTGCTTGCTATGTCTCAGAAAAATTTGCTCCATATGTAACTTATTGTAATGAACTGAGTATTACAAATGAAGATCTGGAAATAATGGTTCTACTGATTGATAAGCCAAATAATAGAAAAATATGTCTAATTAACGTTTATAAACCCCCACCGAAATCTACAAAAAAATTCTTTGATACGTTAATAGAAATAATTGAATCTGACCATATAGGAAATCGAGAAATCTGGATACTTGGAGATGTAAATGTTGATTTTAACAGTACTAATACAACTGACTACAAAATTATACAAAATTTTCTAAGACACCACGGATTGAGACAGTTAATTACACACATTACCCGTCCAAACTGGCGAGGAGGTACAATTTTAGACCATATTTATACAAACTCAAAACATGTTTCTTTTGCAGAAGTCCTACCGGAAAACATTAGTGACCATCATCCAATTATTGCATACCGTAGATTAAAACATAGAGAAAAATCCAAAATTAGCTTTGAAGGAAGAAATTATCGTAACTTTGTACAGGATGACATGAACAAATTTTTATTGGCCCAGAACTGGGATATTTTTTGGAATACTGATTCTGTTGATGTGAAATGGGATACAATACTAAATTATATCACGGACTACCTTGATGTACATTGTCCCATTAAGAGAATGACCTATAATGATAAAAAGCCCACTTGGATGAGTAAAGAATTACTAAATATGATTAAGCATAGACGTGACCTTTGCAGAAACTATTCAAAAACGAAAAAGCCAGAGGTGCTAAGGGAAATGCGAAGAATATCTAGGGTCGTGAGATACATGATTAAAAGGGAACGAAGTAAATATTGCATAAATAAACTTAATAAAACAAAAGGTCGGTTATCAAAGATTTAATGAGTCCTATAGACACGATTAGTGATTGTGAACTGAATCATGATGGGAAAATTATTAAGGGAGATGATGTACCAGTAGTGTTTAATCTTTTCTTTACTAAGATTGGCCAAAAATTGTTTGATGAAATGAATTTGGATCATTTTAAAAGACACGTCAATAGACTAACTGAATATGTAAGTGATTTGAACCTAGATGTATTTTTGAAATTCGATTCTGAAACAGTTGCCAAGGTGATTAAAGAAATTAATATAAGTAAAGGAAGTGGTTTGAATTCCGTACCCAAGACGATACTAATTGATAGCTTAAATACTTTGATTCTTCCCTTTGTTGATATGCTGAATTGTTCCATCGAATCACATGTTTTTCCAACATCTTGGAAAGTAGCAACTGCGGTACCTATCCCGAAAGTTGGTAACTTAAGATCTATCGACAACTGGAGACCCATTTCACTCTTATGCACACCGAGTAAGATACTAGAGAAGCTTATGCACAATATTATTTATAATATATTAGTAGATTCCGAATTGTTAAATGACAATCAATATGGTTTCCGTCCCCATAGGGGTACAGCAGATGCTATTTTCATGTTTGTTAAGAATTTATATGAATCAAGAAATAAGAAGAATGTAATTGCAGCCTGTTATGTTGATTTCAAAAAGGCTTTTGATTGTGTCCATCATGAATTATTAATTTTAAAATTAGAAAAGTTATTTAAAATGCCTAATAATATTTTAAAGTGGATTGTGAATTATCTAAACGACAGGAAACAACAAATTCGTATTAATAACTCTGTATCTGAACTGGCTGGTATTTCTTTTGGAGTACCCCAAGGCTCTGTATTGGGGCCTCTTTTCTTTGTATTATTTATAGATGACCTGGGCAAGTGCCTCAAACATAGTCGTTACATCCAATATGCTGATGACCTGGTATTCTATGTGGAAGATGTAAATTATCTTCGATGTACAGAGAAATTACAAACCGACTTAGACAATTTAGCAACCTGGTGTCTTGAAAACGCTGTAACTATAAATACTAGTAAGACTAAAGCGATGTGGCTAGGAAATCAAACACAAGTTAGTCAAGCACCTTTAATGAATCTCCAATTAAACAATGTAATTCTTAATGAATGTTCTAGATATAACTATTTAGGGGTTGACATTGACTGTGGTCTAACTTGGATACCTTTTGTTAACAAGCAGATTAAAGCGACAAGCTCTCGTCTATTTAAATTTCGAAAATTGCGTGACTGCTTATCACGAGATGCTGCGATTAATGTATATGTCAGTAGTGTTTTGCCAATTATAGAATACTGTTGTTTCTTGACAGATAGCTTCAGAAAATCGGACATTAACAGAATTGAAAAATTGCATAATCAGGGTATGAGGTGTGCACTTGGACCTGGAAATAACAGAACTCCTATTACTAAGTTGGAAAGTGAATGTAAAATTGCCTCATTAAGTATACGGAGACGAATCCAGCTTGGTTGTCTAATGTACAAGTATAGATATCGCACTGAATGGCTGGACTCAACAGACAGAATAACCAGGACTAATAAGAAAATTCTATTTAAAATTTATCTAACTAAGAGTACTTTAGTCATGAACAGTCCCTACCTACGTGGTGCAAGAATGTGGAACAGTTTGCCTCAAGAAGCACATCTGTGTAAAGCAAAGGATGAGTTGAAAAAACTGCTTTAAGTAACGATGCTGAGTACTATGTTTACAATTTTTGAACTAAGTGTACATGATTGTTGTTGTGATGTTTCATTACCATCTCATCCCATACATATATCTATTTGTTATCTCTTGTACTTACTTATAATCTAGTGCGACCAAGTTGTTATTGGAACATTTCTGTACTTGTTCTGCGAGTGTTCTGAAAAACTCACTATATGTGAGATGACACTCTTTACTCAAATAAAAAAAAATTTAAAAAAAATGAAATCGAGTTCAAAATATCTCACCCAGGTCCGCGAGGTTAATTTTAACCTCACTTTACGAAGTGGAGTATACATTTTTTTCAATAAAAATATGTGTGCTCTTGTTAAAAACAGCTTTTATCAATATGCTGACAACTTGGTTGTCTTCTCTAGTAGTGAGAATTATCTAACTGCTCAAGCTAACCTACAGAGTGATGTCAACATTGTTTCCAATTTGTGTCTGGTGAATGGCATGACTATTAATAAAGACAAGACCAAAACATCTTGGTGCACATCAGAGAAAAGGCTGTGTCACCTGCCTGAGCTAGTCATATCCTGTGATAATAACATGTTGGCGATGGTTATAAATCATTGGTACCTCGGTGTGACATTAGATAGTGGCTTAACTTTTAGAAATCATGTTAGGGAGGTGAAGAAAACTGTAGGCCGTGAACTCTTTAAACTGGGTAAACTGAGATCTCAAATTACTAAGGATGTTGCTTTAACTGTGTATAAATCAGTAATAAGGCCTCAGCTTGAATACTTTTCCTTTGTAATTGATTGTTCAACGAAATTGAGTTACTCCAGAAAATACAGAATAGGGCGTTAAAAATTGTACAATGTCGAAACATAAGATGACAGAGATCTTGTAATCTGCATGAAAGACTAAGTGTTGATTATTTGGATGCTCGCAGAAACATGCAGCTGCTCAGCGTAATTTTTAAGAGGTCCAAGAATGTAAGTTTTTTTTGGTCGTCCGCTGATCCATTTCCCGCTTCTCTCTATTCCGTGGTCGCAAAGCGTTGGGTGAAGAAGGGTACCACAACTTGTTACGCCTCGTCTACCTGCTACAAGAATGTAAGTTTGCTCGACATTACTCTCAGCAGAACGCGGAGTTCCAGTAAGTGAAATTCAAGTTGCCCCGTATTAACTGTAACCACTATTTTAAATCACCTATGAAGAGGGCTGTAGTGCTATGGAACAAGTTGGATCCAAAGATTCAATTATTGGATAACAAAAGGAAATTCAAACATGAGATTACAAAATTGTATTTGCACTACGAAACTAAAGACTAAGATGCCTAACATCGTTCATTATCACTATCATCATTGTTTCATTCTTATAATTGCTATTTCCTTATTTATATCTCTGTCGAGAGGTTACTTAGGTAACTTGATAATGTCCTTTTCTTTTTACAATACTTTTTTCTTGAAAAGGTGTCTTTCTATCTCGATGTACCATGTAATCAAGGGTCTCGCTGTTATAACTACAGTGGACGAACTTTCTTCGAAAAGCACTGTTTTGATGAAATAAAACAAATTTTAAAATTAAAAACCTAGCATGACATTCATTTTTGCCGCATCGATTACCTCGAATAACCGGGATTCTTTCTGAGACCGGCACTTCTCTGTGAAGCTATTAACATCTCGTGCTGTTTTTTTTTGTGTTTCTATCGAATTTTTACTTTCAATATAATCATGTAGTACTTGATCAGAAGTATCTTTGTCAGTGCCCATGTTTTCGATTTCCTCTGTGACATTTTCGACGTTTACATTTATGTTGAATACAGAAACGTTGTCATCCTCTGCCATTTTGACGGTGCTGAATGAGGGCATTCTGTGACATCAATGTTCGATCATTTGTTTATATTTTGTTAATTGTAAATAAAATAACCATACTTGTACTAAATATATGTGTACCTCGGCCAATGATTAAAACGGAAGCTCTCATAATATAACAGATGATTTATTTCTTGTGTGACATGTTCGTGAAATATTCGTCATAAACCACCAAAGTGAATTCTTGTTCATGTGTCAACAATCGAAAACCATCATATAAAACATCGTAGAGAACTGGAACAATACAAAACAGGTGGTACCTTAACAATAACCAGTTAACTACACTATCTTGTTGAAACTCTCATCGTAATACAACAAGTCTGCTTTGAATATACTCTACCCTTGGATTTGTCACTAATAATACTCATATGGTAGAATATGGTAAAACTACACAGACTTCTTTACTCAGTAGGGTGAAATAATATTCAGACACAGACTTTACTTGTTTGTACACCCTTTTACATACTTGAACATGGCTTTAGGCCTTAAATAATATAGAATAGCCTCATTTGGGCTCATAATCTACTCCATATAGGGTAATATTCACTCATGTCTTGACTCAATATACTTTTAGGCTCACATCATGGAGCAAGCATGTTTCAAGTAGTCACATGTTCAAACCAAAGTCATCTAATATGGGCCATAAACACATAATTATCCAAAATATCTTCATTACATAAATTCTGGGATACATCATTTTTATAATACATACCTCTGTAGCACCTCAAAGACCTTGGTAGTTACAAAAGAGGAGAACTTTGATTTCTCACAGCTTTCCACAGCTTTGATTTGGATCCCCTAACATGATGGGATGGGATTTCACTTTTTGTTACAATCACCAAACATAGAGAAAACATAGATCATAGATCATGACTCACAAAAATATGAATATTCAGATAGAAGTACACAAAAAATATGCAATCTAAATATATCAAAAATAACTCTCACACTGGAGAAATTAGACTGTAAACATGGCTCCTCAGAGCTAACAGGTCAAAGCAGGGGAACCCAAAACCAGTCCAATCTGAGCAAATTACATGGAATTTCATCAAACTACCACAGGATTACACTCAACAGGCACTGAGGAATATATTCTGATGTTTTTTGTGAGTTGACAAACAACCTTTTTCACTTTATTGTGAGAGATTCGCTCAAATCCCCTATCATCGCTCAGCTGCGCGATCTGTGCTTTTAATTGTTCAGTACAATATGATTCATTTTATAATTAAATATTATATTTGCACTTTATTTGTATTATTTTAACGTTTTGACTGATCGAACTCCTTTGTTTACATTTTCAGTCACTCTTCCGGTTCTGTTCCGCAGTGTCACCGCAACCTTACCATTCTGTGCCGGACTCTGGTGAGTTCGCTTTCCACTTGTTTCCTTGTTTAGTTAAGGATTTAATCATGTTGTATATATTTGTATCTGCCGAAAACCATGTCTAACGTTATTTTAGCCTAATACTACAGATACATTTGTGGTGACAGTGACTTTTGTCATGACTCGAGCAAACGTCCGCCATTTTTTATTTTGTCTTAAAACTGTACCATAGTCAAATACAGCACGGGAGTGGAGTAAAAGAAAAAGGTTTTTAGGAAATCAATCATATTTATATTTCAGGGTTATTATATTATTATAATTGAATGTTTTATGCTAATGAGTTCATGAGTATTCATGAGTATAATCGATGTATCAAAAGGTTCCTGTAAGAAGAATTTATAAGTGTATTGGCTATTGAGAGTACTTTGAGTTTATGGTAAATATTGGTACACAACAGAGAAAATACAGTAGTGACTCAGGCACACGATCCGCACTCGGGAGTACATGTGAGCAAAACGTTATCGGTGACTCAAACACACCACAGCAGCAGAATGTGAAGCCTCCTGCTGCGTGGGCGATGGAGAGAGTCATATCTTTAGCGCACTGTGAGTTGGGTAGTCTCCGTGAACATCTCCTGCTGACAAGACCACTGTGCACTCTCTCTCCGAGCACAGAGCATGCAGTGTCAGCACAATTCATCTGTATAGACAAAGCTACTCCAACTTTGCCAGGACGGTCTCAGTGTAGTGTGACTTGGAAAACAGACTCATCCAAGCTCACAGGAACATCTCCTGAAGTTAACAGCCAACCACATCTCAACTCCACATCTCAACTCTACATCCCATCTGGAGATGAGGAACATTGGACATGAGAACTGATAAGGTTAGGAGACTTTCTTGAACAAACTTGAGACCAAGTTTGGGACACTTTATTACTATACACCTATGGGCGAACGTCTATGATATACTAACCGCTGCTAGGGGTATCGTATAAATTCTGTTCGGGCCCGCCGTATAGTAGGACGTAGTGATTCTCATAGGCTTTATCATGTAAAAATATATGTCCCGCTGCTACAGACACGACGTCGCACTAACGTAAAAAAATCGAGACAGAGCGAGACCAGTGACAGTGTCAAAAACAAACAAACAAAATGGCGGTTCTCTCCCATTCATAACTTGAGAGACATTCTTAGCCTTACCTGTAACAAATGGAAGTGTCTACTGTCCAAATATCAGGGACCTGATGTATGGCGTTCACATCAAACCGTTTAAATAGCTTAAATCTGCGAGACTGATCGATATCAACAAGTCCGATCGCCTCCCGTTACGCTGCTTCGCATTGTCGACGTCATAATAACGTTGGCTACCAGAGTTCCAGGTCGTCCTGTGTCATACATTTCATAGTCCGCACCGCGTCGGCAGTTGCCGGGTTTTCACCCTCCCATCTCCCAGTGTGCAGTGAATGTCGAAGTCGTCGTATTCAAACGCCGATATCTTCTGTTTAAAGTGACCGATCTTCATCAAATTTGGTATGATTATAGGTTATGTATATGCGATACTCGTGTTAAAATTTCATATCTTAACTCTTACGGGAAGTGAAGTTCCAGCATCATCTGTTGCTACATATTTCAGAGACCGCTCCAAGTGGACTGTTGACGGGTTTTTACCGCTAGCGGGCCGTAGTGAATGGCAGTGATATTGTTCGTCAACGGGGGGTTGAATCCACGACCAGGAAAGTTAATAGAATGGCATTTTAAACGCGTAGGAGGTGTATAGTAATAAGGAAACGTAGTGACTGAGCCCGTACAGTGGCTGTTCTCGGTCATTTTATGAAAAAATACGGCCCTCCCGCCTGCGGCGTCGGGCCGTATTTTTTCATAAAATGACCTCGAACGGCCACTCGTACGGGCTCAGTAACCACGTTTTCTCATATTATTGGTGAGTTATGCCGTTTACCTCTGTTGTATGCCGTGCCATTATTCCTTGCATTGTGTGAGATCAAGACTAGTCAACCTGGGTGGTGTTTAGGAACTTACGAGGGAGAAAATAAATGGTCGTTCAATTCTCCTAGGCCCGATATTGTTTAATAACGGCTAGGAGAATTCCTCAAGGACAAACGGGGGGACAGGATCAAGAGTGAGGCATGAAATATTGTTTAACAAATTTGTCCCCCAGTGGACTATTGTCTTTCACATGGTCCTACGCTGTCCATAAATGGACAATTGCACGACACCTACAGGGGGTGTCGTACAGGGAGCGTGTACCTCTGTCCCTGGTAAGATATATTATATACGTTATACTACAACTGGTATATTACTATACACCTATGGGCGAATGTCGATGATATACTAACCGCTGCTAGGCATATCGTATAAATAACGTTCGGGCCCGCCGTGTAGTAGGACGTAGTGATTCCCATAGGCTTTATCATGTAAAAATATACATCCCGCTGCTACAGACACTACGTCGCACTAACTACATTATCGCGACATAGCGAGAGCATGGTCTGTGTCAAAAACAAACAAACAAAATGGCAGTTCTCTCCCATTCATAACTTCAGAGACATGCTAAGCCTTACCCGTAAGAACTGCAAGTATGTATTGTCCAAATATCGAGGCACCTGACGTTGGTCGTTCACATAATACCATTTAAATGGCTCAAATCCGCGAGACTGATCGATATCAACAAGTCCGACCGCTTCCCGCTAGGCCGCTCCGCGTTGTCGACGTCATAATTACGTTGGCTACCAGAGTTCCAGGTCGTCCTGTGTCATACATTTCATAGTCCACTCCACGTCGGCAGTTGCCGGGTTTTCACCCTCCCACCTCCCGGTGCTTAGTGAATGTCGAAGTCGCCGTATTCAAACGCCGATATCTTCTGTTACTACACATCGATCGTTGCCGGGTTTTTACCGCTAGCGGGCCGTAGTGAATGTCATTAGCTTTGTACAGGAACAGGGGCATTAACCACGGTGCAGGGAAGGTCATGAAACGGCGTTTTAAATGAGTTGGAGGTGTATAGTAATAAGGAAACGTAGTGACTGAGCCCGTACGGGTGCCGTTCTCGGCCATTTCGGGCCGTATTTTTTCATTAAATGACCTCGAACGGCCACCCGTACGGGCTCAGTAACCACGTTTTCTCATAATATCAAATAACAATAAAAACACGAGTAAATGTAGTGTGGCGAGGAAAGTTAACACCAGCCGAAGGCTTTATTATGGTAAATACACTCTGAAGTAAACCCCAGCTTTACATATTACAATACTGGGTAACTTGATTTTAAAGTTTTAATTCTTTTCAAGATTTTTAAAACAATGTGCTGACCCGTAGAATTCACAAGGCAGACTGATTATCAATGCTCTAACCAACGGTCAATAGAATATTGACGTAATAAATAATGACAGAATAATGGCAACGCCTAGGAATTTACCTAGCAATCGTGGTAGTGATAGGTAACTAGCCTCGATGGGCGTTAAGTGTAATTATATGAGTATAATAAATATTTATACTTACATATAATGATGGGTATAAGCAGTATATTTACACAATGGTGGCCAATATCCTTCATATACCTCCTGCTCCCAGGTTTTTTCAACGACGCAAAAATCCTATTAAGGAGTATCATCCAAAAACGTTTATAAAACGTTTTAGATTAGATAAAGATCGCGTCGGAAGGTCACTTAATATTGGGGCAGTTGACCATGTTTCTGCGATTAGACACCGATATAAACCCCATACAATGGGTGCTGAATTGACATGTCTAGACGAATGACTACGATTTTGCACCTTCCCGATATGTCTCCGATATTGACTTTTTGTATCAGTGCCATATCGGTAGGTCTAAATTTCTATCATAGTAGGTGGACGTCGGGCCTAAGACACCAAAATTTGTTCCCGATTCATCCCGACCGTCGGCTCGGTGAGAGTCGGGAATACATTTTCGATGTCTAATACCTATAAGACACCGAAATGTAGGCTCTTCCCGATGACACCTCCTCCTTTTATAACCTCGTAAAACAACCCTATTGAGATCAAAGACAGCGGCCAGGTGCCGGACCCGATTTATAATCGCCATGGCCTCCCCTACAAAACGATATAATGCACTTGTGAATCAGACTGAGGGATACACTTTTTAAATTGCATGCTCAGAATCAGTAACGATCTGTGAAGTGCGTACACCGGAATCTTAAGGTCGGGCATATCTGACATGGTAGTAATGCCCGACGCGTAGGGAAAAGCAATAAAATCGGGTCGGCGAAGTGCATACATCGACCCGATTGATACAGATTGTCACAGACACGATGGATCCGTCGCGGAAAGGTGGAATCGGGCACAGCCGTTGTGTCGGTGTCTTATAGGCTTTATATTGCAAAATAGTTCACACTGAGCGAGTAGAACCGCTATCCTTTCATTATAAATTGATTTAGTTTTATTCTTAGAAATTAATTAGTGGATTAATTAGATAGTTTTTTATATTTTTTTTCTGATAAAGATTAACTCATCTTTCTCTTGTTTATGAATATGCATAGGTAGTTTGTGATATGCCAGTTACTTGAAAGTGTCTTAAAGTTAAATGCGAAAAATATAAACTCTAATAAATGAATAAGTTGATAGACTGGAGATACATTACCAATATATTTTGATTTCTTCATATATCTACATACAGTTACCTGCTAAATACTTGAACAATGTTATAGGTAAAAAATAATTGCATATGATTTAGGAGGGGTATAAAACTAAATGATACGATGATTCCCTCACCACAAGAATGTGACACTGTGGTATACTATAGTGACACTGTGTCTGACATTGAGTTCAGTGACAAGACTGAGCGATAACCAGGGAGATGGTCGATTCAATTATGTATTTCGATTAAAACATTATATTTTAGATGTGACAACTGTTCAGGAATGGTCTAATATATTGTACTACCTTTAAAAGATAATTATATTATGAAAATATACTATAAATATTAATAAATCTTTATTTTATATTCTCCAATGTATCACAGAACTATGCACGGAAGTATCCGCAAGACTGAATACACTGGTGCCCTGCCGTGTCCCACGCTGATCTCCTTCCACAGAAGATCTGGGTCAAAGTTAGGAGAATTTACAGCAAGGAGAGGAGAGTCCATGCAGGACCTCCCTTATTAAATGATATTCACACGGGATCCTCCCCAATGTCCTCCCTCGCAGCTGTTCTCCTATCGTCCAGACGAATTCTCCCTCATAACTTCTTAAACAGCACCCTGGGTGCTGTTTAAGAAGTTACGAGGGAGAATTGGTCTGGACGATAGGAGAACAGCCGCGAGGGAGGACATTGGGGAGGATCCGGTGTGAATATCGTTTAATAAGGGAGGTCCTGCGTGGACTCTCCTCTCCTTGGTGTAAATTCTCCTAACTTTGACCCAGATCGTCTGTGGAAGGAGATCGGCCTCGGACATGGCAGGGCACCAGTGTATCCAGTCCTGCGCCTACTTCCGTGGATAGTTCTGTGATACGTTGGAGAATATAAAATCAAGATTTATTAATATCTATAGTATATTTTCATAATAGAATTATCTTTTAAAGGTAGTTCAATATATTAGACCTTTCCTGAATAGTTGTCACATCTAAAATATAATGTTTTAATCAAAATAAATAATCGAATCGACCATCTCCCTGGTTATCGCTCAGTCTTGTCATTGAACTCAATGTCAGACACAGTGTCACTATAGTAAACCACAGTGTCACATTCTTGTGGTGAGGGAATCATCATATCGGATCAGTGCGACATCTGGTGAACATTGTTTTGTTTTATACCCCTCCCTTTATATCATATTATATAACATTGTTCAAGTATTTAGCAGGTAACTGTATGTAGATATATATGAAGAAATCAAAATATATTGGTAATGTATCTCCAGTCTATCAACTTATAAATTCATTTATTAGAGTTTGTATTTTTCGCATTTAACTTTAAGACACTTTCAAGTAATTGACATATCACAAAATATCTATGCATATTCATAGACACTAGAAAGATGGGTCAATCTTTATCAGAAAAAAAGTTTTTAAAACTATCTACTTAATCCACTAATTAATTTCTAAGAATAAAACTAAATCAATTTATAATGAAAGGATAGCAGTTCTACTCGCTCAGTGTGAACTATGTTGCAATATAAAACCTATAAGACACTGACCCGACGGCTGTGCCCGATTCTACCTTTCCCCGACGGATCCGTCGGGTCTGTGACAATCTGCGTCGATCGGGTCGGTGTACGCACTTCATCGACCCGAATTCTTGATTTTCCCGACGCGTCGGGCATTACTACCATGTTAGATATGACCGACTCTCCCCGACCTTAAGATTCCGGTATACGCACTTTCTCCGATTGTTACCGATTCTAGTCCGATCTAGAAGTTTTTTATACCGATTTGTAGGGGACACAGAAGCGATTATAAACCTGAAACCCGTTTCCCGATATCTTAATTGGATCCAAAGTTATTAAACTTTGAATTATTTTCTATGATTCCACACCAGCCGCCTGTGGCTCACCCCGGCTCGGCTCCCGGCGGCTCTGTTTGATCTCAATTGGGTCGCTGTACAAGGTCATAGAATGGAAAGGTGTGATCGGGAAGCATTGCAAAGGGTATAAGACAGCGACATTCATGTTCCCGATTATAATCGGTGATCAGATCGGTGAGAATCTGTGGAAAATGTCGCTATCTTATGGGCTTTATACCCTTTGCCGATCACACATCTCCATTTTATGACCTTGTACAGCGACCCGATTGAGATCAAAGAGAGCCGCCGGGAGCCGAGCCAGGGTGAGCCACAGGCCGCTGGTGTGGATTCATAGAAAATAATTCAAAGTTTGATAACTTTGGATCTAATTAAGATATTCGGAAACAGTTTTCAGATTCATTATCACCTCTGTATCCCCTACAAATCGGTATAGGGCACTTGTAAATCGAACTAGGGGCTAGGTAGCATCGATATTCAAATTATTCAAAGGAAAAATTATACAATAAGTCAGATAAAATCGAAATTTTACACTGAGTAGAACAGAAATCCGATTCTCTATATGCTTGTGCCAACGCAATGACAGTATCTTTATCTAATCTAAAACGTTTTATAAACGTTTTTGGATGATACTCCTTGTTAGGATTTTTGCGTCCTTGAAAAAACCTGGGAGCAGGAGGTATATGAAGGATATTTGCTGGCATTGTGTAAATAAACTGCTGATACCCATCATTATATATTATATCTTACCAGGGACAGAGGTACAAGCTCCCTGTACGACACCCCCTGTAGGTGTCGTTTAATTGTCCGTTTTTGGACGACGTAGGACCATGTGGAGGACAATCGTCCACTGGGGGCTAAATTTGTTAAACGATATTTCATGCCTCACTATTGATCCTCTCCCTCGTTTGTCCTTCAGGAATTCTCCTAGCCCTTATTAAACGATATCGGGCCAAGGACAATCGAACGACCATTTATTTTCTCCCTCGTAAGTTCTTAAACAGCACCCAGGGTCTTGAATCTCACCACCTGAACATTATTGGTTGTTAAGATCTCATGTGAAGTCTACTTGTGACTTACCTACGCATTAACCATAATGCACACTGGAAGGAATGTGAACAGTTGTAATCGATTGTAAACTGTGAACAAAACTTGTTAAATATCTGAACCTTTATTTTATCTTTGACCTCTTTCCTATGAAGAAGACACGTTTAAATTGAGCAGATTATTCCCTGCATTAATTATCATATAATTAATAGTTTATTCAATTATTCAATATTACTTTATGGTATCTCGTTGTTGTTAGGAAGAAATGTTAGTGACTGGAGGCCTATCAGCACACTGCCCAGAGTCGCTCTACTCCCCACCGATCTTCATATTAATAATCAAACCTAATTAACATATTATAATTAGTGAATATTCATAATTGCGTACCTTTCTGTCTTGACTCCTATTGTGAATCGAAACTCTACGTATACCCCCACTTACGGTGATCTGAATCTTAAATGAACCATCATTCAGGTTGTCAACTCAATAGTAATACAAGAGCCTAAGGGAATATCTTCATATTAATCAATGCACGGAAATAAGTATACGATCCCCAGAACAAAACACCTAGTTATGCAATCAACATCTGCCAAGTATTCCTCTTGACTATTCTATGTACATATAGGGGGCATCTAATACTTTTTTATTATTTATTGATCATGAGTTCAAATGCACATTTGTTTATCAACTATGGTCTTGTATTTGTCAAGTAGGTTTGCGAACAGTATAACCTTATTCATCAATCGTTAGATCATATCAACAACATACATAACAATATTAATGAGAATAATGATGATAATGGTAATTGGTACAAAGATATGATAGAAGTTTTGTGTATTTATTATATACCTATGCACAAAGTCACTCACCATACTGTCTGATGCTGGGGGGTGCATTCGTATCGCATGTATTGCGCGATATGCCGTGTAGCTTTGTACTTCCGATACAGATTGCGTGCTTTGAGCCTAACTACGGCGTGCTTTGAGCTTACTCCGGCGTGCTTTGAGCTAACTCTGGCGTGCTTTGAAGAAATAACGCATTCTGATTGGCCGAGAGGCCGACAACATAAATCTGGGTGGAAAATTGCAAATGGCGGATGCCCTCACTTCACGTGTTCTGATGCGTATTACACGCACAACACAACTAGTTATCACATGTATCGACCAAATATCAAGGCAACTTACGTGTAGGATTCACCTGATACCGTTTAAATAGCTTAAATATGTATATTCGATCGATATCAACACAGACCCTCGCCGAGCGGGCGTCAACAAAGGAGACCGTATTCGCGTGACGTCATTAGCAGGGTTTCCCTACGCTCTGGGAAATCCCAATGATGACATCATCGGCGGCCACACTGTCAAGTCGTTAATTCGCATGTTACGATGCGTCTGACACGCGCAACAGAACGATTTATCACGTGTATTGACCAAATATCGAAGCAACTAACGTGTAGCTTTAACCTGATACTGTTTAAATCATGTACATATGCGATATTGAATGATAACATCACTCGCCTTGCCGACTTGACAGTGCCTCGGTTCGTAGCCATGGTACATGGTCACTCTCCGAAGCCGATTTTCCGTTCCCTTTAATCACATAAACAAACAGTAGTGATATGATTGGTGATGTAAGAAGTGAATCTGGGTAACTTTGCATTCTCCAATCGGAGTTCTGGCCCTTTCACGCTATCAATTTGAACTAAAAATCTGTTCGGAGAGCAAACTTGACTCGCGCAGGAGCGATTAACTTCCGATTAAGTATGGCGATGTACTTGCCGTGCTGATCGACAGTGAGAGTGTCAACAGAGTCGATTTCGGAGGATTATAACCAAAATAAGGTATATAATAATAAAAAAACACAGTGATGATGCCAATACGATGATACTTATTCTCGGAGTATAACAGAATTCGTTCCGAACTCGTTCTACTCGAACAAATTCTGTCATACACCTCGAATAAGTATCATCGTATAGGCGTCATAACTATGTTTTTATATACTACTGACACAGTGTGAAGAATTGGGACAATCTTTTGTATCATGCAATATTTTAAACTTTATTGATTACTTCAAACTACTGTCATACTCATTCTCAGTCACATCCACTTATTGGCATTACTAGGAGAAATTTCACATAATGCTGGAAACTGCATTTGTTCGGCACTTCATTCAGCTGGATTGATTGTGCATTTCATAGCACACTGCTCCTATACCTCAGAGATTTTTTGAATAAAATTCAGTGCGTGGGCGTCTGAGATAGATGTTATAATTGTGTAGCGGTTACCCTCTAGTCGTTGAGAGTGTATTACCACTCTCCGCGATCGTCAGTCGACCAGAGGTTCCGAGACTAGTCGCTACCCTGTACTTACCGTGCCAATACAGGTGGGTTCAGCTTTACCCACTGGAGAAGGGAGGGAGATACAAGATCTACCAACTACCGCTTAACCGCGAATAGAAAATCAGACTCCGGACAGTTTCAGTTCACCGTTCTTTTATTGTTGGATGGTATACACAATCCGTTGGTGTTGCGGGGCACCAACTAGCGCGGGAAGAGATACTGGTCTCTTCAACGTTGAAAGGTGTTTCAACACAACCTAACCAACTCGTGAGGCTCCAGACATTCACTCCATAAAGAGGCACCGTGAGAAGTCCTCTCAACCTGCTGTGGACTCGACCTTATATAGTGGCCGAGTTACGTAATGCGGGTGAACCCGCAGCATTTGCATACTGCGGGTCCGCTGGCCAATCCGCACAGCAGGGATCGGCACTCGCGCCACCTAGTTCTAAAGTGAAACAACGCTGCTCGACTGCCCTGACCCCTACATTACCCCTCCCAGCTTTTACGAGGGGGGACCTGCAACCATTGTATTGCTAAGAGGACATCCCGAAAAAGTTTAACAACTAAGTCGAGCAGTTCTGAATAAATGTCTAACCATTCAACGTTCACAAAGAATCTTTTTACTGATACCAATAATAGATAAAATGTAAGATGGGAAACTATGATATACTACACACATTCAGTGCTGAAAGAGGAAGACATATAAACGAGGTGATAATTATATATAAATAGGAGTAGCCTCGCTACCACCTTTAAACTGTATAGTTAAAAAGCATATCACCCGTAGCACGGATCTCTGTCGGCGTTCCTTGGCTTCCTTGGGTATTGGATGAGGAAGACTCACCGGTCCAGACCTACAAAGGGTCAGCCCAGACCAGCGAGCACCCTGTCTCCCACCATTCCGGAGTTGTAAGCCAAGGATAAGTTTCGAGCCAGGCAGACCCGTAAGCGTGGGGACCTGCTCAGTCCAGCCCCCTACTTCCGGGTGCCAGGCTTCCCACTGTCCTCCTCCTGGTTCAGCTCCAGCGTTGTTAGGGGGAGCAATTCCGCGAACCCCCCCCCCCCACCTTGTTGACTTCACATGGCCCGTCCTGCAGGTCATTGTTGTGAAGAGAGTAATACGTATAGAAGGAGAAAGAAAAAGATAGTCAAACTCATTTTCTTCTCCGTGTAGAAGTTCCCATCTCTGTTAAAAGTTGGTATCAGCATCCTTATAGCGTGGCGTGCTATATCCATTTCTTGGATAGGAGTTGTAAGAACCACTGAAGGCCCCAACCCCTATCCACACGGTGATTCACACTTCCCTCACTGGCAAAAGACCAAGCGAGTCCAGCGTGAATTACCCCACAGGGAACTGAAACCACTTGCCGAAGCAGGGTCTCAGCCCCCATATCTCTTCTTCGCTTTCCGCGGCGTCAAACCGGAGTTTAACCCGCGAAAAGCACCCCAGGCCGGAGTGTTTCGCAATGGGGCCCTACTACGGGGCTACCATCGAGAGACCCTTCAGCCTTCTGAAACTCGAGTTGTGCTGCGAAAATTCACCGCAGGGGTGATTCTCCACGGCCCAACCCGAGATCGCTTTTCTATTTTTGATCCCCCTGTACTACCCCTCCCAGCGACCACGGGGGCCGCTGATCGAAGCACCACTTATATGGGGGACCAAACCAGTCACCCTCTCCACCCGCAACTGAATTCAGGTGTGGGTGATCCTCAGTTAAGAACTGCTTGAGTTAATATCTGAGGAGCCGGCGGACGGACAGACACAGACGACTAAGGTTGAATGTGTCGATCCATCCTCTGTGGCAGGAGTTGTCCCGCCTCTCTCCATCCCACAGTGATACCGGGGAACCTCCGTGGGTTCTCTAGATTCAGCATAGGATGGACCGATGCTGCCTAACTACAGGCCCTTCAGCCAGCTGGCCTCTCGCCGGAACAACCGGGTTGTTCCTCGGCGGGATCTTCAGCTGGAGGGGCAACTGTAGTTGACGGGGTAGCGGGCCTCGTCGCAGCAGCCTGCTGACCAACATTTGGTGGGGGACTAAGAGGGTCTGTGACCCGGAACCTAGCCATCACCGCATTCAGGTCAGCCGTACTGATGTCGTCAGCGATATTGGGAGAATCCCACGTTACCGTTGAGGTGAACGGCAACGGGGGGAACATAGTTCCAATTTCTTCCAGCTCCTGGCCAAACGAGACTTCCTGCTGCCGGGGAGGCACGCTAGCTGGTCTCGTTCCGACCCGGGTCACTGGCGGGGGCTGCCTCAGAGAAACCTGTGGAGATTCCAAGAAACTTCCACCGGTACTCTGAGACCGGTTGCACGGAGCAGTCTCCATGGCTAAAGCCTGGGACGACTGTCCATCTAGGGCGTAATCCCTCTCGGGACCCCAATCCAACAATGCGCCTGCTTGCTGCATTGTCAGGTTTGGAGTCGACACAAAGTCGAGATACCGCCCCCTTCGACGTTGATGTAACAACCAGGCTGCTTCCGCACCTGCGATGTTAGACGGTTCAACGTCGAACATGCTCACCCCCATTACAGTGCGACACTTGTAGTCGTACTCCTGCAGGGCGAGCTCTGAACGCGCCAACCGACAGAAAACTGTCGCAACGCGAAGTTCAACTTTTCCTTCTGGAGGATGTTGTACTTCTGGTTGGAGGCACTTCCACACGGGTAATATACCACGTGTTTGCGGAGCCCTCGTCCTGAAGCCACTCTTCGTCATCAGACACGCCATCTTCCCCTACCGGTTCCGGTAGCCAATGGCGGTCTTTGACGCGGAGGTCCTCTAGACACTTAGCTTTACGCCCAACCTGACAGCTAGGTAGCTTGTGGGCCACCTTGCACTTCTGGGCGCGCTTAGCACCGGGAACGAAATCACCGGTATCACTGTCGGTGCGGAAACGCGGGCAAGACGCTTTGCATCGTCAAGATCCATGATCTCGCCCCAATCTCCGGCCCGCCCACAGTTGTCCACCACAGCGGATTCAGATTGTTCATCTGAATCTTGTGATGCACTCTCGTGCGGCTGTCAAGTTGACGTAGACGCGGGTTTCTCCGAGCCCGAAGACCCGGCCCCCTTCGTCTCCTTGCTACCACTAGGTTTAGGATCCGAAGATCCCTTGCCTTTAGCAACAAGCTTGCCAGCACTGGACATACCTACTCCTTTACCTTTTCCTCCCTTGCGGGAGGAGCTGGAGTTAGAGCGCTCATCGCGGGCCGCTTTGTCCGCTGCAGCTTTTTGCTGCAGCGGCTTCCATGGCCGCGCGAGTCTTGCGTCTCCCCCTGTGGGTAGCGGAGCTACTTACTGGCCCTTCAGCCGGTTTATCCTCCACGGAGGCAGGTTCCGTCGACTTTTTAGCCGGCTTCTCCTTCTCCGTGGCACGCCCTTCAGCGGCCTTCGCTGCTTCCGAGGAAGTAGCCGGCTCCACTGACTCCGTGGAGGTACCAGGGGTTTTGTCAACCTCCATAGCACTCTCCGAAGCGGCGGGCGTATCATGGCTAGTAGCCGGGGCTGGAGGTGCCCGTACCCAGAGCTCTTTACATGGGAAAGGTCTAGTTTCCCGCCTTTCACGGAAGCAACTCGCCCAGAGCTTTCAGCCAAAACTGATGTCTTAGGCGAGCCGGGTCCTGCCTCTGCCACCGAAGTGGAAGGGTCGGACTCTCCGCGCTGTGTTGACTGGGTGTCGTCTGGACCGGAATCCAGAGCACCCGAGTCGCCACTGTGGCTATCCCCAAGGGAATCGCCACTGCCCAGGCCGACAGACGCACTGTCTCCCGAGCTCGCAAGGCCCTCGGCCGGAGCTGAGTCCTGCGGGACCACCTCTTCCTCCTCGGGAAGGGCGGCCTCTTCTCCGCGTTGCTCAGCCAGGCTGAACGCAGCGATACACTCCAGGGGCGTCACGGGGACGCCACTTGGCCAGAGTGATCTGCTCTCTGAGAACAAGGCCTTATATATGGTCAGTTGACCCCAATTAAAAGAGGTCATTTCCTCGACCAATGAGAGGTGTTGAGACGTTCAACATCCGAGCAACTCCACGCCCCCTCGACCGTGAAGTGATCAAAGACGCCGTTATGCGTCATTTGATTCGTTCCTTCACACTCTCCCAGCGGGTACAGACACCGGCCACGCTTCACTGCGCCAAGCCGAGTCTATGCCCGTGGGGGTTTCCAATTCCATCTGACCACCATTACGCATCTCAAGAAGGTATAAGTTGATGATCGAGAGATTAAAAACCATCAAATTAGAACGTTATGGCGAATAATGCAGCCTCTGGAGGGCCCTCTACAGGGAATCCCTTCGAGCAACGTCGGGACTGCTGTCATAAGTCCGTCTTTTATCAGGTTTCAACCGTCATCGCGTTCAATCAACCAACCCTAGGACTCGCAGGTTTGGTCAGCGTTTGCTTCTCGTTGTGTTCTTTTCGACAACAATTCCGCACCACTACTCTTTGTAGTTGACCGCAGCTTTGCCTCATATTCGGGCGCTGCGGCGGGTGGTTGAAATGTTTTCCAATTCTCTTTTCATTTTTACTGATCTTACATGTTTCGTATACATAGAATGATCAGTAGGGCCTTTGTAGTCCTCCGCTTCGGGCTTCAAATCCTCCCAGTCTTTCTCTCTCGAGTCAGACGGGGGTATCTTTACCTTACGTGGACGACCCGGCTTCCGCCGTGTTGGCGGAGGGCCCTTGCAACTCTTACCGGCTTTGACTCGGGACTTCCCTGCCCTGCGAGCGGGCTTCGCTGAAAGCGGTACCGGCTGGGGCGGGGACTCCGTGTTATCAGAGCCAGCTCTATTGCGCATACAGTGCCATGCTCTCAATCGAGCAACATGCGACTTATAGCGTTTCCGTGTCCATTCGTCTTCGATGACTACTGTCATTTCTGACAGCACTTCAACTATTACAAACGGACCATCCCAGTTTGGGGCGAGTTTTACGTTCACTAACGGTGTATGATATCGTATCACTCGGTCTCCAACCTTTAGTCGGACATCATGTCCCGACCTCTGCCACTCCGCGGCTTTCTCTAGGCCTGGCCCTGCTCGGTAGTAAGCCTCCACAAAGCGTTCCCGAAGTTTTTCCACGAACCCTATAGGGCAGGGTATCTCAGCGGATACTCCCGTCACCCCATAGACAATGTCTGCGGGCATCACAATCTCTTCTCCGAAGACAAGTAGATTAGGTGAAAACCCCGTACTAGAATGAATAGTGCCATTGTAAGCATGTGCTATAAATGGTGCTAACTCATCCCAGTCACTGCGGCTCTCATTGACCATAGTGCGCAAGCATTGTATCAACGTTCGGTTGAACCGCTCTACCATCCCATCTGATTGAGGACGGTACGGATTGGTGCGTGTTTTCTTTATCTCTAATATTCTACACATTTCCTGCCAGATTTGAGATTCAAATTCTCTCCCCTGGTCGGAAGGTAAAATACTCGGAGCTCCGAAACATAGCACCCAATTCTTCACAAGTGCCTCCGCGCAGGTAGCAGCTTTGTGATCTTTCATGGGATAGATCTGCACATATTTTGTGTAGTAATCCATCACCACCATCATGCACGTGTTGCCGTCATCGGACTCATCGATACCAGATATGATATCGAGAGCAATGTGGGCAAACCAGACTCCAAATAGCTCTTGTTGTAAGGGCATCTTCCCTATGCCTTCGCCGGGCTTAACCCTACAACAGACTGAGCATTCCAGAATCCATTGCTCTATGTCGGCGTTCATTCCGGGCCAGTAGTAATGTCGCTTTATTTTAGCGGCAGTCCTCTTTTTCCCGAAATGTGCCGAACTTCTATGCTCATGGCACAGAGTCAAAAGCCCAGGACGCAGTGCTATGGGTACAACCAACTGTAAATGTCTCCTTACTGGACACATTGTGGTTCTCATCCTATATAACATGTGATCCCTCACAGTCAACTCCGCCCATTTACTACAGAGTATCTGAAACTCCCGGTTCTCAATTGAGAGTTCTTTTCCCCGTGGTCTATGGAGGCCATTCTTTACCAGTTTAATCAACTGGGACATATCCGGATCACTCTGTTGAGCTTCACGGGTCTGTTCCAGTGTCCACTGATAAAACGCGGGATCAGGATTACCCATCTGGTGCAACGCAGCCAAGATAGCATCATGTTCCCCACAGTCTACACAGTCGGGTCGCCCACACTTACGCAATGGTCTCCGGGAGAGACTATCCGCGTTAATGTGTGATTTACCGGGTCTGTGCTCTATCTGGCAGTTCTTGAGTCCGAATTCGGATAAAGCTGCCAGTCATCTTCCGATCATTCCTTCGGCATCTTTCGGTAAGTTAAAAAGCCATTTCAACGAATGATCCGTACGTAACGTGAAATCTCCACCTCCGAGGAAGTGTCGATATTTCCTTACGTATACTACTACAGCGAGAAGTTCTCTCTTTGTAGTACAGTAGTTCCGTTGTGCCTTATTCAAGCTATTACTTGCAAAAGCAGTGGGAACCTCTACTCCGTTCTGTATCTGTGACAGCGCCGCTCCAATACTGTCATTGCTTGCGTCAGTATCAAGGATGAACCAACCCTGAGGCAATGGATAATGGAGGACCGGAGTCTCTTCAAACTTTCTTTTTAGTCCCGAAAAAGCTTCTTCGGCCGCGGAATTCCATAGGATATCCTTAGACTTTCCGGCTTTGTCTTGGACTACATACTGTTGCAAAGCATGGGCAGTTTCAGAAAAACCCGGGATAAAGTCACGATGATATGAACAGAATCCAAGGAAAGATCTCACTTCTTTTATATTCCGGGGTCGAGGCCATTTGGCCACTACATCCAACTTGGATGGGTCAGCACGGATACCATCACCCGCAACTATCCTACCCAAGTACTCCACTGAGCGTTTGAACAGTTTACACTTCTGAGGTTTGAGTTTCAAGCCGTAAGACTCTATACGTTCAAAGACCTCCGCTAGGTTATTTAAACATTGTTCCACAGTTTTCCTGAAAACAATTATGTCGTCTAAATAAACCAAACATTTCTTCCACTGCAAGCCTTTCAGCATCTGATCCATCATGGATTCAAACGTAGCTGGGGCATTGCAGAGGCCAAAGGGCATTACTGTAAATTCATACAGCCCTTCGTGGGTAGTGAAGGCAGTTTTCGGCTGATCCTCACAAGCCATCTTTACCTGCCAATATCCGGATCGGAGATCCAAGGTACAAAACCATTGGTTCCCTCCTAGAGAGTCGAGACTCGATCCGTGGTATTGGATAGGCATTCTCCCGGGTGATACTGTTCAGTTTTCTGTAGTCAATACAGAACCGGCAAGTACCATCCCTCTTAGTAACCATCACCACAGGGCTGGCCCAAGGGCTTTCACTGGGTATGATCACTTCTTGAGAAAGCATTTTCCGTAACTCCTCTTCCAAAGCTTCCCGCTTTATGGGCGGTAGTCTCCGGTAGGGTAGTCTAAATGGAACGTTTCCCTCTGTATCAATGTGGTGCTCTGCACGATCAGTTCTACCCAATGGGTCTCCTGGCCTAGCAAAGATCTTATTCCACCTTCCTAGCATAACTCTTAACTCCCGTTGCTCCGCACTCGTTAGGGCGTCTGCAGCAGTGATCAGAGTTTCTAGGGTATCGTGCAGAACTGCAAACCCGGGATCTTTTTCCGAGTTCGTGTTCACGCACCCAATCTTCACCTCTCTCGGGTCGTTGTCGATAGGTGAAATACCTAGAGGACGGACCTCCACTGTATCTACGGAGTTAGCCAATATTACTCGGCCAACAACGTCGCCTTTCTTCAACACTATCCTCCCCGTAGTATGATTACTCACGGGTATAGATCCGATCCGAGCTCCACCCATAAGGGTGTCCCAAGCCTGTAATCCTTTGTCTGGGAATAACATCGGGTCAGGCTCAAACATAGCATCTGCCAACGGCAAGTCACCTTCCCCAGCCATTAGCACATTCACCATCTGCTGAGGGGCGATGCTTACATCCTGCCTGACAGAGACCACTGAAGAAATCTGTCTACAGGAACATTCTACTTCCAGCTGTTCCGGGTGTTTAATCCGAAGCAGGCCTTGCTGAAGGTCCAATGACACTCCATACAACACTTGGAAGTCTATTCCGTTTATTCCATTCTCTTCGATATCACTGAGTATGGGACTCCACACTAATTCAGTGTTACCTACTGAGATCGGAATAATCACTTTGCCGTAGCACTTCAACGGAGTACCATTAGCAGCCCTTGCACTTGCTTCCGAAACTTCACATTCCAGATCAACACAGAACGACTTGCTCCAGTATCAACCAACAAATCTACTTTCAACCCCTGAATTCTCACAGGTACATACCATCGTCTCCCTCCTAGAGGAGAAGGCTGCTGAATGAACCGGGAAATACCATCGAGGGTGCGGAGGTCCCATCCACACTGGCGTAACCATTGTAAACAGGGATGTTTCAGAGATAGATAGCGAGAACAGATTGTAGCAATCTGACTCGAAATCTCTTCCTCTCTGGTCCGAGTAAGATTCACTTTACTCGCTGGTTCTCCAGTTTGTGTACTCAGGCGTACAGTTGCTGGGGCTACTGTTTCTCCACTTACCGTAGCCCTTTCTAGTTTACCGGATCCTCATGAGGGGAAGGCAAAGCTAGGGGACTGTCTGTGGTTTCTACAGCAGCCAGCTTCTGGGGACATTCCAGAGAAATGTGCCCAGTCTTTCCACACTGCCAACAACGTCGAGTATCTAATTGGTTTTTCTCCAATTGCGATAACCTTTCGTTGATCTGCAGCAACAACTCCCTCACAGTAGGTGATTCCTTGGAATCCTTACCTACGGCCTGTTCTGTCATCTGAGGGTTCCCATTCCTGGGTCTCCCTGGATCCAACCGGCCACGGCCCCTACCGCGGAAACTACGGCGTCCGAGTACCATTGACCGTACTGCGGAGAGTACATCCTCCATTTCGGGGTCGCTGGTTTTTTCGGTCGTCAACTCACCCTGTTCCCAGGATGGCGTTAGCATGGCAACCCGGGTTTTACTCACAGGTTTTCCATACTGTCCGAACAGGGCACACCTTTGTTCATAGGCGTCCACTATTTTCAACACCTGTATGAGGGTCATACCAGGCTCCCATTTCGAGACCACCTCCGTACGGATGTCCTCGTCTCTGAGACCCTTCACAAACTGAGTTTGTAGATCCTCATGCAGTGCCGGTGAGTCCAGTCGAGTACCGGGGTAAACCTCCATCAGCAATTGCTGTAAGGCTAACCCGTAAGCACGGGCGGACTCATCTTTACCCTGTATCCGACTTAGAAAAGTCGAACGAGGGTTCAGCGTTACTAGCTGTCCACAGTAATAAGACGCCACTTCTACAAGGGCATCCCATCCATGCGTAGCTGAACGTCGGTAGGCGCGTAAAACAGCCTCTCCGGGTCCATCGCGCAACGCTCTCATGAGGTACGGTAGTGCATCGGTATTATTACATACCTGTAGCCGAACGTCAGTGAAATACTACCCGCTCACGGGGGTGTAGTATATCGCGATGCCGGCCCACTATGGTGCGCTTCGTACTGCAAGATTCTAACGTGTATGTAACTAACTCGCCGCAACGCGCTAGGCATGCGTATTCGACGTCATCGCGATCAAAAACAACATGGCGAATGTCGTCGAATCGCGACTTGAAACTCGCGATACAGGCCTCCCGTAACAACTACAGGTTCCTAATGACCAATCGTTGAGGTAACTAACGTGCGGCTCTCACCGGACACCGTTTAAATTGCTCAAATATGCTAAATTCATCGATAACAACAACACGATCCGCAACGGGCGACTCACAGACACGCTGTGGCTGGTTCCTGGCGCCTCGCCCTCCACACACGCCGAACGCTCTCCAATCGTATCTTCTGCTAACCGCACGCTTACCAAATAGAGACCAAACATCCGCTGGGCGAGTGACGGCCTATCGCGCATGCGCGAAACACAGATCCTCCGCAACTTCCGGTTCGTAGCAGACAGTGTCAACATGGAGTGGTTGTGACTTAGGAACTCGATAAATGGCGTGTTTCTGATCGAATTAAGGTATGTAATAATAAGAAAACGTCCTGACTGTGGGCAGAACCATAGGGTTAGTTCTCGGTCACCTATCGCGGAAATGTCCGCGATAGGTGACCTCGAACTAACCCATGGTTCGCCCACAGTAAAGGCGTTTTTTCCTGGTACTCCACCCATTGCACTGGACATCCTCACAGAACCCGGCAAACCAGAGCTCCCACACCATTCCTTTACCAAAAGGCTTCGGAACGATGGCATTGCGTCTGGCCGTTTCTGCCGGTCTCACAATCGGGACATCTCTAGCTTGTGCCAGAGATCGATTGAACACCCGATCTGCGTAACTCTCCGCAAGCACAGGGTTTAGTCCTAATTCTGCTATCGCGGAATTAGACGGTACTCCCCTATCACTAGCATGCGTAGAGTCTCTCAGAGAATCCGTTGGGGAAGCGAAGTTCACCATCGGAGGTCTCCGATCTATTCGTGGCGGCGTATATACACGAGGACCCGTTGCATTCCCTTGTGGGGAGTATACGTGATCCTTGGTCACACTCTGCCAGCCTGGCGGTGGAGTCCTTCGGCTGTGCAAGCAGCCAAAGATCCTGGTCACGGCACCAATGTAGCGGTTACCCTCTAGTCGTTGAGAGTGTATTACCACTCTCCGCGATCGTCAGTCGACCAGAGGTTCGGAGACTAGTCGCTACCCTGTACTTACCGTGCCAATACAGGTGGGTTCGGCTTTACCCACTGGAGAAGGGAGGGAGATACAAGATCTACCAACTACCGCTTAACAGCGAATAGAAAACCAGACTCCAGACAGTTTCAGTTCACCATTCTTTTATTGCTGGATGGTATACACAATCCATTGGTGCTGCGGGGCACCAACTAGCGCGGGAAGAGATACTGGTCTCTTCAATGTTTCAACACAACCTAACCAACTCGTGAGGCTCCAGACGTTCACTCCGTAACGAGGCACCGTGAGAAGTCCTGTCAACCTGCTGTGGACTCGACCTTATATAGTGGCCGAGTTACGTAATGCGGGTGAACCCGCAGCATTTGCATACTACGGGTCTGCCGGCCATACCGCACAGCAGGGATCGGCACTCGCGCCACCTAGTTCTAAAGTGAAACAACGCTGCTCGACTGCCCTGACCCCTACAATTGTATGTCAGTCCCCAACAGTATTTTGGAAAATGAACATAATTTTGGGGGTTGGAGGTTTACAGAAGATGCTATGTTTTCGAAATTATTATTTCAATATGCAAAAATGTCACCTCATACAGCGCCGCCCATAATTGACATCATGCAGCTGGGGGAGGAGTGTGTGTCGGTGGGTCCAGTTTCCACGACCAACAATAATAAGCGGTATATATATATATGATGTTATTGTATATATATATACAAAAATTTTAAAAACCTCTAAGTCAGTAAAAAATTACTTCGTTGCATCAGAGGGTTGCTCAAGAAAACTTTATAACATTTTTCATACCACAGATTCTGAACTGCGTAGAAAAAAGATGGGACAGGGCAGCAAGACTGAATGTTGTTGTCAGTCTCCGTACTTAGATATGTCAGCCTCCACACACGTCGCCATCATGCGCATCTCAACCCTGGAAAATCTTGTGTTTTGAGCTTGCATCTTTAGTAATAATAGTCTGGGGAGTTTTATATTTTCCCCAACATATCATCATTACCCTATCCCTGGATGAAAGGAGAGAAGCAGTAGCTGGGAGAATAAAATTTTATTTAATTTTATGCGTGGTAAAAGTAATAAAATGTTTATGTCGACCTTATTGGACGACATATGAAATAAGGTTATGAATATGAGTACAATAATATATATAATATAAGTGATAATTGACAATAAGAGTATTTGGTCAATTATGGTGATAACAATAGAATATTGTTATGAATATGATATGATAATATAAAAATACCCCTACATGAGTAGGAAAAGAGAAAGAAGGTTGTGGGTGGGTGGGACGAAAAGTGTAGTACATGCGTACTGTATGAAGTGAAGAGTAGAAGTGAGGTGGAAGCGAGTGTTGAGCGCACACACTTTGATGCATAGTGAGTGTGAAAGCCACAAGGTGGCAGGAGGGGTGCCCGAGAGGCGCGACTAGAGGGGGACACCAGAGGGGGCAATGACTACCCCTGAGCATAGCCCATGAGTAACCCATTACCCTATCCCTGGATGAAAGGAGAGAAGGAGTAGCTGGGAGAATAAATTTTTATTTATTTTTATACGTGGTAAAAGTAATAAAACGTCTATGTCGACCTTATTGGATGACATATGAAATAAGGTTATGAATATGAGTACAATGATATATAATATAAGTGATAATTGACAATAAGAGTATTTGGTCAATTATGGTGATAACAATAGAATATTGTTATGAATATGATATGATAATATAAAAATACCCAAAAATCCATAGAACTGGTGAGGGTGGGAGGGTTGAGAAATAAGTTCAGTTTTTGTTTATAGATTGTATCAAGGCCATGTTGACGGCCCCTGGCATTGGTGGCCTTGATGTAGGTGCGGTGGGCATTTGATCTCCAGCCCCCGTACTGCTGAATTGAGATCTCATGCACACCCGCCTGGAATGCCTGAGTGGCGGCTGCCTTCCTCAGGCTGTGGAGGGTGTATTTCCCAGGTGCCTGGCCCGTAGCCTCGAGGGCTTTCCGCCATTCGTTTCCTAACGTGCGGGTGGTAATGGGGGCCCCATCCTCGAGCATGAGGAACGGGTCCTCACGCCTGTCCGTAGGGGCGGCTCTCATCATCGCACGTATAGTCCGTACCGGGCAGAACCGTGGGTCCGGGTTGGCACTTAGCGTAATGGCCTTCGACTCCCCAACGTGTTGGAGATTCTTGGCTGCCTTGATGTTCACGTTCACCTGATTTGCAGTAATCGTCACATTGCCACGTGAGAGGTGGCGTACGGGGTTGTATGCGGCGGCCGATGGTAGGGCGACCTTGCTCTGCCTCAGCACCACATAGAAGATGAGGAGGAGGCCGGCCCAGATGCATAGGTGTAGGTGAGACTCCGACAGAGTCCTGAGGAAGGCCTGGAGGACCTCCATTGGAACTGGAGGCTTGATGTTCGGCTGGTAGCTTTTGTTTCGCTTCATAGCCTCGAGGGCCCTCTTTACTCTGAAGTCCTCCGTTGCTTGCACGTTCCCCCCGGACAGCCGTAAGTGAGACCGTACATGTTAGATGTGGTTGGAAACGGTCGCCGGCGAGGGGGCGTGGTCCGCGATGTACTCAAGGTACGCCGTAATAAAGCTGACTGTGGGTGCCTGCAGATCCCTCCCCATCCGGCGGCAGAACGCGAAGTACATGGAGACGGCCGACTTCAGGTTGGGGACCGTTCCTGGGGCACGTGCCTCGGACTGCCGCGCAGACACCCTCGACTGGAGTGAGAGAAGCGCCAGATCTACAGTAGAGACGGAGAACAGGCACGAATGAGGCATGGGTGCACGGGAAGACTTCAACAAGCAAGTGAAAGTTCATAAAATAAGACGCTTAATCATAGTCCCTCGAGGTCAGGTGGGCTCTGCTGAGGGCATCGGCCACCGTGTTGAGGACCCCGGGGACGTGCGTGTACAAGAACTCGACTTGCAGTTTGGCCTGAACAATCCAGGCTTGCCGGGTACATTCGGCGAGGACGGAGTTGCGTGCCCAGCCGGTGGTGAGTACCTGGACAGTCCCCATATTGTCACAAAATATTTCCACACGGGTCCCGCGGTCCCGGTCCGTGAGGAAAGTCTGCATTGCGTGGATAGTGTTGAGCGCCTCGAGCTCGGCGATACAAGATATGGGGTCATCGATGGGGGAGACCTGCCCCGCGTAGGCGAGCCTGCCGTCAGTGCCTCCGATCCCTGTGAGGCATGCATCCACGATGAGGCACTTCGTGGGTGGTCTGCGGGGAATGAGGGTGTCTCTGTTCCACCCCTCAGCGAATTGGAGGAACCAGGCGATGTCCTGCCTCATATCCGAGGACACGTTGATATAGTAGCCCTTCATTTCCTGGAGTGCCTCCAGTTACTTACTGACGAACGGTCGGGCCGGGCGTATGCATTTGGATAAGTGTAGTACCTTCCCGAGGACCAACTGCAGTTGTCTCTTGGTGAGGGACCGCTTCCGGGAGACAGTCCTCACTTGGTCCCTGACATCCTGCAGTTTGTCCTCTGGGACGGAGAGCATCATCCGAGCAGCATCAATGTTAATCCCGAGCCACGTCACGGTTTGGCTTGGTGCCTGCGCCTTGTCTCTGGCCTCAGGAAGGCCGAGTTCCCTGAACAGATCCTGATGCTGATGCTGAAATCCGAGGCCACCTTCACCGGGTCCGAGGAGAGGATTATCAGGTCATCCAGGTACATTGCCGCCTCCACCTCTTTGGATTCGAGGATCTGAACAATGGTCTCAGCGATACACTGCATATGGTAGGAGGAGGCCCGGGCACCAAATGGCATCGCGGTATCGCAGAAGTACCCCTCCTCCCACTCGAAGCAGAGCAACGGCCAGTCCAAAGGATCACACCTGAAGTTCTTATAGGCTCTCGAAATGTCTATACTCGACATGTAGCTTCCGGGCCCCGAGGCCACAAGACGTGTCACGAAACCGTCGACAGTAGGTAGCCCGTGCTCGCGTTCCTCCCAGTACACAGACTTCTTGATGATGTACAAGTTCACGCTTTTGTCCCGTGGATGAGTCATATCCGTTAAACTCTGCGTTCTGTGGTCCCCCGCTTCTCACATGTCATCAACGGCAACACGTGACACCAGGATGAGAAGGGGGCATGGTTGAATGGTCCCAGCATGTTGGAATGTAGTCATTCCTTCTTGATGAATCTGTCCACCTCAGCTGGGTATCCCGTGGTGCTGGGATGGTTGGGGATACCCTGCGTGTCGGTGACGGGACCGAGGTAGCCGAGGGAGAATCCGAACCTAATGAATTCCAGCAATTCAGACTTGCCCATGAGGTCGGACATATAACGGTCCCAAGCATCCAGGTTGAGATCCGTGTTGAGCTGAATCCTGGCCCCGAGGGCGTTTGGCAAACCCGTGCGCCTCACTTCCTTGTATATGTATGCGTGGCCCGGGGGGCCGGGCCCGGTGAAGCGAGGCCACGCCTCCTGGCGGTGGTCAGCGAATGCCTCGGGGTCGGTCCGGACCCGGGGGCCAGGACTCAGGTCTCGCACATTTCTCTAATTGAAGCAAAGTTGGGAGTGTAAGTCTCTGCCTGGGCGGTAGGGTGAAGACCAGATGCAGTAACATTATCACTCCGCGGCGGTTGAGCTATGTCCATTTCCTTAGGGGGCAGGTTTCGCCCCGTGTTGTTATTGTTGTCACTTCGCATGTGGACTGCATGTGGAGAGGTCACCGTGAGGGGTGTGACGTCACGCCTCTTGTACTTGATGACCCTGTCCCCCAGCGACTCTGTGCGTGCCGGTGCACGTGTACTGGACATGGGGTGCTTTCCACGCGCCTCGCCTACTGGCGGGGCGCGTCCGGTCCGTTTTTTTAACCCTGTGTTTGCAGATCAGTTGAGCATACTGCGTGTCCGGCCTGGGATGTCCTGCGAGGTGCGGGGGTTGGGGTAGGTTGAGTGCTGTTGTACCCTACCCCCACGGACAACTTCCTGTTACAGGCATGGAGGGAGTGGGTACACATCCTGCCCACCGAATCACAAAATGAACAGATGTGTAGCCATTTCACCCCCCCCTCCTGGTGGCCGTTGTGCTGCCTACATCCTCTGTCTGAGTTATAGGCACTGCAAGGTACCTCCTTGCTACCGTCATGGTCGTCATTGCTAGCTGTACGCGCTCGTCCTGTATGCGAGTATGGTCTCCCCAGTGGAGGCAGCCTGCCTCCACCTGGTCAAACATGTGGTTTGACCAAGGGCGTACCCCGGCCCACGGTCTTGACTGGGCATCCACAGAGACCTGGTGTAAGTGACGATACATATCCTCACGGTCCAGCGGCTCCATGGCTCGGTCATCCTGAAGCAGGCCCAGAAACGCACTTATGTACTCCAGAGGCCCGAGGTTGCCTCTGATCTCCAATTTCTGGGCGATGGTGTAGGTACCCTCACGTTCAATAAACATATACAGTTTTGAAATGAGTTTTGTAATAGTGAGATCGGAGGCAAGCTTACCGGCCGTGCGGTCATGACGGATGGCCTCAAGGTCCATCTCCCGCTGAATGTAGTCGTCTGCCGCGTATCGTTCCCGTAGTTGGCGTGGAGGGGGCATCGCCCTGGTAGCTTGTTTGTTGTCCCATTCCCGTGTCCGGTCCTCGGCTTCTGAACGGGCGCTGGCTGGCCTCGGGGGTCGCTCCGGCGACCGTTGTCGGGATATCTTTAGAATTGCATCTAACACACCGTCTACCTTTTTGCTGATATTGTCCACGTTCGTCTTTATGTCTCCCAGCCTGGACTCGAGGGCGACGATTCGCGAGGTCTTGACACTAGACCCGTGGTCCGATACTGAGTCCACGTGGTCCGTGCCTTTTTCCGTGCCTTTAACTGTTGACACCGATGCCGCATCGTCTGCTTTCAAGGTGCTCGGACCCCTTTTCCTCGTTGTAGGAGGCATCTTCTCTACTTCTCCCGTAATCTCACTACCTTCCGTATTATTGGTAACGTGCCGGCCGTATACCCAGGGTGGGTATGTAGTAGGCGCGAGCACGTGGAGATCAAAAGGACGAAAAGTGTAGTACATGCGTACTGTATGAAGTGAAAAGTAGAAGTGAGGTGGAAGCGAGTGTTGAGCGCACGCACTTTGATGCGTGGTGAGTGTGAAAGCCGCGAGGTGGCAGGAGGGGCGCCCGAGAGGCGCGACTAGAGGGGGACACCAGAGGGGGTAATGACTACCCCTGAGCATAGCCCATGAGTAACCAATTACTCAAGCATAAAACGCGGATGAATCGAATTTTACATAGCTTTGAGGAACAGATCCGGGATTCCAAAGAGGAAAGAGTGTAGGCTATTTTGTGTAGTGTAGACTATTGGAAACATATGGTAGAAACGATGGCTATTCACAAGGACCAAGCCTCGGGCGTGAAGAATGTTCCCTGAACTAAAACAAAACAATGGGTCCTAATAAAAGATAAAATGAACCACTATTTTCAGAACAGCAGGCCTTAGGAGTCTTTTTTATTGAAGTTCATGAATATATCGTTACTGGATAGTTTACAATAGTGGGCTTAGCATCCCGTAAATAATAATAATACTGCACGTTCAAATTCAGAGTGTCTAACATATGTAACATTAAAAGATAATCGATGTGATTCTTCAAAGTAGTCTAGCTGAGAATTCTTTGTGACTTCGTGATTTCTAAAAGCCGTCGTCACTCTGCTCGGTTAACCATATTTTCAGCCTGCACCATGTCATCATGTGATTACATCACGTGACATCATATGACCTCTAACCATGTTGCGGGCCGTGTTTTGGTCGTGACAGACAAGGCAGCGCTGCAGAGAGCTGGCAGAATACACCAGCAGGATGCTTACACCTTACAAGGAGCAAAACATACTGGTAGTAGGTGGCACTTAGAAGACGCTGCAGTCGAAACGAACCTTCCACGTCCCGTCCTTCTTCACGTACGTGGCCATGTACCTGAAGCAGAGAAGTAATACTTTATCACATGTACCTGAAGTATAGATGTAATACTATCGTAAAACTGGATGAGTTTTAATATAGGCTCCCGTATTTGACGACTGGAGTTTGGCATAGTTTTTCACGAGGAGAAGCCGAGTGAGATCCGTAGCTAAAACTTTATGAGTCACATACAGGCGCCTAGATTAAAACAAATCTGGTTTGGATTTTACCCTACCCCTCTCTACACTCTAATATTAGTGGGGGGAAAACATTGACCAACCCTAAATGCGTGCCGGATATCTATTTATCCTACCCCTAATAAAAAACGCCATAGGCTTAACATGGGATTTGATTATTTCACGGGTGTGATATAAAGTGTTGTTTATGCCACTACTTTCTGATACTGAAAAAATATGGAAACGGGGTAGGATAAAATCTAGACCCCACTCGTTTGAGTTTGAGTTTATTTATGCCACGCATTCGACTCGTGAAATTATGGAGCCAACAAAATGTGTGGCATAAATAAACTCAGACTCAAACTCGTGACGTCTCTTGATATTGATCTTGATCTTGTTATTGTCAGAACGAGTCATGGTTCACACTGTTTTGAGACCAAGTTATCCACCTACAAGGCAGTGCTCTGGTCTGCTCTTTGAGAGGATATATTTCGGGATATCTTTATTCCAGTCACTCAAATCTTAATGTTTAAAAGTGTGCGAATAGCTTAATCAGTTTAATAATAACTAAAAGAAGATGTAAATATTCACAAATTCCGCTGTCGAACGTCTATTAACAGTGGTTGTTAAGGCTATTCATAAGTATGTCGTGGTTATGCTATTCATAAGTACATGTATGTCGATATATGTCTCTCTATATTACTATATACTTACCGCCGATACAGGAAGCAGTTAGCTTGTTCCCGATCATATATTTCACATACGAACCAGCGAAAAAAATATGGAATGCAACCTTTAAGTATCGACAGTAATTATACACAGTTTAAACCTGTGAATGTGGTACGTATATACATTAATAAATATAAAACATCGAAATATGAGGTTAAAAATATAAATGAAATAGGCTTGCCATAGCGGCAGACACTGTCGAAACAGTCAGCTTGCAAAGTGAAAACAAACACACTGTGCCGCTCCGGTTTATCGCTCCGCAAAACGAGTTTCTGTAGGTTGCTCTAGCGGTGCAGTGTGGAAAACAAATCGTTGACGTCACAATGTACATAATGCTGTGCCCGCTGACTTTCTACAACGTCCATGTAATGGCTTGAAGTGTGTAATAACCAAATATCGAGGTATATAACATGTAGCTTTAACCTAATATAGTTTAACTTGCTTAAATATGCGAGACTGATCAATATCAACAAGTCCGATCGCATCCCGTGACGCTGCTTCGCGTTATCATCGGCATAATTACGTCACTCTCCAAATCGCAGTCTCTGCTATTCAGTTAGCGTGTAATGCAGGTGTGTATAACAGAGTATGTGTTTGGAGAGTGAGCAATGCAATCGCCATAGTGACAGAGCACCAGAGCGACGTTGTCGCGAAAACCAAGGCACGATGCTGTGCCCGGAGACTTTGACAAAGGCTTTTAGTTAAATATTTAATTAATTATAACGATTTGAGGGTATATAATAACAAGAATACAGTCTATACTGTTTTGATGTGTCTGCCATATTGTCTTGTTGTGTTGTGTCCTGTATGAAAATTAAAAAAAATACAAAAATGGGGAGAAGAAATAATATTCCATGGGTGAGATGTGACACATGTATTTCGAAAATCTGTAGAAACAGGGTAGATTAATTTACCAGTGCATGACAACCCCATATCATTTAGAAATGTATCTGTTTCTATATGGCTGCTAGAATACTTGTGTGTATATATCCTGTACAAGTTGAAAATAAAATATTCTCCCAAATAAAAAAAAGAAGAAAAGAATACAGTCTACGCTACGATTGACTTTGTTTTGTACTTGGTCCTAGGTCCAATTTTACGTCCTTCGCTCTCCGAGCTCAGCGCGAGTCGCGACATAGGGAGCCAAAGTGAAACCACTTAAACCACAGATACCCACCTACAAAACACCATTTCCGGTGGCCAGTAAGAACGAGGCCTAGTGCTAAAGCTATGGCGGTTTGAGGCTAGACTTTTGTTTTTGGTCCTGTATGTTACTTTTGAAATAAAGTTTATAACTATCGTCTCTGAATAACTCTGTTTCTAAACTACGATGACAGTTGTTAAGTTTATTAAAAGTTTGGATCTAAAAGATTGGAGAATGACATATAATCTTGAACCTACATAGTCAAAATACTGAGCGCCTATACCCGGAAATAGTATTTTTTACCGGCTATCTGTGGTTGTATCGGGTTCACTTTGGCTCCCTATCCAAGTTGCGACATTGGTCATGACGTCACAGTTTGAAACCACTCTCCAAACATAGATTCTGAACATTACTTCATAGGCTACTTGTATCTCTGCATCGACCTGCAGCGGTTTAGAGCTGAAGAAGAGTCTAAGCTGATTTAACACTGACAGTTTTCCATCAACTCATAACATATGAGATGTTTGTTACCTGTATAGTTACGTTTTTTGAATTCCAAATGAAGCAATTGGGTTGGAGCAGAGATTAGTAAGTGAAAGGACTACGGAATACCTGCTCGGAGAGTGCTTTGAAGCAAGAAAACGCTATCTGGTGAGAGCTGAGAGTACTAGAGGCTATTTAAAGGTGAGGGTGTATTCCACGTTACGCCAGGTGCGTTGTGTACCCAAATTAGATTTGAAATGTTTCATACATCTTAAATAAGGTAAATATCTTACTGATTTTGAGGTATATAGTAATAAAGAAACAGTATGCCTGTGTCCGTAAGTTTCCGTATTCCTCACTTGTTTCTCCGGAGGTTTAAACCTCGGTCTTACGACCTCTGTTAAAACGTCCAGCGAAACAAGTTCGGAATACAGAAACTTACTCCACAGGAATCCTGTTTCTATATATTATTATATACCGGTGCATGAATGTCTCATGTATACGCCCTAGTAGTGATGATTTCATTTGTCCACACTATAGCGTAATATGAGAAAACTGTATTCCTGTGGGCGAATTTTTATTTTACCGAACCCCTGTCCCCGGCCGTTTTAACCGAGGTCGTAGACCGAAGTTTAAACGACCGGAGGACAGGGGTGAGGTGAAATAAAAATTCAAACATTCGCACACAGGTATATAATAATATGTATCATACTACCCTCCGTAGCACGTGACCACTCATTCTTCTATTTAGTGAGTTGTAGAATGGCAATCTTAATGATTTCTAGTATATAATAATAAAAAGACATAGTGAGTGTGACTGAATTACGTCTGTTCAGAGAGATTCCATTCAAGCACACTAACCATGTCTTTCTATATTCTGGCTAATTCAATTTAAACGACCCTGCCTATCTGATATTTGATTTAAACGACCATGCCTATCTGAATCATGTGAATGGGAGGAGACAAACACATCTTATTATGGATATTACGTGATCGCTGCCGGCAGTCTTCGGCTTGATATAACCCGCCAACAGACATCAAAAGTTTCTCTTCTTGTATCGCTGACGGCCAGAACATGGGGGAGTGAGGTTCTATCTGGATCTCTGTGAGTACCCACATATTTCTAAATTTAAGATCGCGCCCACCATGCATAAGTTAAAAGAGGCTTTATTCTAAGGCTGGTTTTAAGTCATAGGCTGTACGCTGCAAAGCCTTAGGTATCGTAGTTTGAGAGTCAACAAAGATGGCGCCACAGACATGTTTTGTCTTTCCCCAAGTGTAAACATGATGTCAAAATGGCAAATAACGAGGTCATAACTTGATTACTTTTAGTGTGTAGTTATTCTTTATATGAAAATAGCGTTTGAGATGGGTCTAGTTTCGTAAAAATACTTGTAATCTGTAGTATGCTAGAAACATTTGAATAGGCCGTTTATGAGTGCAAATAGAACTTTTTTTGTAGTAGCTGATATTCTGGTCTCTGATTGGTAAATTCCTTGGTCACATTGTAAAGTTCCTAGACTATACCATAGCGGTTCTGCTCCTAACGGTCTATATACGTAGAATAGAGGTTTGAAGTCAACGCATAGATGTTGTAGGTATCAGAATCCAGGTAAGACTGAATGGTTCTTCAATCTGGGCCCGGGTTTATATACAATCGTAGCGCCTTTGTCTCCAGGTGGGGGACGCTTATACGGGCGGTCGTGTTAGGCGCCAGTTAGCGTCACCTTTGTAACAACGAGCCCCCCGCATCTCCAGGAAGTTGGGTTCACAAACAACCGCCGGCCTAAGCCGGGTTCAAAGGGGGGATTATAGCTACAGCAGGAAAGACCAATTAACCTGGCCAATGTCGGCCATCTTGGATTTGGGGGAAAGAATTTAGAATAGATTTAATATATATATTATAATTAATAATGCTGCTTTTTCAACGCAAAAATACCACAAAGTTAGAATTATCGACTGCAGATATTTACAAACGTCCCTCACTCTGAGTTCGAAGAGCAACGGAGAACTTTAAAAGAAAAGAAAAAGATGTGCAGTTGCTAAAACCAACCTAACCACCTTGCTCCGTCTCAGAGCAGTCGTGCGGCTGCTGAGACCAGCGCGGGAACGGTTAGTTCGTCGAGCGAACGCGGAGGCGCCACCAGCGCGCGCTCACGATCCCTCGACCAATAAAAAGGCAGCAATTCCCAACTTCCGGTCACCACCCAGAAACAACAAAAATGGCAGCGCCCACATCGCGGCGTGTCAAACAAACGGGTCTTACGCAAACAATGGCGGCCATCGGATCTTCAAACACGGTAGGTTTAACCATTAACATACATAGAACACTCGGGTAAAGAGTAACAGAGCTGAAAACAGAGATAGAAGTTATATTTTGAGAAAAATGTCACTGCGGCCCGCTCGCCGTCAGAGCTCCGACCGTGTCCGGGTTATAGGTACTCGGCTGTACAACCAGTCGCGAGTGTGGAAAATGGCTAGCGAATGTCTTTATAAAATATAAATGCATAGTCCATTTTGATACGAAGCTGGGATACGACTGTCTGTGTCCTGTCGCTTCAGGATGTTTGTTAAAAATATGAATGGTAGATCATAGAGATCACACAGTGTATGGCGAGCGGCCCTCGGCGTCAGTGTCTCTTGGTCGGCTCGCTCGCCAATCGTAGGTGTGGAGTCAATCGCGCCAAAACACACTTTGGCACGATTGATACGATTGTTACTCTGGTAGGGGTATGTACACGTAGAATAAACATTGTTCCTCGATGACAGGTCGATCGGGACAGACTACGTGTCACAGGCTACCGAAGTGCGACAGCTGGCGGTCCGAGCGTAGGTGCCAGCCCGAGGCCGCCGCCCACGCGAAGCACTTCGCGGGAGGATCGGAGCCCGTCATGTCAAAATCAGGTCACCAAAGGGTTATAGAAAAATAGATATGAGTCACACGTACTCAGTTCACACGTAGATTACATGTTTTCCTCAATAAAAACGGTAATTCAAACAATTTCATACATCTCAGGCTCCTCACCAGCTTACATCCTGGCAGCCATTTTGATAATAATAGAAAAGAAGATAAAATCGCCGTGAAAGGCGTGACATATAAAAGTAGCAGCGGGGTGCTCAAGATATAAAATAACATTTCGGGTGCCGCTGAGGACGGTAAATATTACAGTAGAGTTTATAAGAAATTAAATGACACAAAAAGGACGAGCTCCCGTAATCTTGATAAAGATTGTAGAAAATATGCTGTGGCCGTACTATATACATAATTATACATGGTGATAAAACATAATATTGGTGTTTTCAGCGTGGATCTGAGCAATACGTTAAGGCCTGGACATCGCCATCTTCTACATATAGACTGCGGCTAGCGCCCGGCTTCTGGTGACGACGGGTGTACGGGCCGCGCCACTCACTACCCACCTGACGTTCGCTTACAGTCTTCATCCCTTCCCAAGTCTACTCAAGTTACCGAGGAGTGGTTTGATAACACTGTGGCCTAAATGTAATAAATCGTAGAGCCCTCCCGATTAATCCCCGATTTATAAACATTTTTAGCGGCCTAAAATATCGGCCCATCTCCAGCTATTGCATACCTGACCGATAGTAACTCACTGTATCACTACTTATAGTCTAATTTAGAGTCTAGAAATCAATATAAACGATATTTCTCGTTATTTAATTAGATTTTATGGTTAATTTCCGAGTATTACTTACTATTCGCATGCGGCTGGTATGCACTAGATGATTATAATTTCTTAAATTTTTGGTTTGTAACTAACATTTCTACCTGTCTCAGATCCACCTTGATACTAACCATGTCGCCTCGTTGGGCTATTCCAAAGACATAAAATAACATTTGAAAATACATAAATATTAAACAATTCTGGCCAATAGACTAAGGAACCGACATTAATTAAGAAAATCATTTTAGAATTAAGGAATACTTAGCGCAGGGCTGTGATTGTAGTATGGTCGGTTCCTTATAAAATATAAAGCATAGCATATTATATATAGGCAGGAGCTCGTCAATATAAATAAATAGGTGTCATTGATATACATTGTAAATTGAAAAAGAAAATAATGTCTTGCTGCGTGGCCACATTAAGTATAGGAAAAACCCAGACATATAGTCGTGCAGCGTGGCCACCTTAGGTATATGACCAAAAATCACGAGTGGTGATCATTTGGACTATTTTCGTTCTGCAGCCTATGAAGTGTTGAAAATACCATATATATATGATATTCTCATGTTTTTACATCGGTCTCATCTTGGGCATCAAGGGGTACCCTAGTTTTACCTATGTCTGAGGCATAATAAGGAGGCTATGGCCGAAAAACCACCCAAATATACCCCTTTTTTTGCAAAAATATGTTGATATCATTATGCCAAGCGTATGCAATAGAAAACTAATGCAGCTATGTAATAATCTTTCATATCAGATGGTTTACAAGAATGTAAGGAGGGTATAGGGCCATTTTAGGGTAAATAGCTCGAATTATAAGTCTCCTGTGGGCCTATTTTCATTGGCGAAGTTTTTCCATAGAAACGACTGATCCTTTTGTAGAGGCATGCTGCACATAGATAAATATAATATCCTGAGTCACTAGTTATGGCATCGGGATACTTCACCTATACCAATGTCATATATGAAAAAAAATTCAATTGATGGCCATTATTACACCCTATGGGGCACCAGATGTAGCCAGGGGAAGTTTTTTTGTAGAAACGACTGATCCCCTGTACACATGCATAGCTCCAATATGTATTATATTTAACTATGGTCTATATGTTGTTAATATACCATGATATCATAGGAAGACAGCAGGGTAGTACCAATATTCTACTCCAGTTCAGCTTTGAGCAATGTGGACTTATATTCAAAAGTAGAAACGACTGATCCTTGTAGAAACGACTGATCCCTGACTTAAATACCTCTCCAGTCTTATATATTCAACCTACCACCCAGATTTCAGGTCAGAAGCATGCAGTAGTCATGCCCCAACCTATTGAATGGAGAGAATGCACCACAGTATGTGCCAGGAATAAATATGAAATAAAGTCAGTAATATAGTACATCTCTCACTCACAAACACCAACAAGAACAATATTTTTTATTATTACCATGCAATATTCACTTAAGTAGATATGAAACAGTGTATTTATAGTCATGTATCAATTTTCAACTCCCATGTAGCGCTGAAACATTATAGAAATCAGAACTGAATGTATAGCTACTTTTTGTGTAGAAACGACTGATCCCTGTAGAAACGACTGATCCCTGTAGAATCGACTGATCCCTGACTTAGTAACCTCCCCAGCCTTAATATTCATACTATCACCCAGATTTGAATTGAGCAGCTTCAGTAGACATGCCTCAATCTTTTGGATTTGAAGAAAGCACCATAGAATATGCTAGGAATAAATAAATGAACAAAAAAATGAATTATATAGTACATATTTCATATATTGCTCAGAATCACTGAGAAGAACAATATATCTTGTCTCTACCATGTGAAATCCACTTAAGTCTGTCTAACCCAGGGTATATATATCAATATACTTCAATGATATACATCCCAGTAGCCTTGGAATAGCCTTTCCAGTATACACATAGAAACGACTGATCCCTTTTCCAGACTTAATAGCATGAAGATTTCAACTTCTGATCCCAACTTCTATATACCATACTGTAGGTATGGACATTATCTGACCTTTTAGGTAGAACAAAATAACTTAAGTCATATTTGCACAGAGATATGCTATGTGAAAACATGTAATGCTAACTCTGCAGACAATTTCCATCACAACAACATGTTGTCACAAAAACAAAATACAAAAAAATCTGATATACTAACACATTATGTCATTCCCACTCTAGCCTAGGGTCTTAACTTTATTTATAATGCATAAATTCCAGGGGAAATGCTGTGTAATACATCAGTATTCTATTCTATGCATCTATGGAAAAGGATCAGTCGTTTCTACACAATAAATCAACATCCCAAGTTTGGTGATGTACTGTACATTTATTATTAATATTTAACCTACCCACATATATCTGGTATATGGGTCACTCCCTACAGTATGTTCACACAAAAGATTTCAGTCATACTCCTATGTTTTTTTTTACCCCCACTCTAGCCCAAATGATCACCACTCGTGATTTTTGGTCATATAAGACTCGTGCAGCGTGGATATTAAAAAATAGGGGGTTGTGAAGCAGCTGAGAGTGGTTCTTCAAAAATTGCAAAAATTTCAAAACGGTGCCAGGGGATATGTAGGCATCATACGTACTTCACTCCCCCAACACTCAAATTTTGGCAATACTCCAAATTACTCTAAAAATAACTCACCCACTCTTGGCGTGCCCACCCAAGAAGAAAATTAGCGCGGCAAAGCACGGTAAGGAAACATGTTGGATATATGTAAAAAAAAATTGTCTTTCAGAATAATAGGGCAGGCCCCATCATGGACTCCTCCCTGGGCGCAAAGGCCCTTAAAAATCGTTAAAAACGATAAGTGATACTAACAAAAAAAAATGATATCGCACACACACGATAATACACAAGACATTACAAACACAGACGATTTAGGCTGAGCTAGGCCGCGAATCTCTCGTGCTCCTCGTGCCTCTTCAAAATCGCTGTACACAAACACACTCATCCTTCGGCCAAAGGGTCTGGGGCGAAGGGGCTGGCAAAGGGGCTGGCAAAGGGGCCCCAGTGCCAGCCTTTGACCGCCAAACACAGGACCAAGGTCACTTCGAATAACCAAGGCCCCTACCGATGGCCGAGCAACACTAACCACGTGGGTCTCAGCTAGGCTGCAGCACCCCAAGGGATTTAACCAGTCAATCGGTCCTTATCACTCCAATCTCAAAATCGTGGCCATGCCAGTTGTCATTCCGAATCGTTCGTCAATCTTTCACAATCGGGGGTCAAGTCCTTGTCGTCAACATGTTGGTAAATAAAAAAAAAAATAAGGGGAATTGGGGTCTACAGGGGAATCGGGGTCTACAGGTTTTTCACACGGGGGGAAGCCTGGGGTAGAGGTCTTGGGGGCGTAGGTCCGCGAAGGAACCCGCTAGCCGTTCCAGAGTTGGGCGTAAGCGGAGGGGAGGTATAGGGGCGGTCGAGGTCTCCATTCGTATAAGGACAACGGGTAGGGATTGGGGGGAGGGTTCAGTCTGGGGATCTTCGCTCACGATGCTGGGGGCAGGGAGGGACAGGAAAGGGGTTGCTGGTGCTGCCTGTAGGCTTTGTAGGCCGATCTCTTCTCGTGGGCGGTCCTCTTCAGCCGGCCTCGGCGGACTCCGCACACAGATCAACCTACAACACCAGCGAGTTACGGGGATACAACACAGCTTTTTGTATCGGACGCAACAGACGGTCAGGAGTATGAGGATTATTAGGAGGGATATGGAGGAGGTGGAGATGAAGGGTACAGAGGATAAGATAGAGGTTGGGGAACGTAAGCCCTGTAGGCGGCCTACTTCCATTATGGTGCCCAGCCGCGATGCCATGTAGGCGCCACCCACGCGACTCCAGCGAACATCCTGGGGGTAGGTCGACGAGGGTGGGGCCGTTGACGAGCAGATTCACGGGTGGGTGGCCGGTGCAGAGGCGTAGCACGGAGGTCGACTGGTAGGCGACTACCACAGCTTGTCGGCCTCCGGCCTCCGGCCTCGACACTAGGCCGTCGCGTTGTTCCGGGCGGTGATGGCGATGTGGCACGAGGTCGGCTTGGTCCCGCGCACGAGTGCCGACTCGCAGGACCGTTCGGTATACACCACCGTAGGCCTGCACACTCGTGGCTGCCGACCTACGCAGACATCGGGGACGAAGGACGTGGAGGACGACGAGCTCACGGCCAAACGGGGCCTAACCTGGACCGTCCGCAGGTGGGACGCGTCCAGCTGCACAGGGAAGTACTGCAGCTTGTACACCAGGTAGACTTCGCTCGTGAGCCCGGGAACAACAACACGGTAGATCAACTCCCGTCCCTCCTCCCAGATGGGGTCGATGTCCACGTAGTTGTAGTACCACATCGCCGGCAGGGTGTGGAATCCGGCGTCTCGGAGGCGGTGGAGGACCTGGAGCAGGTGTTCTCGGGGGAGAACGTCCTCGGTCAGTTGGCCCCGCTCCAGCTCCATCCGTTGGTTATGGAACTGCACTCGTTGATGCTCGTGTTGGCGCACCGTCTCCTCCAAGATCCGTAGGCCCAGCTCGATCTGCCGGGCCATCCAGACCTTGTTCACCTTCTCGTCGGCCCCGACCGCGATCGTACCTCCGGCTTCCGCGAGGTGGATCGCGCGGGCGGCCTGCTTGTTTATTGTGGCGATGTTATCGGTGTTTTGTAGAACGCCTCCACGAGTGGCGTTCACTACCGATACCATCTGATCGAGGTGGTGGGCTATCTGCTGCTGCTGGACCAGCGTATCGCGTGCGACTCCTCGCAATGATGCGATGTCGTGGTCAGTCGCCAGTCCAAACAGAGCCTTCCCGGCCCACCCCACAATGTTTAGCAGGCCCCGATGCCGTCGGCCGGCCTCCGGCCTGCCGTCGGTTACTATCCGACTTGTCCTGGGGAGTTTGGACAAGCGGGTTAGCAAACGCGACAGATGCCGGCGCCAGTAGGGGACGTGATTCGGCTCCATCACGTCCGCGACAGTGTCAATGGCGACAGTTAGGTTATGTACGAGATCGTCTACACAGGGAGGGGACGGTGGTTGGATAGTGACGGCGACAGTCCAGGCGGCCGCGACCGCACGTGCACGTCCGTCCGTGTATACCAACACGCCATGGTCCGAGAACAGATCCGGTTTTATCAGGGGCATCCAGGCACAGAACAGTAGGACAGGCATCCACATGGTGATATAGAGGGGGTTTACTCACAAAGTTGGTAGGTGGCGACAATGCTGGGCGACGGCTGCAATGCACAGTCGCTTCTCCGCTAGTATCTCGGCTTCGTCCGGCGGCTGGAGGGTTCGGCGTTTTGCAGTCTCTGCTTCCAACGACTGGGTGAACGAGCGCGTGATACGGGTGAAGTGACTGAGCGGGGCCGCCACCCGTCTTTTAAGGTCGTCCCGCGTCGCGTGGGTGGGTCGGCCCGGGAGCGGGAGGGAAGAGACCGGACCACGCGACAGTGGGGGGGGAGGGGGCGTCTCGGATTCTACCGCAAGTTTACGATTGCGGCTGGCATCAGGGATATTAGGGACATGTGGTACGGGGGAATTGGGGCGGATTAAGGGTGTGGGGGTGTTAGCTCGAGGAGTGGGGGCGGCCGAGGACGCCAGGGAGTTTGGGCCCGTAGGGGGGAGTGGGGGCAGATCGAAGGCAATGTTGTTGGATGAGTTAGACCGGGCCGGGACATCTGTGGAAGTTGATTGCATGGGGGTTGTAGAGGGGGGACAGGATGCGTCGTTGCCGGGGATTAGCTGCATGGGGGACGCGGGCCGGGTTGGTGGGGTAATTGGGACTGGGGGATTAGCGTCGACAGCTGGCACGCTGGGGTTGGGTATCCAGGCGACGCGCGTCTGGGGTGGCCGGCCGCGTGGCCGTGGTGTGGGTGGAGGCATCGCAGTCTGGGGGCGCGCCCGCTGAGCTCGGGTGAGGCAGGGCATAAGCCCTCCCAGTCGAGTCCCGGCTCGGCCGCCTTGACATGACTGGGATTAACCGTCCGCCGTTCGTTTGTTGGGCCCACCATGTGCACCACGTTGCCGGATGCCCGCGTCACGAGGTATCCGGGGTCCCAGCGGGGGTCCAGCGGGCCACCAGTGGGCGGCCTCCTTCAAAGCACGCGAGTGCTTGTCCAAACGGAGGGCGAGGCGGGCCGACGAATCCCCTAGCGGGCGATCTCGGAGGTGGGAGAAGGGGGGAGGGGGGCAAAGACCAAATAGGAGGTAGTAGGGGGAAAAGCCCGTGACGTCACTGGGGGTTGTCTGGTGGGCGAGGAGTACATCCCCGAGGTGGTCCTCCCACTCACAAGCACGGGCGTTTACCACCTTTCGCAACATATCCTTTAGGGTGCGGTGGAAACGCTCTACATGTCCGTAAGCCTGTGGGTGGTAGGGGGTGGTATGTCGCACCTCGGTCCCGAGCTGACGCAGGTAGCCCTCCACTGTCGCGTTTTTGAATTCTAATCCGTTGTCCGTTAACACGACAGAGGGGGGACCGTAGCGGGGAATGTACTCCCGGGATAGGGATACATAAATAGATTCAGCGGTCTTATCCTTGAGGGGGAAACAATCCACATAGCCAGTGGCGTGGTCTATGATGGATAATAAATATCGTGCGCCGCTGCGACTCATGGGGAGGGGGCCGGTCAGATCCATTGCGACGACTTCTCCCGGGTTTTCGGCGACAGGCATGGGGGCTGGAGTTGGGCGTTCTGCACGGACGCGATTCGCTCCGCAGGGGGCGCATCGTGCGAGAACGGAGAATACCTGTCGCTTCATACCTGGCCATTTAAAATTGTCATGAAGCCGTCGCAACGTCTTCCTCATTCCTTGGTGACAGACCTGGAGGTGGGCGGTCTCGATCAAGTGGGCGCGAATTTCCGACGGGGGGGACGAGGCGAGGGTAAGCCGCGAGGCCCGAGGGCGGTTTGAGGGTAAAGAGGAGGCCATTACTGACCAAATAATCCTCCTGTTCCTCGAGACCGTACCGGAACTCAGGCATCGCTGCTTGTCGCACCTTCACATCCGCTTCCGTCAACCCGTACGCTTCCCACGGCAACTCTCATTCTTCCTGGACCGTGGCGATCTGTGCGACCTCCAGCGGCAACTCGGCCGGGGACTCGGACCGGAGGCGCGAGAGCATATCCGCCCACACTTTTTGGCACCGGCGAAGTAAACGATGGGTGCGGCGTATTCCGCAAGGAGCACCGCCCACCGTTGTACTTGCGTATTTTTCATTTCAGCCAAAAATAAGCTTTTGGAGGCTTGTGCTCGCACAGAATCTGAAAGGTCGCACCGTACAAATACACCCGTAAGCGCGTAAGCGCAAAGACTATCGCGTAGGCCTCCTTCTCGATAACAGGGTATCGGCGTTGTACCTCCGTAAACTGACGTGAAAGAAATTGTACGGGTCGCTCAATACCCTGGTCATCTTCTTGTACCAAGATGGCACCGAGGCAATAGTCTGAGGCATCGGTGTATAGTTTGTACGGGCGACTGGGGTCCGGGTTAGCGAGCGTCACCGTGTTGACGAGGGCATCGCGCAACTCTTGCCATGCGGACTGGCACTCTGGATCCCAGTGGAAGAGGCCGTATTTCTTTGTCAGTGCGACGAGGGGTCGGACAATATCGGCATATCTTGGTATGAGCTGCCGATAATAGTTGGCCGACCCTAGCAGCCGTCGCACCACTTTTACGTCCTCCGGGGGCACCATGTCGCGTATGGCTTCCACCTTGTCAGGATCCGAAGAGACGCCGTCCGCGCTGACCACATAACCAAGGAGTTTCACTCAGTCGACCCCGAAGTGGCACTTCGATTCCTTGACCACGAGGCCGTAGGAACGAAGAGCCTCGAGGACGGCCGCGATGTGGTGGTGTTCTTCCTTGGTCCGGCTGTAGATTACGAGGTCGTCGAGATAGACCATAACGAACTTACGCAGCGGGGTGATGACCTTATTCATAAGCCTCTGGAATGCAGCTGGCGCATTGCACAGGCCAAACTGCATCCGCTTAAATTGAAAAAGGCCCCGATGCGTCGCTTCGGCCGTCTTCTCGCTGTCGGGATGCATTGGTACCTGCCAGTATCCGGACTTTAGATCTAGGGTCGAGAACACTTTCGCACCACCTAGATTATCGACTATGTCCTGGATACGAGGCAGGGGGTACGCATCGCGACGAGTAACCGCGTTCAGTCCCCGGTAGTCTACACAGAACCGGACCGAGCCGTCCTTCTTAGGGACGAGGGTGAGGGGCGAGGCCCAGGGGGAGGAGCTGGGCTCGATTATGCCCTCCGCCAGCATCTTGTCCAGCTCGCGATCGACGACCTCGCGCTTGGCGAGGGGAAGCCTGTACGGCCGTTGATTAATGGGGGGGTGATCGCCCGTATCGATCCTCATGTAGACCTCGGTAGTGCACGTGAGGGGGCGGCCGGTGACCGGGAACACATCGGGGTATTGCCGCTTCCAATACTTGGCCCAGGCCCACCACATTAAAGTCGCACGGTCGCCCATACAGTTTCAAGTTAACCGCCTCGCGGAGATGCCGTGGCCGGTGAGGGATTTTAGTCGCGCCGGGGGTCTTGTACTCTTACCCACCGCTCCCACCTGTTGCAAGGCATCCGCCGCGGGGACGGACACTAGGGAACAACACGCACCCGAGTCGACGAGGGCCTACAATGCCACGCCTCGAAGCTCGAGGTCAATGCAGGGCCGTCGGTCGGACGCGCGTTTTAGTTTCCCTGGGTTGCTACGTATCAGAATCCAGGTAAGACTGAATGGTTCTTTAATCTGGGCCCGGGTTTATATACAATCGTATCGCCTTTGTCTCCAGGTGGGGGACGCTTATACGGGCGGTCGTGTTAGGCGCCAGTTAGCGTCACCTTTGTAACAACGAGCGCGCCCGCATCTCCAGGAAGTTGGGTTCACAAACAACCGCCTGCCTAAGCCGGGTTCAAAGGGGGGATTATAGCTACAGCAGGAAAGACCAATTAACCTGGCCAATGTCGGCCATCTTGGATTTGGGGGAAAGAATTTAGAATAGATTTAATATATATATTATAATTAATAATGCTGCTTTTTCAACGCAAAAATACCACAAAGTTAGAATTATCGACTGCAGATCTTTACAACATGTTCAATGTCTTGTATGCTCCTAGAAGCGATTTTCACTCTGTATGCGACTTACCGGCGCATACGGAAACTCAATGTTAAGCTTATAGGATTTTATATTAGGGGTTGGATAAAGTATTACACATATCTGAAATAGGTAATAGCACCCCATTACTTGAACCAGGGAAATAATACATTATTACATGTACCTGAAGCAGGGATGTATCATTTAAGGGTGTGTTACACCAGTGTGCCAAATATGATCATTATAATGTTCAAAACCCACAGGCCCATTCCATAGCCGATGCCGGTAACTGGACCTATGGCACCATAGACCGATGGCACCTGGACTGATGGCACCTCTTTTCAGTTTTACCTGAACTGATGGCACCCGTGCCTGGACTGATGGCACCACTTGCCTAGACTGATGGTACCACCTCACTTTTTGACGAAGATGGGAACCACTTAATATATATACATATATATGATATACAGTGTTGCCAGTTTAGTTTTCAGGTTTTTTTTCTGATTTCAAGAAAAAAAAACTAATGACCACCATTTCATGACCACTTGGCCACGGAGACCACCGCTGCTACCGCGGCCGGCACCGAGGCGGCCACGGCTGGGGCTGAGGGGGACTTTTGATTGAGCAAATATATGGACAATATAAAGCTCTGTTCTTTTAGGTATCTTCTTATAATACGATATCCACTCTAACTGTTAATGTTATAAAGGTCAGGGATAAGTCAGGATTTGCCCGCCGTGTGGCTGGCTGGGGCTGCGGGTGGCCGGCCGGGACCCTCAGCTGCCGGTTGGAGGGGCCCGGAGCTGTTTTCTTTGGGTGTTTTTTTAAATCATCACGTTAATTCTTCTAACTATGTGCAAATATGATATACCAAATGATATACCTGGTAGTTGATAGTTATGGACATGACGAATGTCTATGAGTCTGAAACCTAGTCCTTTTTAATAGAAATGGACATTTTTTATCTGGTTTTTACGGACCACACAAATGTCCCGGAGTTGTGAAGCCTCAGAATATTGCTCAACTCTGTACCTCGAGGGGTGGCCTGTCTGCTAGTCTCCTGGGACATGTCCCGGACTTGTCCTCGGAAATTATCCGTGTCACAGGTAGGACAATTTGCAGGAGGGATTTTATTGTCCACCAAGGATCTAGTTTATGAAATGACATTTGTCAGAGATTGTTCAAGATCTCCTCCGTCCTGAGTTAGATCTTATCCTCCTGCCTGAGGATACAACCTGGATTATTCAACAGGACCCTGGTGGATAGTAAAATCTCTCTTGGATATTGTCGCAGTCTCTTTGGGATAAATCCCTCGAACCTAAGCCTGAGGCCCCATAGACATGAGACAATTTCTACGATTTATCCTGGATTATTCAACACGCCACATGTCCTAGGAAGTGTTGGATGATTTAAATAGAACTGAACGAGGGTTAGTCTGACTAGTGTTTATGCCACAACGGGCCTGACCAAAATGGCTTAAACACTAGTCAGGCTAATTCAAGTTCGGTTCTGTATTTATCCTACCCTAACTCCATGAATACTACTAGGAAATATATGTATTCACTCACCAAAATCCAGTTATGAATGAGTAATTAACAATCTTAGTTCCTCCTATTTGATCGAGTGTGTCGATATCGACACTGCCACTGGCAAGGTAAAACGACATAAAAATAAGTGGAATTCAGTGAGTTTCTAATGACGCAATTATAACTCCATTTCCTGAAGTGTGTACTTATTGTTGATATCAGTGATGTTTGGGGTGGGGCTGGTTTCATAAATCACTCGTAATATTGTCTAACATGCTAGAAAAAGCTCACAATCTGGTAACTGATTGGTCAATTTCTTTATTACCCTTGTGGCATAAAACATTACTTATGTCACGGCCTGCTGCATAAAACTAGTCAATGTTAAGCCAATGGCCATTTTTATTAGTGGTGGGATAAACCTACAATCATCCAGCTCCTTCAGAGCCTCTTTTCTTACTTTTAGTGATGCACATTCTTTTCTCCTCCATCATGACCAGCTATTTTGTTAAAAAAAGACACTGAATATTAAAATCACAACTTATCATACTGTATTTTAAAAACAAGCTAAATGTACGACAGCCCTATAGGTATCCCCGGTGTATGAGCATTTTAGATGACTTAGGACAATTTGGAGGACAAAGGAGAGTTGTATGATTACCTACTTCATTTAAAACGTTAGAATTCCGTCGAATCCGCTTGAAGTTGCTCCCGTACATAGAGACATAGTGAACCAGACCTGGGCGTGGAGAATGAAGGGCCACGAGAGTGAGATTCTCGTGTAGTGTTGAATTCGAACCTGCTCTTCTTTTTTCTAGATCGATAGACAGACATGCTTTCTCTTTTATGATTCATTTCAATCCATGCCAAAATCAAAGTTTACTATTGTAGTTTTCTGATCTATTCTTCTCATGAGAAACCAATGAGATCTCAACTTTCGCTGGTGTCAATCCAAAGAGTTCTGATCGCTGATGATCAGCTCAAGCACCTGTGTCATACGAAATGATTATCGATAGATAATGATGGTTTTGCGTTCACCCGCTAGAGGGCACAACGGCAGTTAGGACACAGGGTGCTGTTTAAGAACTTACGAGGGAGAAAATAAATGCTCGTTCGATTCTCCTTGGCCGGATATCGTTTAATAAGGGCTAGGAGAATTCCTGAAGGACAAACGAGGGAGAGGATCAATAGTGAGGCATGAAATATCGTTTAACAAATTTATCCCCCAGTGGACGATTGTCCTCCACATGGTCCTACGTCGTATAAAAAACGGACAATTAAACGACACATACAGGGGGTGTCGTACAGGGAGCTTGTACCTCTGTCCCTGGTAAAATATGTTTACCGGGAGAGAAACCTAAGACTTGCGGAGACCAGCAGATATAAACGGATATAAACGGAAAAACTACGGTAAAGGAACGGAGGTATTTCTTGTGTTACGGTTGTGTTACGGAAGCATTACGGAGAGCTTTCTCACTAGATATACAGGTAAGGATGTGCTACATCCTACATCCTACATCACTACATCCTTATTCCCTACATCCTACATCACTACATCCTGTAGTGATGTAGGATGTTGGGATGTAGGATGTAGTGATGTAGGGATGTAGGATGTAGGGATGTAAGGATGTAGGGATGTAGGATGTAGGGATATTTAGAAGGAAACCCACAAGATGAAAATAACTTGGTCCGTACTTCACCTCGTTTGATCTCGCCGTAACACACTCAGCGCGTTTTCATCGAGTGGGTTTCAGATTTTATCTAACCCCGGACAATCGATTAAGAATATCTATATATATTAAATAAACCTTACCTACTATTTCACTACTATTGCCGCCATGGTTAACAAAATCCTGAGTCTGACGGAACTATTTCACCCCGGAGTTCCTGCTCGCTGATTGGTTAACGAGTCTGACGTCATATCGTTAAGAATTTACTGTGTTATTAGCGTAGCTGTGGAGTTCGAGCTCCCAATGTTAAGCCTATGGACTTTAATACCGGGGTTAGATAAATGGATGTCGGGATCTATGGATATGGATGTAGGGATGTAGGATTCCAGAAATATCAGTTACTCTTCCGCAATTTTACGTTAATCTTCTGTTGGCGTCCATAACTCTTCCGTACGACTTGCAGGTGCTTCCGTTTTACATCCGTAATTGTCTGTAACTCTTCCGCAACTCTTCGGCAACTCTTCCGTATTTGTCCGCAACTTGACTGTTTCTCTTCCGGTGTGTTGCATTGGGGTCCTTCATCTGTTCAACTTTCGCCTACGGATGCCTACGAATGGCACTTTTTCGCGCTCGGAAGTGTCCGCTTACAAGGGGTTTTTAGGCCTTTTCGTACCGAAATAACTGTCCGCTTACGCGAGGTGTCCGCATACATGGGGTTAAATTAAACATCTAATAGGGGAGGAAATTTCTGTTCCGAGCAAAAGTGTCGGGGTGTCCGCTTACATATAAATATAAATATCGAATGACAACGTATTTATTATTCACTGCGTTATTACTTTGCTTCCGTTGTGAGGCTTGTTGATATGTATAATGCTCATGCCATGGTTACTCTTCCTTTCCCGCAAGATCTGAGCTGCTCTAACCGTTATTGCCACTTCTGTTCCAGCCTCCGATCTGCTCACATGAGTTCACGCTGTATTTTGAAAAAACTTTGATCTTGGTCGTACTTTGGGTGTCCCAAGAATACAATGGGTCGGAAGGCTAAGACCAGGAATGCAACTAAAGGTTGTAAGGATGATTTTCCCGATTTTTCGGAAGAATCAGAACAGTTGACAGGAGATTCCGGATTTATTCAATCGAGTCAAGCTGAGCAGGCGCTTAGTCGGCCCAATAAGCTAGGGCACGATTACTCGATTAGAAATCCTGACGGGCGGGCAAGTTCTGGTTCAAGTTCAACCGGGGATGAGATGGGCAATCGTCTGGATAGGATCGAATCGTCTATGTTCGAGATGATGGAGATGTTTCAAGATGAATTATCGTCAAAGAAATATAACGGTAAATACAGCAGCTGATACCTTGTTAGGTGGGGAGTATTTAAGCCTAGTCGACTTGAAATCCGCCTATCGCACTGTTAACGTCTTGGGGAAAAATACTCAATTTCAGGGTTTCAAATGGGACTTAGGCGATGGTGATAAATATTATGTCGATAATAGATTGTGCTTCGGCCTAAGGTGTGCCCCGTACATTTTTAATCGTATATCGGATTTCTTGGTAAATGCGGCACAACAAGAAAATATAAACGGAATTGTTAATTATTTATATGATTTTTTGATAATTGCTGATTCTTATGAATCTTCTCTGGAAAAAAGAGATAAATTCATACTTCTGGTAGAATCTCTCAGATTTAGAATATCTCCACATAAAGTAACAGACCCCAGTACTAGTTGTGTCTTCCTCGGTATAACTATCAATTCAGAAGAGATGTCTCTGACTTTACCAGAACGGAAAGTAGAGAAATTAAAAAATGCAATAAACGAAAGTATGGGTATAGGTTTAATTTCTAAAAAAGACTTAGAAATTATTGGCGGATTAATGTCTTTCAATAGCCAGGTGGTACGTGGAGGCCGTACTTTCAGTCGTAGACTATTCGACAAATGTGCTTCTATGAATAGATCCGAAAAAATTCCTATCGATAACGAAACCAAACTTGACTTTGAATGGTGGTTGAAGTATTGTGAACTTATAAATCTCTGATTAGGAGAAATCTTTTTGAAATCCCTTTGGTTACTGATTCATCGTTTCTAGGTTTCGGAGTGTGGTTAGGAAAAGATTTCTTATATGGTTCGTGGGAAAATAATTACATTTTAAATGGTTTCGAGGATCATAAATCACCTCCACCAGAGAAAATCATTGAAGTTCCAAACATTAATGTGTATGAGCTATGGCCAGTGGTTGCCGGATTTAAAAATTGGGGCCCAATACTATCTAACAGAAATGTCCACGTAGTGACTGATAATATGCAGGTTCTCGCCATGATAAACTCTGGGAGAAGTTTTTTTTTTTTTTTTTTTTTTTGCTTCAATGTTGTATACATCGATCTTCCAACAAATAGTAGATCAGGCTTAGAGGATAACATACATACAGTGGTACATTGATGATTTGAAGGTAAGATATTATACAATACATTTGGCGATTATTAATGATGACATTACATAGCGGGTGTATAGAGTTAGTTAGTTTGCAAGCTTTCCATGTCAGACCTGTAACTTACACAGCCTTAACTCTGTTCTGATAGTTTGGCTTTTACTTTCTGTTTAAACATCAACTTAGAGTCGGTTGATTGGGTATTAACATCTAGTTCATTCCATAATTTAGAGCACTGGTAGATTGGTGATCGTCGGAACTTTTCGGTCCTTGGCTTTAGCATTGGAAGATTCTTCTTTAGTGTAGATCTTGTCGATCTCGTAATCAAGTCTGCCTCAGTGACTTTCAGTAAGTTCGTTTTCGTCAAACAACACAATAGTCCTAGACTCAGCGTCATTCTTCTTTGACTAGGGATCTGAATTCGGTATTTTTCCAAGAGTTCACAGTTACTAATTACCCGATGGTCTTGTGGAAACGTTCGTTTAATGGCTAGTCTCATAGTTCTGAATAATGTTCTGTCCACCTTTTTCTTCTCTATATCAACTGTGCTTTCAACTAGAAAGGAACAATAATCGGATAGGGGGAGTAGGCAAGTCTTAACAATTTTTATCGCCGTTACCTCGTCTAGTAAGAAGCGGATTTTCCTGAAAAGGTAAGCTTTCAGAAAGCTTTAACTTTGTGTTCTCGAGAGTTATATCTGTCTTCTTTAACTTTCTCAAGGCCCGAACATTGTTATGGTACACTAGAACAGTTTTATCCTTGTTTATCGTAAGTCTATTGCTTCTATACCAGGTTGATACATTTTCTAAATCCTTTTGGATTTCTGATTCTGCTATTGCACAGTTTGAATTCGAACTCACCAATGCGAGATCGTCAGCATACATCAAGCACTTACAATTCTCGATCACATCCGGGAGACTGTTAACATATATAATGAATAAAAGGGGACCTAGAATTGATCCCTGTGGGATGCCACACTTTACATTTTCCGATTTAGATTTATAACCACCATATTCTGTATAGATACGCCTGTCTTTCAAATAACTTTCAAACCATGAGATTAACCCTATTTCTAATCCTGCTTCAGACAATTTAAACAGAAGAATGTTGTGATCTATACAGTCAAAAGCTTTCTGTACGTCAATATAGGCAGCTATTGATGTTTCTCCTTTGTTTTCCGCCTCACAAAGCCATTTGCTCAGCATAAACACAGCTCCCCCGGTCCCTCTGTTTTTTCTAAAACCATATTGTACATTGCAAAAGAAGTTTCTGTTTTCTAACTCTTCATATACAACGTTATAAATAACCTTTTAAAGTACCTTCCCTAACACAGGCAATACACAAACTGGGCGCCAGTTCTGGACTAGATCAAGGTTCCCCTTTTTTGGCAATGGAGCGATTCTACCTTCTTTCCATCGAGATGGGAAGATAGAGTCAATTATACATTTCTTGATAATCTTCGTGAAAATACCTATGGACTCTAGAACTGTTTCCTTTAGGAAAGCACATTTCAGAGATGGGTCCCCTGATGACTTGTTGGTTTTGATGGCATTAACTAGTTTTCTAATATACAACACTGTGATCTTATCGTAATCCACCTTAATACCTTCAACGTTGTTTCTGATATTAGATTGTACACAATAGTGATCATCTAAAGAAAAATTCGGCTTGTGACCGATTCCACTGAAAAAGCTGTTAATGTGATCAGCACACTCTTCTATTTTTAGTCGTTCATTATCAGTGTTTTTTAGACATATTACCTCTTTCCCTGTATTCGGTTTTACCAGCTAATTTATCTCTCTCCAGTAAGCTTTAGGATTTTTAGCATGTTCTCTCAGTTTCTCACAGATAAAATCCCTTTTCGAATCCCTCATTAATTTGGAAATTTCTCTAGTATGATCCCTGATCTGTCTTTTCAAACAATTTATTTTCATAGTGTGTCCCTACTTGCTTTCTGTGACTAAGCTTCCGGACCAATTTCCTTTTGGACTTTATCTTGTTTTTGAGAGTGAGAGTGAACCACGGTAATTCGGAGAATAGTTCTTTCCGCTCTTTTAGTGGGGCCGTTTTATCTACATATAAGCATATGGAGTCATCATAATCATTCCAGATGTTGTGATGTTTTGCAACATCAATAAAGGTTTCCTTTAATATCTTTGCTAATTCTTTACTGTTTGCCTTCCTATAGTTCCTGCTGAAGAGCTTTCTACTTTTCCCGCATTCCCGTGTCTTTTTTTTTTACGCAAAAATTATTAGATGGTCACTGATAGCATAGTCTAGTGTTCCACTACATTTAACAAATTTCGCATTAATGCCATCTGTACGAGTTGGTTAAGGGAACTGTTTTGGTTTGGTTTGGTTTTCAACATTGACCTACATGCCACGTATATCAAGTCAGAAGAGAACAAACTGGCAGACTACTTGTCTAGATTGAAATACCCTAAATATGTTGATAAGTGTAAAGATTTATTAATTGAAATGAATATGTGCTGTTCATCTCCCACACAGAACCTGAGATGCTCACTTTGGAGAGAAAAAGAGAAGATTTAATTTCTTCAGGTATTTCTCTTAATACTCGGAAAGCCAGAGACCAACAGTTGAATTGTTATAACAATTTTTGTAAATAAGTCTCTCTCACTACTTTCCCATATTCTCCAATCCAGGCTGGGTTAAACGCAACATTCTTATCAGAATTTTTATCACCTGTTAGTGTGAAAAACTACTTGTCAGGTTTATGGTTCCACCAAAAATTACTTGGTTATCAAGACTATTCTAATGATTTTTCCATAAAATTGGTGGTTAAGGGGATTTTTAGAAATTCTTCGAAATCTCAAAAGATAAGATTTCCTATTACCCCTTTGATACTCAGAAAAATTTATTCTAGCTTGGATATGTCTTCATCAAATGATTGGTTTTTTGGTCAGCCTGTGTTCTGGGTTTTAGAACCTTACTAAGAAAATCACATTACACTAACTCAGTGCATTCTCTCAGGGTAAGATATGTCACTTTTTTCAGAGATCATCTAGAAATTAAGGTAAACACGTCTAAAACTGACCAATTCTCTGAGAAACCGTTTGTTATCTATTTGGGTATAATCAAAGATTCACCCTTCTGCCTATCATGGCTTTTGGAAAAAATCATTTCCACTTTCAGATTGTCTCCCTCTGATTACTTGTTTGTTCTACCGACCTTGTCAGGTTTTTCTTGTATCTCATACAACTATTTTCATTACAGACTACAAAATGTTACAAGGAAATTGGGTTTCTGTAAAGAGTGCATAACCTCACACTCACTTCGTCATGGTGGAGCCACTTTTATGGACTCCATAGGTATTCCACTTGAGAATTTTAAACGTAGGGGCAATTGGTCCTCGAATGTGGTTTCAAAATATTTACATGGTGATCTGACTTGTAGTCTACTGTCAGACGAAACACTAAATGGTTTTCTGAAGTAGTTTCTACTTCTAGTTGGTGGGTAGTTGGTCTGTTTATGAATGTTATTATTACCGCCAACTACTGTGTTTCTCTCCTTCTTTATAATGAGAGCAATATTATATTATTATATATATTATATATAAATATAAATATCGAATGACAACGTATTTATTATTCACTGCGTTATTACTTCGCTTCCGTTGTGAGGTTTGTTGATATGTATAATGCTCATACCATGGTTACCCTTCCTTTCCCGCAGGATCTGAGCTGCTCTAACCGTTATTGCCACTTCTGTTCCATATGTGTGTGTAGTCAGCGGTGAAGTGGTTAGAGCGTCTGACTCCAAGCCTAATGATTGGGGGTTCAATCCCGGCTTGTCCCAACTTTTTTTCTGATCTTTTTTTTTTTAAATAAACCACCAATGAACTTAAAACCGCATATAGTTATATTTGCGAGTTTGTTGAACAGTTTTCAATACTATCGATATAGGTTAGGAAAAACGTTTGATCGGTTCCTGGTTACCGGCCGACAGGAGGAGGTGAAGAGAATACTCACTTGCCGCTCTCCTCTTTGTCCTCCGTCCTGCGCTTACAAGTGAAGGTGCCCAGCTCGACGACCAGGTCTCCGCATACCATCCTGTCCACGGGCCCGAAGTTACTTGACCCGTATGCATTCACCCACTCCTCCATCTTCGGCCGGATCTCTACACCACAAACACCCACTCGCGTCAATACACGCACATACAATACTGGTCAATTAGCAGTCATTTAAAGCATATTGGAAAAATTGCCATGAAAATTTAAACCTATTTTCTGGAAGTTGAATATGATGAGCTTAAAGTGTATACACAAAATATATACTTAGAAATAGAGTGTCACCATGCTAGTTTATGATTAAGATTCTCTCCACCAGCTGTACCCCCTTTAATGTCATTGAATATTTTTGTAACACTCAGGTTCGCAATTAAGATAAACTTTTTTCTACTGGCTTACAATTAGGCCAGGTCAGTGTTATATCGGCATTGAATCAATTAATAATAAATATGGCAGGCATCAATTATCTTTAGGTCTATAATGGTGATACTGATAACAATGATGATAACAGTAAAAATGATAATAATCATGTTGATAATATGGGGAAGGGTACCGGACAAATTGTATTAGTTCTCATCAGGATATACAAATCAGAGTAAGCTGTAGCTGCATCCAAAACGTGTAAAAGTATATTGTACAATTCCCGCCGATTTCTCTCCCAAAGAGGAAAAGATAATTGAATCCAAACCCTATTGCTGAAGTTTGTGGCCAACTCACTGTCTTTGCCCTTGATAACGTCTCCCTCGTTGGTGGCGAAGCAAGCGTCGTCGGTGTAGAAGGACATCACCTTGTCCATGTCCTTCGCCATCCAGGCCGCCTGCATCTCCTTGCACCGAGCGTCAATCTCTGCGCCTGTGGACAATTGAAGATCAAACTATATAATCTTTCTCTTACTTAGGGTCTATCAATAAAGGGTAACTGATTTCGGATGACAGAATTCCGGATTTTCGAGGTGAAACCCTGGGGATTTACATGCTGAGGCCTTGGACGAAGTATGTAAATCACGGAACTCTCACTGAGCAAATCAGGGGCCCGTTTGATAATCTAGGATCGTACTTTTTTCTGTATGCCATAGAGACCCAGGGACGATGTGGGTCAACTGTATTTAACACTTATGGACAACCTTATAGACGGCTAAGACTGTCTTAGCAAACACATTTAGAAATTATCAAACAGTAACTATTGTACGAGGTACAGAAAAGGGTCTTCATGTACGATCCTAGATTATTAAACAGGTCCCTGGGCCCGGTTTTTCAGTCACAACAATCGTTGATAACGACATGTGTTTTTCCGTCAGTGTCCTATAGATGCGAGATCTTAGAGGATCAGCCATTTGTCGTCTGTCTATGACACGTAGGGCGGTGTAAGGTGTGCTATAGTCACGACAATCATAGGGTCATAGACTTGTCGCCCAAAGTGTTGTAGGTATAAGACAACTATGGACATGCCATACCGAGTGCGAAGCTTCACTTCCTGTAAGAAGACATGGTTCCCGGGTCCAGTGCCCTGTTTTTTAGTCAAGACAGTCTTGGGCTGAGATCTGCAAAGATATCCTAGAGAATCTAAGACATTTTTTCAAGACAAAAGATGGCCGCTATCCTATAGACAAGGTCTTGGTGCGCCACAGTAGATCTTGAGACAAATATAGAACTATCTTAGGTTCTATAATTCTATCTTGCCGGATACCAGCTCCAGCACTGGTACAATCATATCAAGTTATATTGGAGTCTCATGAGTGTATTGCATCACCCAACTCTGTGGAGACATAGGTAAGGCATCGGCAATTGTGCTGGAGGTAGGGTGTTCCAACCCCAGTGCTGGCACATCATTTTCACCTAGAAAAGGTGAAAAGAATTTTGTTGTGGTGTGGTTGTGGGTGTGGTTGTGGTTGTGGCTGTTGTTTTGGCTGTAGATGTGGTTGTGTTTGTGAGTGTAGATGTGGTTGTGGTTGTGGATGTGGTTTTGGCTGTAGATGTTGTTGTGGTTGTGGGTGTGGGTGTGGTTGTGGGTGTGGTTTGGGCTGAAGATGTGGTTGTGTTTGTGGGTGTGGGTGTGGTTGTGTTTGTGGCTGTGGCTGTGTTCGTGGTTGTGGGTGTGGTTGTGGTTGTGGGTGTGGGTGTGGTTGTGGGTGTTGGTGTGGGTGTGGGTGTGGGTGTGGGTGTGGTTGTGGTTTTGGCTGTAGATGTGGTTGTGGTTTTAGTTGTGGGTGTGGGTGTGTTTGTGTTTGTGGCTGTGTTTGTGGGTGTGGGTGTGGTTGTGGTTGTGGGTGTGGTTGTGGGTGTGGTTGTGGTTACGGTTGTGGGTGTGTTGTGGGTGTGGGTGTGGTAGTGGGTGTGGATGTGGGTGTGGGTGTGCCGGAGGGTGTGGTTGTGGGTGTGGGGATGGGTGTGGGGGTGGGTGCAGGGGTGGGTGGTGGTGTGGTGTGGATGTGGTGTGGGTGTGGACTGTTGAGTGCGGACTGTTGAGTGTGGACTGTTGAGTGCGGACTGGTGACAGAGGACTGTTGAGTGACAAGAGCATCTTGTTTTCTTGTTCTCATGTGGTCACATGGCAATAAGATACCTTTAAGACACCTCTAGGACACGTCCAACCTTGTCTTGGGCTGAGATCGTTTTGGAGCCAATTTGAGCTAAGATAGCCTAAGATATCTCAAGATAATCTTGACTAAAAGACACCTATGACGCCCCTAAGACGTCTGAGCCCAAGACATATCAAAGTTTCTCTAAGATATCTTGTCCATAGCACACTTTGGTCTTAAGACGGTCTTAGCCAAAGATTATCTTGACTAAAAAACAAGGCCCAGGTTAGTACAGGGGTCGGAATCAGAAGACTCTTACTAGTGTAACGCAGAAATTTACTGACTTCCCCAGGGAATTAAGCCATGATACTTCCACACGATTTCAGGAAATATATAATCTACGATCGCCCCAAATATGAAGAAGATCTGTCATGCCGATCCACCGATATTTGCGTTTTAATTTTGGGTTACACTTGTACTGTCCAAGTCTGAAAAAACCTATTTGTCGTAGCAAAACATGTCGTGAAGAGGGATTGTCTTAGAAAAAACTATAGAAGTATGCATGGTGTCTTATAGTCTCGTCAGTCGAGATAAATAAAAATTGTGTAGTATCGCAGTATGTTATGTACAAGTCGACTAAGCGGTGCATTGCCTGCAGTTGTCGACTAAAACATGGGGGTTCAGAAAAATATTTCTCATGATCGAAATACTTAAAGGATCATTATGAAATTTCGGGTATAGGTACATCAGATATATAGAAAAATTATACTATACTATTTCCTCATTTCAATAAATTTTAGTATCTAAAAATAAAAGTTACAACCACCCATTATACCTGTATGACATGTCCATAATTGTCTTGGGTTGCGACACTTTGGCTGACAAATTCACCTACGATACCCTACGACTGTCACTTTTATAGGATACCTCTAAGGGTACTACATGTCGCAGATCGACGATTATTGGCTGATCCTCTATGATCATCCATCTATAGGACACTGATAGGATGCCTGGAAAGTGTCATAATGAATGATTGTCGTGACTGAGAAACACACCCCTGGGCTTTCGGGAAATATACAGGGCTCTGTTTTTCAGTCATGACATCGTCGGCCAGCGATACCGTACGATCGTCCAGCGATTCCACGACAGTTTGGAAGACACAAGATGGCCGCTCTTCTATAGACACGATCGTAGTGTGCCACTGACGATCGCCGCTAAAAGTGTCAGCCATCACGACAAATATAGAACTGTCCTAGGTTCTATAACACATCACTGTGCATATATAGAGGATTTCCCATGCTTCCCATACGAATTAAGCAATGAAATCTTAACAGGAGTAAGGGATATATGTAACCTATAATCGTATCAAATATGAAGAAGATTGGAAACTCTGTTCTGCCGTTAATCGCGTTTAAAAATCGTCATAGCAAACACCTGCTCTGGTGGCCAGTGTACCCTCCCATCTTCCAGTGCGCTGAGACTGTCGTAGTCACCGCATAAGTTAGCGGAGGCGTGGGGGAAAGTACACTGGCCACCAGTGCAGATGATTGCTATGACGAAATTCAAACGCCGATATCTTTGGAACGGTGCAGCCGATTTTCTTCATATTTGGGACGATTATAGGTTATTTGTATAATTCCAAAGGGACGCGAAGTTGCGCATTCTGTACGACATGTCCATAGGTGTCATGAACGGACGACACTTTGGGCGACATTTTCAATCACATGACCCCACGATTGTTGTGACTATAGAACACGTCTGGCTGCCCTACGCCTCTTACACTCATAACATATCGCCTGTTCACTATAGTGTCGTGTCTATCAAACACTGACGGCAAAAACATGTTGCCCAAAACGATTGTCGTGACTGAAAAACAGGGCCCAGTTCTACAGGGTTATCTCTACATGCATGGGATGTAGATGAGGGAAAACATCATATTTTAGGGATATTCAGATCATATAAATTGCAATTAGCATGTTTGGGAAAGTAAAAATAAATCTTTCCTTAACAAAATTCCAACTTGAAATGATCTCTTTAAAATTTGGTAAGTTTAGTATTATCATCCGAACAAATTAAAAGGTTCACTACTACAAATAGCAGTAAGAGGTGCCTAAAATGCAGGCCCTCTCAGGAAAATATAAAAGGTGAACCTATTACGTTCACCTCTCTAACATTAGCTAGTTCCACTATGTTTGGTAGACAAGATAAATAATTTGTTTTGGGGAATTTTTTGTGTTAGCGTCCGAACCAGACATTTTCTTTCACCGGACTTTCAGAATAATGATTAGTGAGAGATGAATTCAATGAATATACTAGGGACATAAACTTTATACTACGAAAAATTCACGAAATTTATGTATCCATGTAAGAAGTGGGTGGTCAAAGTGCAAAGTAATCTTCAAAAAAGCAACACACTTAATCTTACCCATTCACTAAAACTGACAATCACTCGCGATGGAATGTATTATACTATGTAAACAATATAATTATAAGGAGGCATGAGATTGGGTTAATACATTTATTGAAATTTTTAACGTGATAATGTATATCATGAAGTGGTAGGAATAATACGGCGTAGGAGAGATAGGCCAAGATAAGACTGGGCATATTGAGGCATCTCCTAAGCGCAGCAAGTCTATCATATGAGGTGGAGATGATCTGTGATATCTTTTGGTAAAATCGACAGGAATCCTGATAGCCGTTGATGAAACAAGAATATCCTCCCATAGAAGGGTATGAGGGCCTCCCCAGCCCGAGGTCAAGGGCGAGAGGATGTTGGAGGCCCTCAGGAAGGTGAAATATGAAACCCTGTTTTTTTAGTCAAGACAGTCTTTTGCTGAGATCTGCGAAGATATCCTAGAGAATCTAAGACATTTCTTCAAGACAAAAGATGGCCGCTGTCCTATAGACACGGTCTTAGTGGACCACGGTAGATCGCCGCTAAAATTGTCTTGGCTTGAGACAAATGTAGAACTATCTTAGGTTCTATAATTCTACTCTTGCCGGATACCAGCTCCAACACTGGCACAGTCATATCAAGTTATTAAGGGATCTCAGGGGTGTATTGCATCAGCCAACACTGTGGTGTCATAGGTTAGGCATCAGGCAATCGTGCTGGAGGTCAGGTGTTCAAACCCTGGTGCTTGCACATCATTTTCACCTACAAAGTGAAAAGAATTTTGTTGTGGTTGTAGGTGTGGGTGTGGGTGTGGGCCTCATTAGTAATCACTCACCAGTCCTCACTCAACAGTCCTCATTCATCAGTCTTTTCAACAGTCCTAAGGGGGTGCGTCCACCAACCACGACAGGGTTGCGACACGCGCCGACAAGAAAGTTCCAATCGCAGCCTTGTTACAGCCTTGTCGTGAGAAGGGGGGCTGTCGTGACCCCTTGTCGCAGCCTGTCGGGAAGTGCATGCTCCACCTAAATATTCTATCGTAGACCTCTGCGACAACCTCCCGACACGCCACGACACGCCACGACATGCCACAAAAATCGAACATGTTCGATTTTGTCGTAACCTTGTCGGAAGGCCCCCGACAGGCCCCCGACAAGGTTCATGTCGCAGCCTGTCGTGGCCTTGTCGTAGCCTATTGTCGGGAACTGTGGTCCACCAACCACGACAAGGCTATGACAAGGTTTCCTATCGTAGAGCTGTCGTGGACCTTGTCGGAAAGCCGTTGTCGCAGCCTTGTCGTGGTTAGTGGACGCACCCCCTTACTCACAAGTACTCACTTACCAGTCTGCACTCGACAGTCCTCACTCATCAATCATCTGTCACCAGGGCCCTGTTTTTCAGTCACGATATCGTAGGTCTACGATACCCTAAGATCCTCAAGCGAATCCACGACATTTTGGGCGGCAAAAGATGGCCGGAGTTTTATAGACGGTGTCGTTGCGCGCCATGGGCGATCGCCGCTAAAAGTGTTGGTAGTTACGACAAGTATAGAACTGTCTTAGGTTCTATCAAGAACTAGAAAACCGTTTCGGTAATATCGGCTGATTGGATGGGCCAATCTACTTCATATTTGGAGTGATATCCCGCGTTCCGTTGACCTATTCATACTTTTCGCACCCTGGCCCTGACAATGGAAGATAGATGTGCTACAGTCTAATGAACCGGGAACAAGCGCAGTCAAGGTGAAGGTCGCCGCATAAATTACCGGAGGCGTGTCCTATGTACACTGGCCACCAGAGTAGACGTTTGCTATGATGAAAGTTAATCGCGCATATCGGCAAATCGGTCCGGCCTATCTTCTCTATATGTGGTACGATTATAGGTTATATGTAGTCCCTTACTTGTGTCAAAATTTCATGGCTTAATTCCTACAGGAAGTGAAGTTTCGCATTCGCTACGACATGTCCATAGTTGTCTTAGACTTACGACACTTTGGGCGACAAATTGACCCACATGACCCTATGATTGTCGTGACTATAGCACACCTTACCCCGCCCTACATGTTGTAGACCGACGACAAATGGCCGATTCTCTAAGATCTCACGTCTATAGGACACTGACGGCAAAAACATGTCGTTATCAACGATTGTCGTAACTGAAAAACAGGGCCCAGACCTCACTCACCAGTCTGCACTCAACAGTCCTCATTCATCAGTCTTTTCAACAGTCCTAAGGGGGTGCGTCCACCAACCACGACAGGGTTGCGACACGCGCCGACAAGAAAGTTCCAATCGCAGCCTTGTTACAGCCTTGTCGTGAGAAGGGGGGCTGTCGTGACCCCTTGTCGCAGCCTGTCGGGAAGTGCATGCTCCACCTAAATATTCTATCGTAGACCTCTGCGACAACCTCCCGACACGCCACGACACGCCACGACATGCCACAAAAATCGAACATGTTCGATTTTGTCGTAACCTTGTCGGAAGGCCCCCGACAGGCCCCCGACAAGGTTCATGTCGCAGCCTGTCGTGGCCTTGTCGTAGCCTATTGTCGGGAACTGTGGTCCACCAACCACGACAAGGCTATGACAAGGTTTCCTATCGTAGAGCTGTCGTGGACCTTGTCGGAAAGCCGTTGTCGCAGCCTTGTCGTGGTTAGTGGACGCACCCCCTTACTCACAAGTACTCACTTACCAGTCTGCACTCGACAGTCCTCACTCATCAATCATCTGTCACCAGGGCCCTGTTTTTCAGTCACGATATCGTAGGTCTACGATACCCTAAGATCCTCAAGCGAATCCACGACATTTTGGGCGGCAAAAGATGGCCGGAGTTTTATAGACGGTGTCGTTGCGCGCCATGGGCGATCGCCGCTAAAAGTGTTGGTAGTTACGACAAGTATAGAACTGTCTTAGGTTCTATCAAGAACTAGAAAACCGTTTCGGTAATATCGGCTGATTGGATGGGCCAATCTACTTCATATTTGGAGTGATATCCCGCGTTCCGTTGACCTATTCATACTTTTCGCACCCTGGCCCTGACAATGGAAGATAGATGTGCTACAGTCTAATGAACCGGGAACAAGCGCAGTCAAGGTGAAGGTCGCCGCATAAATTACCGGAGGCGTGTCCTATGTACACTGGCCACCAGAGTAGACGTTTGCTATGATGAAAGTTAATCGCGCATATCGGCAAATCGGTCCGGCCTATCTTCTCTATATGTGGTACGATTATAGGTTATATGTAGTCCCTTACTTGTGTCAAAATTTCATGGCTTAATTCCTACAGGAAGTGAAGTTTCGCATTCGCTACGACATGTCCATAGTTGTCTTAGACTTACGACACTTTGGGCGACAAATTGACCCACATGACCCTATGATTGTCGTGACTATAGCACACCTTACCCCGCCCTACATGTTGTAGACCGACGACAAATGGCCGATTCTCTAAGATCTCACGTCTATAGGACACTGACGGCAAAAACATGTCGTTATCAACGATTGTCGTAACTGAAAAACAGGGCCCAGACCTCACTCACCAGTCTGCACTCAACAGTCCTCGCTCAATAGTCCTCACTTAACAGACCTCACCCAATAGTACTCACCAGTTCTCACCTACCTACGAGTACTTCCTAGTCACTTGGTTCTAAGACACCTCCAACCTTGTCTTGGGCTGAGACCGTTTTGGAGCCAATTTGAGCTAAGATACCATAAGAAAATCTTGACTAAAAGACACCTCTAACACCCCTAAGATGTCTCAGCCAAAGATATTTCTAAGATCCTCTAAGATATCTTGTCTATAGCAAACTTTTGTCTTAAGACGGTCTCAGCCTAAGATAATCTTGACTAAAAAACAAGGCCCAGAGTTGTGGAAGGTGAACCGCGGGAGCCAGAGACGTGATGGGAGAGGAGAGACAGCGAGGTCCTCGCTGGACCACCAACACCTAGTATACAAAATGGGGGACGTTGTTGCCTCCGTGACGACCGATCCACATCCTCGCGCTTGATAGGGTTGGCTATCATCGCCGGCACCCGGAAAGAGTTGGCCAATGCCTGGGTGTAGATGGTGTAGAGGGGGCCGTTGGCTATGGTCCACCGTAGGGGGGCTGAAGCCCGAGAGGACGGCAAAACAGATGTAAGCCTGAGCTTGTATGTAATGGATACACCGGGTAAATAGAGCCTCAGCTGACACCAGTTATTCCATCACTAAAACACAATATCTCTTGAAAGGCGCTCTCACCATAGAGGACCCGATTACTCGAAATTTGACCGTGAGACAGGGATTACACTGAGACATCCTTAAATATTATTAAGAACTTTATACAAAAAGTGAGGACGGCAATCTCCTGACAATCATTAAAAAAATAACAAAAAAAAGAAAATATACCCAGATTTATTGAATCTGGAGTTGCAGCTCTTGAAGCTGACCCGTCCAAAGATGAAATAAGGGAAACATTGAAGAAACTAAATAACAACAAACGCCCAGGTATAAATGGCCTTCCAGCTAAGTTCTACTGATACTTCTGGACACAGATTGGGGACATGGTATATGCCTCGTTATTATACTCAAAGGCAAATCATATTTTGAGCACTGATCAAAGAAGGGGGGTCATAACTTATTTTCTAAAAAAAGAACTCTAACAGGGAGGAAATAAAAACCTGGCGACCAATTAAAATGCTGCACACTGACTACAAAATACCGACTACATCTTAGCACCCAGACTCCAAAATCATATAAGTCAACTTATTTATCAAGATCAAACTGGTTTTCTTAAAAAAAAACATTACATAGGAACTAACATTCGAACTATACGAGATTGCAAATCATTATTGAACCAGAAAAAGAGTGTAGGCTTTCTTCTTAATTTAAATTTTGAGAAGGCCTTTGATTCTCTCAAATGGGAGGCTATAAGAGGTGCTTTGGATCTTTTTGGCTTTGGACCCGCCTTCAGAGGGTACAGATCATTTAGACAGATCCAGAAGTCTGTATCACTAACAATAGACCACAGAAAGCGTAAGAGAAAAACAAAATGAAGCTTTGACGAACAACAAGTTCATGAACTTCGGCTTTGATACAGAAACGATACTTAGAACCAAATGGAGGAACGCAGGATTATGCCAAGTTTCAGACCTTATCAGGAATCCTATCCCACACAGACATTGACACAGTGTGAAAAACCCTAATTTACATATGTATATGTCCTGCGTGTATAGCTATGATTTTGCGTAAATAAGTTAATTAATACAATCGATATTTTCAAATATAGGTGGTTGTATACTGCTTGAAGTTGCCTCTGCAAAATATCTTTGTATGCGCTCAGATATTGCTATGCGTCAACTGATCAGAACATACACAGTGCGAAAAACCCTAATTTATATATGTATACATCTGGTGTATATATAGCTATGATTTTGCGTAAATAGGTTAGTCCTATTTTACATCTTGTATATGCTTCATCTATGTACATAAGAAAGGAAGCAGTCAGATTAATCATATATATACAAATTCTACGCATGTTAAATCAGGAGGCAACCTTAATGTCATCTTTTCAGACTATATTCCAATATTTGCTCTTAGGAAAGCTAAAACTAATAAGATAATCAAGCAAGAAATTAGAGGTAGGAACATAAATAATTTAGAACCTAGCAAGCTATATGCACATATGAGACTTTTCAGTTACCAAGATAGAACTGAATACGATTTTTCTTTTTGTTTAAATTTATTGCAAAATACAGTTCTTTCCGAAGAAAGATCTTCCACTGGTTCATATACATCACTTCTTAGGTTTACACCAGTATACAGTCTTCAAAAAGAAAACAAATGAAAGAAAAAGAAGGGGCTAGAAAAATAGCCATGATATTAATGAAATGAGATGGAATAATGATGTGATCTAATAAAGCAGATATTTGGATTTCACTATTTTTCCATAGTCAATTTTCCTTTCCATATGTTGTATAGTAGCACTCAGGTCATTCCATAGTTTTTGTCCTCTATACTGAGGTGACCTCAGAAATAGGTTGCACGTGATCCTACCTTCTTTAAACTTGATTTTGTTCGAGCTCCTAGTTCGTCGTCCCATTATCTCCAGATTATCAGGGTTTTTTGATCGTTTAAACATAATAGATAGAAGTTGTACATTTCTACGGGAGTCTAAAAAGTCCACACGATATTTATTATGTAGGTCATCAATGCGTTGTCGCTTTTTCCATGTGTATTGAACAATTTTCAATGCTCTGTTCTGAAGAATCTGCAAAGAATCTTGACCCTTTTGGGCCGTGCTACCCAAAACAAATGAACAATATTCCATTACTGGACATATGACAATAAGATATATTCTCAGAGCTACCTCTTCATTAATTAGTCTTCTTATTTTTCCAAGTTTAAAAAGGCGAGAACTTACGTTCCGTTTAACTTCCTTTAGGTGTTTGTGGAAGGATAAATTCGAGTCAACCAGAACTCCTAAGTAACGATATTGAGAAACAGATCCTAGTAAGCTATTGTTACATATAACTTCGAGTGGGGGGAGCCTTGTACTTCTCTGAGAAGAACTAAACCAACTAACTTTAGTTTTGTCTGTATTTATAGTCATGCCATTAAACAAGCACCATTTTGAAACTGTGTTCACTGCTTGCTGTAACTCATGTATGACATCATCAGGTTGTGATCCTGCAGCATACAACACAAGATCATCTGCATACTGAATCGTCTTAGCAGTATTAATGGCTGTACACATATTGTTCACAAAAAGACCAAAGAAAAAAGGACCCAATACCGATCCTTGCGGTACACCGAAACGAACGTCAGCCTCATTTGAGCTCACTTGGTTAATCGTGACTCTTTGCTTCCGCCCATTCAGATAATCTGAGGACCATTTGATCAAATTCGGAGGTAAATTAAATTCACCATGTAATTTGGCAATCAACAACTTATGAGGCACGGCATCGAACGCCTTACGGAGATCGATATAACAACTTGCAACTAAATTATTTTCATTCCTGGCTATATAAAGATCATCTAAATAATCATAAATAGCATCCACAGTTCCAAGGCCCTTACGGAAACCATACTGAGTGCTGCACAAAACATTCGAACTCTCAATGAAGCTAATTTTTGAAGGACTACATAAGATTGTTATTGGTCTCCAATTGTTAATGTTTTGACCATCCCCTCCCTTAGGTATTGGAATAATTTTTCCAGTTTTCCATTTTGTTGGCACAATGCCTGTTTCAGATTAGTTTCAGAATCAACTAAATAACATGTATCTTCACCTTTCCCACAATCCCATAATTCTCTTATATAATGCCAGAATTCCGAAGGTTTATGTTTCACATTCTCTAGCTGTTCCAAACAAAAATCTGATCTAGCTTTTGACATAACAGGTCTTATATCATTATTCAGATGATGTGCCAAAATAAGATTTTCTCTTCCCATCCCATTATTATACAAATTTATTAATTTACGTCTATCTTCTATTTTACTATAAATTTCATCTGTTATCCAGGCCTCTTTTTTTCTTACGAACTTCATTTTCGACCTTGGGCATGACTCGTCGAGATATGATTCCAATTTATCTAAAATGAAGTCCCAGAGCATATTTGGGTCTGTTTCTGACCAATAAGCACTCCAGTCAACATCCGCTAAGTAATCGGCTCATGAATCTTTACTATAATTTTTGTAGGATCTTCCATAGAAAGTAATACCTGATCGTTGTTCTCTTTTCTTTTTTCTCACCGCGTAAGTAGGTAAGTGATCAGCAATCATGTCACCAGAGATTCCAGAACTGTGCACAAAATTTGAGTTTGTAAACATGAAGTCTAGCAATGAACCCCTTGCTACATTATCCTTATTCGGTCGAGTGATACCCTGTACTAACTGTCGTAATTCATTATTCTTAAAGAAGTCAAGAAAACTTACCAGAAAGGTATTTTCATTATTATTCAAATCACAATTGAAATCACCAACAAGCCAGACTTCCGTACCAAAAACAGGGTCAGATTGAAGAATCGTAAGCAAAGTGTTTTTAAATATTTCAAGTTCTCTATTATGTGGACGATAAACAACTATTATAGTCATTTTCTTATGATTTGGCTTGTTAATACTCAAAACAAGTACCTCTATCTCTTCAATGATAATAGATAAATTAGATAACTTTTTAGTAAAAGGAGCAAATTTTGATGACACATAGCAAGCTACTCCACCTCCTATTCTTGTTAATTGATCTTGTCTGTATAGTTTATAACCATCGAGATATATTAGCGAATCATCATAGCGGTCATCTAACCAGGTCTCAGTCAGGCATATTATATCTTGCTTACCAAATACAATGTTCATTTGATTAAAGTGAGCAAACAAGCTACGTACGTTACAGTTTACTATCTTAATACCTTGTTCTGTACTTGGAAGTGACATATGAATGATTTATATGAGGAAAAAGAAAGAAAAAAACTATAAAGGGGATGACAATCTTAGGAAGGGCAACGCCCCACCTGGATTTGGTAGTCTGCACAGTGTCCAGTCTGCACTGCACAAACCAGGGTAATATTACAGTTATAGGTAAATAACAAATTGAGGGGGAGGGGGAGTGGGAAAAACCAAACACCCCACATTTCAAAATAGGTATGTACCATATAATCTTAATATATATTTCTGATATATCCTATATCGGCTACATGATTTCATCACCATCCTTATTTTAATTTATATTGTTCACTGTAATATTTACCAAATATATTATATGTTAATTACTCATCGAATCACGTCAGGTAATTCCTTCAACCGAGCGTATTGCGACAACACTATAACACATCTGCCATAAATTAGTGAAACTTTAAAGCATATATAAGGAAAAAATAAGACATGTAGGCATTTTCATTATAGCAATGATGGAGTATGTTCTATTCATCAATATATCAGTGGGGCAGATGATTCATCAAGACACAAGTACACATTAAGAACAGCAATATTTTCATGATTGTAGTCAAAGACGTTCACCGTATGGTCTACGCCAGATATATATAACAGTAGGTACAGTTAAATTAAATACAGTATATATATATAAGTCAGTTTCAGTCCTTAATGGCTTTTTATCATATACGTTCACCTTACGGTCTACGTAGTTGGGTTTTCCTTTTGCTTGTTGACGTTGGCGTTCACCTTACGGCCTACACCGAGCTGTATTTCAGCATTATAGCTATCCTTGTGCGCTCAAATCGAAAATCGATTCAGTTTTCAAAGAAGGACTATGTAACCGTATTCTTATTCAGATAGCTTATCATGACCAGTTCGGGATACTCATATGAATGGCTCTCAGAATTACTCTTACGAGTTTCTGCATATGCTGTGAACGCAGATGGCAGCCATCATACAACTTGTGATACAGGAGTGAAGTCTTGCCCGTCTGTGAATGATATACGTATACCATAGAGGCAATGTGCACAGTAGCAAGGTATCTTCGCTGATTATGTCTCAGGATCTCATCATTAACGACTTGGATCATTGTATCGAGAAGAATCTGGTCGAAGACATCTGTGAAGAATGGGTTGTATCTTTGCAGGTCAACTCCAAAATAAGTCCCATACACCACTTGTACATGGGGGTATCGCTCGCCAAACACTCGATCAATATCCAACATGAGATTCCTGATGTAATCAACAAATTCATCCACATCACTGTATTTGATGGTGATTTCTCCAGTTATTTTATCACGGTGCGTGGTGTCACAAATTCCCCCGCAGAGAACAACGAAACGCAGGGAACTGTGAATGCAGGCGGACATCTGTAAGGCTAGATCAGCCATTCCCTCTAGGGTGAGTCCTGACGAACACACAACATCAATAACACACGGGTCTGCTCTAAGCTGCTGTTGTACTCTCGCTATATGCGAGTCCCCCAGTATAAGGGTTGACATACTCAAATCAGAATTAGTTCAGCGTTCAATAATGTTTTTGAGACAATAAAGGCAGCTTTAGCGCTCGTTACCTACTGATTTAGCTATCTCAGCCAGCTCAGCCCGCACTCCCATTAGCACTTGACCGAACGTGTTATTTCCAGGATACGAAGTGGCATGGATCGCTTGTTCATATGTAAGATTAACACCCCAGAATAGACTACGAGTGGCCTCGACCAGTTTTGTGGGTATCGTTGCAACCAAACGATCGCCAAGTAGACTATTTTGGGTGAATTTGTCAAACACTAATCGATGTAATACCTCACAGCGAATACCTTCCCATTCTGCTAGGCCCTCATCATTCTTTATCGAAGCACCAATTCTTTTACACTCAAATGGATCATCTGTTTCATAGATCTTCCCAGCAGCTGTCTGATCATTTAAGAACAATGCCTTTGCGAACTGGAAACCTTGCTCCACTGATCTGAAGGAGAAATTACGATCTACACACCCCAGTGAAATTTTGCTCTCAAACTCACATGCAAACATGTTACTAAGATAAGCTGAATTTCCAGCAAACAAAATTCCCAGTTCCGTCTGGTGAATCCTTTCATTACTTTTCAGTGGGTTAGGCACAGGAAAACGAGTCACAGCAGGGGTGGGGACTTCATTACCATCTTGACCAGCAGTTTCCACTGCGTTAGGGCGGAGACCATTTATGTCATTGGTTTCAATACCTGCAACGGGCGGTGCATGAGGGGTCAGGTGTACTCGAGGGGGTGCTGCGCGTGGTCCTCGTCTAGCAACAAAATCAGGCGGTAACAATTCGTCCGGAATAGTATCAACCTCATCGACAGTGTATACCTGGTTACTGAGAAACAAGCAACTGCCCTCAATTCGAGTATTCCTCTGTAGACACCTCTGGTAGCCGCAGACCATTTTCATGATACCTCGGCGCCGCCTTGTCTCAATTGGCTCGTCTGGGGCAATTGACACGTGTGACAGGTGTGAGCGATTAAACCTTGGGGCCGCATTTAGAAGTAATTGCTTGGATTGTATGTTTGTGAAGCAGACCAACACCGGTGGCGGACGTTCACTATTCATGCGTGATCGTTTTCCAGACTGCATACGCTCTATTCTTAGTACATTTTGTTTTGCAATTTCGATTTCCACCGTATTACAAATTTCATTAAGAACGTTGCCCAAGTCAATCCCGTTATCTTCAGGAACACCAAAAATCACTACATTACGGGATCTTTCCGTGAAATAGTAATTTGTTCTGTCATCCAACTCTGCTTTACCTAGATTCATTGGTCCAACCTGGTTTTTGTTGGAGGAAGTGGTACTAGCTATGGCTGTCTGCATTTTTAGTATGTATTTCTGCTCCAACTCATCACAACGCTTCTCAAGATTTTGTTTTGTAGCTAAGCATTCCAGACGCAATTTAGCAATATCATCCTTTAATTTGCTCACATTTTGTTTGAATAAGTCTAACTCAACCTTGGTCTTTACCTCAGATTCAGTTATACGTTGATTCAGATCATCTCGTGTTGGAAGTTCACCTACCATTTTTATCAACTCAGCTACTTTATCCAACGGGTTTATTGGCGTTTCCATTTCAAGGGGAGGCATGTCAGCATCAGTAACGTCTGCTATTTGTATGGTCTCAGTATCCAAGTGGACTACAGACTCATCAACAACTTCTTCCATTTTTGGTACATCAATTTCCCCAAACAAATCTACTAAACTTACTACTAGGTCAGTTTTTTGCTTTTTCTGTGTTTGCGTACGGAGTAAGAACAACTTACTGTGCTCACGAAGCTGAGGACTTAGGGAACCTGATCGTAGACGCTTCCTATTCGGCGAGCACGCATTCAGCATTGCCATGCCCAGTGAGCGATAAGGGGACGCTGTACATAATATTGGGTAGTCAGAGAGGCGGCAGAAAGTTAATCCAATTAAATCAACCAATAATCACGGCCATCCAGGCATAAAAACCATACCAAGGCTTCCCTACAAGTTACTACTCACAATTCCATCGTTTTCAGTTCTTTAGCCAGTTCATGTAGACCATTGAGGGAGGTTGATCTTTCCCACTCACACACACTCGTCTCATCAGCAGCGCGCCATTCAATACTCCTCGATGTCAATGAACAACTGATAAAACATCTAGTCCTGTACCTGGACTCTATATGTCTGATAAGAAATTTTAGAATAGAGACTAAGGATAATGTAGAACTCCCAAAGCCAATTAAAGATAAAATCAAAAAAAGATCAAAAATATTAGCCAGCCTGAAACAACATGGTTCTCTTTCTGAAGATAGTTATAAAGAATTAAGAAGGCTAGATAGTTATAAAGAATTAAGAAGGCTAAGACGTACAACTACTAAAGACATTAACTTTCATAAAGCAAGTTTAATAACAGAAAAGTTGAGAAACAATGCTAAATATCCAAAGAGATTTTGGAGAGAGATTCAAGCGGTTTGGAGCCCATTAGGTAGGCAAAATGATAGTTCAACAGGAACAGACAAAATCAAAGATGTAGAAGGTCTTAATGATTTCTTCACTGAAATAGGATCAATCTTAGCTAAAGCACATGATCCCCCCAATATAGAAGTAGATAACAATGAGCCACAAGAAGATGTTCTAACCTTGACATATTGCACTAATGTCGAAATAACTCTACTAGTGAATGAATTGGAGAATGACAAAACAACAGGAGTGGACTTTGTAAAGCTGCCTTTATTAAAAAATGTATTGTTATCAAATCCTGAATTAATCAGAGATATATTTAGTCGCATGATTGACAATTGTAAGTTTCCGGATAGTTTTAAAAAAAGGCACTGTTACACCGTTGCCCAAAGGTGGAGATCTAGAATTATATAAAAACTGGAGACCGGTATGTGTGTTACCAACAATTGCAAAGCTAATGGAAAAACTTATGCACGAAAGGCTTATGAAACATATTATAAATAATAATATAATAAATAAAAATTAATTCGGGTTTATGCCACACCGTTCAACAGCCCAGGCAGTTTTTCAAATGCGCTCAATCAAAAGAATGATGTATTATGTGCTTTTATCAACCTCACTAAAGTGTTTGATTCTATCAGTCATGAGTTAATGTATACTTGTCTCAGAAGAATTGGCCTAAGTGAGAAAACACAATTATTGTTCAAATCTTATTTAGAAAATCGAAAACAAAGAACGAAGATAAATGGTCTATACTCAAAGTATTTGGATACTACTTGGGAGTATTGCTAGAATCTAGATTGGGTCAAAATTTGCAGGTAAATAAAACCCTGTGTGATGTAAGACAAAAGCTTTTTAAGCTCAGGAAATTAAGATACTTACTAACATATACCGCAGCAATTTCTATTGTAAAACAAATGATTTTACCTAAATTGGAGTATGCTGATTTTCAATATTATTATATACCTATGCACAAACTCACCATCAATACTGACTGCTCCTAGGGTTAAAGTAATAATATCATATAACCAAGACACTCCGTCTAGCTTAGGACACATCGCCTTTTTGAATAGACATACGGAGTGCTTGGAATGACATACGGAGTGCTTTGAACGACATAGGGAGTGCTTTGAAAATAATGCAATCTGATTGGTCGAGAGGTTGGAGCACTCGGCTGGGCGGAAAATTAAAAAATGGCGGACTTCCTCGACTCGCAAGTTTGACAATGTGTTATACACGGGCCGGAACGAGTTAAGATGAATATTAAGCGAATATCGAGGTAAATTACATATAGGGTGAACATGATACAGTTTAGATAGCTTAGATATACAAAATTAATCAATATCAACAAGCACCGACAGTATACTGCGCCACTCCGCGTTGTCAACATTAAATTACGTTGGCTTCCCAGGAACGGCTTTTGCACGTTAGGAACAAGCGAGTTCCATACTGTATTACAGCAGTTTTAAGTGGCACCCAGCAAAGTTGCTTCTGGAACGTCCAGGACAAGCGAACCTTATGTACACACACACTCTAAAACTAGGGGTCACAGCGAAACGATATGAACGTCACTCTCCTACCATAGTCTTTGCTATTTAGTAAGCGTGTGTATAACAGAGCATGTGTTTGGAGAGTGAGCAATGCAATCGCCATAGTAACAGATCCAGCATGTATCACAACATACACAACGTCTTTGGTGACACTGTCTTGTCGAGTGAGTGGTGGTCTATGGGCGATTACGGTAAATTCTGACAATTTTAATACATTTGAAGGCATATAATAATAGAATTACGACGTTGGCGCTCGTGTATGGTGACCGTACGCCTCGGTTTGTCTCACGGTCATACTCACCAAGGCCATAGGTCACCAAGGCCATAGGCCTTGGTGAGTTCGACCGTGAGATAGACCTCGGCATACGGCACGAGCGCCAACATAGTAATTCTATATTATTATATACCTATGCACAAACATTCTATCAATACTGACTGCTTCTAGGGATATAGTAATAATATCATATAACCATGGTACTCTGTCTAGCTTGGTACGCATCGTCTTAAGAATTGACATACGGAGTGCTTTGAATGACATACGGAGTGCTTTGACTAACATACGGAGTGCTTTGAAAAATAACGCAATCTGATTGGCCGAGAGGCCGAAGCACTCGGGTGGGCGGAAAATTTAAAAATGTTGGACGTCATCGAATCGCGAGTCCGACAACGTGTTATAAACGGACCATAAGGAGTAAACATGCTTACCCATTAGATATCAAGGCATCTAACGAACGACATTCACTTGATACAATTTAGATAGCTTAGATATGCGAAATCAATCGATATCAACAAACACTAATAGTTCACTGCGACACTCTGTGTTGTCAACGTCAAATTACGTTGGATACCCTAGTTCCAGTGTCGGGATACTGCGCAGATTTATTTTGTATATCTAAGCAAAGCTTACTAAACTGTATCTAACTGTATATCTAAGCTATCTAAACTGTATCACGTGATTGTCTCATGTTAGATACCTCGATATTTGGTCATTATACACTTTTAGACAAGTTCATGTTGACAATCTTCTCCGAAGTTCGCTTCCGACACTTCCGTCACTCTCCGAATCGTAGCCTCTGCTAATCAATAAGCGTGTGTATAACAGAGGATCTGTTCGGAGAGTAAGCAAGGCAATGTCCACTCTCCTAGCCGAGGTTGAGTTTGTACAAGCTTGCCACACGTGCGATCGTATAACAGAGCATGTGTTTGGAGAGTGAGAAATGCAATCGCCATAGTAACAGATCCAGCATGTATCACAACTTACAGAATGTCTTTGGCGACACTGTCTTATCGAGGAGTGGTGGTCTATGGGCAACTAAGGTAAATTCTAACTATTGTAATACATTATAAGGTATATAATAATAGAATTACGACGTTAGCGCTCACATATGGGAGCCATACGGCGAGGTTAGGTTCATGGTCGTACTCCCCGAAGCCGTAGATTAGACGAGTGCATGTTGACAATCTTCTCCGACGTTTGCTTCCGACCATGAACCCTTTTGCAGGTTAGGAACCAGCGAATCTCCGAATCATAGTCTCTGCTAATCAGTAAGGGTGTGTATAACAGAGGATCTGTTTGGAGAGTGAGCAAGGCAATTGCCATAGTAACAGGTCGATCAATCTCCGAACCGTAGATACTGTATATGAGGCCAATGTTACGGAATGCAAAACTCAGATAGGCGAGTGTAGCGAGCTGCCGCTAAGGACTCTGGTATATAACAACAAGTATGACAGTGTATTTGACGTCTTTGTCGAACAGTTGAGTGTGACGTTATGGCGATTTACGGTCAAAAAAAGGTATTTTCTGATTAATTAATACATTTGAAGGCATATAATAATAGAATTACGACGTTGTCGCTCGTGTATGGGGACCGTACACCTCGGTTTGTCTCACGGTCGTACTCACCTCGGCCTACGGCCTTGGTGAGTACGACCGTGAGACAAACCTCGGCGTACGACCCCCATACACGAGCGACAACATAGTAATTCTATATTATCGCATGGGATTCGCACAGTCGCACGGATTGCAGACGCATTCGCTTGGTCGCCTTAGGGGATTTGGCACTTTAATAACACTGTCATAACAATGCACACGGCATGCGAAAATGGAAAAACAACACTTCTACTACACCGCATCGCCGCACATACCGCGATATCGGCATGTCACGTACAGTAGCTAAGGCCTAATCCTATAGACTAGCTAACCCATTGACAAGAAAAGAGAATTCAGAATATCTTCTATACTAAATGAAGAAGACAGATAACCATACACAGATATGTATTAATAACATATATTATAACAAAGTATGCAGTTACATAACAATTCTCATCAACATACAGAATCATATACACTTCTGTAGTGTACATATAATATAAGTCCTCTTGGTCTAAGCAGTACTCACAGTCACACTTTCAGTTATTGTTCAATGTCTCCTTGACTTGTGGATATAGATGATCCAAAGTAGTGGTAGCAGTCATCAGTCTCTATTCCTCCAGTGCTGGGGTGGTAGAAGATCATGGAGAAACCCAATCCTCAGTCATGGCCTCTGTAGCATAGAGTCCTATGGTGTTTCAAGCCTGACACTGCAGTGGTGGTAATGCTGAGTAGCATGGAGATGTTGACGCCACGGTGTCTGGGTTCCAAGTGAGCTGTGAGTTGAAATCTGCTTCCTTATATACCCTATCGGGGGGTCAGTCCAAACGAAGACAGGGGATGGTTCAAACGCTGGGGGTGGCAGTCCAAACGGTTAGGCCTTAACCTCTATCTGGAGCGAGGACCTGTAAGGAAGCACCCTGTGATATTCTCAATACATACATCACACGGCATCAACATCTTCACCGTTTTTGCAGCTGCAAAACGGTTGACACCCGTTGCCGACACCAACGCCTGCTGCTTCACAACCTAAACATGCTTTAGATGCTCTGCACGTTGCTGTAGCATGCAAACAGCTCTTCTACGATGACATGTACGATGACGACCCCGTACCCGCCCACGGACGATGTTTCTTCACTTCTCTTCATAGCAGCATACCCTGTAGAAGAGACAATAGCTCCATGCTTCCAGCATCGTGAACTTGTCAAATTAATCCCAGTTCTCTCATTTATCAGAGAATAAAGGTAAGTTTGAACCCTTATCTGTACATGTGACCATATAATCTTTTCATATATTATTCTCATAACATTGATCTTCTCACCTATATTTTCAAATATTCTCACATACCCATGCCATTCAATGCACACATTAAAAACGGATGCTATTCGCGTTAACCGCCCACGTCCCTGTTACGCAATCCTCACTCACACATTGCATACATTACCGAATGCAATCAGTGGCCACTTCATACCGACGCGCTCACTGTACGGATGCCACGTCACCGATTACATAACTTTACACATAAACAATGCACTGCGGCCCATGCGATCGCCCGGCCACTCGCCATGCCGCCCACACAGCTATTGCATAAACTCACAAAACCCACGCTGGTCTATAATCAGCCAGCATATGCTACTAGCCATAAGCTGACCCCCCTTCCATTACACACAGCCCCACCTTATAACAGCTCTCACTATACTCTGTCACTTGTATAGTGGCAACCTCTGCTCACACTTCTATTGCCATTGAGCCAAAACGTTTCAATGTTTCATAACCAAATTCTATGCTCTAGAATCCCACACACACTAACCCAAACCTTTCAGAACACAGAAAATAGAATATGTACACAATTTAAAATAATAAGATACACATATAAAATAAACATTAATATTAATTAGGAAGATTGTAATTACCCATCCTATTAACCACCTCACCCCACCCTCCCACCTTCATGTTACACAACACGGCACACACCACGCCACCACTAACCAACACGTTACACAACGTGGCACACAACCCGCCACCTGCCACCCAATCAATACACACATAGATTGTGATGGATCATCGTCGCTTGGTTACCATCACATGTTTGCCATAACACAGCGTCAAACAGCCGGAATTGTATAAGGTGACAGACTACTACAGATCAGCCTCAGGATTTAGGCAAATCCTCATAATGAGGTGCACACAAGTTGTGTAACGAGTCAAGGTGCAGGGGATTCCGTGGCCAGCTGCCCTAGTGAACCAGGATTCACTGCCATCGGCATCCATGGTTAAGAGATCCTGTTCAGACTTGTAGGTTGTTGCATCAGACCCCCTCCGTGGACATGCGTCACAACGTGTCACCACAGACGCTTGCCAGGCAGACAGGCTTACTCAGTTGGGTACCTAGCCAATACTCCAGCTCCTGTTTAACTGGTAAAGTACTCTGACGACACTACGCAATGATCACAGAATCTATGTGTGCCGACTCGATGGCATTCCTGTATATAGTGGCGATTTCATAGTTGGTCATATGCCCACCCCATGGCCTTGACTCTGCCCGATGAGGCGTGTCCCAATATAAATCTGTGGATACAGTTCCCGCGGTGTCATGTAGCCTTACAATATAGCCACGGCAGCGTAAAGGTTCCCATGACTTTGATCAAAACCGCATCTCCATCACACCACAATTCCTCACCACAAAACACACACTCACAGATGTTCATCGTCCGCAGGCACGATTTAATAATCAATGCGACCTGCGCCAGGTGTGTCGGGGGACATCTCTTGTCTGCTCCCCCCTCTCTCTTTCTGAGTGACCGGTTGAACTTCCCCCTCGCTCTCATCACCTGTCAGCAATTGATGTGACCTACGCTGATGCACGTTAAGGGATTGTTGTTGGTTTTTCTTCCCTCTCATGCTTAGCCCACGGTCTCATCACTCGTTGCTTCATCATTCTGTCGCTTTATCGGGTCAGAACAATGTTAAAATCCATCGCTCACACAACATAACTCATACTCGCATTCACTCCACACCGCATAACACAACTCACACACATTCATTCCACCTCGCATGCACCACCCCCCCCCCCCCCACTCCAGTACTTTATCACTAATTTCAGATAACTTCCAATTGGTCACAGGTCGATAAAATTGTTCAGACTGCCACCCACCCAATGCATTTTATCCATCTGCACAATGTCTTAAATCCCAGCATTTTTCTGTTTTACTTTGGTTCCAAGTGTCCATCCATGAACGATCAAGTGCTCCTCGCCGGCAGACAAAGCCACTCCTCCTGCCGAGGCATGCAAAGACACTCAGTGGCCAACAATAATGACAAACGACGAAATCATGTGAGTTGGAGAGTATTTATATACTAATACGAATACATGACATTTCAATGAAACCTTTTTTTTTTTTCTTTTTTTTTTTAACAATTTTTATTAGGGTATTGCATCATACAAACACTGAACTCGGCAGTTCTGCCGTTCTTCCATTCAGGCCCTCTCAATCGGGGACTATTCAGTACATAGTAGTTCCAGTGGAGCTTTGATAAGCCGATACATCAAATATCAGACAACCCGATTTCACAGTGGAGGGATGGAATAATGAGATGAAATGGTTAGTGATATATTTTGTCGTGGATACGGTAATAGTAGTAGTCCCAGAGAACAAAATAACATTCTATATGGCAATGTCGAAACTAATACAAAGAAATACAATACGGCAGTAATACAATCAGATACAGGTAGGTACAGTCTTCAGAGTATATATGATTACATAGCACACGCTATGCAGTATTATCTGTTATCTATAGCTACGTCAGTATTATTTATAGTACATATGATGGTTCAAATCAGGAACAGGGTCCTTAACACATATAACTTATAGTTGGCATTTTTTTGGTCAATATCTACCTCACTTATTATCATGCATAGGATACTATACATTGGCAACATTGATACAGTGGGAAATGATTGGGGAGAATACCCAAGTTTAGCACAGTCGTAGTCACAATCTGAGCTTATTGGGCAATTTGAAAGGGAAGAGATGTAAACGATACGATATCTAGTCAACTCAGTACGAGTCACAATCTGAGTTGTGATGTGAACGAACAACTTAATTATCATGCATAGGGTACTATACATTAGTAACATTGATACAATGAGAAAAGAATAAGTGATAATAATACCCAAGGTTAGCACAGTCGTAGTCACAATCTGAGCTTATTGGGCAATTAGGTAGTAAGGAAATATATACGATATCTAGTCAACTCAGTCGTAGTCACAATCTGAGTCATTGGTAGCGGTTGTTTATTTGTTTTTAGATGCTAGGGCTCCTGTCATAACCACAATTTGGAAGGGTATTCTTGTTCATTATTAAAATGTTATTATATTCTAGCAAATATATTTGTACTTTTTCTACTCATAGTTTATTTGATATATACAATTAGGGAAGCTAAATTTAGTGTTGATTTTGAATGTTTTTATATCCATTATTTTTGCATGTCCTGGTTTTAGTGTATTCCATAGTTTGATGCCTCTCAGATAAAACGATTTCTCAAAAAGGGGGCTCCTAGGTTGGGGCTGTAGTAACATGAGGCCTTCATGTCTCCTAGTCGGAATATCTCTTTTATCTATCAATTCGGGGATTTGAGTCAGTGAGTGTGAGTAATGTAATAAATGTAGTTTTCTTCTTTCATTCAGGTATTTAATAGAGGCTTTGTTATGTAGTTCTATGGTTGAGTATATTTGGTTCGGTCCTAATTTTATTTTATAAATCAATGTCAATGCCCGATTTTGAAGTAGCTGCAGTTCATATACCCTTAGGGAGGTTTGTGGATCATATATGTAGTCGCAGTAATCAAGGTAGGGTAATATTTTACTTGTGTATATTTTGAGTGCTGTTTGTGTACTGATTAAATTTCTAATCTTGTTAAGTAAATAAATTTGGTCAGAAACCCTTCTAATTGTATTTTGACGATGTTCATTAAATCTTAGTTTATTATCTATCGTAAGACCCAGGTAGTTGTAGGTTTTCACCACTTCCAACGGTATATTATTAAGCTTTATCATATTTTCCCACAAATCATTAGCGTTTCCCCCAATATGATTAAAATACATCAATTTTGTCTTGTTTTCATTAATAGTTAATAAGTTTTCTATACACCATTTGTAGGCAATAGGTAGTACTATACGCATATCCTCAGTATTAGATGTTGTTATCGTGGTATCGTCAGCATATAGAGTTATATTACATGGATAATTCTTTAAGTATGCAGTTAGACTATTAATATACGTGAGAAAAAGAGTCGGGCCTAATACTGATCCCTGTGGTATTCCACAGGTTATGTTTTCTTGTTCCGATGTTATGTTATCTACCGCTGTTTGCTGGGTCCTATTATATAAATAGTCTTTAAACCATAAGCAACTATTATTAGATAGGCCTAGTTGGTGAAGTTTATGGATTAGTAGTGGATGGGAGACGGTATCGAAAGCTTTCTTAAAATCTAGGTATGCTGTAATAGGTTCTTTATTTTCGTTAATAGATGTATATATTTGTGTTAAGTAACTATTTATTGCTGAGGTTGTTGAATGTTTAGCTCTAAAACCATTTAGGGCTGGGGATAACAAGTTTTTCCCCTCTAGATAATCTTTCAGTCTCTTGTTTATTATTTTTTCAAATATTTTGCTGGGGAGAGGCAATAAACGGATGGGCCGGAAATTACTTACAAGTTTTAAGTTACCTTTTTTGGGGATTGGGGTTAGTTTCGTTCTTTTCCAATCTGATGGGAAGATATTTTGTCGTATAGAGGAGTTAAAGATTATCTGTAGTCTGTCAAGGGTAGCCAGGAATGCTATTTCAAGGATGTATGATTTAATATTCGGTATAGATGATGATTTATTGAAATTAGTATCTTTTATAGCATTAACTATCTCATCAATAGTGATGTTGTCTTCAAGTATATCAGTTTCGATATCATTGGGTCTGTTGTCAAAGGGTGGGGTAGGTATATTAACTTTTGGTAGTTTATTAGCTAGCTTATTTCCTATGGTGGCAAAGTATTGGTTAATGTGATCAGCTCTTTTGTTTTTCTCAACTACATGATTAGTATCTTCATTAATCATTTCCCCTACAGGTGGTGCAACCTCTTTAGGAAGAATTTTTCGTATTCCTATCTAGAATGCTTTAGTATCACCATTATTGTTCACTATAAGTTTATCTATCAAACTTTGTTTGCTCGTACAAATCATTGCTTTTGTCCGATTCCGGTGATATTTGGCAATTCGCCAATCGTCTAGATTTTGGGTGCGGTGCGCTTTTCTATAATAATAATAATCACAATTTTTAATAGAGTTAAGAATATCTTTGTTAAGCCAATCAGGTTTATATTTACTAGCATAAAAGGTTATGATCGGTTACGAGGCGTTCAGTGCAGATGTAACATGTTTTAACATTATAGCCCATAGAGTATCAGGATGTTGATCTAGCGTGAAATTTTCCCAGTTTGAGTTCAGGAGAGTATCAATAAATTGTTGTCTATTAAAGTTTTTGTATGTCCTAGCTTTTATCTCCTCCTTCACTATTTTATTACGTTTGGCCTTAATTATAAGATAGACAGGGAGATGATCCTTGATTATGTAATTGAGTATGCCATACTTTGAAATATTTTTGACATTCGTATATATGTGGTCAATTAAGGTACAGGAGGTTTCCGTATACCTTGTTGATCAAATGCATCAGAGAATTAGATTTACAAAATCGATCCATAAATGATTTTTTGTTCTTCTTGTCTAGGATATCTACATTGAGATCACCCATAATCGCTATTGGTCTGTTTTGTGGGTAACTATTAACTATTTCCCTGAGTTTTTCGTACATTTGGGTTGGTGTAGTAACTGGTGTTTTGTACGCATTAGCCACAATATATTTTGTTTTCCCAACTAGAATTTCTACTGTACACAGTTCATATAACGGAGTGATAATACAATGTTCTTCGATTTTATCATACAAAATGCGGTCTTTTATGTATATAATTAGACCCCCCCTTTCTTATTCACATGTGGCTTTCTGTCCAGTCGTACCAGTTGGTATCCTTGTATTGATACAGTAGCGTTCGGTTGTCTTGGGTCTAGCCATGTTTCTGATATTGCAACTACATCAAAGTTTAATAGTAAGTTTGTAAGGTTCTCTAAATTTGGAATTATACTCCAGACGTTCACACTCAAGAATTTTAATCCTTTTTCTTGTTTAACATCTCTCAGCATCGTCATTGATTTACATTAGAATTGTCTATATTATCACTATTCTCCAGGACCAAGTGCACTACGACTATTATGAATGAATTTGATTTGAGGATGAATATGACTGTAATGAAAGTTAAATGTACATCGGTAGTCATTACTATAAGAATGTTGGTACTGTCACACTATACAGCTCCAGTGTATGTTAAAGTAAAGTAGAATATTTTTTACATACTAAGATAATATTTTAAATCTTAGGTGTTTCAAGTCAGAAAAACCTGGTTTAGTTGTGGTATTCACAGATTGAGTATCTCCCATCGTTTCGAGTGTAGGCAGGTATCGATCGTTTTGAGCAATTTCTGTGAGTCGTCGGGTGCCAAATGGCATCCATCATACAAATGATCGTATTTGTGGGTTATCCTGCCCCTACCCTTACTTCTGTGAAATGGGGTAGCCGTCCAAGGTGTTGGTAACGAGTTATCGTAATTGAATTTCGTTGGTCAGTGTTTAGTCGGATGATCGCATCATTGAGTTTTTCTTGATCTGGGTATGCTTGTAGTTGTGCGGGTTGTTCTTCATGGTTGGTCCTACTGGTGCTTTCTTGTTGAGTACTTGGTAGAAATCGCTTATGCTTAACTTGAAAGTTATGATTTAAAGTGATGTATAGATGTTTACACATATAAATTTTGGGATAATATGTGTAGTTTGTAATAACATGAAAGATGGATTAACTTGAAAGTTATTAAGGTTTTGAAATACCTTGTTAAAAGGTGAAATAAATGTTTGTAATAGCGAGGTATTAAATTACCATGTTGGTAATAATGAAACAATTTACCTTTGTAATAGGTAGGAAATAAAACTACCATGTTGGTATGGAAATATGAGTATGTGTTGTTATGCTCATAAATTGACATTAGTATGAGTACATGATTTAACATTTAACCAACAGAAATAGTCCATAGACTTGAGATGGAGTTTATATATATATATATATATATATATATATATATATTTTTTTTTTTCGTGTGGTTGCTGGGTGGTCTTACAAATTCAATGTGTTTAGAGTTCTCGGTGGCGGAGCGTGCACAGGTTGCTCGTGACGTCACGTTAATTTGCGTAGTTCAGAAACATGGTAGATGGCATTGTTGTGTCTGAGGTGTTAACTTTAAATGGCACCAGGTGGCATTAGAGTTGTTTAATAATCAATGCGACCTGCGCCGGGTGTTTCGGGGGACATCTCTTGTCTGCTCCCCACTCTCTCTTTCTGAGTGACCGGTTGAACTTCCCCCTCGCACTCATCGCCTGTCAGCAAATGATGTGACCTACGCTGATGCATGTTAAGGGATTGTTGTTGGTTTTTCTTCCCTCTCATGCTTAGCCCACCGTCTCATCGCTCGTTGCTTCATCATTCTGTCGCTTTATCGGGTCAGAACAATGATAAAATCCATCGCTCACACAACATAATTCATACTCGCATTCACTCCACACACTGCACGAAACTTACTGCTTTACATACATGTATGCGAAACGCGTCTAACAGTAGGATTTTGCGTCTAGAAGTTAGACCTGTAATCCGTCTCATAGACGCCTTATCTAGTGGCGTATATACATGTCCATGGTGCGGTCTTAAATATGTCATATATACGCCTGATTCCGTTGTATATACACCAGCATCCAATAGTTCCGATCTTTGCAACTTGGGGACACTACTGGTAGCATATTTCATTTGCCATTAACCATCCAAGTCTGTATTATATGAAAATTGCAATTTTATATTACCAAATCATTTTATAAAAACCTAATTAAGTATAAATAGATTAATTACACATAGTAAACCTTGCATTATGTTGTTTTTTTAATTGTTTTTCTAATAGATCTTACTTTCAAACACCATTTCAATGTGTGGACAGTGAGGCTTACTATATAATCGCCTCCCCCCAGTGTCTCTGTGCGCCTAAAGTCCGACTCCAGTGTGAATGCGGCCGCCACCCTCACAGCCACCCGCTCAGCCGCCCTCCCTGTGCGCCTCCGACTAGGTGTGAAAACATCTTACACATACACGCCGAGCCGCCGCTAATCCGTCTACATAGACTACAGGGAGGTGGGGGAATGTACCAGGGCTTCACCTTGGGTAGAGTGAGTGTAGGGTGGTGGGGTTGTAGGGTGGTGGGGTGTCGGGGGGGCGGTAGGGGGTGGGGTTGGGAGGTCGCGGGTAGCGGGTCAGTGTTGGTGCATCCTCTACCAACACCCACAGGACGGGGCAGGCCGCAGGTCGCAATTTTTATTTTTTTTGGTATCATATATACGCCTGGCATATTTATATTGCACCGAGTAAGTTTTATCTTATATACGCCAGGCGTGAAAGACAGCCAAGTCGCACGCGTCTACATATGGAAACTGTCTCGTAGACGCCCGAAACGCAGTGGCGTATAATAGGTGTATACAAGTATAAACAAGCCACGATACAGCCGATACGTGTGGTATCGCGATGGCGTATATATATGTAAAATAGTGGTTTTCGTGCAGTGACACTGCATAATGCAACTCACACACATTCATTCCACCTCGCATGCACCACCCCCTCCCCACTCCAGTACTTTATCACTAATTTCAAGTAACTTCCAATTGGTCACAGGTCGATAAAATTGTTCAGACTGCCACCCACCCAATGCATTTTATCCATCTGCACAATGTCTTAAATCTCAGCATTTTTCTGTTTTACTTTGGTTCCAAGTGTCCATCCATGAACGATCAAGTGCTCCTCGCCGGCAGACAAAGCCACTCCTCCTGCCGAGGCATGCAAAGACACTCAGTGGCCAACAATAATGACAAACGACGAAATCATGTGAGTTGGAGAGTTTTTATATACTAATACGAGTACATGACATTTCAATGAAACCTAGCTTGAAAGTTATGATTTAAAGTGATGTATAGAGGTTTACACATATAAATTTTGGGATAATATGTGTAGTTTGTAATAACATGAAAATTGGATTAACTTGAAAGTTATTAAGGTTTTTTTTAAATACCTTGTTAAAAGGTGAAATAAATGTTTGTAATAGCGAGGTATTAAATTACCATGTTGGTAATAATGAAACAATTTACCTTTGTAATAGGTAGGAAATAAAACTACCATGTTGGTATGGAAATATGAGTATGTGTTGTTATGCTCATAAATTGACATAAGTATGAGTACATGATATAACATTTAACCAACAGAAATAGTCCATAGACTTGAGATGGAGTTTATATATATATATTTTTTTTTTTTTTTTTCGTGTGGTTGGTGGGTGGTCTTACAAATTCAATGCGTTTAGAGTTCTCGGTGGCGGAGCGCGCACAGGTTGCTCGTGACGTCACGTTAATTTGCGTAGTTCAGAAACATGGTAGATGGCATTGTTGTGTTTGAGGTGTCAACTTTAAATGGCGCCAGGTGGCATTAGAGTTGTTGAACCTGTATTCGTCTTGCCATTAACACTCACATGTTCTTGGCGGTGGACATCGCCTGAGCTGCTTGTAGTGAGAGCAGCATTTCTTCGTGCAGGTCCATGTCCGTTCCTGGAACCAAGCAAAGCGTCAACAGTGAAAAGAGTGTCCGAGTCTGGGCAGCTGACAACACAGGGTTCTGAACAAAAACCAAAATCCGCCTCAGCGAACACAACATCACAATCACATAATGCGACGATGTACCACATCTGACGGGCACACTTGGCAACGAAATCGTCCCTGTGTACTCGGTTGTGTAGGAAAACAGAAGCTGTGTGAGAGGCACTCAGAACAACGACCCAGACTCCATGGTAAGAAGGTACAGATGACAGGCGACCAAGACCGCTAGAGCTGTTCTCCTGCTGTCATTTGTGGCTACATCGATGTGGTAGGATCCCCACGTCCATCTGATTACGTGTTCACCTATTGCTGCTGTCGCTCCATCTGTGTGCACGCGAACGCGGAGATCTACAGTGTCCCGGACCGTGCTTATTAGGTGAATACTGTTAGCCCATGTCGCGTAAGCCATGAACCAAGCCAGATCATGCTGTGTGCCTAAGGATAGGTGAACAACGGGTGCGATGTTCGTAGCCTTGAGGGCTGTAGACTCGCTAGGAATTTCTTCGCGTGCGCTACACAGTGGGCTATATGTATGAGGCGACCAATAAGAGATTGGATTTCGCGGCGGGTGGCTGTCCCCTTTGTAAGCCAATCGCTGCAGGTTTCAAGTACCTCGCCGAGTTTGTCCGGAGGTATGGTGACGGTCATGGCAACCGAGTCAATGTTGAAACCGAGCCACGTAATATCAGTGGTGGGAGACTCGCACATGTGTAGGGCGAGTTTCAAGCCGAGTTCTTGAGTGAGTGAAATAAAACTTGTGTATGCGTCATCCGCTGCCGTTCTCCCCCGTGCCACACCAGCAAAGTCATCCAAGTAAGCCAGGGCGACGAAACCCAGTATACGGAATATGTAGGTGACAGCATTGGAGGTTCTCTGACAAGTCATGGATGAGGTGTGACAGCCAAATGCCAGACACATATCGACGAAGAAATGGTCATCGACCTGGAAACACATGAAAGGTGTATCAGCTGAGTCCAGGCGAAGCTGGCGATATGCTCTGCTTAAATCCACTTTCCACATCCAAGCCCCGACTCCAGCCTGAACTACCAAGTTGATGAGGTCATTGATAGTAGGGAGAGTGTAGAAGCAGTCACCCCCGAGGTAGATCCGTTCAGGAATCCCATCATTGACTGCTGCCTGCTCCGGGAAAGATAGATCCATGATCACCCTGCGATCGGCAGAATCCTTCTTCGCCCTCGACATTAGAGGTGATACCTGGGTCGCCGGGCTGAAAGGAAAAGAAAAGAAAGGCCCCAGTAATGCGTGGTGGGAGAGTTCAGTTTGTACGAACCGTTCCAGTGCGATAGGATGACATGTCACGCTAGCGTGATTTTTGTAGGTGGGAGTTGGTGGTATTGTGGAGGCGTAACCTATCGGCCATCCGAAGTTGAGAAAGTCCACCACCTGAGAATCGTGAAAATCAGTCAGGTACGACTCCCAGCACCCGACGTTGAGTGCGGAGGTGACTGAGATGTGAGCCGCCCTGAAATTATAGTCCATGTAACTGATGATGTCAAAGTACTGTTGTGCTTGAGCTGGGAACTTCAGGCAAAACTCGACAGAAGCTGCTGGACGAGATATAGTGTGATCACCGGAGATAATCCCCTGAGCAACATCTCTCGATGACACAGTTGATGTGTAGTCAGGGGGTTTCAGGCTCGTTTAATGGTATCAGCAGGTCCTGTTCCTGCCTGACGTTGAAAGGGCTGAGCGGCTGATAGAGTAGGTCTGTTGACACTGGCAGTTGTCTCATGCTTAGCCTTAGTGCGACATTCAGTAACAGCATGGGGATGGTACAAGTTGAGTGCAGAGAAACAGTACTCCCATATGTGTGTTAACTTGGCACCCGATTCAGCCTGATGGGGAGGCTGGATGTTACAACCTCGAGCGGTGTTAAACTGATTGAAAGGTGGGTGATGGGCAATCAGCTGCTTCTTCTTTTCATCCTTCTTAGAGAACGTGTCGCCCTCTGGTGTTTTAAGACGAGCGCTCTTTGACCTGGAAATGGCCGTGCGCAGGTGCTGGATCTGAGGCTCGCTCCACCTTCGAACAGCGTGAAATTTATATTCTAACACTGCACGAAAACCACTATTTTACATATATATATACGCCATTGCGATAACGCACATATCGGCTGTATCGTGGCTTGTTTATACTTGTATACACCTATTATACGCCTCTGCGTTTCGGGCGTCTACGAGGTAGTTTCCATATGTAGACACGCGCGACTTGGCTGTCTTTCACGCCTGGCGTATTTAAGATAAAACATGCTCTGTGTGATATACATATGCCAGGCGTATATATAATACCAAAAAAAAATTAAAATTGCGACCCGCGGCCCGCCCCGTTCTGTGGGTGTTGGTAGAGGTTGCACCAACACTGACCCACCACCCGCCACCTCCCAACCCCACCCCCTACCGTCCCCCCGACACCCCACCACCCCACTACCCTACACCCACAGTGAAGCCCTGGTACACGAGCCCTGGTACATGGAGGTCCTCTGTCTCCACACATTACCTGTGTTTTGTCTCTGGGCGGGCGGGAGACTATAGGTGTCAAAGCGGCGGGTGTCAAAGCGGCAGGTGTCAAAGCGGCATCGACAGCAGATGTGTGGAAGCACTTGGGGTGGTAGGTTGATATCTGACCAGACCTTGTGTAATATATACAGTACCCAAAGTATGACTTCAGAAGAGTGGTGTTTTGAAAAACTTTAAAAACTAAAAAAAACGGTTTAAAAAACAAAAATGCTTGGTTTATTATATGTGTTTAATGAAGAGATAATAGATGGGGTTTTAGAACAATTTTATAATCAAAATTGATAATATAACATTGGATTGATGCATATACCAAGGACTTAATAACTAATGGTAAATGAAATATGCTACCACTGATGTCCCCAAGTGGCAGGGGTCAGAATTATTGGATAGTGGCGTAAATAAACAGAATCAGGCGTATATATGACGTATATAAGACGGCACCATGGACACATATATATACGCCACTAGATAAGGCGTCTACGAGACGGATAACAGGTTGAACTTCTAGACGCAAAATCCTACTGTTAGACACGTTTCGGATACATATGTAAAGCGGTAAGTTTCGTGCAGTGTAACGAATCTTCAATGACTTCCCTCAGATGTTGCATTAGGAAAGGGCGAGTGTCAGAGTCAGTGCGAATGTCATCAAACATGCATAGTAACAAACATACGGACACTGACTTATTTCTTCAGTCATCAACTCCTTCTGCAGATTATCAACATTTTTCTTTAGAAAATTCAATGAACCATCGGAGTTTCCCTCATTTTATCTGGGGATACTTACATGGTGTTACATAATGTTGCATAATGCTGTGTAAGCGTCCCCCATTTTTACATTTCTTCGCAATAATTTTTGAATAAGGTTGATAAATGTTCACAAGTCATAACATATCATTTCTTAATTCCTCCTTTACATAATTTATATTCCATAACTCGACAGAGCGAGTTTCTTACTGTGCCCAGGGATGGTGTCATGATCCTGTGTTCATGTGGGCCCTCCCCCGGCACACTAACCAGGTGGAGGGAGGCCTGTTGCTTGGCAACAGCCCCCCTCCCCCGCCCCCCTCTACACCAAGCCTCTACACATAGTGTACAGGCAGTCCGCTGTGAGCTCCAGCCTGGAGCAGACCTCTACAATATACCGCTGCAATAGGAATCCAGTCGTTCATCTTCCTTTAAGTTATGATTGATGATCTACAATCTTAACAATCTGTATGTGGATACATCTACGCAAAAATCAAGGTTGATAGCTGACCCAAATAGCATTATAGGTAAAATATAGATCGTTATACTAATCCAGATATTATAGATAAACTATATGATTAACATAAATCATATTGTGGTTAAATAGATAAGCTGGTTAATATTGTATGGTTGAGGATTAATCTGTTTATAAGGCACGCTGTATAAAACTGTAGTTATAGATTCAAAACCAAACAAGTACAAAAATAGAGCAAGCTCATACAATAAGAGCAAGGTAATTATGCAATCCATACTAAATACCAGTCAATGGATAAGTGTCCATGTTGCAGTCATATATTTGTCATATATATACACCTGATTATGTTGTATTTACGTCACTATCCAATAATTCCCATCTCTGCTGCTAGGGGACACCACAAGTCTGTATCATATCATAAAGGCAATCTTATATTACCAATTTATTTTATAAAACCTTTATAAAACCTGATTGGGTATCAATTGATTAATTACATATAAAAATCCCAGCATTCTGCTGTTTTGTTACTGATTTTAATAGATTCTACTTTGAAAACACCACTCTTAAGTGGTTAAAATTCTGGTCCTGTATATATAATACAAGGTCTACTCAGATATCACCCAACTGCTCCAACACTGCACAAAAACCACCAGTTTATTCCTATATATACGGCATCGCGGAAGTGTATGAATCGGCTGTAAAAAGACTTGTTTTCATATATATACATCCATAATTTGCAGCCACGTATGATGCGTATACAAAACTGTTTCCTTTTAATTACGGACACGTCTTGGCTGTATTTAACACCTGGCGTATACAAGAGGAAATATCCTCTGCATGATATATATACGCCGGGTGTATATATGTATCGATAGAAAATAAAAAGGGTTCGCCCCACAGTCCCCCTAACCCCTACACTCACTCAACCTACACTGAAGTACTCTCCCTACACACGTATGAATGAGGCCACCTAACCCGCGCCTAACCCCAGCCTAACACCTGATCCCGACCAAGGCCTATGTGTGTTGGCATAGGTGGTCTCAGAGCGAAACCCTCGCCTCCACGGCCACCCTCACACTTCGACGCCGCATTCAGACATGTGCGGCCGCATTCACAGGTGTGCGGCCGCATTCACACAGGGGCAAGATGATTTCCGGATTCAGCTGTATGCCTGGACACCTTACATTGTAGACCCGACGGACCACACACAGAAGTGGTGTTTTTAAGTCAAATATATTAAAAGAATGGTTAAAAGAACAAGATAATGCAGGGTTTATTATGTGTAATTAATCAATTTATACTCAATCACGTTTTATAAAGGTCTTATCGAATAGATTGGTAATGTAAGATTGTATTTTTCATATGATACAGACTTGGATGGTTAATGGAAAATGAAAACCAGTAGTGTCCCCAAGTGGCATAGATCAGAGCTAATGGATATTGGTGTAAAAAAGCAACAGAATCAGGCGAATATTTGAATCAGGTAATTTATGAATCAGGCGCCTACAGATAAGGCGTATACACACAGGGAATAGCACGACCTTGTATATGCAAAAGCATACCTATATACACTGGGCGTATACATATATAAAGTGGTTACTTTTGTGCAGTGCAACCGCCGCCACCAAGCCACCGCCAACGCCACCTCTGCCACCGCCACAAACACCTTTGCTGCCGCCCCTGCTGGGGGGAGACAGGGAGGGGGATGCTGGGGGAAGACCAGAAGACAGAGGCGGGGGCTGGGTGGTCAGGCGACTGGATGGCCCGGTAAACCTTTACCATTCTTTTGAGTAAAACTTTTTCCAGACTGTCCTTGGTCCCGGGGATGGGTGTGGGTGGTTTTTCAGCCCTCGGAAAAAAATTTAGCCTGAAGAGATTGAATACTATTGAAACTGTTGGTATGACAGACCCTAAACCGCTGGTTCTGACTACAAGCACCTAAAAATCCCTTATTAACCACTAGAGGGCCCATACTGGACTTCAATCGTCAAAGACATACCAGAGGACCCTAACAGATAGCGACTTGTCAGCTTAGTTTGATAAGAACCGCCTCCTGAATGGACAGAATACTCACACACCACCCTTTGTCGGAGTTCCAGTCCAATAGGGAACAGGAGAAATCACCTGGTGACCCGGGTGACCCCATAGGTGCCAAGCTTTGTACGAGACTGATTAAATGATGTGCGGAGCCTGCGATTGGTGCACTGCGATCTAGTCAAATACCAACAGTCGCTTGGCTAGATTGGACGTCCTTTTCACATTCTTTTTCATTCTTTTATCTTTACACATATATACGCCAAACATATATGACATGTATGCGACCAGCGTATATATATATCGCGCACATTTTATTTCTCTCTATATATGCTTTGCGGCAGATACAGCCATTACACTTCTGTATACAAGGAAAAACATAGTTGTATACGCCAAATTCACCATATAGACATGTATATGTATAAAACAGGTCAATATATATTATATACGCGCGTTTATGCGGTGGCGTATTATCGTAAAACTGGATGAGTTTTAATCTTGGCCACCGTATGCCACGACTGGAGTTTGGCATAGTGATTCCGGAGTCCAGAGCCAAAACTCCAGGAGTGGAATGCGGTGGCCAAGATTAAAACGAATCAGGTTTTGATTTTATCCTACCCTGTCTCCTCGATTTTGGAATATTACGTGATAAAAATTCTGTATGCCACTAGTGGCATATAAAACTCCGTATGTCAGGTAGCGTGGCATACGGAAACTCAATGTTAAGCCTATGGGATTCTATATTAGGGGTAGGATAAATATGAAATATCTGCCTTTTTCACGCAGAGATACGACCGCCTGTATCTGAGACCAATCAATATTGTGTATGTATGGTTCGATTCAGCGACGAGAGTGGGAATCGGGCCTTGATTCAAGGGTTCAAATCGCTAAGTGGACTCTGTTTAAAATACCTACCGGAAAATAATATGCACAACATGGGACAGCACAGTGAAATCCGATCGGAAAAGAGCCTCCACTACAAACATGTAACAGGAGCCTAGAGGGTGAGTGAAGAGGCACGCATGACGTAAATGTGTGTCATCTATTCGGGACTCGCTCTTGTCTCCTGACTGTTGTTTGCCCCAGCTGGTCGTATAAACATCTCGTCTCGAGCTGGCCCTAAGGTGGCCGACCCGCAGAACACTTTGACTGGCGCTTGACCCCCATTCTGAGCAGCGAAAAGTGTGTTTGGGGAACGGAAGCGGGTACAAATAACCTAAACTCATGATGGGATTCGGTGCAACACAGACTTTATACTTTAACAAATCCTCTGTTCCAATTCACCTCAGAAACTGAACACTAGAGCGTAGGGGAATAACTCCCGTGTTGACAAACTTCCCTCTTTGTAAGAAAATGAATAAAGCCCCCAACAAATGGGGTTCTTATTCCCTGCACTGGAAGCCTTTTGAAAATCTATTTACTTCGATGTAATCTTCCTAACTAATGTTTCCTCTATCGATCAGAATCGAGTCATTCTATTCTACTTCTGCGTTTAAACATGATCACAACAACTTGCTGTGATCATGTTTAAACGCAGAAGTAGAATAGAATGGCTCGATTCTTCACAAAGAGCAACCAGACGTGCAAAGAAAACAAATTTTAAGATGGAATTCACTAGAAGTTCTTTTATATTGAATAGTCCCTATTACAGGGGATCTAGAATGTGGAATTTGCTTTCACAAACTATTCAAGAGGTAAAAACCAAAGAGGAGTTCAAAGATCAACTTGATCGGACTGGAGTTGGCTAAAGTGCATCTTGATCATCGTTAAGGATCGATGCTCATTTCATCACATGGTTTTCCAAAACTGAAAAAATCATACGTTTGTCTTATTATATTTTGTTTTTGCTTTGTGTATATGTCATGTGTGCTTTTTCTATTTTTTTTCTTTTTCTTTCATGCTTACGGGTCATAAGACTGCCTATTGCAGGCACAAGCTTTGTATAATATGCTTCAATGTAACATCTGAAAAACTCACCCTGGTGAGAGATGTCTTGATCTAATAAAACAAAACAAAAAATTCTCATAGTGAAACAGACAGTTATCTAATGAGTTATCTAGAGTAGGTATTTGAAGAGAAAAATGATTATTATCTGGTAGGAGGCATTTGATCAAACCAAAAGATTTGAACCAACTAACCTGTCTCAATTGAAGAGACTCAGAATGAATTTACACCACCCTATTGTGTAAATGACAGGAAACATCTCACTACAATTTATAGACTTCTTAAATCTCAGAAGCTCCTACTCGCAAGCTCTATTCTACGAATCTTAAAATTATACCTCAGATCATATTCGGCAGAAAAATATCAGAGGTTGCAGAGTAATATGTGTGGCATGTGTGTTGAGTGAGTAACGTCACCGACCTGCCATGGTGTCTGGTAGAGTGGTCTGTGGAACACGGAGTGGTGGAGCGGGGCTGAGGACACGGGCTTCTGCCAAACGTCACAGCGTACACTAATATATAAGTCCAGAACGAGGTCAGCTGTGACGTCATAACCCGCTTTGGCCACGCCTTTCTGCGTTCCCTCAAACATACAAAAAACGATCACAACAATACGTTGGAAGACCACTGTACTGACAGTGGTGTGAATAAAGATCTTAAAGGCCTGTCTCCACCGGCTTGGCGTACCACATGTACCTCGGATCGCAAGGTATAATCGATTCTGTGTGGAGACACCCTCGCTTGCGACTGGAGGGCTTGCGATTCTAGGTACATAGGGTACGCCTAGTCTCAGACTGGGCGTACCAAATATCAAACATGTTTGATATCTAAAAACGCTTGCGATCCGGGGTACATGCGGTACCTCCAGTCTGAGACTGGGTGTACCGGTAAGCCCAGTCTCAGACTGGAGGGAAACTTGCTGTCTCCACTGTGCGTTTTGCCGAGTTGCGATCCTGGAGGTATGCCCAGTCTCAGACTGGACGTACCTATGTACCTATAGTCCTGAGCGTTTAATATGGGTAAAATGACACTATCTAGTTCAATCATATGCAGCATTGGTAAAAGATGATATTTTCGAAAATTAAGTAGATAGAAATCAAGAGAACTTTACAAAGAATATATATAACACACTTTTCAGGCCTAATATTCTAAAATTGTGGTGCCACCTGTCATTTTATCAAAGAACTTTGGCCTGGGGTCATATTTCTGCTTGAATCACTGACATTATAAGTAAGCAAGTATGACTTGATTTTCCTTCAGTCCTATCTCAGTCAATAATCAGTATAGATACTTCAAATAAAGAGCGATCTGTAGATCAACTCCCACAGAATACAACCAGTAGGTTATCTTATTGATCAACTATTATCTAGAGATAATTATTGGCCGTTTCTAGCTATGCCATATGCCCAAAATGCAATAGTATCAGAAAATCTCGTTTTAGGGCATGTTTGGAATGTTTGTCATCTGTCATAATGCTCCTGTATCTCAGGAAATATTTATCACAGCCTGGCAATATAGGTATCATTTTAATTGTCTTGAAATAGCTAAGAAGATAGGGTGTTAATTTCAATAGGTCATCGCGATAGATTTTTCATTAAATCGCTGTGAAGACAGGAATGTAACATGTTTCAGTGTTTTTGCCTAAGAAATTCCAATGTTCAATCTACGACAGGAAATTTTAGCCATGACACATGTATATCAGGTTTATACTGACAGATAGGCACAAGTCTTAGCTTTCTAACAATATTTTGTTTGTAAAAATCGCCCTATTATTTATGACACAAGAGCGATTTGCCTGTTTCAATTTGGAAAAACTAGTTTTTTGTCCCATATTAAACGGTCAGAATCGCACAGTGGAGACAGGGCTTTACAAAAGAAGATGTAGCATGCACGGGGCAGCCGTGGCTTCTCTGTGACTTTACCACTAGGTAATTAGAATACATTGCACTGATATTGTATAACTGGATGAGTTTCAATCTTGCCCACTGTATGCCACGAATGGAGTTTGACGTAGTAATTCCATCAGTGCCATATGGCGGTCAAGATTAAAACGAATTGAGTTTATTTTATCCTACCGCGCCTCGACGATATATTGATATAAAAATTATAACTACAACTAATGAAACAACCTTTCTGCATCTCTCGATTTTCTATTCTGTCTCAATTTTTGAGTGACCGTCGCGATGTCACTGTGTCGAGCACCAACCCATTTAAGTTGAATTCCAGCATATGCGAGTGACATACTACGGTCAATATTTAAACAATTCGGGTTTTGTTTTTAACCCACTATGTCTCAAGGAGTTTGACATTATGGGTAATATGAATAGACTCACCAAAATGAAGTAAGAAATCCGTAAATCTCTATGTTGTTGTCCTGTTAATACACACTTTCCAAGCAAGTTTGGAATCCTCTACATACATTTTGTATGACTTAACGAGTTGCACTTTGGCATACTTATGAGAGTATACAGGGTGCAATATTTTAACCTCATCTTTTTTACAATATTATTTCGTTAACCATATATCATAATTGATATATATTGAGAAATAAAGAAAAATAGATTACTATGATCAGGTCTCTTAAGGTCAAAATAGTTTTGCGATGGACAAAAGTGCGAAACTTGTTCTTTATGTAGGGAAGGATGTATTTTTTCTAACTCTAAAATAAAAGTCCTACTGGGACAGTGTTTATCACAGGGATGGATAAATAAGCAATAAAGTGATATTTTGAGAATCTATATTGTGTAACACATATCAGAGGTCAAACAAATGAATCCAATTTATTTTTAACTATGAAACCTTCAACCTGCAATGCCTTCCTGAACAGCACTCATCCAATATGGCAGGCTTCGGCTGTGCATCGGCTATGGGCTGTGGTGATGATGGTCGTAGTGAATCTGGGACCTGTCTCACTAGTTTCGTGACATGTCTGTGACACCATACAGACATTGGGGTTGTCTAGTTTCGTGACAATACAAGTAGCTGCCTTTAGGAAAAGACAGACCCAAAACATAAGAATTAGACAAATCTACACATCATGGACCTGTTTCACTAGTTTCGTGACAAAAGTGTTAGACAGATATGAAAAGGGGCACCAACAGTGCAAGCAATAATGGACAAAACAAAGTCTAATGCCTAGTTCTTATGAAACTAGACACACCATCTAGATGCTACTCTGTGGCAGTCGGTGAAGTTGTGAAGGGCTGAGCCGGACACACTGACCAGTTGAGGTGCCCTCTGGTGAGGGCGGCACCAGTCCTGGTTTAAATCTCCACGCCATCTGGTACTATCCGTAATCAGCTTCGGGTGCTTGTATTTATATAAAAGTCCGATACTTCACAACAATGACTCTCCTGCCTGATTTCTCGAGTCAGTGACTGTGGTATAACACTCTGGCCCAACCTAATTAAACCAGAGGTCACCGTCTCCTATTTTTTCTCAACCGACTTGGGGCATGCATGTACAGCGTGTGAACCCGCGCATTCTGCACATTCGTGCTTGTAGCGGAACCAAGACAAATTGCAGCCCTTCTTATCATTGTAAGACCAACATATGCCTGGCTTTCTCCCTTGTTTTTGCTTCTGCTTTACCCTAGAATCATGTTTCTGTCTACTGTCTCTTCAATAGAAGCGGTTGAGATTGTTTTTCCCTACGGTATATGAAGGTCCAAATCGAACACTGTGCACTTACGTTTTTTCTTTCGGTCATCTGAATGGCAGCATGTAGACCCTATTCCCACCTGCGAGGTTCTCTCCAAAACTCCTGGTCTCAGAAAACCTGGGGTGTACTTAGACTTATCCAAGCTTATACCAGTAGCTTGAGCATCACTTGAAGTAGCAGTGCTTGTCACTGGCACTTTGTCAACCCCCACTGGGGTAACAGGATCAAAGTCAGAGACAAAAGTATCTTTTTTTCTAACAATACCATCACCTCCCTTCGCTCCCTCCTGTGACAACACATCTCCAGTTGAGTCTCCGGTAGCTTCTGAGCCAACATTCAACTTAGAAACAATAGATGAGAGCATTACCATGGCTCTAGCCAACTTTTTGGATTGGTTGTCTACCAAGAATGCCTTTTGCCTAGAGTTGTCTTCAAGTTTTAGAATTCTAGACTCTAAACTGAGAGCACCCCGGGAGTCTGAACTTCTCTCACCCTCTTCCACCAAATCTTCTCCATCTTCACCTAAATAAGTAATGTTATCTGCACTTTAAAAAATCTTTCCACTCAGAACTGTCTTTACCTGCCTGAACACACCTTTCCTGTGCTTGAACAAAAAACTTGCAACGTGAAGGGCCCCTAGGCCTATGTGAGTGACCACACTCACTACAGTTCACCAACCTTCTACCTTTGGTAGGCAGTAGACAGCGTCCGAAAAAAACTTCTCAGGTGGATTCGACTGTTTCGGGGACGTCTGAGCATAGAGTGAGACAGAACCCTCCTCTTGCCGGTCCTCCTCGAGCCTCCCTGCGTCCCCGTTTGGCGCCTCCACCGGTCCTGGTCAACTGCAGCGACGCCCTCTGTTTTCAGTTATAGCCTCATAAAGTCTGGTACCTCTATGCGTTCCATAAACTCAGTGGCGCCACCAAACAGCTACCACTTGAATCAACTAGCGCCACAAGCACCACCTCACTCAATTGTTGTCAGAGCGCCACTTCCCATCCAGTTTTTTTCTTGAACGGACACAATGTATGCCGCTCTGCTAAGATGGCTCATAGTGTTTGCCATGGCCGTTTGCACGGTCTGTGGGTACAATTACGACGGCCATTCATTCCGCAAAGGATGTCCAAAATATGTTTTTCCCAGAGGAAAACGTTTTACTGCCCTGGATAAGATCTCAGAAGTCCTAGAGAGAAGTCTCCACAATGACGAAGATGGCAGCAGTGCCACCAGCGGTGCCACCGGTAGCACAAATGGCATTTCTGAAAACCCTGAGCAATTGCCCCATGAGGCAATTGCTTCTCTCAGGAACGAAAACCTGGAGTACAGACGGGAAGTGAAAGCGTTGAAGGGCGAAGTATCGCATTTGACAGACTTAATGGCCGAAATGAAGGTCCTAGTGCTTGGCCTTCGTCCTTCTCGACAAGCTGACCAAGATGGCGGACATGGAAGAGGCAGCCGCACTGGCATTCAAGACGACGGGCGGCTGACTGCACTGAGTGATATACAGCACCAAGCGGGGGTGACAGTCACCTTCCAGTCGACGGCGAGTTCTACTTCAACCGGTCGTGGACAGAGTTTTCCTTCATTATTTGCGGAAATTCCGGAACAACCTGGAACACTGGAGTCCAATCAAGGGAATATACATCGTCCTTCAACTTCTGGTCGCCTGTCAACTTTTCCCCTGTATTCGCATCATCAGCATCTTCATGGTCGGCTACACAAGGCATTCCGGTGGAATACACTCACACATGCACATCAGTGTTCTGGTAGTGTATGGTTAATTATTGTTATTAATTATATAAATACTTAAGATGGGGAGGACTAGTGGTAAGTCTAGTATGATGTCTTACATATTCACTATTAATATTGATTAATTAAGTTTTGATATAATTATTATAATTAATATGTTATTTCGTTATGTTACGTTGTGGGGAAGGTAGGAGCAACTCTAAGACTGTGTGTACGCAAGGCTACCAGACTCTGCAACCCCTTGCGGATAGCGAGGATACCTTAATGAGATCTTTAATTAAGGTGATAGATATCTAATATCATTATTAAATGAATTCTACATACTTATAAGATTCGTGTCATGACTATCATGGATGAGGACAAGATTGAAGTAAATTTGATAATCTTTAGTGAAGAGACAAACGTTACACAAGTATAGCATGGCAAGGTATCATAGTAATACATGTAATAAACCTGAGGCGACATGCCTAGTTGTATCACAGTAATTGTGAATTAATTAAAAATTGATTGTTAATTTTCGAGGCAACCTACTATTGAACTACTATTGCGAGGCAAGCACATGACCAAGGTAAAAAATAGTTTTTTCCCCATGCTCACATGCAGAGAGGTAGAAAGAAGGATAAAGTATCGTTGGGCGAGGTTGTACTCCCAGAGCTCATTTGGGGCCTCTTACAGGTTAAAAAGAGTAACAAAGGTGAAAAACGAGTATGTAAAGCCATTGATGTTCACATTGAAGGGGTTGTGGAAGATGCCATGATGTATCCGTATTACAATGTACGCACCTTTTCAGAGGAGGTATGCTCGAGGGTCAATGATGGCCGTATAGCATGGTATGACAGGTATGAGATTGATAAGCTTCGCTTAAGAATATCCCAGAAAGGTGAAGCACCACAACAAAGTCAAAAAGAGAGTAGGAATGACGCCTTTAAACTGTCGCCAGAACTCGCTAGCGCGAAGCCGGCCCCACCATGCCGGCAGTTCAATGACGGCAGTTGTACAGAAAATGGCGATCAAGTGAGCAATGGCTACTGCCACCTCCACGTGTGCAGCCACTGTATTGGGGCTAAATGTACGCCGTTAGGCCATAGCGAGAGAGAGTGTAGAATAAAGAAGGCTAAGCAGGAGAGAAAAGGCAGGCAGGAGAAGGAAGTAACAAAAAAGGATTTTTAGATGCACTTTTACCATTGGGTTTGCTTTAATCGCCCGAATTATCTAGGAGCGAGAGTTCCCATTCCGTCAGGAATGATTTGCGATAATTGGGACAAAATGCTAGAAGACTACAACGATAACGAGGTTGCGACCTTCATTCGGTATGGCTGGCCGATAGCCTTTACCGGTGAATTTGTCCCTACCAGCACAGAACATAACCACCCCTCTGGGAGGGCCTACTCGAGTCAGGTCGCGGAATTCATAGCGAAAGAACGCGATCTCGGCGCGATTATCAGCCCTTTTAGAGAGAAACCTTTTGTTCCCTGGACTCAGGTCAGTCCTATTATGACAAGACCTAAAAAGGCGGAAGGGGAGAGGAGGGTTATCGTTGACTTCTCCTACCCCAAGGACCGCTCGGTCAAAGACGGCATACCCAAAGGTGTTTTTGAAGGCAAGGATATGGCGTTTAAGCTACCCACAGTCCTAGATATGACTCGTGAGGTAGAAAAGGCCGGTCCGGGTTGCTACCTTTGGAAGTGCGATCTTGAAAGAGCGCCAAGGCAACTCAGAACAGACCCCCTAGCCTATCCCCTCACCGGTATAAAGCACGAAAACCGCTATTATATCGACATATGTATCGCCTGGGGCTGTAGAGCATCAGGAATGATCCAACAGAGAGTCTCTGAAGCGATTTGCTACTTGGTAAAGAAGAAAGATCACCATGTAATCGCTTACGTGGACGATTTTGGGGGAGTTGAGAGTACGCACACGAAAGCGACCGCGGCTTATGATGAGTTCTATAATGTCTGCGATTGCCTGGGTGTCGCGATTGCCCCGAAAAAATCAGTACGCCCCACCCAGTGTATCGAATGGCTAGGCTATACGATCGATACCAAGGCTATGGTGGTCTCGATACCAAAGAAAAAGCTAGATGAAGTAATAACCATATGTGAAAACTGGACCGACAAAGAAACGGCCACTAAAAAAGAACTACAAAGTTTGGTCGGGAAATTAGCCTACATCTCACAGTGTGTCCTTCACGCAAGGAAATTCATGTGTAGGGTCCTTGACACGTTACGTATGGCTCACAAGGTTGCAATGGTCAAGGTCAGCAAAGACCTAGTCAAAGACGTACAATGCTTCTATGAATTCGCTCGCGTTGTCAACGGCACGCTTCTCTTACGGCCAGTAAGAGAAGTACTCCGGTTGGAATGCGACGCCTGCCTAGAAGGTGGGGGCGGCTTTGGCATGGGGAGGTACTACTCGGTCGAGTTCCCCAGCCAATTCCCCGATTTACATCACATCAGCCGGTTAGAGGCCCTTAACGCGGTCATTGCTGTCGAGACACTCGTCCCTACCAGCTACACGTGTGTAGATCTGGTGATAGAGAGTGACAACAGTGCGAGCGTTATTGTCCTCAACACGGGCCGGGCCCGGGACCCGGTTATGGCACTCTGCGCTCGCCGCTTAGCGATGCGCTGCGGCCTAAGTCAGATCAATGTAGAGGTATTGCATAAGAAAGGGGAGGACCTGGTCCTGGCCGACGCTCTCTCCCGTCAAAGCATTTCCGTCCACCACAGAAGGTTGGCCCGGGATATTGTCAGCCGGACCGGTTTGGTCGAAGTAAAAGCTGTTGCACCTCTGTCCATTATCGATGGTGATTCCTGGTAATTATATTTCAGGTAATACCCTCCTTCGCCAGTACAGAGCCAACCTGGACCTTTTGTGCACAGAAGGTACCCAAAGAAATCGCGAAAAACAAGCGAAGTTGTATCTTGCTTTCATGATTGATAATCGTTATGATCCATATCAACCAAATGTATCTCAACTATGTATGTACACACAATTATTGTTTAATTCTTTCGATTCACCTAGCACGGTAAAACATTATATGTCCGGGGCAAAGACCCTTGTTATGAACGCCATGGGCAATTTTATGATGTTTTCTCATCCAGTTCTAGTTAAGTTTATTCGTATTATGAAAACGGGTCCTGCCCATGTTATTAAACAAGCACGTGAGTTGGGGATAAACGAATTGAAAGACATTTGCGAATCCCTCGCTAAATTGGGAAACGACGCGACCCTGGTCAGGTCCATCATATTGTTTCTTGTACATACCTTCCTCCGCCAAGGTCACGTGATCACTACCAACAACAATCGGCATCTACTTACAAAATCGCACGTGACCATTGTTCCCACCGGCGCGTGGGTGCGAGTTACATCATCTAAGTCAACCTCGACCCCGGTTGAGTTATGGGTGCAGAGACAAGCAAACAATCGCTATTGCCCAGTACATGCACTTGAATTACAACTATCGTTAGCTCGCGGAGGGCCCCTTGACCATTTGTTCTCTGTTCAAGGTACCAAGAAACCACTTTCTGCCGCCTGGGCCACCTCTCTACTTCGCCTCGGCGCCCTCCTCGCCGCTCTCAAGGACCCAGCCTCAATAACATTCCATTCATTACATCGCACGGGCGCGTGCCTTGCCGCCCGGTCAGGTCTGAGCGAAACGGAGGTGGCAAAACAGGGCTTGTGGTTATCATCTGCCGTTCGCCAGTACGCACCCAAGAAACTTTACACACAGGTATCAGAGAACCTTGGTTCATTATTTAATACAGTTTGCGGTTTAAAAGGTGTCCAAAATAATAAAAAAGATTCTTTTACCTGCAATTCTGTGTTGTCTTATAATTGTGAATTAATTAAAAATTGATTGTTAATTTTCGAGGCAACCACAGAACTACTATTGCGAGGCAACCACGGTGCGGTCTTATATAAGCGCCTCCTCTACAAGCGTCACCCCTCTCACTCATGCAGTAACCAACGCACGCAGACTTTCGCGCCCACCAACCCTGTATAAACTTGTATAACTATGTATATTGTATAACATGTATACTCTAAAAACTCTGATGTCTAAGACACAGTCTTATCAGTGGTATTTTAAAAGGTGTCTAAAATAATAAAAAAGATCCTTTTACCTGCAATTCTGTGTTGTCTTATAATTAAGAGTCAGACACCAAAAGTCATAATGATGATAGACTTTGTAGAGTGTCTGATATGAACCACGTAATATGTGGAGTTGATGTCTACTCAAACTTCATGATCTTCTTCTAGAATGTTTGTTGTTCATGTTAAACAGTCTGTAATCTCTTCCACAAAGTGATCAGAGATAGTCATACGGTCTCAACAAACATTCAAACAATGCAAGGTAATATGCAGCATAACTCTCCAAATGTTAGAGTGTCCGGAGTGAACTCACGAGATTCCAATAATCACTAATAAACACAGATCCAGTTTCGTTAGAAGTTGGGTGAACCAGTGAAGTCCTATCACTTAATTAAGTGATAATGTTCAATAGTAAACGTTGCTTGTTTAGAAGATTCCTGTATAAGTCTAATTCAGAAGTTGTGTCCTTGGAGAGTCCCAATCCAAGTCACTTTCTACAATCCAAAGTCACAAGGCAAGTTGCCTTAGCTATTCCTATACGATAGAATTATACTGCTGAATTCACGCACTTCTGCCAGTGTCCGGAGCCGAACAGAACACGTCTTGACAGCAGGAGATGGTAGTGGAGACTGACGATACGGTCAGCTCGGGAGCAGATCGAAAATGAGCTTTTACTAAAGGATCATGGGAAATTTAGAATGAATCTCGTTTTGAATTCACGTAGGTTCGGAATTCAGGAATACCCTGAGAGGGGACTTCCCCAGGGAACTCCTGAGGCGACCCTCAGTTGTCATAGTGATGTCAGAGGGTCTATTCCCAGAGGCGCGGTGTTCCCCAAAGACTAACTAGTAGTATAAGGAACATCGCCTCTGTCACGGCTATCTACCCTGTAGTATACTCAGCCTATATTGTGGTTTAGTAGATAGCTATGATAAATACCTTGTCATATAATGTTTAATACCAACACTAATACATAATAATAACACTCAACACTGAGTGCGCAATGACAACACTAAACACTTCATATCAATGTTTCAACACTAATACTTAATACAATGCCAATACCCAATAATAACACTCTGAATACTAACACTCAATAATAACAATTCAAATACTAATACTCAACAATAACACTTCAAATACTAATACTTAATAATAACACTTCAAATACTAATACTTAATAATAACACTAGATATCATATACAAACACTTGATATCAATACATCAAACCATATATCAGTGATACGTGATGTTTCAATACCTATACGTATACAACACTTTATAACCTATTTTCATTATTTAATAAAACAATATTTTAATACATTTTTAATAAACTTTCATCTTCATAAATATACATGCTTTGTGCTTAACTTTGGTTACAGCACACTCTTCCGGGTTTGGCTTGAAGACACGGTATTTGATCACAAAGAGATCAACTAGCTTGTCTTCAACAATCGTTCCTTAGTTCCTTAACTTTGTTTCTTATGAATTTATTATTATTATGAAATCGTTACTTGGGTTAGGAACCTACAGAAAATAAGATACAGAAGCAAACACACACTAATCATGCAACGTAATACGGCACACAACTGATTTGTTTATGGCCTTGTCAGTCAAGCTGCAAGGACAAGGGTTTTAAGTACTTCTTTTATAGGAACTAATGTCAACGTGCAGTACGGACACGCCGCATTACGGACAGTAGAACTGCATAATCATATGCAGTAGAACTGTACGGTTAATACTAATCTGCCCATGTAGACACATGAGAATGACCAATAAGCAGAAACCAGAAACAATTCTCAAGGAGAGGATCGAAAGCGAAAAGAACCCATAGATGGTAAAATTTAGGACAGACATTCGTAAACCTGTGGAAGGGGGACCTGCGGTAAATCACCAGTCCTCCTTGGAGGAGGGGGAGCCGAAGCTCCACCAACAACAGGAGCGGATGCAAACGAACAGCAGCACTCTCCATACCAACCAACGCTCACTTCGCAGCAACGTCCGCCAGATACGCGTCCAACCGGCATCCACTAATCGTGGTTAAGACGTTGGCACTGGAGACGCTATTCCATCTGAATAGCGCAGCAAACGAGACATAGTGGCACGCTTGCCAGTCCCCAGGAGTTGGCGAGCCAACCTCCGTGAGACCGTCAATGATGAGGGCAAAGGTAGAGCCGTAGCAGGCCTACCTGGAGACAAATCGGAGGCGTAAAGGTTACTGCCCCACTGGATAGTGAGTCTAGAACGGAAGAACAACTGGTGGGCCACACAGTCACGAATCAACGCCTCACCCTCCGTATAGATATGATCAAACGGGAGTAGGGTTTCTCCAAGAAAGATCTCCATTATATCTGGGGCTGCAATCTGAATATACAGCCCGTCCGTAGTGATAGTCTTACGGGAACGACGCCACTTCACTGCAAAGAAGACGACCAATACAATTAGGATCAAGATGACAACAGAAACGGACGAATCCTTAGCAGCAGCGGATTCACAGACAACCGGAGGAGGGCAAGTCGGCACATAGTCTATAGCCACAGCTGCCACATGGGTCACTACCTGCGCAGCAGTCATACCAAAAACAACACGCCGCAGATAGCACAGAGCCGTGCATACAGATGGCAAGAATGATCAGGATCACCAGACCGATAGTGGCCCATGGAATGCCAAAAGAGCGTTCCGCCTTAAGAGCCAGTTCTTCAAAGGCTAACTTAGCAGAACTGTCTTCCAGACGCCAACGCAGATCATTTGTGTCGAACCGAGCGGGTCGACCTTCAAACGTCTCGTCCAGAAGCTCACGGAGATCCGCTAGAATCGGATCCATGACCACTTCGAGCTGGCTATTATCCAACAAGGTCCTGGACCATACATGCACGTCGAGGCTCAGTTTGAGCAAATCATTTGATGGGTACCGAATGATACTCGACTGTTCCCTTCGTCTACACGCTTTCAGAAAATAGGGTATTGTCACGATCCAAAATATTGGTATGTTAAACATACAGATTGTATCCCATGGCCTTACGGACCAAGCCGGCTGCGTGTCGCGCCGCCTGAGGTAATCCCCCTTGGTTACGATCAATACTGGTTGCCCCCACGCGGCTGAGATGGAGCCAGCATATAATCCTGATCTCGACGTACTGGAGTCAGTCCGATCAGAGAGCGCATTGTAACACCATCTGCAATAAAGCTTGTTACGGGACAAAGCCTCGGAGTCACTCATTTAGTTTACTATTCACAACAGATAGTAACAGTATCCAAGCCCTGGCTGTCTGGAATGCACAGTCGCACGGGATACGCACGACGGCATAATAGTTGATGATCTGGGCAAGAGGAGGACGACTGCCACAGATCAATTGTCCACTAGTTTCGGCACTTGTAAGAAGGACGAAACCGTCTTCCAAATAGACAGCCAATTCGGGGATATTCGGGTGGATAAGATAGTCCCTATCACAGAACCCAGTGATGGCCGATGCGTCATCACGCAGCGAAGCTGCAACGCAGGAAGACTCAGTGAGTCTTTTCATGTACGGCACATCCGGACAAAGCGTCACGGTATCACCATAACATGCAGCCCAATTAACGTCTACCATAGGAATATAGTAAGACTGACTAATCGAAACTGCCACTTCACTAGGAAGACCACGTATCTGAACAGCATCAGGACCATCAGCGTCGTTAACGTGCACCGGGACTGGGAATGAGACGACTCCATACACTCGGAACAAGTGTTCCTCTGACACGGATGTTGACTATAAAATCGCCACCATCATGGAAGCACATGGGCCGAGCATTCTCGTAATAGAACGTCGTAGCCTCAAACGCAACCACGAAGCGTGGATACGATCGTTTCAGATATCGATTAGCCACCTGAACAGCACGACTCAACACACTAGAGGTGAAGATCTTAGGAGACAGGTGACCCCGACAGGTGAGATGCAATTCAGTGGCATAGGAATCAAGAACACGAAGAAGTTCCACGTAGTGCAGGGCTCTACCCAGCTTAGCACGCATGGTCACAGCCAGTAGAGACTGAAACACACGGACACCTTCAATCTCACCTCTTAAAATAGCAGAGGCATTACTGAACTGATGGAGCAGGTGATCAAGAAAACCCTTCATGCCATCAAAGGTAGCATCAATAGTATAAAACTGCTCTTCCAAACGTGTCATCAAGCCACGCTGAACACGACTAAGTTCAGTCATCATGTCAGCATGGACATCCAACCGTTTGGTGTTCATATCGACGTCATCCGCGTGAGCTGTACCAAACAAATGGTACGAAAGCACACCAATCAGATTGAGAACTGGGATACCACCACGAGTAACCCGACCATGCAACTCAGAATAATCCAAAGAGACATTCTTCAGGGGTTTAACCATATCCATAAGACGTGCTCGCTCCTCAAAGAAATGTCAGACATATGACTCAAGAATACTATCTAGCCATACATCAACAGACTGAACTCGCTGACAGGCCAGTTGGAGTGGTTTACTGCGTCGAGGGTCTTCATATCGACGAGCTCTTTCATTACAAAGGTGTATAGTGGCGAACTGGGGATTAACCTCAGTGTCCTTAGGGATATGAACCCTAAAGGCTTGCACCACGTGACTCGTGTCTGCCGTAGAGATAAGGCGTCCAGGTTTAAAGACAACACCATACTTCTCTCTACTAAGAACACGAAGAGTTTCGGGAGTGGCCATGATAGAAGAGAAACCCGAAATAAGCATAGAAGAGAACACATAGAACAAAAGAGAAACACGTATAAAAGCCATAATGAACTCAATTACTCAGACAGGAGTGCCTCATAGACACTTCGCACAGAGTCCTGCGAACACGCTACAACATCAGTCGTGATGCACGAGGGCATCCAAAAGAACCGTCAGAATTTTAAAAATAATCTCAAAACTAAAAATCTCAAAATATCAAGATGTCATCAACGTATAACCTACTTCATCAGGACCAAAAGACAAGAGGCAATGAGCCATATAAAAGAACATCATCAGAAGACTCAACAGTCCAGAACTGAAGAGTACTGCAAGAACCAACTTGCAGCAATATGAAATCCTAATTATCCGGACCTCAAGGCAACTCAAAATTTCATGTCCAGAAGAGGACCAGAAAAGAATCTACCCGAAGACAAAGCAAGAAATGAAATGCTTTGACCATCAATGTCATTGTGTTAGAATAAGTAGCAATAAATGTCAATATTAAAGATAGTCCATCGAAAACCAATGCAACCACGCAACAACAAGGGCAACATGGTGACAAAACAGCGTGTCAAAATCATTGTATTAGAATAAACCAATGACTGAAGCAACTCCTTAATCAATAAAGAAATAATTATTCAAAGAAAAATCAATCACACATAAAATGGGGCAAGACCAGCTACAGGACTTGCTAGAAAGCAGAAAGAAAAATAATACAGATGAAATAGACGTATACAGAAAGAAATAACCGTATACTACACATAAACTATATCTAAGACATGAAACTAGGTTGAAGTAATTCAGAACCCTAGTAGACAATGAACAAATTATCAATCACAGGCGACATATGTTAAAGCCTGGCAAAGCAACTAATCCATGAAATTCGAAAAAGAAAATATATGAATCAGGAATAAGGCAAGTCTACGCGGAATGCGCGGACCTAGGTGTAAGCACCCAGTAGGGCCCCCACCCACCAGCAGGGTATCAGCTGATCGGGGGTGGTAAACACCAGAGGTCACAGGGTCACACGGGGATGCGCCAGCTGGTGTCCTCTAGACCATAACATAGCCAAACAAGAGTGAATTCAGATAGAAAACCGAAATATGCCTCTAAAACGCTTTAAAACGCTCCTAGAGCCTAGATAATGGCACCAAATGACTCAGTATTCTATCAGCGAGAGGACAGGAGCAAAATTACCGTAATTATTATAAATGTGGAAAAGCACACACACACCGTATTTAAACAATGATATGTGCAATAAGGGCGTCAATAATCACAATAATCAATATTATACACACAACATACAGTATTTCATAAAGAATTTGTCGGTTCTCAATATGCATTATCAGATTGACATCTACATTCAGTGAAAATACCATCAGGAGGTATTTCCAAGGGAAAAAATATTACAGACTGTTTGACAAATAGGTAAAATGAAAAATATGAAAAACTTTCAAAACAATTTCGAGAAATTCTGCAAATTTTGAATCAGAAAATACTTTTCAGCACACCACGCGGTACTAATTAGCTGAGGTCGTAAAAATTACACTCTGCTACGCACCACACCGAGGGGGATGTGAGACAGCACCGGGGCCGGTCTTACACATGGGCCATAAAAGTAGCACCGGGCCTAATGATATATACAAAAACAAGCGTCAATTCCTAATGACTAATCAGCAATGTCTTAGCGTACACCGGCGGCAAGCAGGTCATTCCAGCTCACACATCGCCACAGTTCACACCCACAATTCCCAAGTCATTGAAAAGAAGGAGAATGAATTCAAGCAGCAGTCATGTCTCAAACAATGGACTTCTACCTTATAAATCGTCAAGGAGCGGTCCTCATTATCAATGAGAGATTAACACCTGGGAGGGTGTACGTGCAATGTGCGTCGGAACAAATCAACGACCACTGGAATACCTCTCTCACATACACCGGGGAGAACTATACTACTGATGTCATGGAGCTGCACCGGATTGTTCAAACAGCACTGGGGAGAGGCCTGGCTGGTGACCAGCATCTACAGACCACACCCGTACTCCACCTGCCAGGTCTGCCTGTGGTTACGGGACCATCAGCGTTCACCACGAGGGAGACAGGCACGACAGGAGACCAAGACAGCAACACAGCGGCAGGGACGGCAGCGGGCATCGGTGGCAGCAGGCGCTCCCCAGCAGGCCAGACCCCAGGACTCAGTGGTCCCGACGGCGCCAGCGACGGTCCGGGTGGCACCGTGCTGGGTGGGACGGCAGGGGGTGTGCTCACTCCATGGGCGTGGATGGGGCCTGTTATCCTTCAGGCCCATACACGACACTCCCGCAGCCTCAACGATGACCAGCGACAGCGAGTCGGTGCCCGATACCTCTGAGATGAGCGCAGACAGGAGAAGAAGGATTGTTCGTCTCCTAAACGCAATTATGGAGGTATCGAGTGAGGACGACCTATAAACGATTCCGGTGAGTAACCAACATTCTGTCCTATTCTGATGTGGGACCCTCACCAATGTCGCAGGGACGAATGTATGTTCCCTTAGCAGGCTTACGTCTTGATATACTCTGTGGTTCCCTAGTAAAATGGACAGGGGTGGCATTGTAATAGGTATCATAGCGAATGTAGGCCGCTTACGACATCCACAACACGACTCCATAGTCTTTTCAGGGACAGATAGCACACAGAGTCTCAAGTAGTCACGACTACCTGCCTAGCTCAAAGAGATGATGATAAGACAGCTGAGTCAGAATAAGCACTTGTAGCTGAGTCAGGGCGAGCAGGTGGCTGTTGCTTGCCATCAATCACAACGGGACAGTTTCCATTATAACAGAGCCACCAGCAGCAATTTTCCAAAGAGCGTACATAATAACCACAAGCAGGGCACCTAAGCAGCATAGGCACTGCAGGTATCCTAGTCAGCCTACCCATAAGATGGATGAAAAGTTCCATGGTAGTAGTGGGTAACCACTCATCCATGAGTAGGGGGTTACGCTCCATTATGAGTCCATTAAAAGTCAACTCCAAACAGTAAACTCAGTCAGAGCAGTCTTATCTCAGAGAATCCCATAGGAAAACTAAATCCGCTGTATCTCCGCAAATAAGCGAGCTAGCGCCTCAGAAACATCACCAGTGAATAGCTACCACAGAGGTGCGCGTTAGCTGTTATACCGAATTCCAAGCAACATTACCATAATTAGAGAGCCTTTAGGGATGGACTAGGTAGCAGACAACCCTGATACGCACCCCAAAAGGGAGGGGGGCTAATTTCCAGACTTGATATTCAAACACTGTACGCGTCTCCCGAAAGACACCACATATGTATCACACATATCACTTCCAGTATACAGGCACAGACATACAGACAAGTCTAATGCGGTAGCCACCACACAAACAACCTCGTTCGTCTCCATACCCATGTCCAAACGGAAGCGTCCCATCCGTTGGGATGACACGCAATCACGCTCAACGACCAGGGTGAGTCTCGTTAATCGGTCGGGAGGGGCGATAACGACCATACCGCTACCAGCTGTGCGCATTAACCCACAACTGCACATCAACACAGCATGGGGTACGCATTAACACGCAGGGGAGGGAGACACCAAACGACCATTACCACAGACAGTAGCCAAATTAACGTCTTCTATACATAATTACGATTATGGTCAAAATCCAAAATTTCACTTTTCAAACCCGATTTTGAGCCACTTGCGATCGTCGGAGCGATCTGAGAGTGCGATTTTCGGAATTCTGAGGTCAAAATTGACAAAAGTTAAACCGAGGACATTTACAAGCACGAAACAGGCAGTACCAAATACTGCTTCAAATACACCATACTCCAAAAATAGCCAATACTACTAACTATAATGAAAATTACTTCAAGATTATTACAGATGACCAAGCAATCATCAGGCGAGGCCCACAAACATCAGGCAATCACCCAGACTTATCATCATTATAGTTGTCAAGAAAAGTGTTAACCAAGGCTTATTAAGCGTAAATGGGGCTTACTAAGCGTCACATAGCTTTGGAAAATGCGTTTCAAAATCCGAATTTTAGGAGCCCCCAGAAAAAATTTCAGAGCCCTAGAGCCATTATTTCGCATAGCTGCCATAGAAACCCATGTTGAACCGAAATTAGGGCCGAAGTAAACACACTTAGCAAATCTCCATAGAGTTACAATTGACAATGCTGAGTCTATGAGAAACTTATATATATTCTAACTTCCTTAAATATGATCGTATCGAAATGCGGTAAGACCAAAATTGTACGGAAAATCATGGACAACACTAGAAAAATACAAAGCAACACATAGAAGCAAGAGAAAACGTCACAAAACGTCAAAAACACTTAAAAACCAGTAAAATACATGCAATAAGACTAGATACAAAACGCAAACGTCACAGCATAGCTCACGGATGAGCTTAGCAGAGTTTATAGCAGTAGTAAGATGTGAAAAAGACCCTTTTAATGCAGGCATAGGGAAGCCTACCCAAGCTACAGCTAGTAACCCACGGGAATTTTCGTTCTCAAACCCTTGAAAGACTTATAGGGCGCAGTGCGGAGTCTGCTTTTCCACCCTAGGCAGTCAGGGCCAAAAATAAAGTCGAGCATGTTCCACCTACATCACAAAAAAGGGAACGCTGATCCCTCACACTCAGTGTAGACAACACAGTGCAGAATCTGATCATCCAGACAATGAGCGTTAGGGAGGTTCCGAATAATTCGGAGGGCTAAATTTCCTCAGATTATAACGACCACGGTTACCGGGGGACCGTGCCGAGGTAAACCTTTTGGTTGGCAGAGCGACAGTACCAGGCTTAACACTAGGGGCAGCCCTGTACCACCACCGATGGGGCTGGGCCAGGAGTGGTTAGAATGCTTGTACTACCACCACTGTCCATATTTTCTGTACACTCCTTTCTTGTCGGTGATTCATACGAGTCGTGCCGGTCACGCACACACGTTTTCTGCTTAGCACCCCGAAATGAGCATGAACCGCGATGGGGGCTTTTCTTAACAGTTAACTAGACGACCAACCGTTGAGACCTGGGTCTCAGACGAGTTCACCAGCTTGTGGTTCGTGGGCACCGTCAGGCAGGACGGAACCCTGGGGCTCCTAGGAGATACACCTGAAGGTGGTACGGAATCTGAACCAACAGGCGGGGGGAGGGAGAAAGAAGGGAATCCTGGTTCAGGTACGACTGTTCGACCCGCACCAGGGGTAGATACGTTAGCATCTGTCATAGACCGCACAGTCCCTGAGCAAGCCTGGGCTAAGGGACACGAGGGCAAAGCACTAGCCTCTAAAGTTGTGCCTGGCGGACCAGACGAAGCCGGAGCTTCTCCAAGCAAATCACAGTCACTGTCAGGAGAACAAACCTCCTCATGAGAAGCGTCATCATACAGACGACTCAGACGGTCATTAGCTAGGGCAGGAGACCAAGAACCATACACTCTCTTCAACTTGTTGATGTTCACATAATATGAAATCATTTTCCCAGTATCAACCGAACGTAATTGAACTTAATTCTCTCCACGCACATTCTCAACACGATAGGGACCCCTGTAACGAGGAGCCAGCTTAGCAATAGCACCTGGTTGTGAAGATGAGATCAACACTAAGTCACCAACAATAAACTCAGCGGGACGACATTTCTCATTGCATCTAGTTCTAATCTTAGCTTCGTAAGCATCTAAAACATCAAATGAAATGTTAGCCATGTGGGTAAATAATCCGATATTGTCTTTAATTCTCATGAAAAATTCATGATCATTAAGAGAATCCGGGAATCCAGTCATGGTTGGTAAATTCATTGACAATGGATCCCTACCAAACAGCAGCGAATATGGGGCAAAACCAGTTCTACCAGAGATAGTGGAACGAATTGTCCATAAAGCATATGGAACAACTTCTGGCCATCTATCATAAGAACCATCCATATAGCATGCCATTATTTCTTATAAAGCTTTCTGACCACGTTCAGCCCTGGCCAGTAGGCTGACCACCAAAAGTGAATGTTTGTTTGCAAGCCAGACGCTTAGTTACTTCGTTAAACAAAGTAGACAGATAATTCGGACCTCTATCGGAATGTAGACGTTCAACACGTCCATATCTGCATACGATACCTTTCACAAAGTAAGCGGCAGTAGTATCAGCAGTACTATCTACTGTACCAAAAGCTTCAGGCCAACCTGTCAAAAGATCAATAAATGTGAGAATATACTTAGAACCATCAAAAGCAGTTTTCATGGGACCTATAAAATCAGTAGCAACCCACTGAAATAGGTAGTTGGGACGCTCCCAAGATTGAGCTGGAGCTTGAAAATGAGGGACTTTCTTCCTTACTGCACAAACTTCACAACTTCAAACATACTGACAGATATCTTTATGCATGTTTCACAAGTAAAAATCTAGAGTAACTCTTTCAGTCACACTTTGAATACCAAGATGACCACCGGAAATATATTGTCATGAGACAACTTCAAAACTTCGCCAATCAAACTCAGAGGCACCACAATTCGTGGGCGTCCATAATTCTTTCTAGCTTTCTTTGTTCCTCTAGGACCATCAAATTTACACAGAATACCAGAAGGCATAACCGAAAACAAATGTGCATGTCCAGCAACAACTTTAGCTAATTTCTGATCCATAGGCAGTACAGCCAAATCAAGATACTCCATAAGAGTAGAACACTCGGGATCATTCTTTTGAGCTTCTATAATTCCAGAAATAGACAAACCAGATGCAGTAGCCTGTAGACCAAACAACTCAGAACCGACAGGGGGTTCACATTCACTAGTTCAGGTATCATGTCGTTGGACTCTGGACAGAAAATCAGGTAAATGGTGATTTTTACCTGGAGTATATTCCACATTAAAATCCAAATCAGACAAGGCTAGAACCCACCTATGAAGGCGTGCACTAGGAGCTTTGTGAGCTGAATCAAGCAAGGCAACTAAAGGTCTATGATCTGTGACAAATGTAAGCTTAGCACCATGCAACATATCTTCATAATGTTTAGTCACTTTTATGATAGCAAAAGCTTCTTTCTCAGTAACAGTATATAGAGTCTCAGCAGGGTTCAAAGCATGGCCATAGTAAGCAACAGGACGTAGTACATCATCAACCATATGACAAATAGCAGCACCACATGCATAATCAGAAGCATCACTAACAATGTAGAAATGGCCACCAATTTGAGGGTGAACTAGTAATGGTGGTGAAACCAGCTTACTCTTTACTTCAAGGAAATGGCCAAGATAATTAATTTCATCACGACACCATTCACATTTTGATGGTTTAACTTTGAGACCAGCAGCAGCTAGTGCTTTCAGAACAAGTTCAACATTAGCAAGATGATCTTCGAAATCTTTATCATAAATAATTACATCATTGAGGTAAGCTAGACATACTCTCTGTATCAAGCCACGCAAGGCAATAGACATGATTTTAGAAAAATGCCATGGAGCATTCACTAAGCCAAAAGTAACACATTTGTACCGAAAAAGACCATCAAGAGCTTCAAAAGTTGTTTTGTCATGAGAATTTTCGTCAATCTCACACTGATGATAACCAGATAGCAAATCTAAAGCAGTCCAAATGGTAGGGCGTTTGTAAGCCATATACAGAAACAAAGACCTGGCTGTAGGCATTGGAAATCTATCTTTTTAAGTGATGGAATTAAGCCACCAATAATCAGTGCACAAACGATTCTTTCCATCTTTCTTTTTGACAACTACTAGTGGGCTGCGCCATGGGGCTTCACTTGGTTCAATCACACCTAAACGTAATAACTCTCGAACTTGGGCATTAATAATTTCCATTTGCTGTGGGGCATACCTGTACAGTCGACTACGGGCTATACCCTGTGAATCATCTGTTCTGATGGTCATAGGACTGATGGGACAGTGACCTAACTCAGAAATATCAAAAGCCAAACTAGCTCTGTTGCGAATAAACATATTCTTAAATCTTTCAAGTTGTTCAGGATCTAAACACGACTTTGAGAATCAATGTCAGAATTGGCTGGAGCTTCTCCAAGCAAATCACAGTCACTGTCAGGAGAACAAACCTCCTCATGAGAAGCGTCATCATACAGACGACTCAGACGGTCATTAGCTAGGGCAGGAGACCAAGAACCATACACTCTCTTCAACTTGTTGATGTTCACATAATATGAAATCATTTTCCCAGTATCAACCGAACGTAATTGAACTAAATTCTCTCCACGCACATTCTCAACACGATAGGGACCCCTGTAACGGGGAGCCAGCTTAGCAATAGCACCTGGTTGTGAAGATGAGATCAACACTAAGTCACCAACAATAAACTCAGCGGGACGACATTTCTCATCGCATCTAGTTCTAATCTTAGCTTCGTAAGCATCTAAAACATCAAATGAAATGTTAGCCATGTGGGTAAATAATCCGATATTGTCTTTAATTCTCATGAAAAATTCATGACCATTAAGAGAATCCGGGAATCCAGTCATGGTTGGTAAATTCATTGACAATGGATCCCTACCAAACAGCAGCGAATATGGGGCAAAACCAGTTCTACCAGAGATAGTGGAACGAATTGTCCATAAAGCATTTGGAACAACTTCTGGCCATCTATCATAAGAACCATCCATATAGCATGCCATTATTTCTTATAAAGCTTTCTGACCACGTTCAGCCCTGGCCAGTAGGCTGACCACCAAAAGTGAATGTTTGTTTGCAAGCCAGATGCTTAGTTACTTCGTTAAACAAAGTAGACAGATAATTCGGACCTCTATCGGAATGTAGACGTTCAACATGTCCATATCTGCATACGATACCTTTCACAAAGTACTCGGCAGTAGTATCAGCAGTACTATCTACTGTACCAAAAGCTTCAGGCCAACCCGTCAAAAGATCAATAAATGTGAGAATATACTTAGAACCATCAAAAGTAGTTTTCATGGGACCTATAAAATCAGTAGCAACCCACTGAAATAGGTAGTTGGGACGCTCCCAAGATTGAGCTGGAGCTTGAAAATGAGGGACTTTCTTCCTTACTGCACAAACTTCACAACTTCAAACATACTGACAGATATCTTTATGCATGTTTCACAAGTAAAAATCTAGAGTAACTCTTTCAGTCACACTTTGAATACCAAGATGACCACCGGAAATATATTGTCATGAGACAACTTCAAAACTTCGCCAATCAAACTCAGAGGCACCACAATTCGTGGGCGTCCATAATTCTTTCTAGCTTTCTTTGTTCCTCTAGGACCATCAAATTTACACAGAATACCAGAAGGCATAACCGAAAACAAATGTGCATGTCCAGCAACAACTTTAGCTAATTTCTGATCCGAAGGCAGTACAGCCGAATCAAGATACTCCATAAGAGTAGAACACTCGGGATCATTCTTTTGAGCTTCTATAATTCCAGAAATAGACAAACCAGATGCAGTAGCCTGTAGACCAAACAACTCAGAACCGACAGGGGGTTCACATTCACTAGTTCAGGTATCATGTCGTTGGACTCTGGACAGAAAATCAGGTAAATGGTGATTTTTACCTGGAGTATATTCCACATTAAAATCCAAATCAGACAAGGCTAGAGCCCACCTACGAAGGCGTGCACTAGGAGCTTTGTGAGCTGAATCAAGCAAGGCAACTAAAGGTCTATGATCTGTGACAAATGTAAGCTTAGCACCATGCAACATATCTTCATAATGTTTAGTCACTTTTATGATAGCAAGAGCTTCTTTCTCAGTAACAGTATATAGAGTCTCAGCAGGGTTCAAAGCATGGCCATAGTAAGCAACAGGACGTAGTACATCATCAACCATATGACAAATAGCAGCACCACATGCATAATCAGAAGCATCACTAACAATGTAGAAATGGCCACCAATTTGAGGGTGAACTAGTAATGGTGGTGAAACCAGCTTACTCTTTACTTCAAGGAAATGGCCAAGATAATTAATTTCATCACGACACCATTCACATTTTGATGGTTTAACTTTGAGACCAGCAGCAGCTAGTGCTTTCAGAACAAGTTCAACGTTAGCAAGATGATCTTTGAAATCTTTATCATAAATAATTACATCATTGAGGTAAGCTAGACATACTCTCGGTATCAAGCCACGCAAGGCAATAGACATGATTTTAGAAAAATGCCATGGAAAATTCACTAAGCCAAAAGTAACACATTTGTACCGAAAAAGACCATCAGGAGCTTCAAAAGTTGTTTTGTTACGAGAATTTTCGTCAATCTCACACTGATGATAACCAGATAGCAAATCTAAAGCAGTCCAAATGGTAGGGCGTTTGTAAGCCATATACAGAAACAAAGACCTGGCTGTAGGCATTGGAAATCTATCTTTTTAAGTGATGGAATTAAGCCACCAATAATCAGTGCACAAACGATTCTTTCCATCTTTCTTTTTGACAACCACTAGTGGGCTGCACCATGGGGCTTCACTTGGTTCAATCACACCTAAACGTAATAACTCTCGAACTTGGGCATTAATAATTTGCATTTGCTGTGGGGCATACCTGTACGGTCGACTACGGGCTATACCCTGTGAATCATCTGTTTTGATGGTCATAGGACTGATGGGACAGTGACCTAACTCAGAAATATCAAAAGCCAAACTAGCTCTGTTGCGAATAAACATATTCTTAAATCAAGTTGTTCAGGATCTAAACACGACTTTGAGAAGTCAATAGAATCAATGTCAGACTTGGCTGAATTAAATTTTGCTTGATCAGTGTCACTCAACTTTTCCAAATCAAATAAAGAACATGGATCATCAGATGTATAAGACTCAAATTCATCAGGCAATCTTGGCTGGGCAAATACGGTTGTTTCATCATCAACAAAAGCCAAAACGGTATGTTTGTCAACAGAGATTGGTTCATTGCATGGATTCATCAATTTAATCCACTGTTCTGGTAGCTATGGGTTCATTAGTGTTGTTATTATATTAATATGTAAGATAAGGAGGACTAGTGGAAAGTCTACACCTAAAAGTCCTACGTGAAAACGTAGTGACACCTGGTGTAAAGCTTTCTTAAATTTACTAAACTTTATTAAACCTCTAGTGCCACCTAGCGGCGACGTTAGGAACTACTGAAATATCCCAGATAATAATTACGGCACGTAGTGGCCAAGAAACGAAGTACTGAATAGATCTTAATTAAGTTATAACTACAGTGTCGACACTTAGCGGTGAACGTAGGCGAAACGAACGTAGATTCGCCTCCTTCGTTTCAGAGAAGTAGACCGACAAATGTCTGCAACTCAATGATTAATTAATTGCGTTCATTTGTGAATCATAACCCTTTAACTATATACGGATTCGTGACAGAGATGGATACTACGCCTATCTCCATAGGTCACGCTAGTTTTATGTAATCAAACGTATTCTTAATCATTATTGATGAGTTAAGATATGATATAATTATTGTAATTATTATTCTATTTTGTTACGTAACATTGTGGGAGCAACTCTAAGGCTGTGTGCACGCAAGGCTACCAGACTCTGTAACCCCTTGCGCACAGCGAGGTCACCTTAGTGAGACCTTTAATTAAGGTAGGGAAGATCTAATATCAATATTAAATGAATTCCAGATACTAATAGATTTGTGTCTTGACTATCATGGATGAGGACGAGATTGAAGTATGTTGGATAATCTTTTAATCAAGATATAAACGTTTCACAGCAGAAGTACTACAAGGCATAGGCAGAATAGCATATCATAAGTTCAGTATGATAATATCAGTTCATGAGTAATGTGACAATAGCAGACAGTAGAAGATTCGGACACCAAAGTCCTAATGTAGTTAGACTTAATGAGGTGTCAGATGTAAAACCACGTAATCAGTGGAAATGACCTTAAGTCAGAGTTTGTGTTCTTCTTGAACAATGTTCGTTGTCTTGTCAGAGAGTAGTAGAACTCATACTCAGAGTTGACAGCAAAGATTAAATCATACTAATAATAACTCAAAGCAATACAAGGTATTTGCAGCATTAACTCACCAGTTAAGTGAATTTCCGAAGTGAACTCACGAGATTCCAATATTCACTAATAAACATTGATCCATTCGAATGTAAAGTTGGATGAAAATAGAAGTGAAGTCCAATCACTAGTTAACCCATTGGCGGCGGGTGATACCTTAAGGCATCACCAGGTGAGATCGGGTGATGCCTTAAGTCATCACCAGTCCAGATCGGGTGATGCCTTAAGGCATCATTTTCGCAAGATTCTGGCGATAAATCTTCAAGTTGCCGTCAAAACGTAAATATTGAAGGAATTGTTCCGATTTTTTTGTAGGAGTTAGGAAAGATATAACTATCAATAAAAATAATCATTGGCAAATTTGAGTCGCCATAGCAACCGTATATTCAAACGATTACGAACAGGTTTTGCAGACGTCCGCGCCCACCGATCCAAGATGGCGGACGCGGAGGTTTGGTCGGGCACCGATAGCGACTGGGAGGACGATTTACCGTTGTCTACTGTTTTATTACTCAACAAATATCAGAGAAAAAGTACAGACAGACATGTTGAAGCACTTGGTAAAGCCAGTGTCTCAAACAATGAAGGTGACGATGACGATATCACCGATAATTCCAGTGATAGCGCCTCTGACACGGACTCCGAAAATGATGCCCCCGCCCCCGCCACTGTCTCCCGAACCGATAATGATAATGAATGGGAAGAGATTCCGGAAAATGTCGACAAAGAAAACCCACCAGATGAATTTGACCATGCCGGAACCGGAATTACTGATAAAATTGATCTAGGAACAGTGAAAACGCCTTTGGATTTTTTTTCGCTTTTCATGACGATAGGTTTCGTGGACCGCCTTGTCAATACTACGAATGCGTACGCCCGGGATCACCCTGTCAAGGGTTCGACAAAAAAAAGAAAATGGATTCCAGTCACTGCAGCTGATTTAAAGTTATTCCTTGGATTAACCTTGTTGATGGGCTTGATAAAGAAAGTGAGGATACAGGACTACTGGGCAAAGGCGTTGGTACTGGCCACTCCATACTTCAGAACTGCCATGGTCCGCGATCAATTCCTCGATATTTTGCGGTAAGCTATCTGTACTATATCGTTTTCAAAAAAAAAATCGCAAAATATTCTGATTTCCTATTGTTGTCTCCTATATATACATGTAACTTCCTTTCCAGCCTATCTAAATTACTATGATAAAAGATTAATATGAATGTCTTGTCTGACAGGTACTTCAACTTTGGCCCAGAACCCGATGAGAGGAACCAGACTGCGGCGATCGACAGGGTGGGGTGGCTACTAGATCACCTCAATGCGATTTCTTCTTCAGTTTACCGACCAAAAAGAGAAGTAGCCATCGACGAGACAATGATCAAACATAAGGGAAGATGTTCGCATATTCAGTATATGCCAAAAAAAACGAACAAATGGGGCCTCAAGTTCTGGGTTCTGGCCGAGAGCGTATCAGGTAGGCGATCATTATAAAAAAAAAAACGACTCGGCGTTCCTACCCTACCCGCCCCACCACTGAGTCGACAGCCCGGTTCGATGTCAATATCTTTAATTCATATACTATTACTTCCACACGTTCAAACCTGAAAATATATATACTGGAATAAACCTTAGAGTCTCGGCTTTGCTCCCATTTACCTCCCTGATCGATTATCTAATGTTAAAAGCCTGTACGAATTGATTTTCAAATCGACATCGTCTACTGTCACTGCCGTGTCAACTGCTCTCCGCAGTTGACGCCATGGTGAAGCAAGTCAAAATATGAACCGCGTAAGGCGCAACGGTTTAATTCGATCATCATGTTAATTCTCCATCAAAATGTAAAATATTATACGGGAACAAACCTCACAGTGTGGGGAATATGCTCGTATAAGTCACTTTTCATATATTTAATGTTAAACCCTTGTGCGAAATGATTTGCAAACTGGCCCAGATCCGCTGTCACTTGACAAGCTTTCTACCCTACCCGCCCCACCACTGAGTCGACAGCCCGGTTCGATGTCAATATCTTTAATTTATTTACTATTACTTCCACACGTTTAAACCTGACAATATATATACTGGAATAAGCATCAGTCTTGGCTTTGCTCCCACCTACTTCCCTGATCGTTTATTTAACGTTAAAACCTGTACGAATTAATTTTCAAATTGACATCTTCTACTGTCAGTGCCGTGTCAACTGCTCTCCGCAGTTGACGCCATGTTGAAGCAAGTCAAAATATGAACCGCGTAAGGCGCAACGGTTAAATTCGATCATCAAGTTAATTCTCGTTCAAAATGTAAAATATCATACGGGAACAAACCTCAGAGTGTGGGGAATATGCTCGTATAAGTCACTGTTCATATATTTAATGTTAAATCCTTGTGCGAAATGATTTCCTAACTAACCTACATTGCCAAGTGTTTCCCCACCCACACAGCTAAGTGCGTAGTTTGATGTCGGTTATGTTTTATTTATTTTCTATTTATCTAACTGTTTAAACTTTATGAAATTTATATAGGAACAAACCTTAGAGTGTGGAGATTCGTTGTATATATGTCTCCACTAATTTCCTGAAGGTTTAAACCTTGTGCCAGATCATTTTCCACATGTTGTCTTTGCACTGCGGTGAAGGGAGTTGCTGGATTTGAAAGTGCCGACCACAAACACGCCAGGCTGGGGCAAAGCCACATATACAACTCCTTGGTGAAATCGACTCGTACAGAACCAGCAAAGAATATAATCATTAATATCACAGGGGGGAGATTCAGCAGGCTTTTTTGTTTCTTCCAGTATAATCCAATAGCGATGTCATAACGTATTGTAGGGGAAATCAACCAAAGCCGAAGTGAGGTGATGGCTAAACGATTCGGCTTTCGTAGTATTGGCTTCATTGACACCGCACTGTCTAGAATGTCGATAGGTTCGGCGCCTTGGTAAATATCCATTTTCTCCCGTTATTTAGCGTCTATATGAATAAACCAGACACTGCCAGAATCGTGAAGACTTGTAGAATATTGCCAGGGTGATGATTAATGATGTCAATGCATTTTGTATGGGTGACACACCAGCAAAGTTATAACTCTCCAGAACCGCACCTTCGCAGCCTGGCGTTGTCAATATAAACTACTGGCACAGTTATTTTTCGATCGATGTCTCAAATTGTTCCAGGCCGTACAGGTTGATCTGCAGGCTATTTCTCCAAAATAACGACCCACACACGTAGGGAATATATATATATTGCTCCTCTTCCGCTGGCAGATTAATCTATTATTCTTTAAATATACCATACCAAATTCTCAGAGGAGTTAGAATATAGTCATAGGAAGACAACAGTGACAACAACTTTTATTGTTATTTACCATAAATTCGATAAAACAAATATTTCTAAACAGACATCTTGGCGCCGACCCAGATCTGGGCCGGAAGCGTATATAGGCCCGCCGCCAAGCGGTAGAATCTAACTGTTACCCGGGCTTACTTTGCGCGCTCTGAAAATGGCCCGCCGCGAATGGGTTAAGTGAAAACGTTCAAGGCTGAACGTTAATAGTTTCCTATATAAGTCCTTTGCAGAAGTCGTGTCCTTGGAGAGCCCCAATCCAAGTCACTTTCTACAATTCGAATCTGCTAGGCAAGACGCCTTAGCTGTTCCTATCTGATATAATATCACTGCAGAATCCGCGCACTTCTGCTGGTATCCGGAGCCAAGCAGAACGCGTCTGGATCGCAGGAGATGGTGGTAGAGACTGACGATACGGTCAGCTCGGGAGCAGATCGAAAATGAGCATTTTCTAAAGGATCATTTGGAAATTTGGAATGAATCTCGTTTTAAGTTCACGCAGGTCCGAGACACGTGTGGTTATGTTAATACTGCGGGAATTCGGGAATACCCTGAGAGGGGACTTCCCCAGGGAACTCCAGAGGTGACCCGCAGTCGTCATAGTGACGTCAGAGGGTCTATTCCCAGAAGCGCGGTGTTCCCCAGAGGCTAGCTAGTAGTATAAGGAACATCGCTTCTGTCACGGCTATCTACCCTGAAGTATACTCAGCCTATGATGTGGCTTAGTAGATAGCTATGATCAATACCTTGTCATGTAGTGCTAAACACCAACACCAAATACCGATGCATGGTGTTCAACACCAATACTTAATGCCAAGACTAACACATAACAACAACACTCAACACTGAGTGCGCAATGATAATACTCTCAATACTAACACTCAACACCGAGTGCGCAACGATAACACTCTTTATACTAATACTCAATAATAACACTCTCAAATACCAATACTCAATAATAACACTCGATATCAAATACAACACTTGCTATCGTAGTTTCTTCTTCTTGGTACTTATACATCAAACCATACATATACTAGTGATACGTCATGTTTCAATACTTATACGTATTACATCCTATTTTCAATATTTAATAAAACAACATTTTAATACATTTTAATAAACTTTCATCTTCATAGATATACGTACTTTGTGCTTAACTTTGGTTACAGCACACTCTTCCGGGTTTGGCTTGAAGACACGGTATTTGATCACAAAAAGATCAACTAGCTTGTCTTCAACAATCGTTCCTTAGTTCTTTGTTTCTTATAAATCTATTATTATTATAAAATCGATACTCGGGTTAGGAACCTACAGGAAATAAAACACAGAGGGTAACACACACTGAGCATGCAACATAATACGGCACACACTAATTTGTTTATGGCCTTGTCAGTCAAGCTGCAAGGACAAGAGTTTCAAGTACTTCTTTTATAGGAAACAATGACAACGTGCAGTACGGACACGCCGCATTATGCACAGTAGAACCGCATAATCACATGCAGTAAAACCGTACGATTAATAGTAATCTGCCCATGTAGATACATGAGAATAACCAATGGAAACAGAAACAATTCTTAAAGAGAGGACCATAGCAGAAAGCACCCATAGATGACATATTCTAGGATAGTCGTTCGTAAACCTGTGGAAGGGGGACCGGCGGCAAATCACCAGTCCTCCTTGGAGTGGGAGGAGCAGAAGCTCCACCCACAACAGGTGCGGATGATACCGGTGCCGAAGCTTGTTCATGCAAACGAACAGCAGCATGTTCCATACCAACTAATGCTCGACTAAATTCACAATACAAGATGTACTACATCATATCGGTATATGCAATCGCTACTTTGGAATGTAGTTGTTTATACCCTTTGCAGGCAGCAAGCTCTCCGAGTCCGTGTCGCTGGTTACCGATAGAACATCCACGTCCTCCAGATCGTTCCCCACACATGGTTGGGCTGATGTGGCTTGGGCAGAAAGTGTGGGTGGTGGCATAACCAATTTCTTGAGGGCCTGCAACTCATGGTAGTGTTTCACCATTTGGTCCGCCATGTTGTTTATTAGCAGATTTATACTGTCTATTTCGCCCTGGAGAGCAAAAGTCAAAGGACCAGAGTTATTTTTCCTTTCTTGTAACATGGCAGCTGTAAGCTTTTTAACTTCAGAAGCCAGTGTCAGAGTGGCACTTTCGCCAAAGGTTTGTGTCCCAACTTCTTTCGCCGTTATGTGGATGTCTATGGGCATTAGAACATTTTCAGTCCGCGTTCTTTCAGCCTTTGCAAAACACACTGCAACATAAGGGTTTTAAAAGGCGGTGACTCTCTGAAGAGTGTTCATTGTCATTGGATTGTTATTCGGACTATACCAAAGCAGAACTGACGAAAGGACTAATGGAAATAGAACAACATATACTGCTGTTTAAATTAGATATTTATATCCCTTCACGGTGGTGGTATACCAATTTAATAGTTTTACACACTTGGTTCAAAGAGTAGGTAGTTAGGAAATCTAATTTTACTGTTGATTTCTGTTTATGTTAGGTTAACAATTATGCAGATTTTGCCAATTCTAAGAGAAATCTACACGCTGGAATGATCTGTTAACACCTTAGAAGAAAATATACCCAATATGTCCATGTAACAAAGGTTAAAATGTGAAGCTAGTAGGAATATGACGTTTTGACTAATATGAGACTCTTTTAATATTGCTTACACGCGCTTGAACTGGACTCGGACGATAGTACCACTGGCTGCGACGATGCATTTATCGGTGCCCTGTTGTCGAAACAAGCATCGGACGAGCCCGCCGATGACAGAGAATTTCCGGTAGCCGTGGCTGGTGTTATTGCTAGATTAAAGAACAAACATTAAATAGACTTGTAAATCGTTTATTGGAGAGGAAACAATATAGTATTCTAGGCGTATTTACATAAATCTACTTTGACATAGAAAGATGGTTCACATTTATTGTGAAGAGTGGGTTCCATGGATGTGAAACTATGTAGTCGGCCCGCGACCGCCGAAACAGAGACATATCGTCACCGCACCACCACATTAACTGAAACTGTGGAAATCTAATGGTCCCTAGGTAGGAGCAAAGAAGGAAACATGGCATCAACCATCGGAGGAGAATAAAAATAAAAAATTGCACCTAAAATAAGAACGACCATGGCAGGCACACACGTAAAGGCGTTTCTACTACATATAAAAGATGTTGATGATTACTGCACCTACACGAAATAATCGGTCGGAGCAGCTATAAATAGCTACATAGACAATAAATTATGTATATAAGGCAAAATTTAAAGAAAAGAAGGTTTGCGCACTACAAACAAAGGTGGGACACCCCAACAAACGGGTCAAAAGGAATAGCTTTGTAATTACTTTGTTGCACATCCACTGTCTTTATGTATCTCGGAAAGACATGCGACGCCGGACTCAGGGGGGCGTCGTTGGCCGTCTCATCCACAAGGACAGCATTAACCGCGGGCATTATTGCTGGCGTGATCTGAATAACTAAAAGAAGAGTTATTTTATGAATCACACATCACTCATCTCATTGACCATACTATAACTCATAGTTTTATCATCAATAAACGTTTTGAATTTTAAAACTGAACGAGTTTGGTTTTGTGTGGTAAACTACTTCATACAACTAAAAGAAACATTTTTATCAGTAAGCAACCATTGAGTGCAGACGGCGGTCTATAAGCGACTTAGACTTCGATAGTTATTTTTATAATTGCCATGAGAAATTTAAAGTGTAATAAAATATAAGTGGATTACGCTCGAAGGCAACAGTGGTCACAACAAAAGCGACTTACAATATAATTACTACTTTGCTTGTGTAACTGTATGTGGGAATACTATATAGAACAAATACCTGTCTACAATATAAACTGAATGTAAGAACCACCAATTGCGGTCAATTGGGGTTAAATAGTTTAAAAAATAACATGTTAGTTGGTAACTTTTATGAGATTAATTATCTATTCATATATAAAGTAAAGCAACAATTACATACCTTCCAAATAATTTTGCGAAGGGAGCAAGTCACGTAGCTCTGGATCTGAGTTAACGTATAATGGCGCCGATGACTTGCCCTTGCTTTGTTGTCGTTCTCTAATGGCTTCTAGACGGGCCTCCTCTTCCTCTGCCTCCGCCTCTTTCATCAGCCGCCTTAGTTTCACCGACTTCGGTTCGTCACCTTCTATAGAAGTGCAGATAGCTGGCACTACCGAACGACGTTTCTTGGTGGTAGCCGACTTAGTGGTACCCTTAGGCGACAGCACTTTACCCTTGGGTGTTGGCGGAGGTGTTGATTTCGATGGGGGGGGCGCCTTTAGGGGGTGATACAACGTTTGGGGCCGCGACCGGAATTTCTGGTAGAATGACCCCGACATTATCCACCGAGGGAAGACCTTTTAAGTAAACAAAAGTACGTAATGTTATTATGAGTAGTAGGCAATATCGTATTTACAACTAATAAACATAGGACCCCGATATAAATAATTGAAAAGCCAATGATTACAAGGAGCAGAGGACGTCCTAAAATTAACGATTGTGGCTATTCAAAATACAGTAAGTGCGCGATAAATCAGCAACTACAGGTACATTTGCGACACTCATGTATTAAAGATATGACCCAAAAAAATTAGGTATTTATAGAGGCAAACTACGTAAAAGCCGCCTTACAGAGAGACGTCGATTAAAATTAGAGGAAAACCAGCACAAGAAGCCGTTAGCGCCCCACCAACAATGCACCCTAGCCACAGTGTACATAGTAACATAGTTCCCCGATCATCGTGCGGCACATGGAAAAGCTCCCATTAATCTTACAAACTATATTACATTGTCAAAGAAGGACTCATTTAAAAAGGAGGAATAGAGGTTTTCATAGCAAGTACCCTCCGGCCATTCTCATGGGCCCTGTAGTACAACCAAAGACAGTAAAATTTATAGATGTCTAGACAATGCAACCCGGGATAGGAAAAAAAGAAAAATAATCGGTTCATTTATATATTTATGCCTCAAACACGGGTAAATATAACCAGGGTAGGCCAGAACAAAATTATAAAATAGTAATGTTACTCACGGTCTACGGTCACACTTGACGCATATGTTCACTCGAGTGGAGGCGCGCAGGCACAGCGCCATTCCCTGTTTGGGTTTGATGAGCCCTTCGGTCAGAGTGCTGAAGCAAAGAGTTATTAAATCAATTAATGAAATGGAAAAAGGAGATAATTTAGAAATAGGCGCATGCAATACTAAGATTAAGCTATTTGTGCGCCGATAGAGTGAGTGTAAAAAAAGTTTAAAATGTACATGTGGACGCAGGGATTAAAAGAGGGAAAGGGAGGTGAATACACCTAAGGTACACCGGATAAATAGGAAGTGGAAGGCAATCGTCGCTTTGACGAGACGTCCTGTCGGGTACACATGTCGGGTCAGGCGTCTGACCGCATTAAAATAACAGAACGACAAAACGATAACAAGTTGATCATATAACCTAAACACTCACTCGCTTTTTGGCCGCCGAAACAAACCAAGTCATTTTTTTCTTGCACTCCCCATAACGACGCGCATATTCCGACTGCATATTTACAGCTTCTGTAAAAGAGATAGTTCATAGGTTGGATTAGGACCCAGATAGTAAATAAAATCTGCAGCGAGTTTACGAAAGTATAAAAGTTCGATGTAGCAAGTAATTCCAGGTCAAAACAATACAATTGCTGTTAACGTTTAGGAAACTGTCTTAAAATGCCAGAGAAGCGACATGGAGGCAACAAAAGGCAAAAATCGAAACACCTATTCTCAGATGGTCCGACAAACCGACAGCATGTCACCATTGGTCGGACAGCCAATTTGATCGTGGAAAGCCTCATTCAGTAATGGAGGTAAAACACCAATTGTAAAATAATTGCATAGCTTACGGGCAACACGCTTCCATGCAGCCCTTTTAGCACGGCGACTGCCCCCGGTGCCCGAGTGTTTGGCCTTCAGCACAGGCTTTTCCACTAGACAGGTTTGGACCAGAGCATGCAGCTCCTCATTTGTCCAGTATGGACGCCGCTTCCCTTGTAACAAAGTACATACACAAGTTCCAGGTTCATTATAGATGTTTAATAGTTGTACTTCTTCGTTGTGTTACATTGTAGTATGTTCTGTGAGAGGCAGCACAGGGCAGCTGTCAGTGCCCTGCCTGCTCCTCTCCCGTGGCCGGCTGGTATTCGACTCCCCCCCTCGGATAAAGGATGCGGCTCTCTTTATAGGAGGCACATTCCACAATCTCCAGTCATAGTCACACTCTCCACACATATTACACATTGTAATGGCGTACTGTGTTACAGTGTCACGCCCCTTAAAAGATTTTGACTTATATGTGGGCAAAATCTTTTAACGAATGTCACAATCTTTGATAACACATTGAATATACTGAATACATGTGATTAATATAGATAAATATAGGTAAACATGCAAGAATATATAATGCGCATTTTAGGAACACCATGCAAACTCCTATTTACATAACGTTGTCATGACTGCACCTTAGAGTAACACTGCACAAACCATCATTTGTATTGTAGTGTCCCCAAAGTCACACAACTCATGAACAATTCAGTTCATAGTTGTAATAGCCTCCGATAGCACATATGTCCATGTACTTCCTCAGACTACTTATCTCTCCGAGATAGTTTCATAGTAGTCCAGGTTGAGGTTTCATTATAGACTGGAGTTGGCTATCGCTAACTTATAGTCCCGAGGTTGAAGTACTTCGAGTCCAACCTCCACAAAATTTTCAATCGGTGAGTGAGTAGGGCTTTTGAGTTCACTTGCAGCAGTAGTATGAGCACTAAACACCCTCTGAGCACCAGTTTTTATTTGAGCACCAAAACCAATGTCACCATTATTAAAGTCACCATTTCCGCTGACATAAAAGGCTGGCTATTTTGTTGTTTCTTTGCATGGTAGATTTGTGGTTATTGCAGGAGATGTTGATGATGGTCTGAAATACAACTTGATGTCCTGACCTATAAAACTTAAAATGTAAAACACAGTTTCTAATGGATAACCAAATACAGTATTCCTTTTCCAGAACAACACAATTATTAACATGAGTACAAATGATACTTGCAGCCTTTAACATATCAATGATGCCAAAACAGTTGATTGGTCTTCAACCTTGCCTTGTTTTTCTGACCTCACAAATTTCATTTTGTTCATTCACTATAATTGGTTTACTTTAGCTTTGCCCATTATTCAATATGAGCTATCTATCTCTAAGCTCTCTCCCCTGCTCTGTTTTTCTTCTGTTTTGTTGCTCATCTACCCTGTTTTCTGTCCCATCAACTTGCCCTAAATCTATAGTAGGTTCTGTTCTGCCTACTCCACTGCTTCACTTGACCAGTAGCCAGTTAAAGCTCTGATTATTCTAGAGGAGGTTCATACTGATCTCTCAGACGCTCTTGCAGCCTAGCAAGAGAATTCGTCTTCACATTTAAAGGACTCATCTGAGGAAAGCATGTCTCCCATACTGTCACAACTAGGAGGTGGTCCCGCTAGTTCCATTAAACAAACCGAACGTCCGTTCTCATTGAATGGGTAGCCCCCATTCAACATCTTAATTCTATTTCATCTTTGTTGTTGTTTTGTGAAGGTGCATCATGTGCACCTTTTGCTGTGCACCTGTCATGACATTCCATATGACATGATCGACAGGTGTGACTTGCTCCACCACTTGATAACTAATTTGTTTATTCTGTGATTATTGAACAGAAACACTGAATCATCTTCTCTGAAGTCAACTTCATCAATTCTTTATCATGATTCTCTCGATTCTTTACCAACTCAGGTCCATAGCTGTATATTCCACTTACACAAAGCAGCCCTTAAAGTCATGTGCTATGACTTCTTTTAACAAATCATTGATTCTATAATAATCTTGTATTTTTCTATCTTTCCCTTCTAGATGTTCATCAGTTCTTTATTACACACTTGGCCTGCCATAGGGTCATATAAGATTCTATTTCTTTAATGAGTCTTTGCTTAATTGGCTTTGAATACATAAACTTGCCTTTAATTTATAAAATGTCAATGATTATAACCTATAATTAAAATCATTTCTATACCTCCTTTTAATTCAATCTCTGAAAAGTGTTCCTGTATTTATTATAGCAACTTTCTATTATAATTGGACTATTTCATTAACAAAATCAAAATGTCTTGATTTGTAAAGTCTGAAAGTACAGCCAAAAGTTTTGTTCTAAGTATAAAGTTCCTCACTGTTAGTGTATCCAATAGTTTTTAACATTAAGAGCTATTAATTTGCTATGGCGTCATCAGACACTTATCGGACACTCATCCGGATGTGGAGCTTGTTCACTGACACAAACAGAGCCATTACTTAGACACCAGTATGCCCTCCATCAGTAAGACCAATTTGTATAGACATGTAGGGGACTTGTTCACATGTTCTCACTAAAAGGTATCATGATTCCCAATCTCAGATCACTTTCCCCTATGCGCCATCAGTACTAAGAACCAAATGGTGTACTGATAAGTATTTCCGGTATACTAGCTTTCTCTGTTACAGGCTGACAATTAAATTCACCAGCTGGCAAGGAATTACAGGATTCTCTCTACGTTTCAGCTTTAGACTAGCTTAACCCTTTCAGCCAAACTTTATATAATACAGTAGACTGTGTGAATATGATACCATTTCACACAAAAATAATACAAAACATGCACATATGGGTATACAATATGGATAGATATATGTTCATAACAGCATTGACACTTTATATTTCAATACTCTAACTTCAAGTCAAACACTTTTTCAACTCAATACCAACACAATAGGGTTAGATTTAGTTCCAGCAGGCGACTTTTGGAATAGGAACTGTGAGTGGGGCTCACTCCTTACAATTCTACAGCCTTAGTTCTCACCTCTCAAAGATACATGCACTTTACATTGTATATACTTCCAATACCTTGATTTCTCTATAACATATACATGTCTATGAACTAATCAATTATTCCCCTATTTCCAATGATTTCCACAACCATTTTATCCAACTTCAGATTTATAAGTTATAACATTTCAATGGTGAGTGCCCCCCACAGCTTTCTTGGAACCAGGGCTCACTGCTGTGGCCGGCACCAGCTGCTCAGGCTGTGTTCTACTCATAAAAACAACAGGCTGATAGCAGCATCCCCTGCTCCCACCGGGTATATAAGAATACAGTGAAACTTCCATAGGAATCTTCAAACCTTCATATCTTCCTTAATAACAGGCAGATTAACATGATCCAAAAACCAAATTACTCAGAAAACATAGCTCTATGCGCAGGCACAATAAATCACAATAGAACATTGCTATTTTTGGTCTCTCCACATTGGTTTTCAGTCTCAATTAATACACACAGTAATATTACTTTTCCACTTGTTCCATAAATGTTATAGATGGTTTCTCAGTGCTCAAAACTTTTGGTGTTAAAGTGCTCAGGTGTTTTTAAAAGTGCTCAGGTGTTTAAAAGGTGCTCAGTAAAGCCCATTACTCACAGTACTTGGTGTAACATCTTGATGGTCATCTGGTGGTCAGCTGGAGATCATCTGATGGTCATCTGGAGATCATCTTATGGAGTTGTCGTCCACACAGAGGTGTAGGGGATCCTCAGCTTTCAGCTTCCAGCTTGTTGTAGAGTGAGTCTTTTTCCAGAGTCAATTAGCAGATTTATGGAGAAATCTGTCATAAATCCTGGTCATGGCACCGTAATGTATGTAACAAAGTACATACACAAGTTCCAGATTCATTATAGATGTTTAATAGTTGTACTTCTTCGTTGTGTTACATTGTAGTATGTTCTGTGAGAGGCAGCACAGGGCAGCTGTCAGTGCCCTGCCTGCTCCTCTCCCGTAGCCGGCTGGTATTCGACTCCCCCCCTCGGATAAGGGATGCAGCTCTCTTTATAGGAGGCACATTCCACAATCTCCAGTCGTAGTCACACTCTCCACACATAATACACATTGTAATAGCGTACTGTGTTACACCCTCCATCACTGTCATCTTTAGAAGTGTCTGACATCTGTAACCAAATGTAAGTTAAATATATAAATTGTGTAACAAAAGAAGACAAGACATAACTGTAATAAAAATTAACACGCTCTTCTTTTTGAGAATCACCACAGGGAATATAAGATATTTATTTGATAAAAGATCATAGGGCTAAAATTTTTCCTATAAGACACAGACCCGACCGGTGTGGCCGATTCTACCATCGGCCAAAAGCTCGTTCGGGTCTCAGACAAACGGCGTGAAACGGGTCAGTGAAGGTAAATACCCGACCAAAAAATATTAACTATACAGACCCGTCGGCCAATACTCCCATCTGAAAGAGGAGCGACCCTTACCAATGCTGAGTAGGTGGCGAGTGTAGTGAACCTTTGCATCGGCCCATTCCATACCCAAGTACTACACACGTTTTATGAAGACAGACAGAGACGATTATATATCTGAAATCCGTTGTATTAAATCACAGTTTGAAAGGAAGTTAAAACACTTAACATTATTGGCAGTATTTTAATTAAAGCCAGATGGGACACAGCAAGGCCAAGCACCAACCCGCTTCCTGTTAGCTCCTTTGGGAGAGTCAATTTATATTAAAAAATAGGAGGTGCCATAGGAAATATAATCCAACCCACCCCAAAATAAGCCATAGCCTTTACATATGATTGATTGTTGGACGGAGAGTGACATAAGGAGTAGCTAAGCTCACTATTTGGTGAAACAAAAAATAGTATACAACGGGAAAGGATAAATTATAGACGCCACTAATTAGAGTTCGCGTTTATTTATGCCACTCTTTGTATGAGTTTCTTTATGTCTATCGGTTTCGACTTATGAAATTACGGAGCAAACAGAATGTGTGACATAAGTATACTCTAACTCTAACTCGTAACGTCTCATGATAGCATACAGGTCGGTGGCGTATACGTATAAGACACAGAATTGTTTTGGCCTACTTTCAACGAGGAGAAGCTTTTGCTGAATTGGGAACAAATTTGATAGTGTAGAAGGCGTCAAACTGGGATATTACACACGAGGTAGTACATATGTTAGGATTTCCATGCAATCACCAAGAGGACCCAGGCGATGTGTATTTTTGCAGTGGCCCAAGAAGCGATAACAACAAAAATAAAATATAGGCAAGGCACACATAGTACTATAAACAGGTTACAAGATATAGGAAAATGTACTTTAACTGGGGGACGATAGAATAAGAGAAGGTCACTAAAAATAAACAGGCAGCCGATGAAGCCATCTACTCCGCTAAATTGGCGATTAAAAGTAAGTAAGTATATTACATAATAGGGTGGTCGCTTCTACCCGCTTATAGAGATCAAAGGTGACAGCACTAAACAAGTCCGAAAGTACTATTATAACATCCTAGGGACAATAAATAGTGCCAATAAAACCTAATAACACAACCTGTAATTGAAGACATACACAAAGCAACCCCACACCCTATTGGCACCCGATAGCCGATACCGCTAAACCACTAAAGGACTATGAAAATCCCCAATCCCAGTTATGCCTGTCCTCAGCCACTGATAATAGGGTAATTACAGTAAATTAGGTAAAACAACACAACTAGTGGCAAATAAACAATAAAATATTATTTGTTTGGGAAGGATGAGCTAGCGACAATGAAAGCGAGTGACAATTAGACTTAAACGTGTACAGTAACAGCGAAAATAAGCAAGTTTTAATACTGTTGAAACAATAACAAACTCACCGTGAAACACGTGGAGAAAACGATGCAGTCATCGGCACGCGAGGATCCACGAGAATATCGTGCGTTGCTATGCAGAGCTGGTAGCTGGTAGGAAAATTTCTAGGAAAGAGTGACACTTGGCAAACGGTCACTATTAGTGATCACTTCAACAGTGACTCTCCAATGCCAACAGCGACCGGCTCTAAGGAACACTTTTCGGTCACGATCACAGCTTTGGTCACCCAACTGGTCACTCTGGTGATTCCTAGATATAAAGACGTCGCTGTCTGAAAAACAGGCCCCAGATGCGATCGCCACAGCTGGACCGGACATGAAGACTTGCCTGTTGGGAAGATAGGGATAGAAACAGAGGAGACAATGTCCTTAATAGTATTAGACGATAAAACATCAATGTGGAGCCGATCGCCCAAATCCCTGATTTGAGACCTCGTAATGATATGGTGTGAAGCTTCTGTTTAACGAAATGGGATTGTCTAAGGAGTGATGAAAAGGCCAAGGGGATCACGTAGGGCCCATCTTCACCATTGCTTCAAGCAATAAATGGACCGTTGAGGGTAAAATAGAAGGCGCCTGAAGGAAGTGATGATCCTTCAGGTTAGCAGTTCCTTTGACCATCTTAGATACAAGCAGAGAGGAGAAAGCGGTTAAATCGCCCATCCCGTCCATGATAAAAGCCTTGGCTCCGGATATATAGTTTTTCACCGTGACAGGAGACTTCATCCTATTTGATAGATATTGAATAAATAACAAAACAGCACCAACCGAAGGTTGAAGAGGGTTGAAGCCTTAATCCGTGACAAATCGCAGATAAAGATCGCGCTGACGATCCAGGTTCTGGCGAGTCAATTCTGTCTGGGCAGCCTCAAGAGTATGGAGTACCTGATCCACCAGGACCCTGTGCCTGATCGCTAGAATCAAACAGAAGAGAGCACAGTAGAAGGTGAACACGGGTTTATCAAGGAAAGCCTCTTCTTCTTAATGAGAGTATCTGCGATTCGCTGATAGTCCGGTCCTTTAGATAATTGCGATAATGCATCACTTAAGATCATAGAAGTGCCCGGAGAATGAGACAACTGGATGGTTCTCTGTAGCGAGGCCTCGACTAGAGCAATCTCTTGCGCCAAGCCGCGATTACAGGGTCGAGTGATTTCCCAGCATTAAGGCAGAACATTGTCGCCGAGTTATCAGTAGTTTCCCGAATTTCTACCGCCCCCAAAGATACTGGGACGAGGGATTTAATCGCAACCACCACGTTGAGCGCTTCAAGTTGTGAAATGTGCATACCAGTCATCATCAAACGCCACTGAATAAGCAAGACCGGTGGAGATACTGTAGCCCCCTCCCCCATCCAAGCATGCATCACACTCTATCATGACTGAAGGTAGGGAATCAGTTATCAGGCGTTTTCCGTTGAGATCCATGCGACATCCTTCCTGAAACCTGGAGAAACACAAATAGACCCTTTGGCTGGAGCAGCTCTCAGCAGCGCTAAGATCCTCTGCATGAATCTCTTAGCAGCGGGAATACACTGGCACATAAAGTTTATTTTTCCACACAGGGACTGCAGGCCACGTCTTGTAGCGAATTTTCTAGACAACCAAACCTCACACAACTGTACCAGTTCCTGCATCTTGTCCTCAGGAACAGTTATCACCATCTGTTCCACGTCAATTTCTAAGCCCAGCCACTCCATTTTTTCCGCAGGTGGCTCACACTTGTCCGGGGCCAATTCTATCCCGAGCATAGAACACATAGAAAGAAAGTGATTGTATGAAGACTTGGCGGAATCGTGCGAAGGTCCCACACCGCAGAAATCGTCTATGTATGCCAACAGATCTGAGCGATTTTCCTTATAGGCAATGAAGACCAGGGCATTAGAAACTTGTTGCTGCATGCCCCCTGAGCTCCTACAGCCAAAAGAGGGGCATAAGTCCACATAAACAGATCCTCCATGAGATATTCCCATAAATGGCAAGTCACCCGGGCAAATTCTCAACTGCTGATAGGCCCGCTTCAGGTTGGCTTTCCATATACGGGCACCCGGGCCATACTGCATCAATTTCTCGGCTAGGTCCCAGACCGTTGGAAGTTTATATTTAGTCATATTGGAGTAAAAATTCCATCATTTACTGAGTTTCCTTCAGGAAAACTGAGATCAACAATTACTCTGAGATCATCTGATCCCTTCTTTGGATGTGTCATGAGTGGGGACACCTGTGACCATTGTTCAAAGGGGGGTTTGGTAAAAGGACCTAGTAGAGCGTCGTAATTGATTTCCTTCTCAATGAAACGGCTGATTTGGAAAGGGTTATCAAGTGCGGACTTGTGGTTATAGTATGTAGGTAGTGATGGATTGCTGGCTGTATAATTAATCGGCCAACCGTAACGCAATTTGCTCACGATATTCTCATCAGAGTATCCAACTATGGCGCGCTCCCATTCGTCGCAGTTGACCGCAGAAGGGACCTGTATTTTCTCTCCTCTGAAATTGGGAATTCCGGAGCGGGCTACCTTTTGGTATGTGGACATAATTGCTGGGAACTTATCCATAGCTTCTGTGGTGGGTTCGGGCCGTGTGATATTATTGGGCAATGCGTCAGCATCGCACTGGCTAAGGGGTGCCATGTGAGTGGTGATAGGTTCAGTTGTAATAGTTGTTATAGGAGTAGGCAATACCTGTATTCCAAGTGGTGGAGCCTTGCCACCGGTTGTGATAATAGGGGCGGGCAGCAAATCTATTCCTGACTGGGCCCAAACCCCGGGTCCTTCTTTCCCACCGTTTTGCTTTTGCATTCCGATTCAGGGTGGCTCAAAAACATACATTTACTCTGTATGCAAGAGGTGCATATGTGCAACTGTCGGACCCCATTATTTATTATTCATCGTATACAAAGCCCCCATTGAAAATGAATGGGAACTCAGTAAACCACGGCCCAGTGTATAAAACCTGTCAGATACCATAACTGTGGTATACTGATTCAAACCTGTGGTATACAGCCTCAAAACCATGGTATACGGGAAAAATAGTCCCTTTTGCTATAGAGCAAAGAAATAGTTCCTAGTTTTATACCCGTTAACATGGCAATTACTGGGTTTAATTTATTCGAAAGGATGGATAATAAATGCAACAAACGATGATTTTGTGGACAGGCAGCTCTGTAAACCACTCGTGGTTGACGTCGTAATACACTCGCTAGCGCTACACGTCAACCTCTCGTGGTTTACGGCCGCCTGTCCACAAAACCATCGATTATTGTCTATATACGTGGTGGCCCTGGCTTTTACAGGTGCCCTTGTTGTACAATTTGCAAGGAGGGCCTGCCCAGGCCTTGTACATTTCCTGGGAGAGACACATGTTATGCACTTCGTAGTCCTTCCCGCCCTGTTTCACTGATTCCTCTGACTTGGAGCGTATATGTGCAAACTCTGTTCTAGCCTATCAATACGATACTGGTCGTCCCAGCTGAGACGGCCTTCGTTAACTCTGGAAAATACTTCCTCAGACCACGCGCGTATGCTTTCCCACTCATATCTAAGTGCATTGTCAATAATCCTTTCTAGATGTGTCTCAATGCCTAGTCTAATTGCCTGTTCTTGGGAATCTTTGATAATCTGGAGAACCGCCCAGACGTAGTCGGGTAGTGACAATTCCCCCATCCCAGCTTTTTCTCACTTATGTCCCTTTACGATACGATGATGGGGGAAGTTACCTTTTCTTTTTGCACGAATTGAGTCTTTAAGGGCCTCAGCAACCTGGTCTGTGATATTGTCATTATCGCCTTCCGTACACGCTGGCATGTGGTGGTCGCCCCACCATGAACAGTTCCTATTTCTAGGGCTTGTTGTGGGGTGGGAGGGTGCATCGGCGGGGCGGGTGGAATCAAGCCGGTTCTCTCCACTATGGCTAGCCTTTCTGTGTGTTTTCTTCTTTATAGTTATCTGGTCACTAGAATCTGAATTATCGCCTCCTTCACTATCCTCAGTATCGGGGAGCCTGCCTACGATATTCTCCATGAGACTGGTTAGGGTACTTAGTTGTGTAGAAATGTCTGTGATAGCTAAAGCATTAGAGGCGACAGTGTGTTTTTGCCTTACCTTATCGCTTTTGTCCCTACCAGTCTCCGGAGAAGATTCAATATCTGGATCAGGCTGTGCTCGGTTCCTCGCTTTTCTTGGAGTTGACTTATTTTTCCCCATGGTGAGTGGTCTGGAACAACTGGATGTGAGTGCAGAACGGGCTGTAAAGACCAGAAAAGTGCATAAACTGGTTCTGCATGGTAGCTGCCTATGACGTTTCTTGTACACCGGCCAGACGTGTTGAGGAGTGAGAGCTTCTTTCTTTTTTTCTTTTTTTTTCTTGTACACCGGCCAGACGTGTTGAGGAGTGAGAGGCCTCGGAAGCGGTCTGGTCCCCTTTTATAGCCAGAATGTGATGACGTGTGTAAGGCCGTTTCTGTACATGAGAATAAGATTAAAAGGAGTAATAGATGTATGGGATGAATGAAATTGACAGAAACGGGTTGTGGGATAATGAAACAAGAATTAGAAAAAGAATTCTCGAACTTCAATATATGTAAGCTGTAAGGAAACGGTTGGCATTAAATTATTTATAATTTACAATTATCTTTCAATTACAAAGACTGGTCCACATCAGAAGAATCAACAAACTAAAAACCAAGATGTGGTGGACACGGGCTGCTATACTGCTGATAATATGGATGACAACTATGGATCACGCATTACTGTCGCCAATCCTTCATAAAGACGGTGTGTTAGTAACGATAGAAGGAGAAACCAAAGTCATGTCAGCAGTCTGGACATTAATAGTCACCGTCGAAGCACCACGAGCTCCAGATATATCAGCCTTAACTACTCAAGTAGACAAATATAGGAACCTATCCTATCCCAGAATTGAAGAAAACATGTGGGCCATTTGGAACTTGCGTCTTATGCAAGCACAACAAACATTACAAATAGGGCAACTGCAAGTTCAGGAAGAGGTTCAAGGTATGTCAATACAAAAAAGAGGCATACGGTCCATTCTCGCGGAATTAGCGAAAGCATGTTTTGGTGTGGCTACTGAAGTGAAATTTCTGGCCGCACAAATGGAATCCATGTCGGTCTCGGTCAACCGTCTGTATCAACACAATGCTCAATTACTGTCGGTTCTTAACATAACCCAACATCAAGTTAATGCTAACCATCAAGGATTATTAGTCCTACAAGAACACACGAACAAATTGCAGGAACTAGTAGTTCGGATTAATGAACAAGTTCAAGACCATGTATATGCTATCCAAATACTACAAGTGAAACAACTAGTAGAACAAGTGTTGAATGTAATGGAATTGATAGTGCGTCAGTTCTCGCAAGCGGTAGACCTATTTCACCAACAATCCATTAGAAAGAGGAAAATTGTCGTGAGATATTATGACACCCCAGGAGCTGAAATCTACGCTACGAGAATTAGAAAAACAAGGGCACACGGTAATGCCACTGAGTTGGTATTATCAACATAGTGAAATCGAACTGTTGTACACCTCAGGTCACAATCTGGTATACAAGATGTTCCTGCCTGCGGTAACGAGAGACATTTTCATAAATCTTAGACTACAATATTTTCCAGTAGTGTTCTCCAACAACCTTACCCGTACGGTAGTGGGAAGCCCACACATAGCAATGTCATCTGAATCCAAAGCGGCATTCATTCCCAGAGAGGAAGTGTGCATGGGAAGACAACCAAGAGTATGTTTTTCGGAAATTCAACACAAGGATCCCATGTGCGAGACGCAACTGGTTAACAGGGAAGGAGCTGATAGGTGTGAAGTGACTGTGGCAGCAAAACCAGTAGGTGACTCCAAAGTGATACGTGACATACAACATCCTTTCCTAGTTACTATCATTCCCTTCACAAATATTACACTCATACACCGATGCACCGGTTTGACTGCTAGACGGGAGAAAATCGGTCATATCATACAGCTAGTACTAGGAGAAAAATGTGGACTGGAAACTAAAGATTGGATGTTAAGAAGTGTGGATGTGGATTTCAGAAGAATACAGATCGATGCACCAAAACCAATCGACATCCCCTCAATAGCTATGACCTGGCCGTGGATTGTTAACACGGACATACGAAAAGACTTGGAACGCCTAGGAAAATTGACACTGCCAATAAACGAGGTAAAGAAGTGGTCAATAAGTGCAGCAAGTATAGGACTGTTGGTAATGGTGTCCATGGGTATCATATTATATAGCAAACGAACCTTTGTGGTGAAGATTATCAAAAAGAAAATGATGGACACGTTGAGTGGACTTGAAGGTAGTACGAATAAAAAGGATAAAGAAACCATGCCAATGATACCTCTGGAAACTCAAGAACTGACCATACGGCCTCAGCTTCAGGCCGGTCAGTGAAAACAACAAAAATAGCCCATTGTTGTAAGCCGCGGACATCCTGAGAACCCGTCCCTCGACTATGGAGAATGGACACAACAAATTATTGATCGATATACCTATAGACAATTAACACATTATCTTAGAGAATTATTCTCTAGTCATTGCTCTAGTTTTTAGATGACTCGATTAGTATACAAATATTGATTGTATGACATCCCAAATGCTTGGGACTTACTTGGAAATGGGAGGTGTGTAATGATTAAGAATGATTGTTTGCTAAAAGATTGATTCACCTATTACCGTGTGTTTCTACCGTATATTACTCACGTGACCATGGGTTGGCCTGGTCCATGGTCCGGGAGGTGTGTGTATCTATGATTGACAAGTATGACTTACCTTATCTTAACCAATCACCATGCAGTAGGATACTGCGGAGATTATGATGTACTATATCTTGGTGTGTTCGGAATAAACAAGCAGAACTTAACTGAAAGCCGTGTAAGCGTTATTTCCTTGAGCTGTTACACCTGCTTTCTGCTCAGCACCCCGAGGGTGTGAATCGTAACGGAGTTGCCATATGTCCGAATTCAAAACAGTCGACCGCGGACGATCGACCGGCAAGACCGGGGTCTCGAACGGGATTACCTGCTTGAGGCGCGCGGGCACCATCAGGCCCGACGGAACCCAGAGGCTCCTAGTGGATACACCTGAAGGCAGTGCGGAATCTAGACAATCAGGGGGGTTGGGGAAAGAATTGAACCCTGACATTGGAGTCCCTATCCAGCTGCCGTCAGAGGTGGATATGGTTGTATCCTTCATAGACCGTCCAGTCCCAGAGCACGCCTGGGCCAAGGGATCTGGGGATGAGACATGAGCCTCTAAAGTTTTGTCCGGCGAACCAGACAAAGCCGGAGCTTCAGTGTTTGAATCCCAGAGACCATTCTTGGGATCATCCTCCAAACTTCACTCACGCTTTCATGCAAACGACTAATACGGTTGTTAGCTAGCGCAGAGGACCAAGGACCGTATACCCTCTTTACCTTGTTAATAGCCACAAAATGGGGAATGACCTTTCTTACAGCAACTGAACACAATAATACCACATGGTAGGGACCTTTTTAGCGTGGTGCTAATTTAGCAATAGCATTAGCCTGTGGGGTAGAAATTATGAGGCATACCAAGTCACCAACATAGAATTGTACAGGGCGACATTTCTCATCAACTCTAGCTCTAATTTTAGCTTGATACTCATCTAAGACGTCATCAGCCATGTGAGTAAATAATGTTACGTCGTCTTTAGTTCTCATAAAAAACTCATGATTTTCTGGCCATGTTCAGCTCTGGCGTTACCCGTGGGCTGACCACCAGAGGTGAATGTCTGCATGCAAACCAGATGCTTAGTTATCTCGTTAAATGAAATTAATACATAGGAAGGGGCCTCGGTCAGAGTTTAGACGTTCAATACGTCCATATCCATCAGCAACACTATCTACAGCACGGAGCAAGCAAAAAGCACAATTCATGCATAATCTTTATTCAAAGTCTCAATAATAATATAGCAGCGTTGCGAGAAGCTCTAAAAGCACCCTTGAATAATTTAGAAAAACGAATAACTGCAAGTTATTAATTAGAGAACAGCCAAAAAGGTACGAACTACCTTCACAAAATGAAGCATATTCTTTTTTTTTCTTTTCTTTTTTTAAATACGAAATTTTGCGTAACAACAGTAAATCATGTCTTCAAACCATCAGAAGCAATTAAATGACCACAATAACCGCCTTTTCAAAGCTAGTCAAAACATGTAAAACAAATCCAATATTAATAATATGACAGAAAACCTGAAAATCATTCCAGCATGGGAGAGTTCCGTCTATATTACACTAAAGAAATATTAAATCAAGTTCTTGACACCTGAACAAATCATTCAAACCATTTAATTTGCCAACGATAAAGCCAGGACACATAAAAACCAATAAAATCAATACCATTACCAATAGGATGACCCTGTAATAGTCTAAATTACATATCTAAAATTAAAATTGGGGGTCACTGTGTGAAATTTTGAACTGAAAATCAAAATGATGGTGATTTCACAAAAGAATATAGAGAAAACCGAAAAAGTTAATTTTCACATAGTAAAACTTGCTCTAAAAATCTGAAATTTTTACAGAATATAGCTGATGTATCCTACTACACATTCCAATTCTAAAAACGATAGGTCATGACTAAAGATTTTGAAATAATCCAGAAAAAACGTATTTCCAGTGTAGTTCCTATATAAACGTGTTAGCCAGATTAACAGCCAACAACGACTCAGCTATTGATCTAAAATAACTCACAAACGTAATAATGATATGTATCACCAAAAATATATCAATTCTAACCAAGTGTCTAGCATAATTAAGCCAGAAAACCATACATACACTAACCACAATGTCTTCCACACAACTGGAGATGTAACAGCTGGAGAGCAGGACATGGAACAGTCAGCTGACTTACTGGAAGCCACAGATCACTGCAAACCGTCTGTGTGGGAGAGATAATATTATACCCAAACAAACAAATAATATACTTGATTATAGAAATATTGCATTCCCAAAAAACAGAAAATAATCTTTTTTTTAAATATACCCACAATACAAACAGGTGCTGCTCTTACCAGGCACAGAAAAATTAAAATGCCATGAGAACAGAATTAACATCCAAATTAGGCACAATAATTAAAAACAACATTATGTCATATTAACAAGAAAACCACATGAATTATTAAGCCACAATACTTATAAAACAGACCCTTGAGAGTCTATAATGAAGGAATTACAAAAACTAATAATATCAAAACCTGATTTTAGGAATCAAAACCCATAATTTTAAAATCAAAAACCAAAAATAAAGGTCAAGGCCCTCAAACAGGCAATACAGAACCACCTACAGGAATTAATAAAGTTTACTGTCATTGTCAAAAAGGCGGTCTGCTAGTCTATAATTTTACCCATTCCTGAAGCACTGTGTATCAGCGAATTGGAATCACCTACGGGCGAGCAACAGACTCCAGGGAGGGTCAACGCAGTCTGCCAGCGACGATGACCTGTAGGGCCAGCCACTGGCAATGGGATGATGGCGGTCTTTCGTGGGTGTAGTGCGCGGCACCCGGCCGATGGGTACAGCGAGTGGCTGACACCGCAACAGACCCCGCGGTCGTTGCGTGGTACTGTAAACATCGCGGGAGAGCCGCACCCGGTGACACGGACGTCCTTGTTGTCGGAGAAACCTCACAGTGGGTCCTTCATCGGAGATGGTACATAGGTACTGTCAACGGGCCAATTGGAGAGCAGGGAGAGCACACATCCACTCTGTCATGAAGCTCAGCAACTAGGGGTGACGAGAAGGGAGATGCGAAGCATAATTTTGATTTGCCCACTGCATGGAGGAACCGTGCAGTAGATGCAGTAGCAGTAGAGTTGACTGAGGGACAGAGCTCAAAAGCATCGTTCATATCACTATGAGAGCACATTCTCAGTCAGCAGCAGCACATTTTGAAGTCATATATTTGTCACTTTCAGTTTCCGCCATTCAGGCCAGAAAAAATAGGGGTATTTTAAGATGAGGTATATGAGGACGGAACACCTGGCCATCCTGAGCCACAGGGCTTTGTGCACCCTGGCCGCCTTGGGCAGCAGGGCCTTGCGCACCCTGGTTTCCTTGGCCATCAAGTGGAGGAGCCATATCGGGTAAGTGACTTAAGCAGAGATCACCAGGCCGGTGGACACTGCTAGCTAACCGGGCAATCCTAGGATCCGGTCCAAAGTTCCCAGAGAGCGAGTCCGATTCCGGAGCACCCTGAAGACTCTCTGAATCCGAGATAGAATCGGAAACTGACTCTGTATCTCGAATAAAAGCCTTAATATCACTTAATAAATCCCGATTTGTGTCATGTGAGGCAGAGTCGTAGTCGGAACTGTCTCCAAACAACCTTCTTGCCTGCACAGACGATGGTCCGGGCCGATTAATACCTGAGATTTGAGCAGGAGTAGAAAATTGATTTACGGCAGGCCTAAGTGCTACAACGGTACGAGCTGCTTTGTCGTGCACTAGAGCTGTAAGCCCACCTACAGGGGTCTGGCTGGGTTTAGTTGTCCCTGCACACCGGAAAACAGTTCCTAAGCCACTTAGAGGGATAGAGTCATGGCTTGGTGTTCCCAACAATGCTTCACCAGTTGTTGTGACTGACAGAGGGTCGTTCGAAACAAATGTACCAGGTATCACACCCAAATATGTGCACGTTGGGTATGACACTGGGGATAACAGAGATGTCGGAACTGCTTGTGGACGCCTCAGATGACTGTGACGCGTCCGTTGAGTAGGGTAATGTACTGGGACTTAGTGCAGTCTCTGAAGGACTGGCTGACTGGTCAGATGGAGAAATGTCAGTGCGGTCAGTGGGAGAACCATGATTAAGGGTTAACCCAGCACCACGTGGAGACTGAGGTTGCATGTTAATTACAGTCTGTGCACTCCTCAAAGTACGATCAGAAGGAGGTAACCTAGCAGATTTACCCTTCTGAGGTAATGGAAAACGACCAGTCATTGCCAGGAAGCATAGTGGAATCGGATAATTAGTGAGTCATATGTGAGTCATGTATGTGAAAATCAATGAGCCATGTGGAACAAAACATCAATCAGAGATACTCAAACCATGAAGACATGTAAAACAACTTATAAATGGGTTCTCCACCAGTGTTCTGGTAGTACATGACGTTTAATAGTTATAACTAATTCATAGCTAATCATCAGAGGGAGCTATAGTAGCAGGCCTATACGTATTCTTCAATAAGCCTTACATGAGGACGTTAGGACGTGTGGTGGGGATAGTAGAAACCTTAATTAAACTTAACCCAGAACGTATACGCCGTCTGGTGGTTAACCTGTGAACTACAGAATTATTACTTTATCAATTACGGCACGTAGTGACCGAATCATAGACTATGGATTTATTTATTAAATCTTAACTATAGTGTCGACACCTAGCGGACGTCCTGATGAAAACCGACGTAGATTCGCCTTATAGGTTAAAAATAGAATCCTTGGTTAATTGAACATAACTTAGTGAATAATTAACATATAATTAATATATAGTATAGATCCAACCTAGATTCATATAGGCGTCTGGATACGGTCATTACACCGTTCCTTTATGACTAGGAAATATGTTCGTAACTATATGAATTGTTTCATTACTTAATTAAACTTTAATAATTATATAATTAATGCTGGGGGGTAGGAGCAACTTGTGGCAGTGTGTTGGTAGGCTACCAGAATCTATTTCATTCCTAACCAACAGCGAGGATACCTTAGGGGATCTTTAATTAAGTTGTTAATTAACTAATACTCAGAGTTCGTAAGAGTATAAATATAGTTAAAGAATAGATCGTGTCTTATGCGTTCATGGATGAGATCAATGAATGATATAAAGTTCAAATCTTTAATATGTTCACATAATAGATATACAGGTTCCAGTTACAGCATGGCTATTGAGTTCATTGACATTTCAACGTTTCACATAAGTTGGCAATGTGCCAAGTTCCAATTATTATCAAAGTCTGATGAGTGTCAGACACCAAAGTCAGGTGACAAAGACATTTCAGTAAAGTGTCTGATAATTCAATGAAGGTATCAATGTCTGGCAAGTTGCCATAGTTCAGAGTTCAGTTCATCAGAGTCTGAACAGTGTATTTAAGATAAAATAAGTACTCACATAACTCACATATGAATAAGAGAGAAGTATTGGCAGTTTCAAACCATACAACTCAACTCACCACGTTTGATGAATAGTCAGAGTGAAGTCACATGATTCCATGAAATCCACAAATCCATTATTTGACAATGTTGACAATAGTTGATAAAGTTCGTTCACTTAATTAAGTGAGAAGTTGGAGAATGAACCTGTGTGGATCCTTAGAGAATTCCTTATAACTGAAAACAGAGTATGTGTTCTTGGAGAGTCCCAATACAAGACACTTCTGCACTCCCAGAGTGTAAGGAAAGTTTCCTTAGCTGATCCTACTCATATGATATCACTGCTGCAATCGTGCACCTTACCGATTCCGGTGTCACGCAAGACACGTCTTGCCAGCAGGAGATGGTGGTGGAGACTGCCGGTGTGGCTAGCTCCAAAGCGAATCGTTAATGAGCTTTTACTAGAGGATCATGGGAGAATTAGAAAAGGATCTCGTTTGAGCTCACATAGGTCCGAGAGCACGTGGTTAAGTTAATAAGCCATTGGAAGTCGGGAACACCCCAAAGGAGACTCTTTGGGATACTCCTGAACCGACTCATTGACACGTCATAGCCGCGTCAGGGAGCCTATTTCCAGACCAGACGTGTTCCCCAAGTCTCGTGAGTAGTATGGGGAACATCACTCTTAGCATGGCTATTTAGCTTCTATTGGCGTTCTACCTACAATACAACTCTATAAGTATTCACAGTTCAACACTCATCATTCTAACACTGGATACTTTAATCCAATACCAATACCTGATATTAACACTTTATACCTTAATCCAACACTTGATATACTATACTTGATACATTATACAATCACTTGATACATTATAGTTGATACATTATACAAACACTTGATACAATATACTTGATACATTATACAAACACTTGATACATTATACTTGATACATTATACAAACACTTGATACTTTATACCACAATACATTGATACTTTATACCATGATACATTGATGTTTTATACCATGATATGTTGATATTCAGTTTAGTATTTATATGCCTACGTATACACACATTTTCAATATTTATTTAATAAAATAAAATTACCTATTTAAACCTTTTGAAATACTTTTCTCATATTTAATAACCCTAATCCCGTGCTGTGTTTTAGTTACAGCACAGCGAATTGTCGCATGCACAAAGCAGAATCACGCGGCAGCTTCCTACGCACCTGTGTGACTGTCGACCACTTAGAGCCATGGGCTGCCGGCCTGGCTTCTTTGCCGGGCTACCTGGATCAGGAGGCCCGTAACCGCATCATTGACGAGCGGCGCCGCTCCTCCATGCGCATTATGGAGATAGCGGCCACTTCTCTTGCAAACCAACAACGCCTGGCACTCGAGGAGAAGAGATAACTGTCCAGGATGATGGAAACTGCCCTCACCACTGCGGGCAAAAGCGAAGAGGAGGCTGAAGAGCTGGTGAAGAAACCCGCAAGCACACAGACATCTCAGCCAAGCGGGATTGGAAGAGGGAGAACAAGATCCTAAACGAGCGCATGCAAAATCGTGCGCAACGGGCTCCGACCTCGACCCAACTAGAGGACCCCTTCACCAACCATCCAACTACGGCCCGCTACACCGACCAGGTCAACACCGGGTCGGATTCTCCGAACAACTCGCCCCCTCCGTGTCAACAACAGGGGGGGCGGGGCCAATCGGGAAGAGGCGGGCGAGGCTCCCGAGGCAGGGGGAGCGGCGGCAACAACAACAAGAGGTACAAGGGCCACGGCAAAACCCAAGACCCGGGGAAAGGCAATGCCCCAGGAAAGGAAAACACCTCCACACGCCTGTGAGTGAAGATTGTTATGTGAAGTCTCTTGATTTGAGTAAAACTTCCGAACAGTATCACATGTTTTGTTCTGTGTCTAGACTCTATTTGTCTAGAAAATATAATCGTGGAGCAAGACTTTGGAACCAACTGTCAATGGAACTGCAACATTCAAAGAACATAGACGATTTCAAAACACAGTATGATGCGAACAATCGGTGATTGTAAAGTACGGAGGTAGAGGATTGTACCTGCCCTATAACATAACATTTCATCATTACTCTATTTACTCTACTTTACTACTTCTTAATTATATCTCATTATCTCAGCTGACTTGTAATATGTATGTCAATTATTCAGTTACTCTGTATCCGATTTTCCGAGTGCCTGAAAAACTCAACATTTGTTGAGAGGTACTGTGAATAAAAAAAATAAAATCTAAAAAAAAAAAATAATCCTAACAAGTCTAATTGTAACATATCTGGAATCTCTAGAGATATATGTGGAAAAACTGAGAAAAGTTGTTGTTCAGTTGCATTACTTAAAGGTGTAGCCACACATACTAACACTAAAGTAAATGTAACTAAATGTATCAACATAAATGACAACAAAAAAGGACTGACGAAGGACAACCAGTTCAAAGGTGAAAAGCAAACTATAACTAACAAAAACTGTTCAAACTGCAAATGCTCCAAAAAACAGGCAGCCAAGAGAAATGAAAGAGACATAGTGGTAAACCTCTCTGACAGAGAGCTGTCTGAATCAGAATTCAATGTACTGAACAAAGGTCTCAACTTCTGTCCCACTCAAATTAAAGTAGAGGAAGGGGATGTTAAACTGGAACTTGATAAATTCCATAGAAATCTTAGAATAAAACAATTCTTTGAAAAACAACCCGGAAAAACATGTTTGGCTCCACAGGTACCCACACCGGAAAGCCAGGTTGGTGACAACACTGACACTAGGGATGTCAGACTGACCCCAGCCTTCAATGACAGCCGCCTGAAGAATGACCTGAAAGACGGCTCTACTTGGACGGCCCCACAAGGATCCAGCAACCTGGAAGGGTTTATAGCTATAAACGAAATCATGCCATCCCAGAAACAGGTAGGCAAAAAAAGACTTAGACAAAATATAACTAAGCAAGAAAGAACCGGCCTTAAAAGTCTAGCTAGAGATGGGGAAATTACCATTAGACCAGCAGACAAAGGGGGTGCCACTGTAATTCTGAATATGATAGATAACATTGCTGAAGCAAACAGACAACTAGGGGACGAAACAGTCTACTGTAAATTAGAAGAAGATCTAACCCAAAAACACAGTGACCTAGTTAACTCTAAAATTGAAGAAATGGTATCGCAAAACGAGATAACCAGAGACCTAGGGGAAACACTGAGAACCAAAAAAGCTTGTAATCCACATATATACTTCCTTCCCAAAATACACAAAGGGAAAAAATCCGCCACCGGGAAGACCGGTAGTATCGGCCAACAGCTGCCCGACAGAAAAAATCTCAAGGTTTGTAGACCACTTCCTGAGACCATAGGTTCCAAAAATTGACTCGTACATTTAAGACATGAATCATTTCCTGTCTAAAATAGATGGTCTAGGAAATCTAGACGAAAACGACATCCTGGGTACACTGGATGCGGGTGCACTGTATACAAACATCCCGAACGATGAGGGTATACACACCATAAGACACAAACTAGACAAAACAAAGCCAGGGAACCAAAACCCCACAAATGAGTCGATCGTCAAATTACTCGAAATGGTCCTAAAAATGAACAACGTTCAATTCAATGGCCAAAACTACCTCCAAGTGAGCGGCACTGCAATGGGGACAAGGCTAGCCCCTTCGTATGCCAATCTCTTTATGGAGGATCTGGAGGAACAACTCCTAAACGAGTACCACCTGAAGCCAAAAATATGGCTAAGGTACACTGACGACATCTTCTTCATTTGGCCACATGGCGAAACGGAACTTGAAAAATGGATGAAATGGCTTAACGGATACCACGAAACCATCAAGTTCAAGAAGGAGACCTCGGAAATAACGGTAAATTTGCTAGACACAAAGGTAGTCAAGGGAATTGGGGGCAAACTACATACGGACCTGTATGTAAAACCCACGGATGAGAACACCTACTTACGGTACGACTCAGCGCACCCACCAACTCAGAAAAAGAGTATTCCATCCTCACAGCTACTGAGAGTACGCAGAATCTGTAGTCGAAATGAAGACTACGAAAAACATGCGAAGCAAAAACTAGCAAACTTCAGACACAGGGGGTACCCACAGGGACTCCTAGATGAATGTAATACAAAAGTCAATGAAAAAAAAAACCCAAACCCTAAGAACGGGACACAGGAAAACGAACCAGGAGGGATTGAATGAAAGAATATTCCTCATGAGCACGTACCTGGAAGGATGTAATGTACTTCCAGAAATTGTAAACAGAAACTGGGAAATTCTGGGAAAATCGAGCACCACAAAAGGGCTCTTCCAGAGCAAATTGGTGAAAGGGTACAAACGACCCAAAAACATCAGAGAATACCTAGTCAGGGCAAGGACCGAGTATGGCAAAAACGGGACAAGGTCCCAAAGTGGAACCACTGCAGCAAGCTGAACTGCAAATACTGCAAACTCCTGATAAAGGAAGACTCAGTAATATCAGCGAGCAACGGCTGGAAACAGGTGGCGAAACATAACGTCACTTGCAACAGCTCGAACGTGATTTATTGCATTGAGTGCAATAAATGCAAGAAACAATATGTCGGCCAGACAAAACGAAAGATCAAGGAACGAAATTCAGAACATTTGCGTTCGATAAAGAAACAAAGCAGAATCAGTGATGTGCCCACCCACTTCAACAGCCCTGACCACCAGGGGGTTGAGAATGTATCAATCAGAATCCTGGACTTCATATACCAGCCACCGAAGAGCAAACGAGCTGGGAAGTTGAGAGACAAGATTGAATACAACTGGATCCATAGGTTACAAACCCAGGCTCCGAAAGGTCTAAATACCATGGACAGCAGATACGGATAGGAGGTCCACAATGCCACGTCATAAAAAATTTCCCGATGACACGTACAAAGGGAGGGATACAATTTTTATAAAACATATAACTCACCCCCGATCACCTATCCGCGTGACCAGCAGTGACCGGTGAAAAAAGAGAAAAAGATACTGAACGTATAAACAAAAAATTAATCCCTACGGGGGGGGCCTTGGCCCTACACCTGACGAGATTTTCATAAACGAAACTACTGAGTAACGGAAGCCCCTACCACATGCAAGCACTTCCCATAAGCGTAAAAGACAAAGCTTTGTTTATAAAACCAACCCCTGCCCCAGTGAGGCAAGGGACCAGTCCCAAAATCCGACACCAGAGGGCAGCACCATCCCCAACTGGGACACTGTCCACACAGATTTACCTCCATGCTGACCTGTAAGGTAAGTTCTAATTGGTACAGACGCCCTCATAATCAATTCAGGGCACCCAAAACCAATTAGGAGGTTGGACACTGATTTTGTTTACTCATAAACCAATCAGAATGGTTGAGACAGGTATTTTCGCGGGTCCACAACCGCCTTCGCGGCATCGATTCGAAAACCCGGTCACTTGGTCCAAGATGGCAGCCCCCACGCTAACGCAGGGGGACGCTATTATCGCAAAAAACTATCACAAAAGATGAAAAAACAACTGACTTTGTGAAAAAAAATCGGAAATTAGATTTTCCACAAACTGTTAATCAAAACACTTTGACTAACTGTCACACTTTTGTCTCTTCCACACAGGCCCCCGCTGATGACCGCCTGCCGGACACAGTCAGGTTGGTGTTCAAACACACAAGAAAAGCAACCCTCGAGTTGCCTGATATCGCAGAAAAGCATATCCGTAACGCAAAAGCAAGCATGAACACTTTGGTAGTCACCGAAGAAAAGAAAGAAAAGTCATCACTGAACGCCAAAAGTAAAAAAAAAATGGCGGCTAACAAGTTACGTGACTCCGACATCTTAGATCCGCAGTTGTCTGCAAATGCAATTCTTCAAAAAGGAGCAGGCAAAAGCAGACCGAGAAAACATCCAACCGCCCCACACCTTACCGCAAGGCACTTCAGCAGGAGGAGGTGTTCTGGAGCATGGCTGCCCCCAAGAAACCAGGCCAGTTTTTTCGGGGCGCGGTCACCACGGCCAATACCAGCCCCGCGGGCGCAGCCCAGCGCGCCGAGGAGGCAGGGGAGGGCCCCGATACTAGGCTCATTGAAAAAGGACAACTGTGTTGAAATTAAACCAAAAAACAATGCTAACATGAACAGGAAAACAAATGAGGGACAAAAAAAAACCTCATTTACTGCCAAAAGTGCAAATACCTTGTTTGAAAATGTTGATCAGTGTTGAAAAAAGTGTGTTATTGTCAATGTCGACTTGTGAAATCTCAGGCCAAAAGATAATCAACTTGTCTAACCATGTCCTCACAAATGATGAAAAATCGATTCTAGGGAAGGGACTAAAATTTTGCCCTACCCAAAACTATGTAGAGAAAGAGGAGTTAAGAAAAGATCTAGACACCTTCTCAAACAAACTAAGAACTAAACAATTCATGGCAAAGGTCGAAACTGAAAAGAACAAAAACACTAAAGACCTACCGGTACAAGAAGTTCTAACCAAAATAAGCCCATATGGCAACACAATAGATTTAATCAAAATGAAAAACAATACCAGTGGAAACCACCACCAGGTTCCACCAATCTTGAAACATTCATAAGCAATTCCGAAACTGAAATCACGAAATGCAAAATCAATAGAATCAGTAATCAAAATGTGAAAGGGACAGAAAAGGACGCTCTCAAAAACCTGGAACGCAATAATGAAATAGTAATATTTCCTGCAGACAAAGGGGGAGCGATTGTAGTTCAAAACACTAAAGACTACAGAAAAGAAGGACATAGACAACTCAGTGACGAAAATACATATGAGAAATTGGACAAAGACCCAACAAAACAACACACAGAAGATGTGGAAAAATTGGTAGAGGAAAAGGTGGAAAACGGTGACATAACCAAAACAATGGCCAAGACCATACTGGTAATGAAACCAAGAACCCCCCAAATATACTTCTCTGCTCTAGTCTACATTTTCCTAAAGCCACATGTAGCAAAAATGAAGTCATATGTAAAAGACACATCAGACTTCATAAACAAAATCGAAAGGGTAGAAAAACTGGAGACCGACTATATAATAGGTACGATGGATGTGACCTCCCTATACACCAACATCCCCACAGATGAGGGAATTGAAGTGATTTGGGAGAAACTGGAAAAATACAGGAACAACCTGGAAAAACCATCCAATGAGTACCTATGTAAAGTTCTAGGAACAGTACTAAAGAAAAACAACTTCCAGTTCAATGGTACAAACTACCTCCAAAAAAGTGGCACAGCAATGGGAACCAGAGTAGCCCCATCTTTTGCAAACCTCTTCATGAAGAAAATAGAAACCGAGATCTTAAGTAGACTGGGAAAAAAACAAGAACATGGTACCGATATATAGATGACGTTTTCTTCATCTGGGAACATGGAGAAAACGACCTAAAAGAATGGCTGAAGTCCACAAATAAACTTCACCACAGCATCAAATTCACAGCAGAATGGTCAAAGGAAAAAATCAACTTCCTAGACACCTGGGTGAAAAAAGACGAAAAGGGTAAACTATACACAGACCTATAAGTGAAACCAACGGACACAAACTCATATCTCAGATATGAATCAGCTCATCCTCTGAGCTGTAAACGAAGCCTACCAGAAAGTCAATTCCTTCGGATAAAACGGATAAGCCAAAAAGAAGAAGACTATGAAAAACATGTAGAAAAGAAAACTGCAGATTTCCTAGAAAGGGGATACCCACTAGAAATCCTCAACGAAGCTAAAGAAAAAGTAGCAAAAAAGAGCAGAAGTGAACTTCTAAAACCCAAACCAAAAGAAGACAACAAAAGAGATAAAGTCTTCCTAACAACAACTTTCAGACCTGGTAAAAAACAGACAGCAGTCAGGAAAAACTGGGACCTACTAGGAAAGTCAGCCACGACTAAACACATACATAGGGCAGACCTAATGATGGGATACCACTGCCCGAAAAATATATGTGACCACATAGTGAGCTCGAAACTGAACTACAATCCAGATGGCAACCAAAAAGATGAAAGCAGCATCAACACACTCAATGAGTGCAAAAAATCGAACTGCAAATACTGCCAAACTCTTGACTGTCAAGGAACCATCAACCAAAAAGGCCGAAAAATGGAATGCAAAAGGAACATTACATGCAATAGCTCAAATGTGATCTACTGCATAGAATGCAAAATATGCAGCATAAGATATGTAGGTCAAACAAAACGGAAAATTAAGGAAAGAATCCGAGAACACATGTACTCGCTGAAAACAAAGAAGGACTCAGACATCAGGTACCACTTCAACAACGCCCAGCAAGAGGGCACAACTGACATGAAAGTCTACATCTAAAAGCTATGTTCCATTGCGCTGATTCACTGGAGATTGGAGGTCGATTCTTTGGTCGCCGACCAGCCGGCTCTCCGTCGCCGATAGTGGAGCAGCAGTGGAGCTGTAGTGGAGCTACGACACGGTCGTCGGCACCCAAACTCCACATAATCGGCACCCGATCTTCACTGATTTTTGCATGGTTCACTATACATCCTCTCACTGGTCGCCCTACCACTGGCGATTCAGAGCCAATTTCTCCAATCTTGACCAGGGAAGAAGGGCTTGAGATGATCAGATATGGTTGGGACCCGCAATGGGCAAAAATGAAATTCATTGTACAATTTTAGAACCATAGTATCCTATAAACATTCATAACATCAAGGCTTATCTTTATTTACCTTCATTTTTCGATAAATCGCAATATTTAGCGGAAATTGAGGAGCTTTCGATCATCCTCCCATACAAATCCAAGATGGTGGCCACTGCACCACTCCGGTAGTGGTGACATCGCTCAAAAACCAAATTTTTTATTTTTAAAAATTCAAAAACGGTCAATTTTTAACAAGGTAAGCAAATAATCGCCCAAATGGGTGAATTCATGTCATAATAAAGAAAAATATTGGGGAAAATCGATTGAAATAGCTGAAATTGACTGACCCACCCCCTAGCAACTGAATTGGGAACTCCGTTGTTGTGCATAATACAGACAATGTCCACCAGGAGGCGTGAGAGTCGGGGCCCGATCGTGGGGATATCCGCGGTCGCGGTAATGGAGCAGCAGTGACTGGAGTGGAGTAGGTGCCGCGGCGAGGTGGAGATTGAGAAGAGATTGACAAAAGAACAGTGAAGTGCTAATGGAGCCGGACCCGGTGATGCTGCTCCATTATCGCCGATCATGGGAAGAACAACTACAGTGGAGATTGGGAGGAGAATGGTCGGAGACCAGGTGGAGAACAAGGATCGGCGCAATGGAGCTGGGCCATTGGCTACATCTATGAGCACCCAGAAAGTGATAGAGCAAAAACGCTCAGAAACACCACAGAGCATAACTGGATCCACAGACTACAAACGATAGCACCGTATGGTCTAAACACAATGTACAACAAATATGGATGAGAGACAAACAAAGCCATGTCAAAAAATGTTTAGAGTATCTGGAAGCAGATCTTTATCTACAACCAGACATCTAGAAATTTAGAAACAATAATTTCACAAGTCCCTCAATCCAGACTCACAAACTGACCAGGTACACCACAGTGCCAGTGTAAAAGCAAAACAATAACACTACCCACTAAGTGTGAAGAGAACAACTCCCACACCCACCCAAAACACACATAAACCTGTCTAAAACACATAACAGACATACACAAATACTACCAAAAAGTAGGATAAGACACTCACCTACCAGTTTATATCCGAAATGTATCTGATGAGCCAAATAACGGCAAAACTGCACAGATCTGTGCTGTAGCCAAAAACAGCACAAGATTAAGGTTATTAAATATGAAAAGGTATTTTAAAAAGGTTTAAAAAGGTTACTTTATTTTATTAAATAAATATTGAAAATGTGTGCATATGTAGGCATTCATGTATTAAGGTAGTTGTATATCAGTGTATTACAATAAGTGAAATATCAAGTGTTGGTATCAAGTGTTGGTATCAAGTGTTGGTATCAAGTGTTTAGACCAAAGTATCAATATCAAGTGTTGGTATCAAGTGTTTAGACCAAGGTATCTATATCAAGTGTTAAACCATGGATATCTATTAGGCCATGTTGTAGGCTGAACGTTCACAGAAGTGGATAGCCGTGTTAAAGGTGATGTTCCCTACACTACTTACTAGACTTGGGAAACACACCGTGCTTCTAGGAATAGACTCTCTGACGTGGCTATGACGCGTTAGGGAGTTGAATCCGGAGTCTCCCAAGGAGTCCTCCTTGGGGTATTCCCGAGTTCCTGAAGCCTGTTTAACATAACCATGTGCTCTCAAACCTACGTGAGCTTAAACAAGATCCAGTTTTAATTCTCCCATGATCCTCTAGTGTGCTGTAACGAAAGCTAAGCACAAAGAATGTATATTTATGAAAATGAAAGTCTATTAAAATGTCGTTTTATTAAGTATTAAAAATAGAATGTAATACGTATAAGTATTGAAATGTAACGTATCATGTATAAGTACCAAGAAGAAGGAAACTATGATGACAAGTGTTTGTGTATGGTATCAAGTGTTATCGTTAGGTATTAGTATTTAAGAGTGTTATTATTGAGTGTTAATATTAGAAGTATTGCCATTACGCACTCGGTGTTGAGTGTTAGTATTAGAAGTATTGCTATTACGCACTCGGTGTTGAGTGTTAGTATTGAGAGTGTTATCATTATGCACTCAGTGTTGAGTACTATTGTTAGGTGCTAGTATTGGCATTGGGTATTGGTGTTGAACAACATGCATCGGTATTTAGTGTTAGTATTTGACGCTACATGTTAAGGGGTTAATCATGGCTATCTACTAAGCCACGTTATAGGCTGAATATACTTCAGAGTAGATAGCCATGACAGAAGCGATGTTCCTTATACTACTAGCTAGCCTCTGGGGAACACCGCGCTTCTGGGAATAGACCCTCTGACGTCACTGTGATGACTGGGGGTCGCCCCTGGAGTTCCCTGGGGAAGTCCCCTCTCAGGGTATTCCCGAATTCCCGCAGCATTAACATAGCCACGCCTGTCTCGGACCTGCGTGAACTTAAAACGAGATCTATTCCAAATTTCCCATGATCCTTTAGAAAATGCTCATTTTCGATCTGCTCCCGAGCTGACCGCATCGTCAGTCTCTACCACCATCTCCTGCGAATCGGACGCGTTCTGCTTGGCTCTGGATACCGGCAGAAGTGTGTGGATTCTGCAGTAATATTATATCTGATAGGATCAGCTAAGGCGTTTTGCCTAGCGGACTCAGATTGTAGAAAGTGACTTGGATTGGGACTCTCCAAGGTCACGACTTCTGTAACGGACTTACATAGGAATCTTTCAAACTATTAACGTTCACACTTGAACGTCTTCACTTATTTACTTCACTTCTATTTCCCTCCAATTCTCCATTCGGAAGGATCAAAGTTTATTAGTGAATATAGGAATCTCGTGAGTTTACTTCGGACATTCACTTAGACTGGTGAGTTAATGCTGCAAATACCTTGCATTACTTTCAGTTACTGTTAGTACGGTTCATTGTCTCTTGTCAAACTCTGAGTATGAGTTCTTACACTCTATGACAAGACTTCGGACATTGTTTAAGAAGAACTCGAACTTTGAATTATTATCATCACCACTGATTACGTGGTTCATTTCCGACACCTCATTAAGTCTAACCGTGTTGAGACTTTGGTGTCCAACTCTTACCTTGTCCACCAACCTCACGTTACTCATGAACTGACAGAATTATACTGAACCACTGATATGCTATTCTAATCTATGCCTTGTAGTACTTCTACTGTGAAACGTTTGCCTTGATTAAAAGAATATCAAACAAACATTCATCTCTTCCTCATCCATGATAGTAAAGACACGAAACTAATAGTATTTAGAGTTTATCTAACATTGATATTAGATCTTTCTTACCTTGATTAAAGGTCTCATTAGGTAACCTCGTTGTGCACAAGGGGTACAGAGTCTGGTAGCCTTGCGCACACACATAGCCTTTAGAGTTGCTCTTACCTTCCCCACAACGTTACATAATTAAATAGAAATATGGTTATCTTAATTATCTAATAACTTAACTTATTATGAACAATTAAGAATACGTATGATTACTTAAGACTAACGTGACTTACAGAGATAGGCATAGTTTCCATCTCTGTCACGGAACCACATATAACAAAATGATTTGTGAATTACAAATGAACGTAACTAATTAATCAATGAGTTACGGACATTTATTGGTCTATACTTCCGGATTGTAGGAGGCGAATCTACGTCCATTTTACCTACGTTCACCGCTAGGTGTCGACACCATAGTTACAACTTAACTAAGATAATCCGTACTTCATCTCATGGACACAACGTGCCGTAATTAATACCTGAGATGTTTCAGTAGTTTCCCACGTGGCCACTAGATGGCACTAGGGTTTTAATAAAGTTAACCAAGCTAGGAAAGCCTTACGCTAGGCGTCACTACGTACTCACGTAGGACTTCTAAGCGTATATGTGTAGACTTGCTACTAGTCCTCACTGTCTTATGTACTAAGGTGATTATAACACTAATTAACCCGACAGCTACCAGAACACTAGCAAAAGCTCATTAACATTTTGCTCTAGAGCTGACTGTATTGTCAGTCTCCAATACCATCTCCTGCTGCAAGGACGTGTCTTGCTTGGCACCGGAACCAGCAAGGAATGCAGCAGTGAATTCAATTGAGTAGGATCAGCTAAGGAAAATTTCCTTACACTCTGGGAGTGCAGACAGTGACTTGGATTGGGACTCTCCAAGGACACATACTCTGTTTTCGGACTATTGGAATCTCTAAGGACTCACATAGGTTCCTTCTCCGTTTACTCACTTTAATTAAGTGAACGAACTTTATTTATATTTTGACATTGTCAAACTACTGGAATTGTGATCTTCAAGGAATCATGTGATTGCACTCTGATTATCCAACAATGGGTGAGTTAAGATGTATGATTCAAATCAACCATTACATCACTATTATTTGAATGTGAGTTATGTGATTGTCTATTCTCCTCTAAGTACATTATTAAGAACACTGATGATCGAACTCTGAACATTGGCAACTTGCCAGACTTTGATATCATCAATGAATTATCAGACACTTTATTGAAAAGTCTTTACTATCTGACTTTGATGTCTGACACTCATCAGACTTTAATTGTAAATTGAAACTTGGCACTTTGCCAACGCACGTGAATGATGAAATATCAATGAATCCAATAGCCATGTTGTGAACTGTAACTTGTATAACCTTCGTGTGGACTTATTAAAGACTTGAACTTTACTTCTCTCTCTGATCTCATCCATGAACGCATAAGAGACGATTTATTATCTAACTATAAATATTAATCAATGAACTCTAAGTATTAATTAAGAAACAACTTAATTAAAGATCCCATAAGAGTTCCTCGCTATCGGTAAGGAAATAATAGATTCTGGTAGCCTGCCAACACACAGCCTAGAGTCTCTACCTCCCCTTATTACATACGTTATTATCAAAGTTTAATTAATTAATCAAATGACTATCTAAGATTATGAAAATGTATACTTCTGTGAAGAGAACGGCGTAATTCCCGTATCTCAACGTCTAGACGGTTTAAGGTTAATTATGAACTAATATAATAATTATAAGTTAATTATTAACTGAGCTACGCTCGTTAATGAGGCATTCTCTTCCTAACCTATAAGGCGAATCTACGTCCGTTTATATCAGGATACCCGCCAGGTGTCGACATCTTAATTAAGGCTAATTAAACAATTCTCTAGTCTCTTCTATTGGCCACTACGCGCCGTAAGTAATTAAGAAAGGTTAATCATTAGTTCCTCGGTTCCCCGCTAGATGGCGAGAGTGTTAACTGGGTTTAGTAAGATCTCCCTCACTCTCCAGATGTCCTGGCATACCGTAAAGGCTTAAGGTACACTATTGGTAACCGTTATTACAGCTCCCTAAGTACTTAAGACTAAGTAATTAGTTATCCTAATTATCAAACGATATCACTACCAGAACAGATCAAATAAATTAAAAGGGGAAAGGGAAGTCAAGGTACCAGCATGACAGTGACCCAAGGTGAAGGTTGAACAGAGAGAACACACCCCTCCATTCAACCAACCAAATCCCCTAAACAACAATGTGAACATGTAACACCAGACAACCACAGTCTCACCCAATGAGGTTAGAAGAAAAACCGGAAATAGAGCCTAAATGCGTGAATTTTCTGTGGTTCAAATCACCTACCTGGTCAGAAGTGCAGTCATACTCAGATTCAACACACGCCCCCGTCTCTCGATATTACTCTCAAGAACTCCATTGACAGACCTTCAGCAACAATTCCAGGTTCTATACAAATGTCCTTTAGACCTGCATCCTGAAATCTCTTACCAAGGATTGCTAGCATATTTGATGTTGTGGAATGTTACCATTCGCAGGAGAATGTTTGAAAAGTGGTCTCTGTGTTTCCAAGCAATTTTATGTCAACTGTCAAGAACCAATAACAATTTTCCCTTGTGACCTGGAAATATATCTACTGATTCTCCAAGTTTTGATTCCAGTTTCCCTTGAATGTGTTTCCTTGTCGAATCATGCAAATATTCAACTCCACCAGACTGCATAAAGGATTTCAGCATTTTTGTCAAAGAAGTGATTGCCAGAATCTTCTTGTTAGAAATGATTTCAGTTCTTATATATCTGTAAAGGTCTTCATATGCTTTGCCGTCAATCCTTTTATATAGTTTATCACCATCTATTTCTGTTTCTTTCTGAGCTTTCACTTCTATTTCTATTGTCTTGTCTCTTTTATAATTCTTGTAGCAAGAAACATGATAGTGTGCTTCTGCAGCAACTAGATCTCAACTATTGCGAGAATGTTTTCATCACCTTTTCTGTGGCACATTCTTTTAGTGTTTGATCTGCTCTTAGTTCCAAAACTTTAGTTACCTTTTTACGAGTCTCTGAATGTTTTTGAAACTTAACTTTGCTAGAAGAAATGGAAATTGGGTCATACACCCTTCCCTCCGATCCTCTACTGGGTTTTTTTATGTACTACTAGTGTTTCCAACCTCATTAATAAGACTCAGTTGTTTTCCTCAGTTGAGTCTCGCTCTTCATGGTAAAGAGGCTCTGGCAATTCCTATGATATAAGATTTTGGGTACTTCTCCATCATCAAGCTCTTTGGCAGTGTCTAAAATAGGTGTATGGTTTCTTACTTTTGCTGCTTCAAATAGAGTTAGCCATTAGCCATAGCTTTGAGGACTGATTTAAGGTTCATTATCTTTCGCTGCTGTTATGTGAATGATACATTTATAATCAGCAAATATCTTGTGCTGGACCTTTTCCATTTTCTAGCAAAGGGGTCAGCTTCTACCTTAAAACTATCACCACCACCACTACTGCTAAAATCATATCATACACGAATATGATTATATGTGTTTCATATATATATATACATTATATATAGTGATTTATCCATTATGTTTATAATTTGCATACATAAATCATAAATATTTTAATCATTCATCATGCTTTTATTGATGTATTTGTAGCCTGTATGCAAAAAATAGTAACAAAATGTTTCTTGATTTGCAGTATCATTTCTTTTTGTAGTGGGGTAGCTGCAATAACAATAAAATGTATGCTGTACATCAAATTTAAAATAAGTTTTTATTCATTCAGTTTGGAGTTAAATATTCTTCAAATCCATAAATTATTGCATGGTATCCATGCAATGAAGTATGTGCTATAGAACTTTCCAGTCCACTTTTCATGAAAACAAAATCATACATTTTGCAATTCATCCATGCTAAATTGCTAGTGCCTCCAAATACGGGGATTAAGAACTGCACTGAAAAGCAAATGCCCTTAGCTATGTTTCTACCAAATTTCAAGTAGATAGAGCTGATATTAAGAGAGACAGTAGTTTTAAGTAGGATGCCTTCTTTTGCTCAATGCTGGTTCAAGAAAAGTTCATTTTGGGGTGGAGTTACTAAAAGGCTAGAAAAACATAAAAAGCTACCATGAATTCAATGCTCTCATATATTTTCCAACCCTAGAGATGTTTACCTTGCTGAAAATAACAATGAGCTTTATTCCCCTCAGATGATACCGACTGCTAAAATTTGTGGGTCTGTCTCATGGACTAATTTAAGACATTAATTAACATTTAATTAATAATTCATAAGATCCTGAAGTAGTATCTCGCTGTTGCTTGGAATTAAAAGATTCTGGTAGCCAGCCAAACTCTGAGCCCAGAGTAGCCCATACCTCCACACGTTCATAATTACAAGATACGAACAAATCAACATAATATATCCATAATTATGATTCCCTACATAATACTTCATGTAATGATATGAAGTCAAGAAGGTGCAACGGCACCCCTGCCACTGGTTTCATTCTTTGTCTGGACCCTCTTGCGAGCGGCCAGACCCCAAAAAAAATTTTGTTGTTGTTATTGGCAGTAGTTTATTATTTCAAATCATCATATTAATAGATAATAAATATTAATTACGCCAACACTGGAGTCAATCGTTGTTATTAATATTATCTACATGATTATCATTACAGCTCCATCAGCGATTATATATATGTATATATATATATATATATATATATATATATATATATATATATATATATATATATATATATATATATATATATATATATATATGTATATATATATATAAAGTTACAACGTCTAGTATTGAGAGAACTCAATAAGGATACGTTTGCATCTAGTTAATATAACAATATTCAAGATGTCTACACAAGTCCTTATTTAGGGAATCTGTCCACAATCTACCTACATATATGTATCAGACTAACATTACATTTATTTAATTATTGATAATTAACAATACATCTACCAGAACAAAACTGTAACTTCAATCACGAAGCGTGTTTAATGCAATCACTTAGGGATGGCAGTTTAATGGCTACTGGTGACAGACTTATGATGGTCGCCTGACGGATGTGTGCACATAATGTGTGCCTGTCACAAGCAGGCCTAGTGGTGCAGTGCCTATTGGCCAGTTCGCGCAGTAAAATGTTTCTCACACCTGAGTTAATCATGATTAAAGGATGAGATTTGGTAAATCTGTTTCTCATATGTATAGAATTTTTCGCTGAAAATATCAATAAAATTGAATAAGATTTAGTGGACAAAAAACAAGAATTTAGATCTTTATCATGTGACGAGGCATGATTCGGGTCCGAGGTATGACTGCACTACTGATTAGGTGATTTAAACAACAGATTTTCGCTCAAAATTTGCGGATTTCCGGTTTTGTCCCCCCTATGATTGGATGAGACCGGGGTTGCCTGTGGTTACTTGTATACACTGCTATTTAGGGCTTGTGGATGGCTGTGTCTGCAGGATATGAACCCTGTGGACTGGCCTTGACCGTTGGCTGGGTTCCACCTGTGTCCGCCGCTGGCTACCTAACAGGCAGGTAGTAGGCTATGGGTGGAGAGCTGGCAGTTGTCCATTGCAGGGCCCTGTTTTTCAGTAACGACATCGTCGGGCAACAATACCCTACGATCGTCCAGCGATTTCACGACATTCTGGAAGACACAAAATGGCCGCTGTTCTATAGACACGATCGTAGTGCGCCACTCACGATCGCCGCGAAAAATGTCAGCCGCTACGACAAGTATAGAACTGTCTTGGGTTCTATAACACATCACTGTGCGTATATAGAGGATTTTCCCACTTCCCGATGGAATTAAGCAATGAAATTTTAACACGAGTAAGGGGTACATATAACCTATAATCGTACCAAATATGAAGAAGAACGGCCTTACGGTTATGAAGATACAGGCGTTTGAATTTGAAACATTGGGCTATGATCGGATATCGTACAAGCACTCTCCTAACAGATCTTTCGCGGTATAGCGCGCGGAATCTCTGCTGGGAGAGTGAAGTAAGCGCAGTCGATGTCAAGGTCGTCGCATAAATTAGATCACGTGATGGTAGGGGTACACTGGCCACCAGAGCAGTATTTGCTATGACAGAATTCAAATGCCCATAACTTCGGTACCCTGCGGCGGATTTGCTTCATATTTGGTACGTTTATAGGCTTGATATATACGTTACTCGTGTTAAAATTTCATCACTTTATTCCCACGGGAAGTGAAGTTGTGAATTCTGTACGACATGTCCATAGGTGTCATGAACAGACGACACTTTGGGCGATATTTTCAATCACGTGACCCCACGATTGTCGTGACTGAAAAACACGTCTGGACGCCCTACGCCTCTTAGACTCATGACATATCGTCTGTTCACTATAGTGTCGTGTCTATCGAACACTGACGGCAAAAACACGTCGCCCATAACGATTGTCATGACTGAAAAACAGGGCCCTGGTTTTGGAGTCAATGATCGGACGTGCCTGACACAGCCGGGAACAAGCTCAGTTTTCAAATACCAACGGATATCATGATATTTGCGATGTGATTATCACAAGCAATAGACTTCTATATGATCTTAAACTAATACAATTCAATAAAAGGAGGTAAATTTAACTAATGATATAATATTACAACTGTGATATTTCTCAAAAACGAACTTTGGTGCCTTTGACAGGTGATTGAGCGATAATAGGGGCCGCAGCCGCTTGATAATTAATTATGACTGTGCATTTTGCTCATGAATCGACTGTCAGCATATAAAATACATTCCCAAACATAGGCAGGATTACAAAACTTCATATCTTACTTAGATTTGTTTTAATTTATTCCGTTACAGTGTGCATTTTCCATTACTTGTGGTTCCTACTCACACTTGCACCCCACTCACCATGTTGTTTGTTTTGAATCTGGTGGCTTCTACTCCACTCACTTGACAAGGCGGTGCATGCAGTCCAGTCATCGACTGTCAGTTTGATTTTAATACTTAAAAACAAAGAAACTATGGTCATACATTGTTTTCCGACCAGATATGCCTTTTTACATCATTATTCTTATTGACAGTATCATCGCGATTTAATTTTGCCGACGCACCTATCACCCCCGCCATGTTGTTTATTTACATTCTGAAGCCTGCGCATGCACTCTCAGCGTTAACACGATCTGAACGAACTCATCGGGCTCTCCCTGTGGGTATATCTCCGCCGAGCCCCCTAGCAGATACCCCGGGAACCAGCGTAGCCTTGACCGCTGCTTGTCATGGTGGTCTGCAAACAAAGATTTTACCCTAAATGTTTGTGAAATATGTGCAGTTTCACAATCTTCTGGCTCATCAGATACATTTCAGACTTGTGGGGGGTAGGTGATCTGTGATTTTTACCTACTCTTGCTATTCTTGGTCTCTCATTTTTTAGTTCTGCTGGGATTTTGACAAAGTGGTATGTTGTTTTGGTCGGTAGGTGTATCTGTAAGGTTCACCCCCCTGTATTGACAGTGACAGTGATGTTTTCACTGTTCGTTTTAATTTCACCTGATCAAGTAGGACAACCTGGATTGGGAAGCAGTTGATATGTGATTTCAAAATTCTTAAACACTATCCTAGCAACGGATTTATCCAGATTTAGTGTATCTCAGTTGTTTTTTTTTAAATTTTAGATACACTAAATCTGGATAAATCTGTTGCTAGGATAGTATCTAAGAATTTTGAAATCAAGAATTTAGATCTTTGTTTTGATCAAAGCAATAGGGTCTAACCTATCGCTTTTGAGCTGCTCAGTGAGCAAAAAAAGCTGCCCCTGAGTGAGCAATAATCATTCTTATTCAACACTTTTTACTCGCTTTTTTTATTACTATACACCTATGGGAGAACGTCTGTGAAATACTACCCGCTGCTGGGCATATAGTATAAATTCTGTTCGGGCCCGCCAAGCAGTAGGACGTAGTGATTTCCATAGGCTTAAGCATGTAAAAATATACGGCCCGCTGCTACAAACACTACGGCCCGCTAACGTAAAATATCGCGATAAAGAGAGACCAGTGTCCGTGTCAAAAACAAACAAAGAAAATGGCGGTTCTCTCCCATTCATAACTTGAGAGACATACTGAGCCTTACCCGTACAAACTGGAAGTATGTATTGTCCAAATATCGAGGTAGTCAGCGGGTGACATTCACGTAAAACCGTTTAAATAGCTGAAACATATGACATTAATCGATAACAACAAGTCCGATCGCCTCCCGTTCCGCCGCTCCGCGTTGTCAACGTCATAATAACGTTGGCTACCAGAGTTCCAGGTCGTCCTGTGTCATACATTTCATAGTCCACTCCACGTCGGCAGTTGCCGGGTTTTCACCCTCCCATCTCCCAGTGTGCAGTGAATGTCGAAGTCGCCGTATTGAAACGCCGATATCTTCGGTCCGATCTTCATGATATTTGGGACGATAATAGGCTATATAGGTGCCATACTCGTGTTAAAATTTCATTGCTTAAATCCTACGGGAAGTGAAGTTACAGCGTCATCTGTTGCTACACATCGATCGTTGCCGGGTTTTTACCGCTAGCGGGCCGTAGTGAATGTCATTAGCTTTGTACTGGAACAGGGGGATTAACCACGGTGAGGGAAAGGTCATGAAACGGCGTTTTAAATGAGTTGGAGGTGTATAGTAATAAGAAAACGTAGTGACTGAGCCCGTACGGGTGCCGTACGGGTGATGAAGAAATACGGCCCTCCCGCCTGCGGCGTCGGGCCGTATTTTTTCATCAAATGACCTCGAACGGCCACATGTACGGGCTCAGTAACCACGTTTTCTCATATTACTCGCGAAAAAAGGCTCGCATAAGCAAGCGATAATAAACATATACAACGCAAACGGTGGCATGAAGCCAAAAGCGAGTGCAGTGCGAGCGATAATTTTCTTATTCAACAAGGCCCAGAATCGTCTAGTGCAAACTCCGGAAAAAATAAGAAGAGTAAATGGATGAAATCTTAACATTGAATCAACTGGATACGGATAATTCTTTGCTCTAACGATAGTTATATCTGAATAAGTTTAAGCGTCTGAAATATATCATTTCTTGCAGCTGCTAGGTGACAAAGAAAACCTATGATAATTCTATAATGATTTTAACGGATGACTATTTTGGCCTGATCTCCCGTGGCATGGTACGACCGCATCTATACGACACCTGTATCTTCTGTCGTCTAAACTGCCGTACATTCATTTGGCAATGTCAGACTATCGTTAACTACGAATGTCGTGACTGGAAAACAGCGCATTGGTGTGTACTATAAGTGAGGAAAAATAATTTATCAGCATTTGCGACTACAATTATTATTCAGTTCGAGAAGCAACAAATCCAAATAATTTACAGTCAAGTATATAGAATACGCTCACTGCGTTTTTATTTCCAGTACTGTAATTAATCACGGATGCTGTTAATCTAATCACTGTGTAGGGTATCACTTGTGTGTACACACAACATGTATCACGTACAAATTCATTAACAATGGAAACTCAATATCACCTATACCATGGGATGATGCTAAAACACAGTAGGTAGCTAAATGCCGGGTATGCACAAAAAATACTTAGCAACATTAAGTAAATGTACCCATTTGTATATGAAATATACATGTCATGGACAAAAAGGCATACTGTAAATCCTCAACAACATTTATCACTTTGACTCAACATAAATATAATCCATGACACATACATCAACCATCATTTAAACCATTTTTATTCAGTTCTAGCTTTTGTCATATTGCAGTTATGTCTTGAACCAGATCTTATGAGGGAAAAGCAAGCTCTCATAATTTCTCTCAGCCTTTTTCATTTCAAGTAAAAATTTCCAACTGATTTTAGCAGTGAAAAAAACTGATACCTAATGGCAGGGATGCCAGTGAGGACTCAGAAAAAACCCTGAAATGTCAACTCTCTATTTGACTGCCTTGTTACCTTTGATATGATGATTATTTGACATATCTGAAATAAGTAGTGTGAAGTTTGGTTTTTTGATATATGTAAATACTTGCAAGACCTGAGCAAGTCTACTAGAGAGGTGACCTCCTTAACGCCACAACCACCAGCCTCCTGAGATTACAAGCAACTCAAGTTTCATTAAGCTCCACTCTCAAAACATAGTTCTTAGTTCAGGAGTTTCAATTAACCTATGGCAGTCCACTATAGCGCCATTGAGTTCTCAGGGCAATTCCCCTGACTCTGCAAAGCCCAGGGACCAACAGGGTACCACTGGGTACAGCCTGACACTAGCCACCTGGCATGGCTCCCACCAATGGTCACCTATATATATAGATATACTACATTTCATAAGAACGAATGGTTATGTTTTAGAGTTAAAATACCTGAAAACCTGAGATTCCCTGAGAACTGGCATCCCTGTAATGGGTAAACTGTGCAGCAGTGAGATGCTGGTGCAAAATTTGATATTTTTCCTTTGCAAAAAATAATGGATTTTGATGTGCTTATCCAGTAAAACTTTTAAAATGATGGATTCTGAAGAACACAAACAAAGATCAGGCATGCTTGTCTACACTGGGAATGCTGCTGACGATCTAGACTGTAGTTCGTCCTGTTGTCGCCAGGGCCAAGGTGCTCATGCTCTCAAACTGGGACTGTGAAAGGCTGCCATTTTAGGTTAAAATTCCCACCAGTGTATCCCAGCATGCAGCGCGATAATGGCGGTTCGCTGGGCCCCAGATTTTGACAGTCGCTTGCCAGCAACCAGTTTCTTGCGCATGCGTGATTACATATAAACAAACTACTGACAGTAGCTGTCAAATCGTAAATCTGTATCATATTAATGTAGAAAGTCCCAAATAAAACGTGTCTGACTCTCACTTTACAATATCACGATATCCCTTCCGCACGCAGGGCACTGGCCAATCGTAGCCATGCACACAGTACCCTTTCACGTACCGTAACCCGAAGAAGGCGTGGTGCGTGGACGGACTACTGACCATCGGCGGTGGATAATTGAAGATTGTCAAATAATTTGACGCCACCTGGTGGCTCCTAGGACAGTTCCTTCAAAAGGATGGCTCATTGACAGAGGGAGCCACAATTTCCTCATGTCGCTCCTCACCGGTTTTAAACACGCTCATCCACACAGAGACAGACCCCATTATACGGCTTTGACCTTTATGCCCTATGGCACTACAAAATATTTTTCTGTTTCTTAAAATATCCTTTAAATGTTTTCCATCAAGAAAGTGTTCGCTTCTGTAAAATTACACCCGATACCGTTTGTATTCTATAAACACCAACAAGTCAAATAGTCAGCAAATTTGTCATTTATCACTATAAAATATATGTTGGTCATTTTCCCGTTTCTTTTCCTGGTGAAAATAACTCTCTTGATGTGACCATTCCTCCTGACTTAGTTCACTTGAATTTAAAGTTTGAATTGTAAATATTTTCATTCATCACCATTGAATTTATATTAGTCATTTATTTACCCGTCTTGTTCCATCGTGAAAAGGAAGGAAGGTTATAACTTTCATCTGTTCTTCATAACTGCTGCCGGTCACGTTATACAAGCAACTCTCTTGATATGTCCATTCCGCCTTATCATCTACTAAAAGTAGTCTGCCCTTTGGGAAATATTTCCCTACCCCCCCCCCCCCCCCTCCACATTTCTCCAGGGATGTCACATTGCGTCAGGGGAAAAAGTGGAAATATTTTTCATGTGAATTTTTCTGCCACAGAGAGACCAGGAAAACTTAAATAATATGTTCTTGTCTGGCAATGCATAGGGCTGGGGTTATGTGGAGAGGTTCAAAACACTGTTTTATTGGCGTAATTGAGGCTTAATCAATGCTATCTTTGTGAAACACACGGAAAAATAATTACGTATACTGAATATGAAAAAGTAGATCTCCACGGAAGAAACCTGATATTTCTGTTTCTTAATGTACAGAATGTGTTGGGGTCATATTCTGATGTCATCTTTTTAAGGAACTACATAAATATTGGGTGGATTAACAGGTGCACGATAAAATCTATGCAGCATGAGATCCCTATGAAACCTAAACGGGCATGATACTTATCAACCCTACCAATGTAAGATCGGTTCTAAAGATAAATAAGTCGGCACATTAAATGGCCACCGTTAAATTTAAACAATATGATTATAGATGCATCAAGCAACTAAGATTATGTAGAATGTTCTTTCATTTCATTTCTCTATACAGTGCAAAGACCTCAGATAAAACATTATCTATGTAGTCATCACTTGGATCGTCTATATACAAAGAGATCAGATAAAAATTAATCTATGTAGTTATCATTTGGACCGCCACATTACAACAAATACCATGTGTTCGAATAAAAAATAGTTTCTTTTGGTAGTTTAACGTCCAATTCGTTCTTTTAGACCTGTGGGGCCTAATCAGCATGCAGCCTACTGCAAAAGTGAGAGTTGAAGGATATGTACCATGTGTATCCAACGTGAGATAGTTGTTACCTATTCATTGCCACAGGTAATTTTTAAACAGGATCGTCCTTCGGATTTCTTTCTCAGCTCAGACAAAATTTCATCCATGTACATGTAGTCATAGTTTTAATTGTCTTTCTTTACCACTAGGAGCTAAGATAAAAGATTACCTACTAAGTCATCATTTGACTTGTCTTATTCACCATATACATCAATTTAGATGTCATTTGGATTGTCCACATATACCAAGAGTTAAAATAAGACATCAGATTTGACTTTACAAGTCCAGTTAGCGCGCCCTGAAAAATACTTCTTTTCAGAGTCCTCAAACTTGTTCAATCCTATTAATTCTCCTTGCTGCTAAATGCAATGAGCCGGCTGCTCAAGATGATTCCCTCGGTTAATTTGAGTGCTACAATCAGTGGCAATGAATTTGCTGCTGTACAGGTTTCTATCAAGAACTTTCCAATGGTATTCTTGATCAATTGTAGTAGCTTAGAACAGTCGAAGTTTTCTACTAGTATAGTGACCATGAATACAAGACTCATGTGAAGGCTCTTTGTTCTGGTTCGATTCTGGACTCACTTCTGCACTTACAAGAAATGTGTATATTAGAAACACTCCCTAAAAACACTTGTATTTCATTAGCTCACTCTTCTTTCAATTCTTATATTGCATGACTGCCATGGCGGTAGCTGCTGCTTGTATCTCCCCTTGTGACCTTCTGCTCCATCAAGGACCGGGCCGATTTAGTTTAGCTTTAACTGGCACATCTATGTCTTTTAAATAGGTAATTATCCGATTACTTACCTTGGTAGAAGTATGAAGGAGAATTAAGGTTCTTGCGGGCCTAGAGACACTGATGAGTGCCCTAGGGTAACAGGAACCCACCTTCAATCCCCCTCAGCCACATTATTAATATATGTTATTAGATAAAAACGGCGAGTAAGAACTCCATAATGTAATGCACAAATAATTACCAGGCCACTACTGAAAATAGGCACATCAGAAACTAGACTCCAGCCTCTAGCCACAAGAATGAGTTTGAAATGGTTCGAAATAGTAGAACAAAACAACGTTATTATGTTTTGAGGTTGGAAACACAGCAGGCACGACCATAACAAGTTGTGACATCACATAGGCTTACATGGGTCTTCGACGTTGACTAATTGGGCCAATACCACGCTAAATCTGCTCAATGCGTTTCTCTCAATTGTTAAAATACTTCTTCATGGACTCACAGAACCGGCTACTGTTATAGTGTGCCTCGCAACTTTCCCTCAGTTCGTTCTACTAGCTTACGCCTTCTGAATTCCTCCAAGTCAGATTCGTGCGCTTACGAGTCCTTCCTTTAGGACATCACCATGTTGCTCATTGCTGCATTGTTCTGTCGGATGTTGATGTTACACTGCTGAATAAAGGTGTTCCACAGACTGCTCATCTGCTCAACACTGCAACAGAGAAAACATGCACACGGTCAATAGCGGACGGCTATGCCTTAGAACACAAGGCACATCCTGCATTTGGGTATTAGGGTTGAGTTACAAAGATGCATACAAATACTGAATGTTGACTTATGTAGGGGTGAGACAATGTCCCTGGTCATCTCAGCCGATAATATTGAGTATTAAAGAATTCTTACTAGGTCGTGTGCAGCCACCAATATCTCATATTAACATGACCTCATCTGAATTTGATTTATTCAATGTTGAAAAACAACTTACACAAAGGAAGGTGGGCAGTACCTCTCATAAATTCTCATAGGTTCTAAGCCTTTTTCATTAAGGAATACAGTTCTCACTCATCTCGAGGCTGTTAGCTAAAACATCTACCTTTGTAGAATGCTTCATAGAGTGAGTTGCTCGTACACAATTTATCATCACTCATTTTTCTTTCTCATCGGCTCTAAGCCATAGACAATTTGAGACGGAAGAAAATAGATAAAAGGATTAGACGCGGAGAGGAGTTATGAGAGGGTGGGAAAGGCGAGGGCGCAGAATACACATGTAATATTCATGGGGTTGTGCTTGTGCAAGGTCAGGCTCCATGGGCTCAGAGCTGTGTCATTTGGGGAAACAAACATGAAAGCTTGACTGGGTCTTCAGTTTCGGCCATTCTAAGCTGTCATCAGGAACCTACTTGGAAAAGCGCTGTCACTGGGGGATAATAATAATCGCGCTGCCAACAAGTGACACTGATACACAGAAACACAGATACACCAAAGGGCAGCGGGTAGCATCATGTCGGGGCGGGACACCGGGACACATGGGATATGCCTGCTTGTGTAGTAGCAGTGCGGGGTTTAAGTAGCAACTGAAGGCAATGGACTATTTACAAAGCTTTATTTCTGATTTACAAGATATGAATTTCCTGAGTTGAGAAGCATGAAATGGCAAGGGTTAAATAAAAAATATCTCCATAATGACCAGAATTCTCAATATTTTCGTAAATGTTTTGCTACATTTGGTTAAACGTTCCCATGCCATAGTTCAACTCAACAAATACAGATCAGGGAAGCCAGTAAATACTGTAAGAGCTACTAGACGGCGCCACCTTCACGTGAAAACTGCGTAGAATTGGCTTTTGGTCTTATTTTCGGTCGTAAAATTTTTTGTCATCCTATATCGATATTATAGCTAATACGGCTTTTGGATGAATGACTTGGGGGGAAGATATTATCATTTAAGTCATACAAAACTGAAATGTCGGCCTGTGGTCCTAGCTAAAGTAAAGCAGTATGGAGAGCTTCTGGCCGTTTCATGATACTACAGAATGCTCTGACAGTTTTATCTTTCAACCAGTATGCATCCAGGGAGACTCCCTGAAGCTACAGACCCCTGAGGCACATGGAGGGTGGTGCAGACCTATCAGCAGGTACCGATATTTTGGAATCTTGATAGTTTTGAATGAAAATCTTAAAATTTCAGATATTTCATGAATACTTACATCCAATTAAACAGACCAGATACATTCATGAGAACAAGTTGATACATTAATCACTGAACACACAAAAATGGACACCTGAGAGTTGGTATCCCTGATAGATGTATGCATTGAATTTTTGCCTTTCTTTTTCGATTCATGTGAATGGTCCATAGCAGTTCTACCTCGAAAAGTGTGAGCTTCGTGAGTAATACTCTTCTGCTAAACGCCAAAGGGACAGTTTTATTGCTGCAGCCATTTGACCAAGAATGAGAAGCAGCTAGGAAGCAGCAGGTACCAGAGACGAATGTATCTCTACCGTTAAAGCACTATTTCAAGTTTCAGCTTATTTCAAAGCCCGTGCGCGTCCTCCTTCCAACACCATGCGAAAGTACAGGATTTCCACATATAAAGTTTAGCGCTGAAAATAGAGGCCCACATGAATTATTGGCAAGAAAATACACTATGGAAGCAATCAAGCAAGTACTATTTCTTGGACATAAGATATTTTATCACAGACGCTTTCCCATGTTTCCCTTCTTTCCTAGCTTTAATAACAAAAGCTAAAACACTGTCTTTATAGGGAAATACACTATGGTTCTATGAGGGTCGAGCTCTAGGCGCGACTAGCTGAGTACATATTTAAAAGCAAGCAAAATCAAACTAAAAGCATTTGGGTTAATTACTATCTCCGGGTACTTTTTTCAGATTCAATCATTAGCTTACTTAATTACTCAAAAACAAGATATGCACAGAAATCAAAATAGCTAAAAAAAAACTATTGGACCGCCCAAATCGATTAACACCATGAATCACCTAGAAAATTCTGGCAAACCATAAAGGCACTCTACGACCCAAAAAATATAGTCGTCCTAACCCAACTAAAGAACAACGACACTGGAGAAATAATCCAAGAAGATCCGGTGGTAATGCTTGACGATACTTACAAACTAATCAATTCAATCAACATAAACAAATCCAGTGGTCTGAGAAGCATTAACGCAAAATTATTTAAAGGTGCCTCTTTTATAATAATTAATGAACTACGTAACCTTTTTCAAACCTCGTTCTCCCAAAGAGTCTTCCCTACTGAACGGTCGAAAGCGGACATGATTCTAATCCCCAAAAAGGGCAATTCCTTGTCTGTTAGTGATTGGCACCCGATTTTCCTGCTACCTGCCCCAGGAAAGCTTATCGAGAAAATAACCCACAAAATTATCAGTGAATATTTGAAAAATAGTGGTATCTTTAACGACAACCAATTCGGTGTTAGAGCGGGCCAATGAACCACTGATGTGGTTACTAAACTAGTCCAATACTTATACGCAGAAAGGGATAGTGATAAACTTGTAGCTTGTGTATTCGTCGACTACAGCAAGGCATTTGACCGTGTAAGCCATGGTCTACTGATTGATAAGCTTGTAAGAATGGGTATTCCACTACCGATAGCTGAATGGATAAAGGATTACTTTTCGGACAGGAAACAACTTGTTGGCGATTTGGCGATTTGTTGCCGACATAGCTACCTGTGTCAAACGGAGTGTCACAGGGTAGCATCCTGGGACCTCTTCTTTTCAACTGCTTTGTAAACGATATCCCTGACCTTCCTTTAGCTAATAACCATATTGACTACGCAAACGATCTAGTCCTTTATACCTAAGATAGAAACCTAGTCCCAGCTATTAATCACTACAACACAATATTTCTGTAAGAGTCGACTAGATTTATCTCATCCCTTTCTATGACATTAAACAGCATCAGAATATCAGAATAATTAGAATATACTTAGCAAATCCATATGACGTTATCGCACATTCACTATGCCACGGCCGTGGCGTAGTATTGTCACTTTACGGGGGTGATCGCTGTGTATTTTTTCCTAATGTTATTTCTATGGCTAAGCTTGTACCAGGGGTGAGATAAAATTCGATACTATCCTTTATAGAATCCACAGTATAGTCAGCTACCTGTAGGCGATTTCAATTGGCAATCAGCAATGCCCTGCCTACATAAGAAACGTGGGTCAGTTGCCTCATAGTGACATCATCATGGATCAGTGCACACAGAAACTGAGCCCTGTTTTATGCTCCCCGGCCATTCGCCTTAAAAATCTATGTATCCCAATAAAGTCAACCTTATATCAAGTGAAAAATATGCTGAAGAGAATATCCACTCGTACACCCCCCCCCCCCCCTCTCCCCACACACATTATTAGATTTGGCAAAAATAAATTATTTTGTATTGTGTCCACCCCTTGCTGTGAGTAGCTGGGCCGAGTCCGCGCACAAAAGTGCCACGGGATCGCCCTTTGTTACGTAAGCCGACTGTTTTTTAATTTTTATTTTTTTTTGGGCATCGGTTGCCCATAGAAGTGTCATAGCCACGTTTCATGAATCTCATTAGAAAAGCATACCTGGATTCAGTGCCGCTTTATGGAGATGGCAAATCTATGCTCACTTAAAGTCAATATTGTGTGAACTTCTATTTTAGTGTTCCTTTTCCACCTAAAATACCCACTTTTAACAAATACATGAATATGTCAGTAAATACAGGATCTACCTAGAAAACTTCACTTCCAGGTGACTACTTCTTTTTATTCTCTTTCATATGAGGCATATCATATTATGATAGAACCAGTTTTAGGGATAGAAATTACGTCCATAAAGGAGTTCTTGAAAATGGACCTGTGACTACAAGTGCCCCCCATCATTCTTTTTTTTAAATAAACCCATGTCTAATCACTAAATGTTAAAACTGAAAAGCTATTTTATTGCAATAAAACCTTCTGACTGAAATATAAATCATATGCCTATTTGTACTTGAATAGCTAAAAACAAAAATGCGGTCAGCACAACTAGTGAAACGACAAGTATGTGTACTACAATAAGCTTTAGCCATAACCTATGAGACCAACTGTCCACCAGGTAACAAGAGATACTATTTGAATATTTTTCACAGTATGTTAAGTCTATGAGGAGAAATTCCAGGGGTTAGACAACAAAATATAGAATTCAAGCTCCGTTCCTACTATGCGACTAGGCTCATCTCGGGGCGTCCATGCGGCCAAGTCGTTAAGTTAAAACGGCACACTTACCCCATGTAGGCGGATGAGGTACGCCTAGTCGCGGTACCATCCAATGTCAGCCGCAAGGTAGGTACCGCTAGTCGGAGACTAGAAGACTTAGTCGTATATCCGCTAGTTGCATAATGGGGATGGGCCTTAAAGTAAAATACTGTTCTGTATAAGAATGATCGGTGAAGGGGAACTCACTTTTCTGAGCAGTTGTTGAGAGGCGTGTGGGATATCAAGGCCTTGTGTACGTTGGCGAGGTGCTGATGAATCTCCTCTGTGACTTGCCACTCGCAGAACTTCTGCTCCTCTGTCAAACACAAAGCGTCTGTTGTTAAAACTATTCGTTTTCTCATGTCTGACCACTTTATCTAGGATTTTTTTACTTCCATATCTCACCGTTTTCAGATATGTCTACGTTTACAATCATAATTAAGTGATGCATGCGTGATGGAGTTTTCAATCATTGTCTTTACAATATGCTTAAAGTGGCTAGAACCTGGTGACTAGATACATCTACTAAGACTACCGACTTAGGGACCAGCTTGAGTTATGCACGAGTCAAAGTGCTAATCATACCCGGCGTCTACTCCATTGGAAGCTAAATACATCCGACATATTATTACATAACAACAATTATTATATACCTATTCACAAACTCACTACGAATACGCACTGCTGCTATGGGTCTAGTATTGTTACCATATGAGCAAGGTACTCGATAATTTCTTGTACAGCTCGCCTTTGGATAGTCCATACGGAGTGCTTTCAACGTGAAATAACGCAATCTGATTCGACGAGAGTTTAACAGAAAAGGGGCGGCGGAAATTTTTAAAATGGCAAACAGATGACATCACTTCGATAACGGCAATATTTAGTGGTCAGTTATTGTGAATGATGGCATGTAGGACATTGAAATACAGAATCCAAACATAAATTATGGAATTATAAAAGGAATAATCATAAAAAGCATTGTAAATGATCTCAGGGCACTCAGACTCAGTGCCTTGACTACACTTCACTATTCGCCGAGTCATCTGGCGACTTCCAGTTTCGAATTCCCTTAACAACGGACACATCTGCCATCTTGCTGGTGAATGCAAAGCGCTGTCAGGGTGTAAAATAGGGGAAACTCTAATAATCTACTTTATAATGTATAATTTACACACGCAATAGTTGAAATAAGGTTATTTACATTATCCAGACATGATTTTAACATGCCAACTCGAAAAAAATCGTTGTTTCGGCGATTTGTTGACATCGCGTTCAGAGGCTAAATTGAGGCCATCACGTTATCACTTGATCTGAAACTGCCAGGGAGGTCTGGTTTTGTCAATAGATTGGCTTAATGGTTACTTAAGACATCCTCACATATCAAATAATATCAGAAATGAACGTTTTAATTCGCAATAGGCTTAACACTGTAGAATCCTTGCCAAGATGGCTGTGGAGGCGTTTCGAAGCGCCACCTGCTTCCAGGATGACTCGACCAATGTAAACAATGAAAGCGACAATATGAAAATATTGACACATTGTTTACACATAAAACTAATATACTTCAGCTCAGTTTTTAAAATTCGTTTATACATTTTTACTGAACCTCTACACACTGGCGTTTTCATTTTTATTAAAAAAGAAAAACATTAACAAGACTTGGTCATGACCAGGAGTCGATCCCCCCGCCCCTGACCCACGAAGCAGACGCCCTAACCACTACACTATACAAGTGTGGTATGTAGAACATGATGATCCGAGGGCTGACAGCGTACACTGCAACACTTGAGCAACCTAAGGGAAAGTATAATGGGAGAGGCACAGTGTGGGAGTTGGTAAATTCTTGTACAGGGTGCCTGTGGTCATAAGCTGTGTAAAGAGGCAATGTAATTAACGGCTAATTACGGTCAAATTCAAATATTTACAGACAACAATGTGATCATACCTTTATCTCACCCCTGGTACAAGTTTAGCAATAGGAATAACATTAGAAAAAAATACTCAACGATCACCCCCATAAAGTGACAACACTACGCCACGGCCGTGGCGTAGTGGATTTGCTAAGTCTTTTCTAATTATTTGGATAGTTTGATGATATTTAATTTGATAAAAAGGGGTGAGATAAATCCAGAACCGCACTCGAATCATAAATAGACACAACTCCACTCGTTTGTATGGGCCGAAATCGTCACTCGGCTTCGCCTCGATGACGATTGCGGCCCATCCAAACTCGTGGAGTATTGTCTATTTATACGATTCTCGATGCAGTTCTATATAAGTATTCCATGATTACCACTTTTAGAAGGGTCAGAATACCCACCTCCGTCTCCGACGTCGGTGGGTATTTTGACCCATCTAAAAGTCGGTAATCATTCCATACATAGTACTCCTATATTACCATACCTGTGTGTGAGCGTCTTACACTTATAGGTCAGCTGTACAAATTTTATTCATCATGGTGTGATGAATGGAAATAGTGTCCTTCCATACCACGAAATATTTTTTGAAGACTTTTATTTTAATTAAAAACCATGTTGTCTAAGTAGTATAATGTGTATTTAAGCATAGACTCGTCCTACATGTAAGTAGCAAAATGATATTCAGGGATATAGTGAGAAGATGACAGGGATAGGGTAGCTATTTTATGTGTATGGACGTCTAAACACTCCTAATCCATCGGAATAAATTCAGCAACCCTCCCCCTGTCTTTCTAAAATTTGTAGGAAGCATACCAGCCACAAGGTGGGGGCCACGCATACTTATACAGCTTAGGGTTCCAGCCTCTGTAAGACACGACTCCAATAAGATAACTTACCAAAGTTGACGTCTCCAAGTTTTCTGGCCGCGTTGAGCAGGTCTCGGGGCGACCAGAAGTGGGGGATACACAGGAAGGCCTTATTTGTGTCGGTCGGGAAGTGCAGACCTAACATCTCCATAAGCAGCATGAAGACTGGGTCTGTCAGAATCTGCTGCTGTTTCTCCTTATAAGCCACCAACGGCACTGACATGTTCCGCACTGTAAAACACACACAGAGGTCGTTATCATTATATACCCCTGCAGCACACTATGAAAAAATTGCACGCTGTCGGATGTGACGTATAAATGATGTTCGTGCCCACTGTAGTTAGTAAATAAAATGGCGGGTTTTTCCCTCCGCGATGTCGGGTATAATAATGATAATGATAATAAGGATAATGATGATAATAATAACAACAACTGCAACAACAACAATAACAAAAAAATAAAAATAACAATCCTATTTTCCGCTAATTTTCTGTCCAACGACCTCTTTAACACAGCTATAGAGCTTAGATATCTGTCAAGTCCATTCCAGATCCGTACTCCCCTATACGTAGGTCACCGAGTATAACTTGATGTTTTATGGTAGAGCACTCTAAAGTTTTTTTGTTTGTTTTTTATGATATCTTTCTTCGATGGACCCATGGCCAAGTTAATCTCATCTTTCAATGGTGTACACAATACCTTTATGTTCACCTCAGAAATCTCTGAGGAAAGGATAGCATTCCTTGACACTTAGCTGTCAAGGAAAGACAAAAGGTCTATACAACACTGAATAGAAAGTTGACTGGTGCAAATAATTATTTACATTATGAGTAAGCACACCCAACTCCCTGCAAAATAGAGCTTAGATATCTGTCAAGTCCATTCCAGATCCGTACTCCCCTATACGTAGGTCACCGAGTATAACTTGATGTTTTATGGTAGAGCACTCTAAAGTTTTTTTGTTTTTTTTTTATGATATCTTTCTTCGATGGACCCATGGCCAAGTTAATCTCATCTTTCAATGGTGTACACAATACCTTTATGTTCACCTCAGAAATCTCTGAGGAAAGGATAGCATTCCTTGACACTTAGCTGTCAAGGAAAGACAAAAGGTCTATACAACACTGAATAGAAAGTTGACTGGTGCAAATAATTATTTACATTATGAGTAAGCACACCCAACTCCCTGCAAAAAGGGAATACCATTTGGCCAATCCCTCCGTCTTCGACGGATATGTACCCAAGACAAAGACTTCCAAGAATATTCTCTTCAAAAGGCTGCTTTCTTCATACACAGGGGCTGCCCTTGGAAATAAGTTCTAAATGCCCCGTGGAAAGCTAACCTCATAGATCGCAAATACCCTGCAAATCAGAATGTAATGAATAACTTGACGGGGAAACCAAATATCTTGGTCACAACCTATCACCCGTTGTTCAGTGATGTCTCAATGTTAGTCCAAATAAATCGGGATATCCTAATACATTTGGCAAAGACTAGGGATATCCATGCCCGACAGCTAGTAGTAGCTCTGCACAGACCACCGAACCTTCGGACAGCACTTGTGCGGGCCAAGCTAGACTACCATCCAGATATACCTCGCAAGCATGTAGCTGCATCTTGCGGCCGCAGCATGAATATCTGTGAAAAAGCCAACCGCCGTTACTGCACGAGGCTAAACACCAAGGGAGTGATCGTCTCCCACACAACTAAACGCAGGTATGCAACAAAACACAACGTCTGTTGCCAACCTGTTGCCACAAGGTCGAGTTCCAACCTGATTTATTGTCTATAGTGTAAACAATGTGGCAAACAGTATGGGGGGGGGGGGGGGGGGGCAGACTAAACGCCGTCTGATGGACCGCTTTCAGGGCCACTACTACAAGATCATGGAGTTCGCGCCATGGAGTTGGCGACGGTGGGGAAAGTTCCTTTCCCATTTCAAGATAACATCAAGCTGGAGATAGACCTATAATAGCCTCGTCTATAATATAAATTTTGCTTTCAAGGTATTCCGCATCTTGTGTTGCCTCAGGTCCAGCATAGAACTATTACTTTATAATCTATACTCAAGTATCTATAAGATTCCCTGTTTATCAATATACTCCCACCACAATCAATTTCAAGACTAGGTATATCTTTGCCTGGTATTAGCAACAAACCAATAAGTGCAAGTCTTAGCCGTGTTTGAACGCAGGCCATTCGCATGACACAATATTTATATATTTCAGACACCACTGCTTCTAGTTCTTCTATAGCTTCTCCTGAACACATTTTACTTGTGTATACCACAAGGTCATTTGCGTATTGTGCATATTTTGACATATATCGTTATCAAATACAATGAACATAAGTGGATCGAGCACTGACTGCTGGGATACGCCCATATTCATTACATTTTCCTCCGATAGAAAATCATTTATTAACGTCCGGGGCCATCCATAAAGTATGTATGCACAATTTCCGTAGAAATTCACACCCCCCCCCCCCCCCCTGCTGCACAGCATACGCTTCTCATGAACCCCCCCCCCCCCCCCCTTATTGCGTATGTACACTTTCTGGACCCCCCCCCCCCCCCCACCACCACCTTTCCAACACATTAAGTCAGTTTTTCCTAATTTCTTGGCAGATTTGATTCACATGGAAGGACCCACCTGGTACGTAGACTGAGACAAAAGACCCTTAAAGGGAATGCATACTTTGCGACTTTTTCAGTTTGTAGGGGAAGAGTAGGCGCAAAACTCCATTTGTGATATTTTTGTGGTGATTGCCAGTTATATTTATGATATTGTACTCCCCCCCCCCCTTTTTTTTTTTTACTCCCATTACACCCCCGCTGATTTTCATATTTTTCCTTTTAATTTGTCCTTTCTGGACTCAGCCTCCTGCTGGGAAGGCCACTGGGAGGGCTGCCAGACCCCCTCCTAGTCCCTCTCAGCCCCTTCATGCCCTGTACCTATTGTTTCCTTTGGGATTATGTTATGAAATATCTAGAAGTGTTTATTCTAGGTTGGTTCATAGCATAAATATTTATCCCCATATGTTTTTTTTTCTCCTCATAGAAACAGATCATAATTGAAAAAATTCATTCACATAATTATTGTGTCTGGCAACATTATATGTAAATTTTTCAGGAGAGATAGAGCATATAATCTGCATAATATACAACAAAATGCCCGAGAAAAGTATTTAGTATCCTCTAGATTTTGTAAATCTATAATAGAACTTCTGGTTATCTATGGTTGAGATTTATTTCACAGTGTGAATGGAGGAAAATCCCAAGAAATATCTCAAGGTGTGCAATATTTGCCAAGAGATTTCCAACCCACCTGCGGCAAGGGTGATCGACGCTTGAGCAGATTTTGTTGCCGACTTTTCCCATCCCCCTGCTGTGTTGGTCGCACCCCCTTAAGTGGGATTCACACGATGGGACAAATGGACCTGAGACTGGTGTACTTTACACTTCGTACCAGTCGGCTACTATTTCCAGCTGGGTACAAAGTTTCACAGATTGGGGTGTTCTACAGTCTCAGGGAAACGTGGCAGACTCAATTCACATGGGAAGACTTAAAAGGTACATAGTCTCACCCCTACACCCCTACACAGGGTACACAGGGTACACAGTAGCAGACTCACAATATTAGGTTTTATTTGGGACCACTGAGACGCACAGATTGGGGGAAAACGTGTGAAATCTCACAGGATTTGTCTCAGCCAAACTGCCTGTGAGGTATGTGAATGTGTCTCCCCCAATCTGTGAGTCTGAGTGGTCCCAAATAAAACCTATTATTGTTGGTGTTGTCATAAGTAGGTGTTAATATTGGTGGGTGCTGGTGTGGGGTTTTGGTGTCGATGGGTGTGAGTGTGGAGTGTTAGTTGGTGTAGGTAATGGTAGCTATGAATATGGGTGTTGGTATTGGTGTGGTTAGTGTGGGGTGTTGGTGTATTGGTATGAATGAAGTGTTGGTGAATGTGGATGATGTATAAAGTAGATGTTCATGTTGGGAGATGTTGGTGTGCTGGGTGTGGGGTGTTGTTGTGGATGTCTGAATGGGTGTAATAGTCCAGCAGCCGTGGGGGTTGACCCCGACTTCGCTGATATAGTTTTATTCTCTGCTGATTATTCATCTCTGGGATGTATGTAATGAGATCTAGGGTGGTGTGCAGCTCTCACCCTTGAGCAATTTTAAATATTCAAGATGGCATCCTTGATCTGTGCCCTGAAGAACCTGTATCTTAAAACTCACATTTCTTCATTATTATTACTTCATTTTCGTCAAGATTTATGTTTTGGGGTCCAGTATTTTCGATGGAAAGGGTATCAGAAGAATTGGATTTGCCGTTTCCATGGTAACAAGCTATTTTGCTATGATTAAGGCAATAAAAGTGGGTAAAAAGTGATAAAAATGACATATCATTGAAGATAATGTGAAAAGAACATTATTTATATTTCCTAGGCATATAAAATGGACTACAATAAATCCAATATATGAATAATGAAATTGCGAGTTTCTGTTGCCATGGTAACCGACTGGAATAGCTCTGAAAATAACAGCTTCTATAGCCTGAACTAAGTAAACTGTCATTACAACAAAGAGAAAAAACAAAAAACAACATTTTTTTTTTTTTTTTATTAGTGCCATAAGAAGCATAGGTGACAACATGGCTTCTTCTTGGATACTATCACTTAAGGATCATATAGGATGGACATTTGGATATTTGTCATTGGATATAACGTCCTGAATAAATGCAAAATAATTATCAGTAGCTTTTTTCCTTGACACATCTTGATGATATTGGGTATCTGATGAGAGAGGAAGATATATAGAGCTCTGCCATTGTTGGTTTCTTTTGACATCTGAAATTTTCAGAATCATTCTCCTGTCCTTCTGCAAATGGCTTAGCCAGTTCACTCTTCTTGAGGTGAGGAATGGTTTCAATTAGTGGGGTGTCATCTTTGTTGGTTTGCTGCATGATGATCATTGCCAACAAGTGTGTGGAGAGCTTATGTCAATGTCAAAATTGTCAGTCACAACCTGGATTAGACCATCCTTGGCATCAGATATTCTCTGTTTCATAGGATCAACAGATGTAGCAACAGCAGTTGAGGTCTTAAAGTGCAGTAACTCATCATAGCTTCATGTGATGTGATAGACATACATGTGAGCAATAACTGCTTTTGAGTCCCTCAAAAGTATTCCAAGTGCTACTTGTAGAGAAGATGGATTGCTTGTTATTACATCACTGATAATATTGGCAATCAGCATTGTTCGTCAAGTTTGGTCCAGTTTCATAGACAGGGCAGCCAGTAACCTCATCAGTGTAGCAGATGCATACTCAGTAGCAATGTTCTTATCAATGTACACTTGATATGAAGATTTGTCACAAGTAATACACTCCTTAACAACATGTTTTGACAAAATGCTAATGCTCCTCTCAATGTCATCATTCTCATTAACACCCTTAACCATCTTCAGTGGCAAATCAGTTCTTGTAGAATGCAATGGTCATCACCAAAGTACTGTTGCAACTCATCTAAGAGGTGTGAATGAATCAGTAAGCCATGATTAATCCAGTACTTCTTGAAAATTTCAATTCAGTTCCAAATCTGATTTCTGTCAGCCTGTAAAATTTCTATCATTATATACCTATGCACAAAGTCAGAGTAAATACATACTGCTCCTATGGGTATAGTAACTATACACAGATTGCACTGTACGCTGTGAAACGTTGTACTGGTGCCCTTGGATACCAACAGATTGCACGCTTTGAGTGACAAAATGCATGCTTTGAGGCTAACCTGCACGATTTGAGCTACAGATTGCACACTTTGAAGAAATAACGCATTTTGATTGGTCGAGAGGCTGACAACACGGTTGTGCGCGGAAGATTTAAAAATGGCAGATGCCTTCACTTCACGAGTTCTGTGGTGTCATACAGAACCCACAGAAGGAGTTAGTGTGTACATTTATCAAACATTTAGGTGGAATACGAGTATGAATCACGTGAAACACGTTATATAGCTTAGATATGCAAGAAATATCGATTTTGATACATTCATGGGCCGAGCGGGCGACTCGTTGATGTCAACAAATGCAAAACCCCTGTCAGACACTGCACCGCTGGAGTACAGCTGTCCGACGGGACAATCGCGTGTAGCAGGGTGAACGTGCCTTAATTTATACGGCGGTATAATGTATTCGCGGCTGCGCTGTGATCACTTCCGGTTGTCAACTTCCGGCATGTCTGCTAACGTACACATCTTCTTTGCGAGTTGCAAAAAGTGATTTTGACGTCAAATTACGGTCAGTTTTAGCGAATTAAGACCGAATTAAGGTATATAATAATATGAAACCATAGTGATGGTGCCAATACGGGTAGATTTACTCGTTGTTGTTTCAGAGAGAAATCGTTCTGAACTCGCCGTACCGGCTCATTCAGAATGAATTTCTCTGAAACAACTCATAAATCTACCCGTATTGTCACCATAACTATGGTTTCACATATTACATGCTGCTAGGCTTCATCTGACTCAAACTGTTTGGATGTGCCTTTTGGACCATCTGAAAGGCACCAGTTACTAAAAAATAAGTTTATACAGCCTTTGTGATAATGAGCATCAACTGCATGCAGGTCACTGATAGCACCTTCAGTGCGACTTTGGACTTCATTTGCCCAGTGGTCCTTATGAGAATGGCATTTTTCAAGAAGATTTGCTCAGTGTGTGTTGAATGACACATAAAATCTGGTCTCCATCTATGATTCTTTGGATCCTTGTTTACATCACAGTCTTTGCCACAGTACAGGTAATGAAGCTTGAAGTCAAATACTGACAGCGATTGTCATAATCTTTTGGCTGGTGGGAAAACTTCATTTTTATACTTATTGAGATTGGTTTTTGATATATACCAAGACTGTGGTAAGAAATCTTTAACTGATAATTTTTAGCATGCTGTCTTTCAAGTTCTATATGCAAGGTATCACCATAAACTTTGCTTGCATTAACAATTGTTTCTATTTGTGCTACACCTGTAGCCTCTGAGAGTGTTTTCTTCTCATTACATTTAGCACCATTTCAGAACTTAAAGATGCAGCTGCTCTCCATAGTTTAGCTCTAGATTGAAACAAAGAAATGAATATGGATTAAGCGTTATTCTTGGAAATTTAAGGAGAGAAAGGTACATTCCATCATGCTATTTCAATCCTAGACTCTATTTCCATCAAATTGTCTGAAAATCAATCAACGGGAAACCAGTAAAAAGATCCATGTTTTTCAAAACATTACAGGATTCAATCATGGTAGCTTCTTTGTGGTTACCATGACAACAACTAAGAGGGTATTTACAAAAAATATCCTAGCATAATCTTAGGAGGCACTCAATTAACCTAATCTGTATTCTTTTAGCTGTGTATCATTACCTCTATTTCCAAACATGAGTATGGCTGGTAGCCATGGTAACAGGGAATGTGACTCATCAAACACATTTATCTAATATATTGGGGCCATGAACATACAGCTAGGATGAAAAAGTATTTTACATTTTGCGTGGAAGTTATGACAGTTTTATCTCTTTTTTTTATCAGATTAATCATAGCAATATAGCTCGTTACCATGGAAACGGTAAATCCAATTCTTCGGAAACCCTTTCTGTCAAAATTGTTGGACCCCAAAATATATATCTTGACCAAAATACCATAGATTTGAAGTAATAAATAATGGAAAAATGCAAGTTCTAGAAATCAAGTCCATCGTGGCAGGCATCGTGGACGCCATCTTAAATATTTAAAATTGCTCAAGGGTGAGAGCTCCACACCACCCTAGATCTCATTATATACATCCCAGAGATGAATAATCAGCAGAGAAAAAAAACTATATCAGAGAAGTCAGGGTTAGGCCTAAATTTGGGCTTTGGCTGCCGGACTATAAGTGTGGATGCCAGTCGGTGTGAATGGGTGTGGGTGTTGATGGGTGTGAGTGTTGTTTTAGGTAGGTGTTGTTATCAATGGGTGTTGATGTGGTGGGTGTGGGCAGGTGTAAGTGAGAGTGTTGGTGGATGGGGATTTTGGTATGAATGCAGGTGTTGGTGGGTGTGGGTATTCTTTTAGTTAGGTGTTGTTATTGGTGGGTGTTGACATGGTGGGTCTGGGTGTTGTTTCAGTTATTAGTGGTGTCATTGGTAGGTGTTGATGTGGTGGGTGTGGGCTATTGGTGTAAATGGGTGTGAGTGTGGGTGTAGGTTGGTGTGGATATGGTTTTTGTATGAATATAGGTGTTGTTGTAGGTAGGTATTGATATTGGTAGGTTTTGATATTGGTGGGTGTGAGTGTTGTTATAGATAGTTGTAAATATTGGTCAGTGTTGGTGTAGTGGGTGTGGGTGTTGTTGTAGGGTTTCACCCAGCAACCTACCTACCCACCACCCTGCTGCTAGTTCCTACCCACCTATAAACATGCCCATTATCCAGAAACCTACATATCCACCTGCCCCCCACATCAACCTACCCATCTAGCAGGGTGCCCACCAAACAACACTGCTGATATATATTTTTTTCAGAAATTTCCGTATGCATGCGTATGGAAAATCAAGCCCTGAACCCCCCCCCCCCCCCCCCCCCCCCCCCCCCCCCACCCCCTTGTACGCTCTCATACGCATTTGGACTTATGGATGGCCCCTCCGCTGACTTCGTAATTTTGGGGGCATGAATCATTCGATCTATCGTTGCTAGTAACTGGCTGTGTGGCATGGAGTCAATGGCTTTTCTTATGTCAAAGAAACAGGCTGCTGTAGCCCCTGATTTATCCCTAGCTAGGTACAGGTTGCTCAGATAACCGCATCCTCTGTCCCATAACCTGGTTGAAATCTATATTGTGAATCAGACAAAAAAATATGTTCTTCCAACCAGTTATACAGGGGACCATGTGCAATCTTTTCAATTATCTTAGTAGAATTCAGGAGAAGTGATATAGGTCTCCAAATTGAGATGTCCGAGTCATCTCCCCCTTTCGGAATTGGAACCAGCGTACCTTCCGTCCATGAAATCAGAATTTTCCCTGTGGTAATAGATGTCAATGTTGCATATAGCTCTTGGCATTCTTTGACAAATTAAGTCCAGCAACGAGTCACTTTCCGGTCTCCTTACTCAATCTACTAGTTGCCTCAAGTTGTAGTACTTTCTAAAATTAATAAGCTTCGCTACTAGTGGATCTGCCCTCGTCTAGAGATTTGCATAAGTCTCCCATCAGCTAGTGCTCTGCAGAGGACAGTTCGTCATCATCCAATATAAGCTGTAGTTTATGAAGTTGTCCATAATACTCAAACTCGGACGGTAACAAATTGTTACCACCAATACACGATTGTTTGGCTTCGAGACTTTTAAACATAAACATCTGACATCTTTACTAATTGCACAGTACTGCTCTATCTCATAAGTTATTGGTATATGTAACCACTACCCATTGTTTTTAAGCTGTCAGAGCTTGTAACCATTGGTTAAAATGCCTTTGGTGAGACAGGGTGGTTCTAAGTCAGGGACAGCCTGGTAAATTTGAAAAAGAAAATGTTGATGAATAATTCTGTCACGTAGAAAACAATACACATATAAACGTAAGTATAGTAGGCGGACGAGGCGTAGCAAATTGTAAACACTTCCTCACCCAACGCTTTGCGACCACGAAATAGAGAGAAGCGGGAAATGGATCAGCGGACGACGCCGCTGTCTCATCTGCATACCCCGATCGGGGGTAAAACTGATTAACTAAGGAAATTAACTCTACAAGGTCATACAGGTATTTATTGGGTCAGGGTTCGTACACAGACAGACCAATAAGATTCCAGGCTTTTTCCAGGCTTTTCCAGGCTCTAATATTTTGTGTCAGGCACATAACAATGTGAATCAATACCATCTTGCTAGTGAAAGAAAACGGTCATTGCTTGTTCTCTGAAGGGTGCATATCATATCTGGTCACTGTTTTTAAAATCATGTCTGATTCATCACCTTCTCTTCTTATTGCCACTTTTAAATATGAAGACAAATAATGAAAACGATACTATATTATTAGCAATTTGCTATACATGGTCAAATAAAGGATTTTAGAACTATTTAATCCAAGACAGCGAAATTTCATAGGCAGTCAGCTACCGTAGTTAAGGAAAACTAATAATGACCAGAATTTCATACACTATAAAAATAGTTTTTATGCAAAACTAAATTTTCCAGGCTATTTCAGTTTTTTTTAGGCTTTATCTAAGAATTACTGGCTTTTCCAGCACTGGAAAACCCAAAAGCATAATTCCAGACTTTTCCAGGTTTTCCAGGCTCTGTACAAACCCTGTTGGGTAAGCGTGACTCACGTGTGTAGTGCAGAGGGACCGGCTCCTCGGGGTATTGAGCGTTGAGGCTCCTGCGACCACCTGCAACAAGGGAAAACTATATACATTTGACGAGATATACATGCCCTAAAGCATGAACACAATGCCGTCCGTTACCTTGAGAAATCCAAGCACCACATAGCTTGGGATGTAAATATTAAGAGGACACGTGGTTATTGAGCCAGTAGGGATGATTGTTCGAGATCTTTTGTGCCATACGGCGTCAGGACATATTTATGGCATAAACAGTTGAGAATAGCATTCCTACTGGCTCAGTCACTACGTTTTCTTATTATCATATACCTAAATAACACAATATAAAGCCAGTATAGTCTGTTAAATTGGCTGTAGATTCATAGCACTGCGCTCACCCATAATATATATCAAAATATATGTCCCTACGTGGTGCCGTCTGGTGGAAGTTGGCTGCAGTTCTGTGCAAGGATGCAGTTAGACTTGCTCAAGTCTTTGATTATGAACATAAATTCAATGAATAAAATAAATTACAATGTGTAAGGTTCCTCTGACTGGCTCAGGAATCAAAGTCAGCCAGGCCAAGGAGAGAGTAGGTGGAGGGATAAGAAGTGCGTGAGTGGCGGTAGGCAGCAGTAGGAGTAGGACACAGGGACGGAGGCTAGTCTAGGATGCAGTCTGTTGATATGTTACGAGTAAATGGGTGATGATGCTGACGTCATCCTCGCCAATTTTGTAGTAGGATATCGACATGCTCGCTTTGCGGTTGGATTCATTTATTAGAAATAACAACGTCAAAATACTGATCTGTGTTGTTTTCGGATTGGCCTTAATCTAAACCAATCAGCTCATCCACTGAAAGCCATCTGGCTGTCATCTTGTCTTCGTAGTTATATAGAACGACCTGACCATGCTGTACATGCAACAAAACGAGATGGGGAATTGTTGTTATTTATGGAAATCGGCCTGGGGCCTCGTTCCATAAATAACATCAATTCTCATCGAGTTTTGTAGCATGTACAAGCATGGTAGGTCGTTCTATATTTATTATATACCCAAAATCAATAAAATCTTACCATATTTTTGCATAGAAGACATGTCTAAGTGAAACCTCACACACTGCTGATGTTTCAGTGTGTTCAGTATAACAGTGTACTGCACAGGGTTCAGTATACAATTTATACTGCACAGGGAGCAGCAGTATGTAATTAGCAAATATACTGCATGGGTATATAATAATCTGCTGACTGCTTTGATGAACATGGTCGTGTCGGGAGTGTCCTAGAGGCAATGGCGCAACTCATTACATGGAACTATACACAGGCTGGATTATTAAAATCAAACCGCGACATGATCTGATAACCTTAAGGTGAGTGGAAGAAGACAAGCACGCATTATTTGGCTTGACAAGCACGCATATTTGGCTTGAAACACAACTGCAATTGGCTGGAAATTATGTCGCCAAAACTTGGCATCGGCCAGCGAAAATTGGTGAGAAGTCTATGGTGAGTGTGTACATATTTCCTAATATTCTAAAGTCCAGGAGACGGGGTAGGGTGAATATTAGACCTGCTTGTTTATTCATATGGTGCATGATGTCTGCCTTTGTTAGTGACCATATGTGTTTTCTTACTTTCTAAGACATCCTTAGAAGGGTTAGAAGGGTTTTTCTATGGCAGTACATGAGTAAAGATACTACAAACCAATGTCGAACGCGTCCATGGTTGGTTGGTTGGTTGTTTGGTTGGTTTGAATTAATGTACAGTTAACCATTACAGGTTCTTACCAGACTTTCGCAAGGCTCTTTTACACCACAAAGGTATCATTTGATCTCACCCCAACACATTTACAGAGGTGCGAGTCCTGTTACTTCCCACACCACATAGATATGGTATGAAAAGGATTTGCCTTTGATATGGCAGTAAATCTACCACTGCTGGGGATGAAAGAGAAGAGTGGCTGCAGTGGGACTCGAACCCACAACCATGGGATTACAAGTCCAGTGCTATTATGAGCAGTTTGTGCTTGAACCACTGAGCTAATCCCCCCCCCCCTCCCCATCACACCCACACCCACACACATCCATGGTAGGCTAGACCTGTAATCGTCCTGTATTTAACCAACAATATATTTGTATCAAAATGCCACTTGCTTATATAACGATCTTTAATGAAACCTAGGATCTGAGGAACCTACGAATACAATCGACGAACATGTTCGTCATCAGCTAGACCACTATTCGTCCTTGTACATTTATAGACGAATTCAATACTACTACGAGAACGCGTGAATGCGGCCAGAAGCGTGTGAATGCGGCCAGAAGCGTGTGAATGCGGCCAGACCACCTGTGAATGCGGCCCTTCCGATCGCCCACGGCTGTTGTCCAGTTTGGAAGAGAAGAGACTAATAAATTGATCTAATTCGGACACTAATAATATGAAGAAACGTCACGAGTTTGAGTCTGAGTATATTTATGCCACACATTTTGTTGGCTCCATAATTTCACAAGTCGAAGACGAGTGACATTACAGAGCCACCAAAATGAGTGACATAAATAAACTCAAACTCAAACGAGTGGCGTGTTGATTTGATCCTACCCCGTTTCCATATTTTTTCAGTATCAGAAAGTAGTGACATAAACAACACTTTATGTCACTACCCGTGACATAAACAAATCCCATGTTAAGCCTATGGCGTTTTTTATTAGGGGTAGGATAATTCCTGTGAGAGTATGGTGTGTACAGGCAGAGGCAAACTGTAACTGACTAATCCATACAGTGACTCCCATGCATCCGTACAACAGTACATACTATCAAGAGACGTCACGAGTTTGAGTCTGAGTTTATTTATGACACGCATTTTGTTGGCTCCATAATTTCACGAGTCAAAGACGAGTTACATTACAGAGCCAACCAAATGAGTGGCATAAATGAGCTCAAACTCAAACGAGTGGTGTCTAGATTTTATCCTACCCCGTTTCCACATTTTTCCAGCATTAGAAAGTAGTGGCATAAACAACACTTTATGTCACACCCGTGAAATAAACAAATCCCATGTTAAGCCTATGGCGTATAGTTTGTAATAGTGTATTATATTGAATTCTACATGTTAAAAGGCTGGAACATTCTACATGTTAGAAGGCGTGTAGAGGAAGGACAGTCACAGATCTCCCTGTGTCTCACAACAGTCTCACAAGTCTAACAACAGTCTCACATGCACCTATGGTATAAGCCCTGCAAGGGTTAACTAGTCTGCGTAATTACCGGTATAATATCTGTATAAGTACAAACTCAAATTTGTAGACCATTGGAAACAGGGCTGCCAGTCATGGTCAGAAAAAAACATTGAAATATTTTCCATTGCAATACAGAGTTTATGCATTACATATGCAGTACAGTAGGGAATCAAAGGATCAAGGAAATCTTAAGTTTTTACATGGGTCAGTTGGGAAGTTCAGTGGGGGGATCATGGACTGTGGCTGAATTGGGTAATTAAGCAGAACTTGGTATGTCAACATTACACAAGGAAAAATAGTTATTTATCCTGAAAATGAAAACATGAATTTCAATGGAAACATTGGAAACTTGCATCCATGTGGAAGGCAGTTCTTCAAAACCTACCTTTTGACCAAGATCAGGTATTACATAGACATACCAACTGCACTACAAATTTCTTTGAGCACTACCCTACCCTACCTGGGCTATGCTGATTATGTTTATGACAACAATACCTAACAAACACCAAACAGAATTCCAACTTCTCCAAATAAAAACTGAGGGAAATGACCAACAACCACTCGTCAATAAAAAGTTGTTCATTTTTTTGTATGTGAACAAATTGTTCATACATGCACCTCCAAAAATACTAAGGATAATTCATAAAGTGAAACTTGAACCCAACCCCATTTTTACCACTGACTAACTCCACAAAAAGGCAAAACTACTGTCCCTAGAAAACTGTAGAGAATTAAACTTATTAAATTATGCCCACTCATTAACTCACTGTACTGATCAAGTAGACAATCGGAATTTGCCAGTTCCAAGAAAATTAGGACTTAAGCTACTTCAACCCCAGTCTAAGAATGCTCTCTATAATAACTCCTTCCATCCACGCAATAGCTAAATGGAACAATCTAAAGGATATATATACAACAATAAGAGACAACAATAATAGACAAAAACTGTTTCAAACTATTCCTAAAAAGATCATACCATGTTTCATGGACTAGTCAACTTGCAGGGGCGTCAGAATATTTCTTGAAGTAGGGGGGCTAACTGAAAAATTGCTGACCTTTTTCTTGGTATGAATAAAAAATTCATATTCATCGTCCCGAAATTTCATTCCTGTCCTTGGAAAAAAAATTTCTGATCTCTGGCCTTCCAATACAAATAATAACAAGCACCCACCAAAACGAAACACCATCAACCTCTCCCAACTGAGAAAGGAAGACACTCCGCACAACAACAGTACGACCGGGTCATGACCCTGGCGCGGCGGGACAACCTCGCCCAATCGACAGCCGCGTGACTCTCCAGTCAACGGCTGAACCAATCGGAGACTAGCTTACAGGACTGGACGGGAGACACCACGCCAAAACACGGCGTCTCTATCCCTAGCCTACCTCAGAGTGGTCGTGTCAATGGTTTGTGTAGGAAGTCTATGCCGTGTCTACTTATATATTTTTCTTGGTATGAAGTCAGACTTTGATATTACCCTGTCCACTGGATTTACCATAAATCTTCAAAAGGTCTGTGAAAGGTCTGGTCTTAGCCATCATTGCATGCTAAAAGGTCAGACTTTGACATTTTTCCATGGTGAAAAGTCTAGGCTTAGCCATCATTGCAGGCAAAAAAGTCAGACTTTGACATTTTTCACGGTGAAAGGTCAGGGCTTAGCCATCATTGCACTCAAAATATTCAGACTCAGTCTTAGCCATCATTGCATGCTAAAAAGTCAGACTTTGACATTTTCCCATGGTGAAAAGTCAGGGCTTAGCCATCTTTGCACGCTAAAAAGTCAGCCTTTGACATTTTTCCACAGTGAAAAGTCAAGGCTCAGCCATTGTCACATGCTAAAAGGTCAGACTTAAACATTTTTCCATGATGGAAAGTCAAGGCCTAGCCATTGTACCATGCTAAAAAGTCTGAATGACATTTTTTTACCGTGAAAAATCAAGGCTTAGCCATTGTTGCATGCTAAAAAGTTAGACTTTGACATTTTTCTATGCTGAAAAGTCAAAACAGTTCTTACACTTGATTTAGTAAAATTTGAAACTGCTGACTTGTTGGGCTGGCAAAAGAGTGTGTGTGTGTGTGGGGGGGGGGGGGGTCGCCCCCACTGCCCCCCCCCCCCATTCTGACGCCACTGGCTTGTGTTACAACTGACTATTATCTTTCAACCACAAAAGTATATACCCAAAGATCCGTCCTATATACAAACGGTTGATGGGTTGCATTTCGACTACCTGTATTTAAACATAGAGGGAAAAATGCAAGTAGATTGCGTTATAACTAAGACCAGGGGAAAACCAGTGATAGCTTGCATTTCAACTATTCATACAAATGTAACTACGGCGGATGCACTAAATTTTGTACCCTGCATTTATTCTGTTCCATCCCCGTTTCTTAATAGAACTACTTATGTAACCTATTGTTTATACTGGCCAAGGGGAGTAGCAAACCGAAGCGTATAACAATCCCACTCAATGTGTATAAGATTTGGAGGAACAATTTCAATATTGGGTGGCGTTTTATAAACATGCATGCACGTTTTATAAACATGCATGGTCCAATAAAAGTTGAAACACAAATGCTCACGTCTATTCTTTAAAAAAAGTGATGTTGTAAAGAAAGCATAGTGAAACGTTAACGTAGGTCGATGTAGAAAACGTAGCGTGTATGTCATGTCTCCGAGTCTAAATAATTAAAGGTGTTGCCATTAAGCGCCGCCTAACAGCCCACTATCTAGTTAAGCGGAAGCTCGGACAAACACTGCGAGTCCGGCAGTATGCACATAGAGACACACAGCAATCACACCTAAAAGTGTGAACGGTGGGTGTGATTGTAGGAGTGTTGTTTTTTTACATTAAATTGCTGGGACAAACTAGGGTATTGTAATAATGAGTCATGGCTGTCTAAACTTCATAGTTGATAATTATGCTGGTTTTAGATGGGAAAAAGATAAGCTAGGTCTGCTAATGTATTCGTGTGTATCCAGTTTTGGTATCCCTGTGTTATCTAAGGCGGAACTATCTCCCTGATGGCCTACGGCTACGAAAAAAGTAGTCCCTACGGCTACGGCGAGTAAGAATCTAAGGTACATCTAAAGTATCACTGAGGTGATATGCATGTATGACACACCAAATTGGAGCTGGAATACCATAGAATACGATGAAATCACTGTTATTTCTCTGCAAATAATGTGCACAGGTATTATGAACATTTTACGCTCATACACTCTGTGAATCAATGCTAAAGTATACGTTGCCAGGTGAATATAACTAAGGAGATAAGGTGCGACACCGGCCTGTGGAAAAAGGCCTATACCACTCACGTCTTTGGAGTAGGCGGTACTTGCTACTCCACAGCTACAATGTGACTACAATGGTTACCAAGACCCAGATGCTCACGTGACAGGTGCAGAGCCTTACTTCAAATGTGAGTAGTGTGGATGCGAGTTACGAAATTTGTTACACAACGTGTTAAATCACACGAGTGTATGTGCCTGGAAAGCCGCAAAAGAACAACAACACTGCTGGGGTGATGCCCCTCCACCACTGATTATGGAAGATAATGATGACATGAGCGCCACCATTGCCAAAATGGACAACATCATAGACGATGGAATCCGCGCAGTGTACAGATTGCTGGCAGCATAACAACTAGCAACAGACATCCAACCGTCAAAAACATAATAACGAAAAAAATGTATTTTAAAGTCTCTCTCAGGATTACAATTTTTATTCTTAATCTCTCAAAGGTCAAGATGAATGCTACTTTGCTAAGAGATGGGATATGTAAATACATATTTACATCCCAAACCACACGGATCAACATGTGGTGGATAGTAAACATTTATGTCGCAAACCAGTCTTAAAAAAAGGCCCATAATATGTGCATTGTGATCTTGGTTTTAAAAGTAGGTCATGGTCAAGGTCAATGCCTCTGATTGGTTGAAAAATTGCGACATCATGACCTATTTATTCAGGCTACGCCCCTTTCGGGCAAAAGTAGGTTAATGTATGAAAAGTTAATGTATTAAGGGCAAAATTAGGTTAATGTGTAAAAAAGTTGACCTAGATAATACTAATTCTAGTTTCTCAACCAATCAGCATGCTCCATTTCTGTGACATCATTCAAGCCTGTATTTGAAGACTGATAAGCATCTCTCGAAGGTGCCACTGCCCTTGCAGAGGTCTTGTGGCACTATGGAGCAGACACTCTGTATGTAGAGCTTCAGACAGTTTCAAGATACTATGGAATGCTGCAGCAGTTCTATTTTTCGACCAGTACGCATTCAGGGAGACCTTCTGAAGCTACAGACCCCTGAGGCACATGGAGGGTGGTGCAGATCTATCAGCAGGTACTGCTGGTTACCACTATTTTGGAATCTCGATAGTTTTCGATAAAAATCTTCTGTTTTATCGGTCTGAAGACTTACATCCTTCTTACCAGACCAGATTGTAATACATTGACTATATCTATCGCTGAGTAAAAATCCTGGAATAATCTGAGAAGTGGCAGGCTTGTGATGTGCAAAGGTTGGCAGAGCATGTGAGAGGAGGCAGGTTCATACCTATCTTGACATAGCACGTCTCGAGCAGCACGGTCTGCACCCATCTCAACTCCTCATAGTGACCCTGGTCTCGTAGCGCCTGCGTAAACGACTTGACATCCCGGACATGTGGGCTGAGCTCGATTTGGCCAACTATCTCCTGTGATATATTCTCGTAAGATTCTCCTTCCACCATGGGTTGTTCCTGGTTCAGTTGCTCCTTACAGTGGTAGCTCGTCTCGGCTCGCTCAGACATGTAGCAGACGATCTCCTCCTCGGAGCACAGGTTCTGTCTACACAGCTGCAGCAGCAACTACAATGAAAACAAGCAATTAGCAGGAATTAATTGAAGAGCAGTCAATATGCTGCTTCTATCCTCATTTAAACCCATCTATCATAATTAGTACTAGTTTTTCTTGAATTCTATAGTATTAAAATCATTTTAATTTCCAAAAATATCGATCCCCAACTGCAACCACACCTACATCCCCATCAAGCAATCTCTAAAAATAAGTCGCACTGGTCTCTACAGAGGAGGCTTTCTCTGCATCCTTTCTGTAGCTATTCCCAAATCCCCCATTCTCTATTTTCAGAAATACGGTTAAACCGTGCACCCATTGCCGCCGATACACCACGATAGACCTCCTGATACACTAGGATAAGAAATGTCAAATTCGTGGTGTATTCGGAGGTTACCGAAAATTCTAATCGTAGCCTTTGGTGTGTATCATAGTGCGTCGGAACACCTTTGGCAGTACCAAAAAAGATGATGATGATACGAGTCAGCTGGCGATTCAATCACTATATAAATGCAGATTTCAGCATTTTGATATCAAAATACACTAAGGCTCGGCGCCCACTAATGCCAATACACGCCGAGAGACCTCCCGATTCACAATGACCAAATCGTAGCCTATCTGGAGTTCCATATCGTAGCATATTGGTGTGTATCGGTGTGTGTTGTAACGTATTAGGAGGGTGCAAAAAATGGTGCTCCTCTTTTTTTTAGTGCGGGGTGGGGGATTCCTTCAGGGGGCACCCTTTTTGCTAGGGGAGGGAAATATTGTCTGCATTTCCATGGAGGGGCAATGCTTATTGTTGGGAAGCAGGGGACTTTCTTTTCAGTATTTCAAAGCGGGGAACTATATTTGTGTTCCTGTTGGGAATATTTTGAGGGGAGGGGACAACTTTTTATCGTATTTACATGGGGGGGGGGGGGGGGTTCAGAATTTCTAAGGGACTATTTCTATTGGGAGCGGGGGCAACGATTAAAATGTAAATGTATCTGATGTTACCTCTTGTTCAGTTTTAACGATCCCTTTTTCTTCTAGCATCTTGAGGATGGGTCCCACAATATTTTCATATTGCTGTTGGTCCGCTACGTCTTGGTAGGCCATGAATAAGTCGTCACACTCCTGTTGTGACCACTCCTTCTCCTTCAGACGATCCGTGCAGTTACTGCAAACAATCCCAAAACGGGTTTTTATCTATTTTGTTTGTTGGATAATTTCACATCCCAGGGAATCTAGGCACTTTCTTAAAGTTAGGCTTTTCTCACTGATTCTATGCAATTTTTAAAAACATCTTTTTTATTCATGTGAAAAGAGAATACGACCCAGTACAATCGCCATTGGGCGTTCTTTTGAGTATGGGCCAACAAAATTGCAATAATCTTGACAAACATTATGAAAATAACGGAAAAAGAGTAGATGTTAAGTATTGCGACTATATAGTTCACCATCGCGTTCACTGGGGACATTGCCTGTCATCCATTTAGTGATCACAGGTCATATGACTATACTTCTTGTTGTTTAACTGTTAATATATTTCCTATATCAATATTGAATGACTTATAGTCTTAATTTGTATCTTATAACTCTCTACAACAACACATAAAACATATACACAAACTTTCCACACAGGACAACATATCTTAAGGTCAATAAATAGTCCGTGTCGTTGGTAGGAGTGCCTGTCTATAGTACGTTTGTGTGCATCTCTGTGTCTGTGTGACTAGATGCAGTAGGATCTATGTTTATGTGTTTGGGTGAGATGTGAGGGTGTTTCTATTGAATTCAGGCAGAAATCTTACTCATACACATTTACCGCGATAAAAGTCCTTTAACTCTCCACACCAGATAAACATGGCATGTAAAGAACTATCCTTTGATATAGCAGGAATTCTAGCACTGCTGTAGATAAGAAAGAGGTGGCTGCAGTGGCACTCGAACCTACAACCCTGTAATTACTAGGCCAGTTCTTTGACCACTGAGCTTTCCACACACTCTTTTCACTTATTCCCGACGGATAGGGTCGTATCACAGCAAGGTTGAGTTTATCTATTTAAAGAGGAGGGACGCCATGACACAGCAGTGACACCATGAAATAGCTCCATGAGTATCTCACTTTGTGTGCGCCCATACTAACATGCCGCAGGGATGCTAGTTAGAAAACAAATAGAAAAAATAATCTAGTTGGAAAAATGACTGGACAATATGGGGAATGCATCCATAGTATCAATTGTAAATAGTTATATTTGCAGCCATTGTCATAGCCATAGTTGGATCCCTCTCATAACTTCTCACAAAGTGAGACTTACTTTTCTGTGACTGTCTGGTCGTTGCTCGTATCATCGATCGCAGTTTCGTCTGACGGGGTGTTTCCAAACAGGTACTTGGCACACTCGTATGGACTGCCTTCCGCCTGAGTGATAAAACTGTCCAGCGTGAAATGAATAAGATCCTGGCATTCCTGCAGAGAGAAAAAAAGCGTGAAATAACACCATCTCTTATGCCATAATTGTAAGCACAGACTGTAGATTCAGGTCAGGAAAATACTTGGAAATATTTTCCATATGGAATTTGCAGGCTTAGAGAAAATCTGGAAAACACTTTGTTGTCGGTTACGTCATAGGCCTATTTAATTGGCGTTATCTTTGTTTTATATAAGGAAGTACATATTATATACTGAAAATGAGAAAGGGATTTCTATGGAAAAGTGGAAAGCTAAAACGTCTGTACCAGGTTAAGCATCATCATATAAGAGTTAAATCCATCCAAGAATACTTGTTGTATAAAGTATCACCTCTAAAACATACAGAATTTGTAATTGGTAATAAGGTTGTTTACATCCTGAATAATCAATCATAACGTGGTATCTAGGTGTGAAGGTTGGCTCTATTTTGCTGATCTGGCACGACTTGTGGCTTTTCAACATTGTTTTTTTTCAATAACAATGTCAACAATAAAGGGGCCAAGGTTTCACCTATTGTAGTAGAACTGGCTTTTACAACATAGCCATAACGGCTTTGCAGTCCCAATTACTCAATTCATTGGAACAAAGAGTGGAATTTGTGTAACCTCATATTTTTCTTACTATAGTGTAAATTGTTAGGTTTCTTTTATTGGGATTGCAAATTCATAAATTGCATAGCGTGATAAGAATTCTAATTGAATAAACATGTATGTACATCAGAGATGAACGGAGGTGTTGCGGAAGGCGTTACCTGCGGCAGTTTCTGAGAATCCTCCCAGATGTCGGAGAAGGCGCGCAGGATGGGCAGCTGGAGGAGGGTATGTGGCGCGCCGCAGTCGCCGGCGACGTGGTGCATCATGGTGAAGATACAGTCGTTGAGCAGCGGTGAGTTGCTGTCGTAGTTCTCCAGCAGGCTGCCGTACTGAGCCATTACCTCCATCGTCGCGAACCTGTATGACAAGAGGTGCTCGTGTAGAGAACTTAGAGATACAAAGCAGCCTGGGGTCTGTTTCATAAATAACGAGAGTATAACGAAAGTTAAACTGATATTAATGGCAACAATAACGGAAGCATTAACGACAATTTCGTTAAAGTTTTTCATAAATGTCTTCGTTATTCAGGTTTGATTTCCTTGCACATTCTTCTATCATGTCCCTAAGGCCGTATATGCCCTTGAAAATGGCTTTACAAGCAGAGGGGTAAACGAGAGGTATATTCGTATTTTTGACATAAAATGCAGTCAGACTGGTTTCAGATATAATTGGAATATATAACTTTTCGATTCAAATCATTTTTCCCGTGCATTTTAGATAGATTGTGTTTGTTTTACCGATACCAGTATGCAGCCGATACATGGTATCGGTGGCCATCTTTGTTTTGGTTGTTTTGCCAGTTGAACTTGGATTTTTAGTAGAATGTTTAGCACAGGTGAAATAGTAGTTAGGGGATTATGATTTTTGGGAGATGCTTATATTACACACATATAATTCTTGGCTGAAAATTTCAAAAGAATGGAATAAGATTTTGGGTTTGAAAAACAAGCAAATATGGTTTTCGCCAGGTACAAGCAGTTTTTAGCACAGAGGGGCACCAGTGACCTACCGCAACATCTGCAAAACAAAGGGCAGGGAAGCAACAGTCTTGGGGGGACCGTTGCTTCCTCCGACAACCCTGTAACATCATAGACTTTAGGTCAAATACCACCTTTTACCAAGGTAAGTCTCATTCAACCTATAAAGTCTACTTCTTGTTACTGGTCGGTTGGAGGTCAACGTAGATTTTAACACTCACTTGTGCTCCGATGGTTGTCTAGCTGTCTTTCTCTGTGTGAAGAATCATGTTTTGGAAGGCATTGTCATCTGAGGTGAGAGTCCTTCTGTAGAACTTTTCAAAGGTATTGGCAGTAGTCCACCTTGCCTTCCTCAAGATGGTTTCTACGGGTAAATCCCTGAGAGCAGCTTTTGATATGGTCGCTCCCCTGGTTGAGTGAGCTTTAAACACTTGTGTGTTAATGCCCACCAATAGCATGTCATATTTAAGCACCTGGCGACTGTGTCTTTTGTGGCTGGATGTGGATCCTTTCCTAGTATAATCCACAACTGGGTGTGTTGGCCTCTGCTTTGTGTGGTCTGCTGGGGTGGACAGCCATTGCCAATCTGTTCACCCTCTTGGTTGCCTTTCCTCCTCATGGTGCAGACTGGATATGCTTGCATGCAAGCATAACTAAGGTGACCGGGGTGGGGAGTTAACTCAGTGGTAAAGAGCACTGGAATTGTAATCCCAAGGTCGTCAGACTTTGTTTATTTGAGTCCCACTCAGCCACTTTTCTCCTTCACCCCCAGCAGTGGTAGATTTACTGCTATATCAAAGGCTAATCCTTCTCATACCATGTCTATGTGGTGTGGGAAGTAAAAGAACTCTCACCTCGGTAAAACATGTAGGGGTGAGATTTTTACCCTAATTCATCACCTACACAGGTATTGGCACAAATTTCCCATATTTCCTTAGCAACTAGGTCACATCCTTCACTGTTTGGACCTCCTTTGTGGTTCAGATATGCCACTGTCGTAGTGTTGTCTGACAGGCGTCTGATAGTAGCATCAGTTAGTGACTTGTAGGACGAAGATTACCGCCATAGTTTCTTTCTTTCATATGCAGTTCTTGTTCTAAGAGATCCAAACTGTCTTTAGTAGTTTCTCTACTGTCCCAAACCGTACCCCAGCCTACATCTGTAGTTAGAGTGAGGTGAGGAGATTGTACCCTAATACACTTAGAGCCTGTCTTGATGTTTTTCATCCACTAGTCAATATCCTCCATGCCTTCAGTGGAGACACTCATGGTTCTTTCATAGTCCCCCCCCCCCCCCTCTTTTTTAGGGCTTGAATTTTGTCTCTCCAAACTTCCTCATATTTGAATCCCTTTGCAAAATCTACAATAAGGCCAATTAGACTAGCAACTTGTCAGATCTTGACCTTCCATGGTCGCAAGCAGTGGGGAGAGGAGGTGAATCAAGCTAAGCCACGTCTATCTGCATAGGATCTTGACCTTCTGACCCACCCCTAGGTCTTTCACATGAGTTTGGAATTTGAGAACTTTTGTCCCTATGGGGGCTACCCTCATCTGTGCAGTATCAATGACATAGCCTAGAAAGGTTAATTGTGTAGTAGGTACGGTCACACTTTTATATTCATGTATTTTGAAGCCTAGCTTTACCAGTAAGGCCAACAGAGCCCTAATACTCTCTCTTCCCTGGCTAGCTGTCTCTGCCATGAAAAACGTATCATCAATGAACCAAAACATGGAGTGGCCCTGGCTCTAAAAGTGGGCAAATACTACCTTCAGAACCCTTCTAAACTGTCTTGGTGCCTGTGCCAGGCTATTAGGCAGACAAGTGTACTGATACAGTTGTCCATTCCACTCAAACCTGAAGAATTTTCTGTCCACTTCATAGACAGGGATCGAATAGCAAGCATACTACAGATCCAGGGACCCCATGAACGCCCCTTCGTGAACCATGTCCAGGGCTGTTTGTAAACTTTCCATTTTGAAATGTTTATAGGTCACATTGTCATTCAGATCTGAAAGATCTAGTATCATCCTGAATTTCCCATTTGGTTTGGGACACGGGAACACATTGGGAATAAATTGGTTCTTAGTTTTCAAGGGTAGAAATAGATTTAGATACTAAAGGTGCCACAAAACTGGATAAATCGGTACAAAACGATGATTCTCCAAACAATACATGGAACCAATGGCATCACGGGCTAATGAACTATCTTGATGAAACCGCACCGTTGAAAAAGAAGAGATGCAAAAGAAGATACAAATCACCTAACATACCTCCAGATTTAGAAAATGATATGAAGATGAAAAGAAGACTATGCAGGCGATTATTAAGAAGAAAAAACACCTTGGACAAGGAAGACCGGGTTAGAATTAAGAATAGAATGACAATGATAAAAAAGAAAAGAAAAATCAAGTTAACTAAGTTAAAGAGAGACTTTATTGATGAGAAATTGGTATTATATAGAAATAATCCGAAAACTCCTGCATCGATGTATTGAGAATAGTATATTTCCGGACAAGTGGAAGGAGGGGAGAATATCCCCTCTTCCCAAGCAGGGGAATTTAACTTTAATCAACAACTGGGGATGGTATGCGTTCTACCCGCAATAGGAAAAAATTTAGAACGTTTAATTCATTGTCAATTATAAAATTATTTGGAGGAAAAGAATTATTTCAACAAAAAACAATTTGGATTTACGAAATATAGGAGTACGGGAGGCGCAGTTTTCAAGCTTGTACAATATCTACTGGAAGGGGAGAACAATAGGTTGATAACGATAGCACTGTATATAGATATTAAAAAATCATTTGATTGTGTAAACCATTTTATTTTGTTACAAAAACTATTCGATGCAGGGGTGTGAACCTGTTTTGTTAAAGTGGTTTGAAAGTTATTCAAATAATAGGAAATGCTATACGAGGTATGATGAAATGAGTTCAAGGCAGTAAGGAGTGGAGCTAGGAGTACTACAGGGTTCCATACTGGGCCCTTTGCTATTTCTTGTATACATCAATGACTTGCCAACCTGTATTTTGGAGAATTTTAGTATAATATATGCCGACGACTTAGTTGTGTTATGTAAAGGGAAAACTTTATTAGATGCTGAAAATAATGTGCAGTTAGCGATGCAGAATCTGTATAATTGGTATGCCACTAACAGATTAACTATGACCTTGAAACAAAACGATAATGATCTACCACGGTCCTGGAGGAAAAATTAAAAACGAGCCAAGGAGCAAAATCAGTATTGAAGGAATAAATATAGATGTCTGTGATGACATGAACTACTTGGGAGCTATAGTCGATAGTGAACTGTATTTTAAAAAACATGGGGAGAATTTTTTTAGATTAATTCAAGATAAATGCAACATTTTTAAGCACTTGCGAAAATTCTCAAAGAAAGATTCAACTTTGAATATTTTGAGGACGTTTCCTGCTTAAAAGTTAGAGAAAAACTAGATAAAGGTATATATAAGAGATTAAGAATTGCACTGGGGAAGAAAGCATATAGGGGGAGAGGTATATAAGAACGGAAGAGTTATTGACGAAATGTAAAACTAGGAGTCCGGCAATAATGAGAAAGATGTTATTGTTAGGTATATTTCGATCATTGTTCAAAATCGGGGAAATGCAATTAAAAATTGAAAGTAAAATTAGACTAAAGACAAGGGGTTCGGTAAAGAATACTATTTTATTATCAAGACCAAAAAAGGAAAAATACAGAAAGTCAAGTGTGTATAAGGGAACCACAATTTGGAAATCTTTAACTAAAGAAATGCAAGGAACAGCTACAAAAGAAGCTTTTAAAAAGGAGATATTGAAGAAATTATCGGATTAAATCACGGGGGATGACATATTCAGAAATGGGCATGGTATGAACCTAGATTAAGGAAAGTAGATGACAAAAAAGGATATGATCTGATGGATTTGTAATATAGCAATATATATTGTTATGATTTAGTCCAACCTGTATCTAACTATAATCTCAGTGGTGCCACCAAACGGCTCCTAAGTTGATTAATTAGCGCTAAAAGCGCCACCGTCGATCACTTTCCTAGTAAGCGCGTCACTTATCATCCAACTTTTTTCTGGAACAGGCGCTTTACTGTACCACGATGTTGTGCTGTGCCGCTGTGCTGCAATGGCTGGTTTTGTTTGCCATGGCAATATGCACAGTATGTGGATATAACTACGACGGCCGTTCGTTCGTGTTGCAGCCTTAGATGGGATAACCGAGGACTTTGAAAGGAGCCTTCATGACTTTGAAGATGGCGGCGGTGCCACTGGCGGTGCCACCAGCAGTTCCAAGCGCGTCGCGGAAAAATCTGATCAATTGCCCCTAGAGGCAATTGCTTCTATCAAACAAGAAAATATGGAGTGCAGACGAGAAATACAATCTTTGAAGGGCGAAGTGTCTTATTTGACGAATCTTATGGCTAAAATAAAGGTTTTAGTCCTGGGCCTTCGTCCTTCTCCTCAAAACCAAGATGGCGGACAGACAGATGGCGGTGCTACCGGCGGTCGATTCTGGAGGATGCTAGGACAAATCTACCATCATCTTCGACCCCCTATGCCAAGACACCATGGGAAGGAAGTGAGTCAACAAGCCATGGGCGCTCTCTACCCCCAACTCTGACAAGCCTACCCGGACACAGCAGAACAAGGGATTCCGAGCGGGACGTTCATCTCCTCCTGGTCGACTTGCAAGGTTCCCTCCCATGTACGCCTCTTCTACCTATTCATGGACCGCTACTCACGGTATACCTGTGGAATACTCACATACCTGTTCGTCTGAAGTGAAACGCAAACGTAAGTGTGAGGTATTTTGTTTGGACAGCCACCTCCCTATGGTCCTGCCTGATTTTGTCTTTGGCCTTCTTCATGGCCCAGTTCAGGTCTTCTCCTCCGAACCACTCTGGCGTGGTAGGGATGTCATGTGACAGGCGGTTCCCCCATTTTTTGTCCAAGTTCTGCTTGAGCAGGTAATGCTTGGTATGTGTAGTATCTGACATCGCCATTGAAAGGATCAGGTTAGTGTCCATTAGGCTGACATAAGGGTCTGTGAGTGGAGCTGCCTTATCCCTGATTTTGGGATCTTTGTTCCATCTTCGCCCACTGTTTCATAGAAGGCCTGTGACTGGTGCGCTACGGCCAACATGGCAGTGACAACATTCTGCTGCATTTCCACCAGAAATTTGTACATTTGTAAGGATTCTTGGGAAGACACTCTGTTGAAGATTTTGTTCAACTACATTGATGCATTGTCAGGTCTTGGGAAGTGGTCACCCTTCTCCTTCACGGTGTCTTTTGACAATGGCGGCCCCACGACTTGCGAGAGACCCTGGACGACCATGTCGGAGACCTCAGGTCCCGTTTTATCTCCCGCGTTTGTAATGTCACACAATCCATCATGGTAGGAATCAGCAACATCTACCTGGTCTTCCTCTTGAGGGATTTGACCACACTTCAGCTCTTCATCGGAGCTAGTATCAGAGTCACACTGGCAAGTGGTCTTATGGGAGGGCTTCCCCTGTGCCCCTGGTGAGGGCTGCATGGTTGGACACTGTTTTAACCTCTCATCGAAAAATGCAGCCATCATTTCCTGGCATTGCTCCATTTGTACCATGTTTAGGCCTTAGACAGTCAGGTCTGGCTGGCATGAGACCCCACCCAACAACTCCTCTCTCGAGGGAGATTTGAGCTTCTCAGCTCTGGTCATAGGCGGGCCACATTTGCCTTTGACCTTGTCTGCCATGTTGGTGAGCTTTTTGATCTGATTAATATGGGCCAAATCAAGCTCGGTAAATGCAGTGCAAACTCAGTGTGTCAAGCCTTCAAAAGCTACTCAGTCAGGGACGGAGTATAATGCTTTTAGGGGACCGATGATTTGCTCCTAAACTCATATAATACTCCTGAATTTTGGCTAAAAAGCGGGACTGAGGTGAGTCACTGCCGAGTGGTTTTATCACGAGGGAGCCGCTACTGGTACCTGGCGAGAACCATATCTCCATTGACATAATAAGATAAGACGTGGCATCAAAGTACAAAATTTTCCGAACGATTGAAGTGAGACTTTGTCATGCTTTGGCTGTACGAAAAAAATACAGCACATATCTCCACTGACCTCCGACCCACCAGTAACAAGAAATAGACTCCTATTTCGACTGTTACATGTTCAGAATGCACAAAAGAAGGTTGATAAGTATACATTTTCACATTTTTTGGCTCTGACAATGCTTTATATTCACCAGCAAGATGCAGACCGATCCATTGTCAGGCAAATTTGCATAATTTGGAGGGTATTTTGAACCGCAAGTCAATAGCCAGATCAGCGAATGTACAGAGTGGTTTGGTGACCTATTCCGAGGAATAAGTGTTTGGATGAACATGAATATGGATGATTGTGGACCGTATGTGGTTGTTTTTGGATTGATTACTGATTCTACAATTACATACAGTCATGATATGCTACGCATTCTCTTTATGTACTGCGCATCAAACCTAACAACCATATCCGATTTTTCTAATGAAATCACAGCTGAAAAGCATTGAGAACAGGGGAGTCGCCTCTGTATGGGGCGATCGTAGCGCGATCAGTGAAAGAACTAGTCAAAAATCAGTGGAGATCATGTGCCGATCGCATGCAGATGATGTGCCGATGGTCGCGGCCCTTGCTCCACTACAGCTCCACTAACAGGAATAGGAGGCGATACACTCGCGATCGGCGTAAGATGAAATGATTGGCCCATGATCGGCACTCAATCCGCTCAAATGGAGCACCACATATATTTCCTCTTACACTCATCTAAAGCCTTATCGAAATTGACTCTCACAAATACAATGGTCAGAATGAGTCAGTAACATTCGGGGTCCATGTACAACACCCGCATGATTCACGCATGATTCTGGCAGCTTATCTGCAAACAAAGGCTCTCTTATTCCATTGTTCATGGCAATAGGAGGTGGCTGCGAGGAATAACACTGGTTTTGTCCTGCTCCGGCCTTGACAAATTCCTCTATCGCTTCAATAACTTCCAGTGAATTCTTCATCGAGGAATTCCTGGATGTTTCTTAATTATTCACCTGTGCTTCGCTTCCTGGTAAAGCTGAAGGGAGCCTATAGTTGTCTTAAAATGGAACAGAGTAGCAGGACATTATCCCTTGACTATCCAATGGATCTCACACAGCGCTTCGCACCAAACATCACACTGAATTTAATTGGATTGGAAATTGGCCAAAAAGCACCCATCAACCTAGCTTATTATCAAAACATCCTTTGAACTACATGAAATATTTGTTTTTTTATGTGTTTAATGTCAAGGGGCTGCCAACATTTCGGACCAGATGTGGCCTTTTTCAGGGCAATAACTCTAATGACTAGTTAGCGAAAAGTGTGCTTCCAGGTCCGTGGTTGTATTAATAAGGTTACCAAGGACCGCGGTTGTTATGATGATTGGTACAAAGCATCATAGGAATTTTGATGGCTTCCTGTCTAAGTATTTTTCTGAAGAGTTGCAAAGTGGGTGAGGAGACCTGCCAATTACAATGATGGGAACAGCAATTTTGCCATGCGAAAATACTATAGTAGGGTAGTAAGTTTTGCATGGAACTGAAACTAAATGAAGAAAATAACAATTTGTTGTATATCTTTAAAGAACACCTACCTAGATATGTAAAAAATGGAGACTGGTATTTCATCACTCTCCTATTACGCATTGTCCGTTACGAACGTGCGGACCACAGTAAACAATTACCTGTCGTTAATTAGCCTGCAGAAATCACACCGACCGATGCCAAAGTCAGCGATTGCAGACCTCAAACCCACCTTACAGGAAAGCACTCTCCTTGATTATATTTTGTACAGCTAAACCTATACATGGAGAAAAATGTCCTCCTATGCTACAGTAGCGTACTGCGTAACTGTTTACATAGGTCGGCGTTTAGATAAAAAAAATTATTTAACAAAAATGGCATTCTAGGGTTTAATATACTCGCTTGCATTCATGAAGGAGAGTAATTAATGAAATAGAAGATGGTTAAGTATTAGGACGATAGTAAAATAACTCGGTATTGACGGGGTAATGCACTCTCTACATTCCGCTCAAGCATTACTCTGTGTCCATATTTCATTGTTTAGTGTCATTCATTAACAAAACCATTCATACTTTTTTCAACTTATAAGAAGAGTTTTTACAAAACCAGGACACCAGAAGTCTATGTAGATGAAAGAGGACCTACCCTCGGACATGATCGAGCATGTTGAAGTTGCGTACTCGCTCGCTGCACATCGAGCTCAGCATGTTCTCCGCCAGGGAGAGGAAATTATGGTTCAGCACAATAGCATCCCGCAAAAACAGGTTGTTGCCGCCCTTAGGACAGTGGTGCCGGATTGTCAACAAAAGTAACGCACGGAGATCTCTCATATCCAGCAAGAACACTGAAACAAAGTCAAATCAGAATTGAAAGCTTGGATAACCTCATTTTATCATAACTATGCTACAGAAAATCGCAATAACTGTATCCAGTTGCAATATACATTACTCATGATGTTGTGTTGGGATAGGTAATGGTTTATTATAATCCTAAATCTATGCAAGATGCTTTTCGTGTTTTCTTGTTTTATTCACTAGGTGCATGGATTTGGATGACCTGGATTGGCAACACAGACCTGCTGGCTTATCTCTCGATGACACGCTATTTTTCTCGAATTCCCGTTTTTTGCCACCAGGAAAATCATTTTTTCGGGGTTATCAACTAAGGGCACCAATACTCTGCCATTTGTTTAAAATAAACAGTAGCTGCAGGTAGTTTTAACCAGCAGAAAGCATAGAACTTTAGTTCCAACTGTTCTGAGTAGGTTTCTAATGCGGGAACACAGCTAAATAGTTTAATAACGCCAGCTAGACTCTGAATATTTTGAGGATTTCAAGGGTGACCACCTGGAAATGGGTGATTTCTGAGGGGTGTCATGAGCTTATGTCACCCAAACGCCAGTTGTTTGGAACCCCCCAGAAGGCGTAGAAATGTAATTCCAACTGTTCTGAGTAGGTCTCAGATTGGGGAAGATAGCTAAATACTTTAGCAAGGCCCGTTTCAGAGGGAACATTTTTGAAACTTTGAGTTTCACAGGTGAACCCCTCAAAAATTCCCAGGTTAAACAAGACTTACCTTGGTAGAAGGTGAAGTTTGGCCAGAAGTCTATTATTTTTTATTAATTTTTCCGTACACTATTTTCGCATCCGGCCTATCGTGGCCGTTTGGGCAGGGAATTGGTTTTGTGTAGAAAAAATTTTTTCTACACAAAACCAATTCCCTACCCAAAATAAATAAAAAATGCATCACCCAAGGCCTCTAGCAGCCCGATTACGAATGCCACTGAGAGATGACTCTTCCGAACAAAGAAGAGACGTTCCCTCCAACTCTATGTATTTTTTCAAATTAGCACTGCCTAATTCTGAAACAACCAAATACATCACAACACGACAGAAGTCGACACACGCCTGATGAGTCCTTGTAGAGGACGAAACCACGTTTACCACTGACCTGTGAACCTGGGGAACGCCACGAGCGTCTTCAGCTTGAAAAACTAGCCGTAAAAGATGTATCGCATGATTTTCTGCGACAAATCTGTGACCCCACACACCGCTTAATGACTGGGCCAAAAAAAAAACCCAGCATAAGGCACAAATGGCCACTCTGTTCAGAGCGGCCTCCAAAATGTAATCACTCTCCAAGTGTTACCGGGTTGAAAACACGGCGAAACGCACAATGATACTACACGTAGACAGACACATGCCGGCCGACAGCGGAGGTGCATTTCAAATAGCCAATGAAAACACGGCAATATAGGTCGCCGCACTCGGCTCGCCCAATCAGATCACAGGAAAACATAGAGACTGCATATATACGCGGAGGAGAGGGAATCCAACTCTCAGTGGTAAAGCGTGGTCGCGTTTCATGACCTATGCCTCGTCTACCCACAGAAGGCTATTATTGTTGAAGGTCATTGAATTGAGCAACAGAGATACGCAACTCGCTAGGTACCAGCAGTATTTAATATCCACTGGAGCACAGGTAAACTACCCTTTAGCAACACTAAATATGGGTAGGGAACAACAGTTTTGGGTGGGACTACTTTACCTGGGCTACAACAGAGAAATGCAGGCGGTTGGTAGTCTAGGAGTCTTTCTTTGTACAAAGTATGGTAGTCTGGAAGGCAGTATCAACTGAGTTAATTTGTCTCTTGTAGAAACGAGCAAAGGTGTTAGCGTTTGTCCACTTTGCCTTCCTCAGGATGGTTTGCATCAGCAAATCTCGGAGTGCAGCCTTGGAGGTAGCTACTCCCCTTGTCGAATGTGCCTTAAACACGGATGTGTTGATCCCTGCCCCCTTCATTGTAGACATGAGCTATCTGGCTATGGTGTCTTTTGAAGCAGTGTGGAGCCTTCCCTAAAGTAATCCACAGTTGTTTAGAGTTTCCTCTCCTTTCATTAGTGAAAGAGATATAGAATTTCAGAGTTCTATATGGACACAATCTCTTATCTCCGTACTTTGCCAGGTGTACCTGTTCAAAAGACTATCCTTCTCTATTGTGTTTAAGAAGGCACCTTACCTGTAAAATGATTTCCTCATCTTTCCAAATGATTCCCTCAGTGTCTTAGACATGGAGAGTATGAGTTCTTTGTGCAGTAGACAAAGCAATTAACATAAGTATTTTGAAGGTGAGTTTCCTTATCATTCCAATTAATAGCCACTGTGTCAATAGCATGTAGAGTTATTGTTTCTTGAGCTTCTTGTAAACTCTAACAACATAAATGTCTTACACTTAATCATCCTAAGATCAAACGACTGTAACGAAAACCAGTTTTACAAATTCAAAACCATGTCAACATCACCAGTCTGTTGATATCTAACCTTAAGAGGCCTGGCCTTATAAATGTCTGTTAACAGTCTGTTAACCATGTCATTGTTTCCTACTGACATGCCATTGTCCACAAAATAAATGTCTTTTGAAAAACCCTGAGGCTCACTCCAAAATCCCTTTGAATGAAAAGCATCAAATAAATCTGGTTCCTATATCAGAATACCACCTACTGTATCTGTAGAATTTGTTTGTTATTCTTAACACAAACACATCTATATGATAATGGCCCAGTTGATTTTCACAAAGTCAAAATTTCCTACAGAAAATTCCCATTCTGATTTCAACTCTGTTCTGATGGTCACACATGACCCTCATGGTTTTGCAATGTCATGACAACCTACAGTCTTTGAACCTTCATTGTGGTTCCAAAAGGCCACTGTTGTTGTGTTGTCCTACAAGCACTTACAAGTAGTTGTATCATTTATTGACCTAGCAAAGCTTTTGAGATCAAACCCTACTGGGTTTCTTTCACAAGAAAATAAAACTCCTGTTTATTGAAACACCAATTACCATTTGCCTTTGGTGTTTTCACCATTATTCCTGACTGTTCCCCTTAATATGTTGGAAGTATCTGTATTTCAACATTTACTGTGGTAAACATAATCTGATAGTAATGAATGCAGATATAAAGCTTTTCATCCACCAGTCGGTAACCCCTAGACCTTCCTCTGGGATACTCTAAGACCTCTAGTAATGCCCCCCCCCCCCCCTCCCTTTTTTAAAACCTGAAATCTCTCTCAAGCCTCCTAAAAAAGGCCTCACCAAACTCAAGCCCTTATGGGAAGTCAACCATAAGTCCTATAAGACAGGCAACCTTTCTTTACTTTTATGACTATACAGCCTAGATCTATGGCTGTCAATTGAGCTTGGAATTTCAGAGAATTCAAGTCAGAAGGGGAAATCCCATCTCCCATATATCAATGATATAACCTAAAAATGATATATTTTTCATTGTAAAAATGATATATCTTTTCCCTGTAAATTTTACAGTTTACTGATGACGACATGAAATCTCCTTCATGTACTATAAGATATACCAGTATTGAGAGTTCCCTTTTGACATGTGTATACCATACCATTTGTCAATTTCACTTTGAATTTCATAACTCATTTAGTTATTAGGTGAGGATTTCATACTGGGTAATTCCAAAATTAGCAGATTAGTGTATAGACCCTCTTCACACTGGTGCCATCTTGTAATGGCCGCCTAAGTAGATTGAACGAAAACGAGGCGAGCCCTCTCCACTCAGTCCAGAGTATTGATAAAAACCTAGTGTTTTTGTAACTTGAAAGATGGAAAATTGCTCTCACGTAATAATTAAATGGCCGATTTTTATAAACAATACTTTGTTAGAAACCTGAGACTTGGGTCTATCTGCGGATATATATATAAAATACCTGTGATATGAATAAGATTCCCTGTCAGAGATTAAACATCGGAATTGTTTATGTAAAAAACACTAAAACATTTTACCTTCCTGTTTTCACAGTGATTTAATGAAAAATCTATTGTGATGACCTATAGAAATAAACATCGTATCGTATTAGGCATTTCACGACGATTAAAATGATACCAATATTACCAGGTTGTGCTAGATATTTCCTGAGCTAATGGACTAATGATGCATCAGTTAATTGTCAGGAAATTTGGGAATTTTTCAGCAAAAATTTAAGTTTTAAGAAAATATCAGGGAAATTGACTGTTGTCAGGGAAATCTGGAATATCTAGGTCTAATCATAAAGAAATCTCCACCTCTGACACTCTTGAGAATTGTGTATATTTAAGAAAATTAGGTAGATCTGTACTAATAAGTAATACTGACTCTAATATAGTAGGTTATCACAATATTTGATGCTCCATTATATCAGGAAATATTTATCACAGACTGACAATATAGGTATCATTTTAATCATCTTCAAGTACCTAAGAAGATAGAATGGTAATATCTATAGGTCATCGCAATAGATTTTTCATGAAATCACTGTGAAAGCAGGAAGGTAATATGTTTGTGGTTTTTTTTACCTATACAAACCTGATGTTCAATCTATGACAGGAAATCATAGATATAACACAGGTATATCATATGTATACCAACAAATAGGCCTTAGTCCCAGCTTTCTAACAATGTTTTGATTGTAAAATTTGGCTATATATTTACGATAAAAGAACGATTTATATTTTCATTATTATAATGGTATTAGGCACTTGCTGCAGTGTTGGCTTCACTCTGACAGCGTTCGCCTCGTTCTGGAGTACGGAAATTTCGCTGGTGCGCGGCTGGTACTTTGTCAAATACATAGAACCAGCGAAACCCGTTATCACGGCGATCGCCGTGCCACGCTTATGTGCAAGAGGTGAATTAACCTAACATCTTCTTGGTATATTGATACCCATTAATACACATTTAAATGTGTACATATGGCTGTGTATAAGCCACTTTCATTTCGATTTGATATTTCTAATATCATTTCAAATTTTCCCAGTATGGACCTGGGAAAATAATTGTCAGTCTTGAAACCTCTTTCAATAAGATATCATCAATGTACCCAACATACAGCGTGTCCTTATTTGTAAATAAGCAAATACTTTCTTCTAATAATGATAATACATTATTAAAATCAAATCCTTTTGAGAAACACAAATACTTACACAGTATTACTCCTTATTGATAAGTTATTGAATAAATATGTCAATAGCCAGTCTAGCCTCAATATTCCCTATAAATCACCAAACTTGATTCGAACTCAACCAATGAAACAGGTAGTTACACACTCTTCATACCATCATTATGCTTTCAAGCAGGTGTCATAAATATACCCAAAAGGGTGTCCTCTTATTTGCAAATAAGTAGAAACCTCCTTTCAATAATGTTAACACATTATTAACAGGGATGTCAGTTGGGGTCAGGGAAAAAAGTGGAAATACTTTTCATGTGAAATTTTCTGCCGCAGAGATAACGGGTAAACTTGGTTAATATGTCATTGTCGGCCATGGCATGAGGTTGAGGGTCTGTGGGGAGGTCTAAACCACCGTTTTATTGGCGAAGATGAGGTCAAATAGGCCTTTTTCCGTAGGCCAGTGTCGCACCTTATCTCCCTAGCTACGCCAAGGCTGAACCCAAACATTCACTTGGCAACGTATTCCTTAGCATTGGATCACTCAGTATATGGGCCTAATACGATCATAAGACCCATGTATCTCATTTTCAGAGAAATAACAATGATTTCATCGTATTCTATGGTATTCCAGCTACAATTTGATGTATCATACATGCATATCACCTCAATGATACTTTAGATATACCTTAGATAACACAGGGACACCAAAACTGCATACACACTAATACATTGGCAGGCCTAGCTATATTATGCTTATCTTTTTCCAAGTTAAAACCAAGATGATTATCAACTATAAAGTTTAGACAGCCAAGACTCGTTAATACAATGCCCTAGTTTGCTCCAACAATCTAATCTGTCAAAAAACAACACTCCTGTAATCACACCCACCGTTCACACTTTAGGTGTGATTGCTGTGTTCCCTATACACATATGGCCAGACCTAGCGGTGTTTGTCCGAGCGGCCGCGTAACTAGGCAGTGGGCCGTTAGGCGGCGCTGAACGGCAACACCTGTATTAATATCATCCTTTTTTAACACAAGGAAAAGCAATGACATATACTGGATAAAAAAAGTGGATTTCCACGGAAAGATGGAAAACTGACATCTCTGTATTAATAACAAATCATTTTTGGGGAGACACAAATACTAACACAGTATTTCTCATTGACAAGTTATTGAATAATGATGTCAATAATCAGTCTCTCCTCAATATTCCCAATAAATTGGCAAATCACAAACTTGATTTAACTCAAGCAACACATTGAATAAAATAATCATGCAATTTTATAGTCAATATTCCTGGGTGACAGAAAACCAACATACATCTGTGAATTATTAAGGTATCATCAAAATACCCAACAGCATTTGTTTTTGAAAACATTTTTACTACCACTGTAGTATTCATTTTGCATCAAAAAAACTGAAATCCATTCAAGTTCCTGATACATATTAAATAAAATCAATAAGCAACATTTCAAGACGTTATTTCGACCAGTCATATTGTAATATACAGTGATGCATACATACATGTATCAAATTATTAAGGCAGTACTCACCGTTTGACGGTTGTATGGAGCCTTTACCTTAGACTTGTACTGCCTGTACTTCAGCTTATGATGCTGTTTTTCGTACAGAGTGTGAACCTCTTACGCTATTCCCGATCTGTTAGCGATATTATCTGTAGTATATCCCACAGGTATTTGTCCATTATAGGAATTATTTAGAAACATGTAGTCTCGAAGCATTCACGGAATCCAGTCGACCACTTGCTCACATACGCTGTCATTTCGCCCTGACATACGCTGTCATTTCGCCCTGTCAGCGCTGTCACGCTTCTATCGAACAGACACCATCGGACATGTATGATTTCCTGGTTTATTGACAGTGGTGCAGTTTTTCATACATTTTAAGCCTGTTGCGGAAATTAGAATTAAAGTCCGAACTTTGACAGTGTCACAGTGACTTCCTGACCACTAAGGGGTGTCAGAACTGAGACCATGGGTCCGGATTTTTAACTCAGTGCTGGTAAACACACAGCTACTTCGAGTGTGTTGTCATTTGTGTCTCAGAATCATTTTCCCCCCTCCTTTAAATTTGAGTTTTCCAAACGAAACCAAAACCAAAACTCGGACGCTTTTTAACGCGAGTCCGTGATGACAGCGGTACTTGGAAGCCTTTACGCTTGGGACGATAAGCTTCGTGAATTGGACGATACGATTTGTTTTTGGTAGTTGGCGCCGTGGCCGCCTCGGACGATACGCTTTGTTTTCGAATTCCGGTGGTTCGGAGTGGCCAATCTTCTTTATATTTGAAACGAATATAGGTTACATATTTCCCTACCTTATGTTAAAATTTCATGTCTTAATTCTTAGGAGAAGTGAGTGAAATCATCCGGAAAAGGTGCAGTCCTTGATGCCCTGCCCGCCTGATGTAAACAACTACGCTACTGGCGTTACGATGCGTTGATCGGTCGTTTTAGTTATGCCGTTTGTGGGTTTGAATTACATATCTAAGAGTTACAACTGATGTGGATCATGTTATTTGACATCAGGAATGAGATATTTGTAAAAGATTACCCAAGCAATGCTTGTAAATGTGGATTTTATCCCATAATCTTGACTGACAAGTGGCTCTTGCTACAACAACAGGCTACAACGTTGCAATACGTCGATCGGCCTTTTTTAGTTATGTTATTTTAAGGTTTTAAATTCATATACAAGAGTTACACTTGATGTGGAATATGTAATAACTGATCGAGAATTAGGATATTGTAAATAAATGATCAAGAGACTGCTGTAAAGACGGGTTTTGTCACATGGTCAAGACTGACAATGTGACATTTGCTCTTACCACGCGCCACCGTCGGGAACTTAATTGTAGTCCGTCGTAGTGTATTAGGAGGGTTGCTTTTTGTACCCGGCTGGTCGGTGACAAAAAAATAGCTGATCGGAAAAGCCAATCTTCTTCAAATTTACAACGATTATAGGATATATATGCTCCTACCTTGGGTAAAAGTTTCATGACTAAATTCCTACGGAAAGTGGGTTGAATCACCCGAACAGGTGCGGTGGCCACAGAAGCGAGAGGGAAGACCCTCTTGCCAAGAACAGTGACACAACAGCATCAAAGAAAGTAAGTAAATAATGCTACAATATTGTGATAAAATCAAAGAACTGGAAATAGATTTACATTTCAAACCCTCTTAGCTACAGGTCCGTCTTTATTTGAAGTCTCTAATGCAATTCCTCACGGAGTTCTGACATAAATTCGAGAAAAAAAATCGTATCGTCCACACGCAAAAAAGCGTATGGTCCGCCGCTCACGCGCGGAAAAGCGAGGCGTGCCGGCTCCGAAGCTTATCGTCCAGCATTCATGACAGCTACATCAGTGACGGCCGACCATGCGGGAGCACCGTAAGGGTTGTCGGAACCGAGACCTCGGGTTCTACAAAACTCACGGAACTATGCCAAGACAAATCTTAGACTTGTGGATATTGCCAAATACCAACATATTCCACCTGTTCACTGCCAACAAAGGGTTCTGGAGCAAACAAAGACCACTGTCTTTTTGTCTCACCTGATTTTACTGTCGTGTCGATCAAGTCTCCTTCTCAACTGTCATATCTGCCATGTGGGATTTTGATAAAACTACCTCGACACAGTCTTAAGCCGGCGGACCGACTTGTGCAGTAAGACTCGTAGACTTTGTCAAAGCCAAATGCCATGTTGAGACTTAAATATTCATCAATTATCGTAAAATCTTCCAAAAGCGACGAAGTCCGGAGCGCGCCCCGTACCACAGCTTGTCCCTTGACCAGCAAGTTGCCACTGCTGGTACCCAGCGAGCTGCGTATCTCTGTTGTTATTCAACTGACCGGAAACAAGCAATAGACTCTGTCATTTCTCAGTGGCACCATAATCTAAAGTCATCCAAACTCTGCCAATTGTTTGGACAGCTAAATAGTTTATTAAGGCCTGCAGGACTGGTTTTATTTACAAATCTTCGAGTTTTCAAGGGTGACCCCCTGAAAATGGGTAATTTCTGAGGGGCACTGTCAGCTAGTCACCCAAACTCTTCCCAAGTTTTGAAAGTATTTCCAGTCTGCAAAGCCTCCTCAGGTCGACCTTGTGGCCCTAGCCCTGCTGGGGGTTTTTAAACAAATGAGTTTGGGTGCCCTTAGTTGATAACCCAGAAAAAATGATTTTCTTTTGTGGTTGCCCATGAAAATTCAATCTCAAGGAAATGTGTAGTAATTTTTTCGTTCGCTTAACCCTGTAGAGAGAGAGGCACGGGAATCGATCCCCCTCCCCACAGACTAAGATGGGGAGGAAAGACCACTAGCCATCAACAAATTGACAAGTAACCACACTATCGCACGACGCCTGATGAGACCCGCCGAGGTCGAAACCACAGAGTAAAAGCGCTCCCACAACACGAACAAATATACCAGGAACGAGAACCAAATCAACATGTAAAAGACACACACACAAACGAGGAAGGAAACAACAGTAACAAGATCTGGGGGACGCCGTCCGCCAGCACACAAACAAGAAAATGGGTGACCAAGACTAAAAGAACCAAAAAACGTCGAATAGACAAGAATTCGACAACCATATCGGTGGCCAAAGCAAAAATGACCACAACATATCTTCCACTTTACAATTCACCAACGATGAACAATATATAAAAAATGAAAGGAAACCGGGGGTAGAAGACCCCGTTCTTCTACACAAAACGTGGACGAAAAGAGACGCAACAGGCGACGCCCAGTTACGTACCATACCTCTGTCGAATGACATTTGACAACAAAAAACGAATTCTCTGACACTAAGAAGATTAACAACAGAGAAACACTTAGAGAAAAACAAAGAAACCACCATACTAACACTTAACCCTCCCATAAAAAATCAATTGATGCCTTTCCTCAACCAACCACTACCCCAAACCATCATCAAACAACAAGGAAAGACCATACAAGTCCCCCTCCAACAGACAATGACCACCAGAACCATGAAACAACGACATAAAAATAAATAACAAACACCCAACCAAGAACTTACGACTGCATCGATTCACCATAACCAACGATCAACACACCCGCCGGCCAATGGGGGGAGAACACCGGAATAGCGACTAGATTGACAGAAGAGCCCAGAAAACCAACCAATGGGAAGCGCGGAAACGGGGTCGTAAAACAAACGCGAAAATAACCTCGCCAACCCATACACTCTCTACATTGTGGTCGTAAATGCGATAGGGGTAGAACCTGTACACGCCAAGTCTCACCCTATATCAATCTCAAGGAAATATTCCCAGTCTACCAAGCCTTACTAAACTATTGAGTTGTCTTCCCCAAGTGAGAACCTAATTAAGAACAGTTGCAGTTATGGCTCTATCCCTTCATTGGGTTTCCAAACAATTGGCAGAGTTTGGGTGACTTAAGCTGACAGCGCCCCTGAGAAATCAGTGATTTTTAACTAGTCACCTATGAAAACTCAAACATTAGGAAAATTCCCATTTTACCAAGCCTTAATAAACTATTTAGATGTTTTTTTCCAAAATGGAAACCTATTGAGAACAGTTGAAATTATGGCTCTATCCCTTCTTGAGTTTTTTTGGTGATTTGGGGGAGTTTGGGTGACTTTAGATGATGACGCCCTGAGAAAGGATTGATTTTGAGAGGGTCACCAGTAAAAACTCAAAATTTCAAAAATATTCCCAGTCTACCAAGCCTTACAAAACTACCCATCCAATTAACTACTGTCCATCCACCTATTCATTTAACTACCTGTCCACTTGTCTGCCAACTCATCTGACTGCCCATCCACTTAACCGCCCACTCATCCATCCAGCCAACTGAATGCCCATCCATCTGACTGAAAATCCATCTGACTACCCATCCATCTGATTGCCAATTCATCTTACTTCCCATCCACTTGACTGCCTACTCATCTACTCATTTGCCTAGCTGCCCATTCGTCTCACTGCCCATCCATCTTACTGTCCATTCAACTGGCTTAACATCGATTTGACTGCCCACTCATCTATCCATCCATCCGAGTACCCGTCCACCTGACTGTCCTTCCACCTGATTGTCCACTCATCTGTCCATCCACCTGTCTACCCACCTTTTGACTGCCCATCTAACTGACTTCGCATCCACCTGACTGCCCATTGATCTATCCATCCTTGTGAGTGCTTATTCATATAACTGCCCATGCAACTGACTTTCCCTCCATTTCACTGCCCATTCACCAGATTACCTCAATTGGTCAAAAATCACGAAATGGCAGCAAATGGACTATATTTTAAATGTATCTTAAAATCCTTTTTTGGGGAATAGTTTGAATAGTTTTGACACATCTAGGGCATTATAGGGCACAATCAAGAACCTTAAAATAATACTTAACTCCAATATCTAAACAAATTATGCCTGAAGACTTAGGGATGCCAGTTTTCAATGTTTCCGTTGAAACCAATGTTTTGGTTTTTTTTCCTGGTGTGATATTGACATACCAACATCGATATACCAACTGGTAAATTACTCAATTCTGTCACAGCCTGTGATCCCCCATTGATCCTCCTCACTTACCCATATAAAAACTTAAAACTGGGGTTGAAGTAGCCTTAGTCCGAATTTTCGTGTAACTGGCAAATTCTGATTGTCTACTTGATCAGTACAGTGAGTTAGTGAGTGGGCATAATTCAATAAGTTTAATTCTCTATGGTTTTCTAGGGACAGTAGTTTTGCCTTTTTGTGGAGTTAGTCAGTGGTAAAAATGGGGTTGGGTTTGAGTTTCACTTAATGAATTATCCTTAGTATTTTATTTTGGAGAAGTTGGAATTCTATTTGGCGTTTTTTAGGTATTGTTGTCATAAACATAATCAGCATAGCCCAGGTAGGGTAGGGTAGTGCTCAAAGAAATTTGGGGTGCAGTTGGTATGTCTATATAATATCTGATCTTGGTCTAAAGGTAGGTTTTGACTAACTGCCTTCCACATGGATGCCAGTTTCCAATGTTTCCATTGAAATTCATGTTTTCATTTTCAGGATGAACAACTATTTTTCCTTGTGTAATGTTGACATACCAACTGCTTAATTATCCAATTCAGCCACAGCCCATGATCCCCCCACTGAACTTCCCAACTGACCCATGTAAAAACTTAAGATTTCAGTTGATCCTTTGATTCCCTAATGTAGTGTGTATGTAATGTGTAAATTCTGTATGACAATGGAATATATTTCAATGGGACCCCAACTGGCATCTCTGGAAAACATGAGGGAGTCACATCATGACACAAACATAAAATCACAAATAGAATAGAATTTAAAAAAAGGGCAGAATCAAATAGGCTTCGCATTTAATAATGACTCACATTATGGATCTTCCCACCATAAAAGGATAGGTCTATATGCCTGTCTACATACTGAACTCAATTTGCGCTATTTTGGTGTAGTTTAGGCAGTCATGTTATGACACCCTCTAAACTATTAATAACCTTAGTTCTTAGTTAGTATTAATGTAAAGGGTACCTACAAAATGGAGAAAGAATAAAGTCTTTATCTTCACTAGAAAAAATGCTATCAGCTCCCACATATTTTTTCGTCATGTTACAACCCCGTCACATTACGACCCTGTCACATTACAACCCACAGTGGGTCACTCAGGAAAAAGGTAGAAATAGTGTTCAGGTGTTAGGCAGATATATACCTAACAAATGGTGAAAGAATGAAGTCGTTATGTTTACTAGAAATAAAATTATCAGCCCCTACATATTTTCCATCACGTTACGACCCCGTCAAGTCAAGAACCCTGGTGAATATAAGGCCAGTAAGCAAAAAGCGATAGAAATGCATTTTCTAGTTATGTTTTTATCTATACATACTGTCAAACTGTATAACAAAAATAGGAGGGACAACAATGTTTCCATAGCAACACATATGACCCAATCTCAGGGGGGTCATAATGTGACTTTTTTTTTTCATATTAGTCCTGTGCTTAAGCTATTTATGGTAGTTTGCATTCCCAATTTTGCACACGAGTCCTCTAATATATACTGTTGATATTGGCAAAAGGAATTAACGATCCTCTCAGTTTAGATTTTTGGGCATTTGCTGTTTTGTAATGTTTGACCAATTCAATTTCAATTTAGAACCGAAACTATACAAGAGCTAAGTGTGCATTTTGAAAAAGAAATATTGGCCTTTAAAGGCCAAATTAGCAGGTGGACGCGTTTAAAACTCATACAAGGTCTGCTAATAATTAATTACTAATCTCTAGGGGGAGACCAGACCATGCCAAGGAGTTCTTCAAAATGGACCTCTGACTAAAAAAGTCCTACCACCCAACTGAAATGACTTTTTTGTTTAAAAATCCATGTCAAAATACTAAACAAAGTTGTACAAAGTTATGTATAAATGGTTGAAGAAGTCCAAAAAATATAACTAATATAACTCAATCCAAACAGGATAAATGTAATATTAAATCTATCAACAACCCATATCATATCATATTATATCAGCCTTACAACAGTCTCACAAGTCTTAACAGTCTTACTGCAGTCTTGTAACAGTCTTGTATCGTCTTACAACAGTCTTACCACAGTCTCATATTAGCTATACAAACTGTCTTTCTGCAGTCTTACAACAGTCTTATGTCAGTCTTACAACAGTCAATACAAGTCTTGCGAGTCTTATTGCAGTCTTGCAACAGTCTTGCAAGTCTTATAACAGTCTTTAAACAGTCTTGTATCAGCCATACAACAGATTTGCAAGTCTTGCATCAGTCTTACAACAGTCTTGCATCAGTCTTGCATCAGTCTTACAACAGTCTTGCAACAGTCTTGCAGCAGTCTTGTATCAGTTGTGCAACAGTCTTACAACAGAGTCTTGCAACAGTCTAACGACAATCTTACAACAGTCTTGTATCAGCCTTACAACAGTCTTGCAACAGTCTCACAAGTCTTGCACCAGTCTTAGAACAGTATTGCAACAATCTTACAACGATATTACAAGTCTTAGAACAGTCTTGCAAGTCTTGTATCAGTCTTGCAACAGTCTTGTAACAGTCTTGTAACAGTCTTGTAACAGTTTTACAAGTCTTACAACAGTCTTGCAACGGTCTTGTATCAGCCTTACAACAGTCTTGTATCAGTCTTACAACAGTCTGGCAACTTTCTTATATCAGTCTTACAGAATTGTTGCAACAGTCTTACAACAGTCTTGTAACAGTCTTACAAAAGTCTTGTATCAGTTTTACAACAGTCTTACCGCAGTCCTCCAACAGTCCTAAAACAGTCTTGCAACAGTCTTGTATCAGCCTTACAACAGTCTTGCATCAGCCGTACAACAGTCTTGCAACAGTCATGCAGCAGTCTTGCAACAGTTTTGTATCAGCCTTACAACAGTATTGCTAGAGTCTCATAACAGTCTTATAAGTCTTGCAACAGTCCTACAAGTCTTGCAACGGTCTTGAAAAAGTTGTTACAACAGTCTTACAAATCTTGCAACAGTCTTGAATCAGTCTTATAACAGTCTTGTATCAGTCTTACAACAGTCTTGTATCAGGCTTACAAGTCTTACCAGTCTCATATTAGCCTTACAACTGTCTTACTGCAGTCTTACAATAGTCTTGCAACAGTCTTGTATCAGCTGTACAATAGTCTTGCAACAGTCTTGTATTACTCTTAAAACTGTATTGCACTAGTCTTACAACAGTCTTACAACAGTCTTAAAACAGTCTTGCAACAGTCTTGCAACAGTTTTGTATCAGTCTTACAACAGTCTTGTATCAGGCTTACAACAGTCTTAGCAGTCTTATATTAGCCTTACAACAGTTTTACTGCAGTCTTGCAACATATTTATAACAGTCTTGCAACAGTCAATACAACAGTCTACCAAATCTTGCAACAGTTTTGTATCAGTCTTACAACAGTCTTGTATCAGTCTTACAACAGTCTTGTAACAGTCTTACAAAAGTCTTGTATCTGATTAATATGCATTTTAAATCATATTTCTAATCCTATTACTGGCTAAGATATGAAAACCCAACCCAAATCCATCAGCAGCGCACCATTTGAAACCTTGGTAGCCAGAACTGAAACTAAAATCGACTGTGAAGTCCCATATCGGATGAGCGAAGAATCAGCGCTTTCCCCGTGAACGTAGTCAAGCGTACTCTGGCCGCTAGAGCTACACTGACGTTAGCTCCGGTGGAAACCAATCGGAACAACCTTGACTCTCATTCGCCTAGCTTATCTTCATACTACAGAGTCAGAAGCTCTGCTGGAAGAGTGAATCATTTTTCAAGCATATCTTTTGTCTTGGTAGGTTCTGGCACAACTGGCTATTGTGGCTGGAGATTGTAGGACTCTGGAAACCCCTTATCCATATTATTATTTTCATTTTGTTTGTACATTTTGATAGAAAGAACATGAAATTAGATTTTGTTATCAATTAGCTTAAGTTGATAATGCTTTGTAGTAAGTATTCATAGTTTATACTCCACTATGTCCTAAAGGTCTACCCTGCTTTGAGATAATTGGCTCAAGCTCTCGAGAAAGGCTCGAGAAAGCGATCGGACCAGATCAACCCCCAAGTCGGAGACAGGGGTTGGTTTGCCAATCTATGTCAAGCATAGCCGAGGCGAACAGATCGTTGAACAAACACGGCGCTCGCCCGGGTTTCCTATCCATATATATAGATCTGTGTTAGGTGACAGTAGTGTAGTACTTGCAGATATGTGGCAGCACAATAGTAGAGATAACATGACTGGCTAATACTACATACTCAAGGAACTAAAATTCTATATACCGAATATGAAAAGTAGATTTCCATGGAAAAGTGGAAAGCTGGCTTCTCTGTAATGTGATATTTGTCTCAGAGCTCACCAGTAAGTTGTCCAAGGTAGGCGAACGAGTCCGGGGTCTGGTCCTGACAGCGCAGGTGGTGGATGCTGTTGATGATCTCTTGGATGGCGAGTAGAGCCAAGTGGTAGCGACGCATGGTGAAGACGACTTCAGACTGGGCCCGGCCAGCCGTGACCAGCTCCTCCACGCTCGACACTCCTACATACGTTAGGTAGGATACGATGTCCACCGACAGACAACACCTGCCACATCAACAACCATGTCAGATATGACAGCTAGTGTTTGTGAACAATGATAGGTAGGACAGCAAGTGTTTGCGATACCTGACAACTAGTTTTTGTGAACGATATCAGATATAACAGGTAGTGTTTGCATACAATGATATATATGACAGCTAGTATTTGCAAATGATGTCAGATATGACAGCTATTGTTTTCAAATGATGTCAGATATGAGCGCTAGTGTTTGCGAACGATGATCGATATGACAGCTTGTGTTTGTGAACAATGTAAAATATGACAGCTAGTATTTGCGAATGATGTCGAACATGACAACTAGTTTTAGTGAAATTACAAAATTTGAAAATTTGCATTACTAATCTTAGTAATAATAATATACACAGTATTATCCATACATCACAAAGCCTGTTTCTATACGTACCGAATCTTTTGGAACCCGACCTTTCCTTGTTGTGCGACGCGCAGGAAATGGACGATGAGCCACATGAAGTACATATCGGGTAGCTTGTTCTTGTTGAGCATGAGGATGGTGGTGAGGGCCTCCACTAGCCGGTTGAAGACGCCTTCTTGAAGCATTGTGTAGGTGAACATCATCAGCTCTTGTCTGTAATCAACACAAAATATACGCAGTTATAATTTGAAAATCGCTAAATCCTGCAGTCTTTCTTTTTCTAGAGTGACACTGCTCGCCAGAAGGAAATTATTTTAAAAAAACGATTGACACCTTAAAGAGCGTTGATATAAATTCCTCGGAAAACTGACAGAGTTAATATAAATTCTTGTTGAGAAACCCCCTTTGTTAAGTCACACAGTAATAACGCCCATCACTCAGCGTGCTACCACCCCGAGAACGTACTCGAGTTGAGATTATATAAACCTCATAAGACATTGATACACATTCAGGATTCTAACCGAGCTGATTGTTGGATGAATCGGGAACAGTCAATGTCCGACACCCAACAGGGCTGCTAGGGACCGGGCTGGACCCCGGGCTGGATGGAGCGTATTCATAGAAAATAATTCAGAGCAGGCCTGCCACTGCCCTTTTAATGGAATATAGGGCTCCATATAGGGCAGGGAAAGTGAAAATATAGGGCTAATATAGGGCAAATATGGGGCTGATGCTGAAAATATAGTTCTTTTAAACCAGAGTATTGTAACAATCGGGGGCATACCCAGGGGCCAGGGGGAGGGGGGCACAGGGGGCTCGTCACCCCTTAAGTGGGGTTAAAGTAAACAAAATAAAAACTTCTGTTTCAAGCAAAGTGTCACTTTAAGCAGAGTGTGACCTTAAGTGATGTGTCCCAGAAGCAGGGTTTTACTGTATGTCACCTAAAATGACTCTAAATGCCAAGCTCTCTGGGGTGCTTTACCTTCCCGACCAGATACAGATGTGTAAAAGCCAAGTCCTTCTAAGGGGTTTGCCTAAAAAATACCAGGAGGGGCTTTCCATCTGTTTCTCGATATTTCCATTCAGTCACACTAACTATGTCTTTATATAATCTATAAATCCAAATGTTTCCAGGGGTTTTGCCATCTGGACCCCAGTGGAGCTTTCCTGCTCAATGCCTACCAATATTCCCAGATAAGCTAAGGTGTGCAACCCCCCCCCCCCCCCCCACCTGAAAAATATCCTGGGTACAGCTTTACAAATCAAAGTGGTCATGGGGGTTATGCCCCCGAACCTCCTGGAAGGGCTTTGCTGCTAGACCTCTGACACTATTCCCAGATGTCTCAAGATATGTAACCCCCTCCCTGAAACAAAATCCTAGGGATAGCTTGTAAGATGTTTACAACCCAAGTTCTTCTAGGACTGTCACCCCCTGGACCCTCTGGAGGGGCTTTCCTGCTAGAACCCTAGCAATTTTTCCAGGTAGCCTAAGATGTGTAACCCCCATCCCTGAATCAAAATATTGGACACAGATTGTACATAATCTAAGTTCTTCTGAGGGCTTTGCCCCCTGGACCCCCAGGAGTGGCTTTGCTACTAGACCCCTGGCAATATTCACAGATAGTCTATGATGTGTAACCCCCCCGTCCCTGAAACTAAATCCTGGGGACAGCTTCTATAATTTATAAAATCCAAATGTTTCCAGGGGCTTCATCCCCTACACACCCAGGAGGGGCTTTGCTAATAGACCCCTGGCAATATTCCCAGATAACTTAAGATGTGTAGCCCCTGTCCCTGGATACATATAATGCATATTATTCAAGTTCTTCTGGGGGCTTTGCCCCCTGGCTTTGCAGCTAGACTCCTGCAAATATTCACAGACAACTTAAGATGTGTAACCCCCCTCCAAAGAAAATCTTAGGAACTGCTTGTATGATCCCGTAAAAATCCAAATGTTTCCACAGACTTTGCCCCCTGGACACCCAAAGAAGGCTTTGCTGCCAGACCTGTCAATATTCCCAGATAGCCTAAGATGTGTAGGCCTAACCACTGGCATTAAAACAAAAACCTGGGTACAGCTTGTATAATTTATAACATTTTAATTCTTTCAGGGGATTTGCCCCCTGGAGCCCCAGGAGGATCTTTGCTGCTGGATCCCTGGCAAGATTCCCTGGAAACAGCTTATATAATCTATGAAATCAAAGTGTGTCTGGGGCTTAGCCCCGGTACCTCACTGGAGGGTATTTTTTAGCTGGACTCCTACCAATCTTCAGAGATGTGCCCCTGTCCCCCAGAAAAAATCCTGGGTATGCCCCTGACAGTTAACTAGAGATTTTGTCTATGTTTATACATTTTTAGATAGGTATGATAGTAGTTAAGTATGCAATGTCAGTCAGAAAATTTTTACTTAGTATGAGGATTATTTGTCCTGAAGTGATGGTTAGGAGTGTATCATAAAAATTGTAATGCAAGATTTCTACACCACATGATAATTCTTTTTTTTTAGATGATAATTTCAAAATATAGGGCATATAGGGCAAAATTGCAAGAATATAGGTAAATATAGGGCAAGATCAAAAATATGGGGAAATATGGGGAAATATGGGGCCAGTGGCAGCCCTGTCAGAGTGAAATGAATTTGGATCTATTTGAGATATTGAGAAACGGCTTTCAAATCTATGATCGCCTTTATCTCCAATAAAAATCTGTAAGTAATACGGGATGAGAGGATACATATCATTACTATTTAAACGGCCTAGTCAGAACTGAGGACCGTTGGTGAAAGTTCGTACATTCAATTGTAAGGTCGGGGAAAGTCGGTCATTACTTCTAGTCTGGTAATGCCCAATTTCCTATTGGGAAGGTAATGAATGTGAAGTACGTACAGCGATATAAATGGCACCGACTGTCACTAATCGGACAGACTAATTGGCTTTAAAAGCCAATAAGTCGTCATTACTAATCCCCGATACCCACTGATCCGGTTGACAAAATGACTCGATACCCTCAAGCTTGTGTCCCACCAACTAGGTGTTCTTGTGGCACTAGGTCTCGGCCGTCCCAAAATGACTATCGACAGCGCGCTTCCACCAACCACCTAGTCTATAGGCCGTGCAACAATATTGGGGACTGAAAACTAGTTATTTTTGACTTAGTTTACAAAGTTTCTCATAACTTAGGCTCTAAACAAGATACAAATTTGCAAAAGGTAGCATATTAAACCTAAGATTATGGGCTTTATTTTCATGTACATATTGAATTTATGCAGGTAGTTGATCTGTTTTCATGTTTATGTATTTTCTCAGAAATCATGTTAAAAGTGAGGCAAAATGCTTGACTCCTAGAATATGAGTGAAAATTCTAAAGAATTCCATGGGGAACTAAAAATCTAAACCCAGTTTGATTAAGTAGAGAATTATTTTACAATTATTTTGATACCTTAACTTTTGTTGTACTCATAGTAGAAGTCAAAATGGAGTGTTTTGTTATGAAAATAGAAACGTACCAAAAATCCCCTTTTTGTGATATCTGCCATATGTCAAAGCATTGTCAAAGTAGGTGAAAAATGGAGAAAAAAGGCTTGGTTTGGGAAAGATGCAATATTTTGATATTGTAATTCCAAAGAATGTTTTTCCTTTAGTTGTTATATATAAACAAATGCTTACTTAAACTAATTAGATATGCAGCACAAGTCAATCTATAAGATCTTTGAGGGAAACACTATTTGAATTCACATCCGACCATAGTCTCTAATATGCCTTCCTGACCTATAGCTGTCGGATGGCCATACACTAAGATCCTGCACCAGGAAGGAGCTCAGCTGAGAGGGGACAGTGTCTGGTGGAAGTTTGCCATATTATTGTGCTTTGCTAGTTTCTCGTTCATTCGAGAGGGGGCACCTTACATGGTCCTCCACACACAGTTTGCACAAAACCAGTGGACCTTGCGAAGCAGTGTGCCACCACGTTGGGATTTGTGCAGAAACGGTAAGAGCTCTTCAATTTTATGCTGAATACTGCGATTGAAGGAATAGTGAAGGTAAATAAAGATAAGGTTTGATGCTATGAATGTGTATAGCTCACTCTAGTGCTAAAATTCTGCCAGTAGTAGCAGACTGTCTGAATTTTCGAGCTCTGCTCGCATGTTAGTGCATCGTGGGTCCATTTTGATGGCGTATCTTGCTGTATTGGCGGCGTACTGTCAACAGATATTTGCTGAATACTGAGGTCAATCAATTATCAAAGGTAAATAAAGATAAGCCTTGATGTTTTATGAATGTGTATAGCAACTCTGGCGCTAAAATTCTGCCCAGAGTACCCGAACTGTCTGAATTTTTAGTCTCTGCTCGTGGGTTAATGTATCGCCGGTGACATATCTCTTGCAGTGTTAGCAGTGAACTGTCAATATTTAGCAGTGAACTGTCAATATGGGTGATGTGCTCTCATCAAAACAGCCTGCTGTGCAGTTCCAGCCAGCAAAAACTGAATTAGCTTTTGTCGGCTGGGAGAAATCCCGCCAGGCCAGCAAGAATATGTAACCAGGTGGGACGCCGGGTTCCAAACCTAGTTGGTGGAACAGAATGGAACAACTATTTTAGCTGGCGGGTGGCCCATAGCCCTAGCAAACACTCAACAACCTTGAGGCGATGCTCCAACAAACTTGAACAGGCACTGATTTCATCTGGCAACCAAGACCCGGCGCCTGCAGAAACCACTGGCAAGCTGTTCCACCAAACAGGCCGACACCTCATCGAGGCCAGGTCTGCTGGCAAATGCTGTATGGTTGGTGTGCCACATTTTTCCCTAGTTGGTGGAATACACACTTCATACAGCAATCCGTCTGTGGTCAAAAGGAGTTGTACAAGGATGGGCCAAGCTGCGGGTGACAGTCAGAGGCGGACAGCAGCGGTCTTATATGACATGTGACGGCCATTGGTGGGGCAATAACATTGCGATGTATATACAAAAATAAGAATTTGCATACGATGATAGATATGACAGCTAGTATTTGCAAATAATGTCAGATATTGTTTGGTTGGTTGGTTGGTTGGTTTGGTTTAACGTCCAGTTAACCATTGCAGGTTCTCACCAGACTTTCTTAAAGTTCTTTTACACCACAAGGGTGGTGATCGAATCTATGAAATGAGTTTAGGTAGAAACCTCACCCATACACATTTACCAAGGTGAGACTTCTTTTACTTCCCACACCACATAGACATGGTATGAGAAGGATTGGCCTTTGATATAGCAGTAAATCTACCACTGCTGGGGGTGAAGGAGAAAAGTGGCTGCAGTGGGACCTGAATCAACAAAGTATGACAACCCTGATATTACAAGTCCAGTGCTCTTTACCACTGAGCTAACTCCCCACCCCAGTCACTTTTGTTATGTCAGATATGACAGCTTGTGTTTACAAATGGGCCAACCTGCGGGTGACAGTCGGAGGCGGACAGCAGCGGTCTTACATAAGATGTGATGGCCATTGGTGGGGCAATAACATTGGGATGCATATACAAAAATAAGAATTTGCATACAATGATTGTTATGATAGTAAATATACAAAAATTAGAATTTAACCCATTGTCCTTGATAGAACATATTTGTCAGCGTATTTAGACACATCAACGTCTTTATACTTGCGATTAGACACAAGGAATAGAAATAAGATGAACTGCAAATGAAAATGGAGACCTGCGACCTGCACGTACCTGACTTTGAATTCATTGAGGGTGAGGCAGAGTTTGGTCTCGATCTGCATGAGGGAGGTTTTGACGTGCTCGTCAAGCTTCTCCTCCGAGCTGAGGCTGCAGTCAGCCTCGTTGCCACCCGTACTGGTGCTGGTGCCCGTCTGGCTGCCCGGCCACTCCTCCTCGTGCAGATAGTGCGACCACGACTCGGACGAGTTGGACATCACTGGTGACACGGTCGACGACTCGCCGCTCTCCGGGGGCGAGTTAAGCGAGCTGCTGGACCCCTGCTTGGTGACGGGTTGTGCGCGGTCTGCGTGGCACTGGTCTGCATTCAGCTTCCTCAGTTTGTTGACCTGCTTCAAGTCTAGACTACTGTGGACCCAGGTAACTCCAGAACTGGACGAAAGGAAGTCCTGTACATCTGTCGAGCCCTAAGTACATATAAAACATCATGAATGTGAATGAAATAAAAGAAAAGATGGATCCATAGGGGATCTACAGAGATGTAAATGACTTATTACATCGACAATTCTTTTGTAAGGTTGCCTTTCCTGAAAACGCAAATAATTATTTCTTTATTTGTGCTTTGACTTCCACTTCAATCTCTTAAGCAAGCTAGCTATATCATGTTCGACATTTTGCTAAGATATACAACATGATAGATAAGCCCAAGACTGCCTCTCATATGCTAGCATCTGAAAGTAACAACCAACAATCTTCAAAAGACTGAATTGCCAATCACCAAGAGATCCTCAAGTGAAGTCCTCTTTGCACAAGAAGCAGAGCCCAAGCATCAGCCATCAAGAGTTGAGAATGTTCCTCCCTGACCATGTCGCTGCATGGCAGCAGCATCAAAACTAACTTCTCAAAAGATGAAAGATTCTGTTATGGAGTTTCTCCAGCAACTTCCGGAACTGTATTTGAAGCGTCTTGCTGGTTTCAGAGACGGCTCACTTAAGGACTGACTGTGGACAGCAAAGGCGAGGACGATTGGCTATACCCCACAGAAACTTAAGATGTGGTACAACAGCATGTGGACCAAGCTCGGCAAAATATGCAAACTTTTGTTGAAGTTGGGCCAGGGTGTGGACACACTGATGGCGGCCAATAGGTGGATCTGGAACCGCTTCCAATTCCTGGTGAAACACATCACCATACTGAAAAGTCACACCATAGCGCCCTTCAATCCGTCAGCCAGTGCCAGTGATACGCCATCGCCCATTGCCAGTGTTCCAGGTCCGCCGTCTTCTACTGATGCTTCGACAGCCACATCGCCATCAGTGACGCCATCTGCTGTAGGGGCTGAATCTGATCCAGATATTTATGAAGAAAGCTATGAAGCTCCAGCTGCTAGCTCCTGGCCCGACTGTTGGATTCTCTGGGTACATAGCTGGTATGCTCAGCATCCTGCAAGAACACCACCGCTATCTTCTAACTAGGGAGTTGTTGTTTTTTCTATATATAATGTGGCAGTTGGGGATGGAAGGTGGGTCCCTGTTACCCTAGGGTAACCCCAAATGGGTGTTCAGGTAATAGGTATTCGGGTAATTATCTATTATTACTCGCCATAGGGACTACTTTCTTCGTAGCCCTAGGGCAACCGGGTGATCTTAAAGGCACAAAGATAAATTTTTTCCCTTTTTGTTTTGTATTTTTTTTTTTTTTTCCAACATATATATATTCCATATATATATATATATATATATATATATATATATATATATATATATATATATATATATATGTGAAATTCTAAATAAGTGTGAAATCATTGAAGAGATGAAGCCGTTTCTTAGGAAAAGATATTTTATTCGCCATAAAACGAAAGCATTGTATCTTATCCCCATAGGGTACATAATGGGTACCATTATCTTATCGTATGATAATAATGGGGTACATAATGGGCAACCTTTTTCTATTCCTGAGAGAATAAAAGTGTATTATCACAATGGGACAATATCATAGTATCATAGCAATATTGTCATGCTTAAATATAACCTTGTACCTAAAGTTTGGTACTTTTTAGGACTAGATATGCCAATAAAAATGGCTCTTTCTAGTTACAGATCAAGAGGTAGCACTTGTTTCGTACATAATATGTAGTATTAAAATATAACATCTTAGATAAAACCCGAGTTTTTCCTGGTTTTGGCCGAAAAGAGTATATATAGAGATCTTAGAGTCTCTGAATATTGTCATTAGCGTATCACAATTATCTTAGCATCATGACCTATTACCTGAGCACCCATTTGGGGTAAAATCAGGTATGACTATGAGTATTCTTGATTTACTCAGTGAGTCTTTGAGTTTCTAGAAAATATAAATCACGGAAAATTTTCTCGTAAAGCCGAACGTACACTAATTTGTTTTTTCTCCTCAATAGGTTTTTTGTAGTGTCTTGCCATGGTCTTTTCGTTTTTCCAAGACCCATAGGCAAGGGGGAGTTAGTATGAACTCCCAGTTTCTCTGCAGCTGAGGTGCAAGCACCTCGAATTGAATGTGCTAAGTATTTCTGAGTATTAACTCCGGACAAAATTAAGAGTTTTACCACGTATCGTGAAATAGTACCACAATGTACAGGATTGTGTGTTTTTTTGTATGAGATAACAACTTAAGAGTGTTTTCTGAGATCTTTTGTCCTTTCAATGTAGGTTCTTACAACGCATAGTCTTCTATTCTTGCCGAATGGATCAAGGACTACTGTACGTCCTCTTGGTAGTATCCTGCTAAGATTCCATTCGGAATTTGGCAGTATCTCTATCACAACCCTCCTCCTGCACTAGTTTTCTTTCTAGAGCAGTGAAATAAGTATTCCTATTCCTTGAGGAAAGTTTTGTTCCTGCGATTTCGGGAGAGAGAGGTTTTCTCCCTATCGCTCTTGTTTGTCTGGCCTGGTTTACCAGGTGGCGTACCAGACCGCTGTTGGCCAGTTTGGTGTTACCAGGACGATTCTGGCTGGGTTGTCTTTCCTCACCTTGACAAGACTGCAAGGTGGAAATGCATAGGCGTTAAGATCTTTACTTGGAAAAGAAAAAGCATCCACATATGTGCTATGTCGATCTGGCTTCCATGACACATATGTTTTGCATTTATTGTTTTGATAAGATGCGAAGAGATCAATGTCTGGCATTCCAAATTGTTTCGCGATTTTCTGGCATAATTTGTCAGAGAGGGACCATTCTAGATTGTCTTTCAAAAATGTTCATTTTCTTCCCAAAGCCCGCCAAAAGATATGCCTTGGTGGTGTGCACCCCAACCGTCCAGGCTAGCATCTCCTGTTGGGGCCCGTTGGGGTACCACAGTCTCGGGTGGTACGCCTGGTACTGTGGGTACTGGTGCGGGCCAGGGAAGCATTGGTTGTAGGGTTGTCGTCGTAACCCCAACTGGTTTCCCTTTCTTGGCGATATGTTTGTAGATTGCGATCTTTTCGTTTTCTCCATCTTTTCAGGCTTAGAGAAAATCATCTTTAACAATTTTCCGTCTTTCTCAGCTTTTTTTAAGGAATCATGTACCACTTCTGCCATCATAGCTTGCGTAGCAAAAACGAGTTGCTGATCGTTCTTTTTTATCTCTGTATCCACTTCCTTGTTGGATTTTAAACTGTCTTCCATTACTGGTACAGACATGGGTTTCACATTTTCAGAAGGAGGATGCTTTTCAATGAGGTCCTTTCCAGCACACATATTAGATGTGGTATTGAGAAAAGAATCAATCATCTTGGCTAACTCCAGGTGGAGCGCAGGGGATGACGGGGTTTTATTGTCTTCTGCGATTGCCATAATGGCCGCCGAAGTGATTAGGCCAGGCTTGGCGTTCGTGAACAATGGCAATTCTTTGTCCGTGTTTGTATCACCTTTCTCTGACGAAGCTGTGAATTCCCGGCCAATAGCTGGGTCAAGGAGAAATCGCTGTCATCTGAGTAAATTTTTCAGTCAGATGGGTGAATGTGGTCTAGCCACCATTCGAGATCAGCTTTCCCTGTATCTGTGACAATCATGTTGGCATCAAAATCGCCCTCGTTAGTAACGAGTGCTTCGTTTTTGTCTTTTTCTAGGGGCTTGATATTGGCAAGTCCAGAGTCAATGCCCGGGGAGTAGGCTATCAATAGACCTATCACTCCAGCAACTTGTCTAATCATGGCCGATTTTAAATGAAACAATTCGGTAGCTATTGTAACAAATTTTGTTCTCTTTTCATCATTTGCTGTGCCTGTGAGCCCACAGATTTTTCATGGTGAATGATGCGGTATTCAGAAAAGAATCAATCGTCTTGGATAACTCCAGGTGGAGCACAGGGGATGCCAGGGTTTTATTGTCTTCTGCGATTGCTATAATGGCCGCTAAGTGATTAGGCCAGGCTTGGTGTTCATGAACAATGGCAATTCTTTGTCCGTGTTTGTATCACCTTTCTCTGATGAAGCTGTGAATTCCCGTCCAATAGCCGGAATTCCTACGGAACCTCTCTGAAGCCAGAAAAAGGTCTAAATCCTCACAGTGTGGATTTGGTAGTGCATTCTCCGATCTGGCCAGGAAGTAGGTGGCGCTACGAACCGCCTTGGCGGCCATTTTGGAGACACACCTCCGCAGTGCTAAGCCTATGGGCCGTTTGGACGTCCATTTATTTTACTTTTTAAAGTGTGAGGATGTTTTAAGTACTTCTGAAGAATTTCTCCTGACAAAATCAGACTCCCCTCGCAATTTCAGACCAAATGATTATGTGGTAACCCCAGTTTAAACTATAAACGCGTTGTCAACAAATCGTCGAAACAACCGTTTTTCTTCGAGCAGGCACATTCAAATTATGTCTGAATAATGTAAATAATCCTATTTCAATTATTATATGTATAGGATGCACATGAGAAGGTTGATTAATATAGTTTTTCGCCATTTTAGACTCTGACAGCGCTTTGTATTAACCAGGCAAGATGGCGGACCGATCCGTTGTCAGGCGAATTTACATATATTGGAGGGTATTTTGAACCGGAAGTGTCCATCCGGATCGGAAAATAGTCAGGCTCTGTATCAAGCAGGTAGTTCCACATTCCGTGGGGTTTACACCCGCTTCCTCCTGTCCGCCATCTTGGGTATTTAGCGTGGGCTGATGTGCAAAAAGCTGAAGGTCTGGAATATTTGTTTTTCCAGGGTAAGCACCATTAGAAGTGACTCTAGCAGATGGTTTTCTCCTTTTCCGCTCCAGTCTGCTTCTTTTTAGGAATTGAAATTCTTCCTCATCCAGGGGTGAGTCTGAGTCGGACAAAGCAGTCCTGTCTTTGTTGTGAGTGACCACCATCTTTTAATTTTCCATTTGTGCACATGGTATTTAAATGCATGTCAGTTTCTTTGACCAGTAGCAATAAGCTGTTTAAAATTCGTGTCTGTTCACTTAACGTCTAATAGTCTTTGACATCGTGTGTAGTTGACACTATTCACAGGATAATCCACTTAGAGTAGGTTGATAGTGGAGAGTGCATGCCTCCGTAACGCCACAGCCCGGAGCAAGGATGTTTGAGAACTGCAAAGATCAGCAAAAATGCTCTATTTGGAGAAGTGCATATCGAACCACTTAACAAGCCCCCGCGAGGCAATAGTGACGATAATTGCAAACACACACCCGTAATTTAAATCAATTCAGTAAAAACGGTAGAAAAATTTATATTTACCTGGCTCTTGCTTAAGCACGCCCGTTCACTCCGGGTATTCGCGCGTGACTGATTACTACGTGTTACTATCTCCTGGTTGCCATAGGGCTACAAAGAAAGTAGTCCCTATGGCGAGTAAGAATAGATAATTACCCAAAGTACTAACCAGTACAGAGGGGGAATAGTAGTTCTAACGAACCTAGGGCACTACATTGTCCCCATGGGTAGTTGGTGTTGATTTGAAATACCCTCGAACAGCGACCCGACTAAGATCAACGGGTGCTGCCATGGCCAGGTTGGGCATGTTGGCCACTCGCAGATTATATAGAACTGCATCGAGAATCGTATAAATAGACAATACAGTGGAATTTTACGATTTTACGATTCGAATGCGGTTCTGGATTTATCTCACCCCTTTCTATGATTAAAGATAGCATCAGAATATCAGAATAGTTCGAATATACCTAGCAAATACATATGACGTCATCTCACATTCAATGCGCCACGGCCGTGGCGTAGTATTATCACTTTACGGGGGTGATCTTTGAGTATTTTTTCCTAATGTTATTTCTATGGCTAAGCTTGTACCAGGGGTGGGGTAATTGGTGATATCCCACATGCGATTGATGATTGACAATTCTTCATAGGGCATTAAAATTGAAATGGTGAAGTGTATACATAAAAAAGAATGTCACTGATTGTCCTCCACCCAAGTCGTTGGACGGAATCAGATCAAAGAATATCAGCATGCAGATGTTAAATAGGCTATCAGTGTGAAGTGCATGGAGTTGTGATGTAGTTACCCTGTTTTTATAGATGAGTGAGAGGATCTGGACAATGGCAGCACACCACAGCACATGGTGCTCCATAAGAGCGAGACGGATGATCAGATCAGCCAACCCCGCCTGAAACAGCAACCTGAAAACAACCAATACAGTATTTACACTTTATACACCTATTTCACATCACTCAAGGTGGCATTTATATTTAATATTCGTATTTCAGAGAATTGCCTGGGGGGAGGGGGGGGAATTTTGAGGTATTTGCTATTGCATTTTTGGATATTTTCCTGATTGAGGGGGGGGGGGGGGGGTTCATTTCGTAGTATTCTCCTTGGGGGAGGGGGGGTAAATTTCAATGATTCCGATTTTTGCAATTCAACCACATCGGAGAGAACTGTCTATTTCGGAGAATCGATACAATTTAAAGGTCAATGATGTCTGGGCTCAAGATATATATATATATACGCTGTTGAGTGTGGAAGATTGTTTTTGTTCAGCAAAAATCTTTGGGTGTGGCATTTGGGTTACCCTATTACCCGTATCTAATGTCCATCGTGTTGAGACCTTGTATCTACTGTTCATCGTGTTGAGACCTTGTGGTGTCTGGGTTTTCATCCAGTGTATCCAATTATATTCGATTTTTGAGCCAAAGTTCCTTGGCAGTTTAGCTGTCCATGTGTCATTGTATGAAGTCCAACACTGTGAACTCCATATCATCTATGCCTTTGTGACCTTGTTCGTTGAAGATTTTAGGAACAGCATTGACTTTTGCTCTTCATCTCTACCAATCTGAGGTTTTCCCTCATTCTTTCCCTGATTTTCCTTTTGGTTTGTCCGATAGACTGCATTTTGCAGGTTTTTGCATGTACTGCAATATATCAGGTTGGAGTAATTTTATTAGTAAAACCTTTTTTATTTTTCACTTTTCTCTGCGGAGAGATCAGAAAAAATATCTTCTTGATATAGTCTTGATGCCTTTTCTAATTTGGAAAAAATTAACGCCCAGACCCCGGGCAGCCCAATACATCCAGTCACTTGCTCGTAAGTCGCGAAGCCTTCCTGTTATACACACATATCAGGTTTGAGCTATTGCATGTTGCTCCATGCTTTATTGTGTTTTTGCCGAAAAATAACAATCTTCCACACCCCACAAGGAACGTGGGATGCACAATTTTTTATCTATGGCAATTTCAGTATTCTGCTCTAAGATCCTTGGAGAGAGGGAAATGTATCAGAGATTGGCGAAAAGATATTAAGTACACCAGTCTCAGGTACAAAAGTCTTTCCATGTGAATCCTGCTTTACTGAAAACATTTGTTATCTGGTAGATACTATAAAACAGCGAAAAACCGCCTTGAGATCTAGGGTGGTGTGGAGCTCTCACATTTGAGCAATTTTAAATATTCAAGATGGCATCCTTGATGCCTGCCCTGATGGACTCAGATTTTTCAATTATTTATTACTTCAGAGCTATGATATTTTGGTCAAGATATATGTTTTGGGGTCCAGCAATTATGATGGAAAGGGTTTCAGAAAGATTGGATTTACGTTTCCATGGTAATGAGCTATATTGCTATGATTAATCTGATAAAAAGAGATAAAACTGTCATAACTTGCAAGAAAAATGTAAATTAGTGCACTGCTTTTTCATCCTAGCTGTATGTACATGGCCCCAATATATCAGATAAATGTGTTTGATGAGTCACATTTCCTATTGCCATGGTAACCAGCCATACTCAAGTTTGGAAATAGAGGTAATGATACACAGCTAAAAGAATACAGATTAGGTTAGTCAAGTGCCTCCTAAGACCATGCTAGGATAGTTTTACCCTCTTATTTGTCTTATAGTAACCACAAAGAAGCTACCATGACTGAATCCTGTAATGTTTTGAAAAACATGGATTTTTTACTGATTTCCCTTTGATTGATTTTCAGATAATTTGATGGAAAAAGGAGTCTAGGATTGAAATGGCATGATTGGATGTATCTTTCTCTCCTTAAATTTTCAAGAATAACACTTAATCCATATTTCATTTCTTTGTTTCAATCTAGAGCAAAATTATGGAGAGCAGCTGTATCTTTAAGTTCTGATATGGTGCTGAATGTAATGAGAAGAAAACACTTTCAGAGGCTACAGGGGTAGCACGAATAGACACAATTGTTAATTGCAACCAAAGTTTATGGTGATACCTTGCATATAAACCTTGAAAGACAGCTTGCTGAAAATGATCAGTTAAAGATTCCTTACCACAGTCATGGTATACATCAAAAACCAATCTTACTAAGTATAAAAATTGTGAAGTTTTCCCACCAGCTAAAAAATTACAATGCTCCCTGTCAGTATTTGACTTCAAACTTCATTGCCTGTACTGTGGCAAAGACTGTGATGTAAACAAGGATCCAAAGAATCATAGATGGAGACCAGATTTTATGTGTCGTTTAACACACACTGAGCATGATGGGAAATCTTCTTGAAAAATGCCATTCTCATAAGGACCACTGGGCAAATGAAGTCCAAAGTCGCACTGAAGGTGCTATCAGTGACCTGCATGCAGTTGATGCTCATTATCACAAAGGTTGTCTGAGCTTATTTTTTTAGTAACTGGTGCCTTTCAGATGGTCCAAAAGGCACATCCAAACAGCTTGAGTCAGATGAAGCCTAGCAGCGTGTAATAAAAATTCTACAGGCTAACAGAAATCAGATTTGGAACTTAATTGAAATTTTCAAGAAGTACTAGGATAATCATGGCTCACTCAATCATTCACACCTCTTAGATGAGTTGCAACAGTACTTCGGTGATGACCTTGTCATTCTTAAAACTCCTGGGTATGCCAGCATGATTGCATTCTACAAGAATGCTGATTTGGCACTGAAGATGGTTAAGGGTGTTAATGAGAATGATGACATTGAGGGGAGCATTAGCATTTTGTCAAAACATGTTGTGAAGGAGTGTATTACTTGTGACAAATCTTCATATCAAGTCCACATTGATAAGAACATTGCTACTGGGTATACATCTGCTAAACTGATGAGGTTACTGGCTGCCCTGTCTATGAAACTGCATAAAACTTAACCAACAATGTTGATTGCCAATATCATCACTGATGTAGAGCAGTTGGATTGCTCACATGTATGTCTATCACATCACTTGGAGCTATGATGAGTTTCTGCACTTTAAGACCTCAACTGCTGTTGCTACATCTGTTGATCCTATGAAGCAAAGAATATCTGATGCCAAGGATGGTCTAATCCAGGTTGTGACTGACGATTTTGACACTGACATAAGCTCTCCACACACTTGTTGGCAATGATCATCATGCAGCAAACCAACAAAGATTACACCCCATTAATTGAAACCATTCCTTGGCTCAAGAAGAGTGAACTGGCTAAGCCATTTGCAGGACAGGAGAACACAACACAATGATGTGTCAGGAACAAGGTCATTCATTGGCACCCAAGACAAAAGTTATTTATCTTCCAGCAATTAATAAGCCCCCTGCAGCTACTGCAACAATGATGACAGCAATGATGAGGGCAAAACAGATATCAGAGGCTGCTGGGCAGAAATACACGATCCTCAGCTAGACCAGCAACTATACCATGTTGTTTTGCATATTCTCTGGGAGAATGAAACCAGGTTCCAGAACGTCATATGTTGAATTTTTTTTTCATTCTGTCAGCGGTCTATACTGTAGAGTATAAGGCCCTGGTTGGCAAAAATTATAAAAAGAAGTGTTGATATGCCTTGCTATACAACTATTCAGGTTCCAGAACTACTTAGACTGGGTGGTATGCACCTATTGATGAATTACTGTGGTTGCATTGGTACACTAATGGCTGACACTGGCATAGTAGAAATACTGAGTGCTGGATTTTTGCTTTTTACTTAAACTCATCCTGCAGTAGTGAGATCCCCTGCAAGACACAAGATATGTGGTTTAGTTACGGGGCCTAGCGTTGTTGAGCTCCTTCCCCACCACGTAGCGACCACAGAATAAAGAGAAGAGGGAAGCGGGCCGCGGACGACGCCGCAGCTTCATTAACATACCCAGTTTCGGCGATTTTGATTGTTCGACGCGTCACGTGATCGTCATGTGACCTGCGTCGTCGTTTCTACGGCCGGCTGCGTTCGATGTGTACACATCGTCCGATCGTGTGGGCTTTGTGGGGTGCTGTGTGTCTGTCCACACAGTTCCTATGGAGTTTTTCGGCTGGACAACTCCCTGTCCAGGGTTTGTGCAGGCCCCAGTGCCAAGTCCAGTCAGAACATGGAGAAAACCCAAGGTAAGTGGAATAGAGTAGCTCGTCTGACATCGTCACATCAGAGTTTGGATTTAGCGAGTGTGATTACACTCAGTATTCTCTCATGGTTTCGACTGTTATCCAGTCTCGTCAGGCTAAGTGTGGTAGGTACTCTTCTGTGGTTTTCCCTCCCGGAGCCAGCCAGGAGGTGGATATGTGTCTCCACCTTGAACATGTGTATTTGAGGTGTCAAGTTCTCTCTATTATTTGTAGTCCTAACTTTACCAGCCCGCCTGTGTCTCCCACTCAGTGACTCGATGTGTGTAATTTCTTCATTTTGTAGTCCAGAGTCCATGGTTGGAAAAAATATTTTGACGTGGCGTTATGTGGGAGCACATCTGGCGGCTCAGTACAGTTAGCCGTACCTGTTGTCCAGTGTGTTGAGGCCGTTGAGTTGAAGTATCAAATTGAATTCTATTTTGTTTCGTAGTCTGGCTGCTTCTTTGGATTCTGGGTGTCTGTATATGTAGTCCAAGATATGGACCCTAACATCCTCCACCCCGTTATGAATTTGTTGGTTGTAATGGTTTGGTACTTCATTCTTGCTTGAGTTTTTCCGTATGCAGTTTAGATGTTCCCGTATTCTTTCCTTGATTTTCCTCTTGGTTTGGCCCACATACTGCATCTGGCACGTCTTGCACTCTATGCAGTATATGACGTTAGAGCTGCTCCAGGTCACGTTGTCATGTTGTTTGCCTGTTTCCTTTGATCGTATGTTCCCATCCATGCAAATTAAGTTGCAGTATTTGCAGTTGGGTTTCTTGCACTTGTTATTGGTGGTTTCTTGGCTCTGTTTATTTTTTGCTTTTCAATTGGTTTTTCGTGTGTGGTTTTCCACGTTGTAGTCGGTTCTGGCTTTCACCAGGTAGTCTTTGATGCTCTTGGGCCGTTTGTAGCCTTTGATGATATTTTTCTTGTGTAGAGTATTGGTGGTTGTTGATCTGACTAGCGACTAGTACTATTTTGTTGTTGTTGGTCTGTTCCGTTTCTTTCTTCTTGGTTAAGGCTGTATTCCATTAAGCCGATTTTAGTCCCGATGTGCTACAGCCTGTGCATCGGCCGCTAAAACTTGCATGTGTCTGACCTATGTCTGGAACCTTGGCGTGCCAATGGAATCAGGTGTCGTACCAGTGGAATAAGGTGAGGTCGGACCGGTGGGCGTCGGGACTGGGCACTGGAGTACATCGGGAGCCTCACTGGATAGGGTCAAGATGTGCCCCAGCTGCCTGCGCTGTGACTGCAGCAGCTCTGGGGTATAGTGGGGGGTGTGTTGTCACCTAATATTTGGGGTCACTGGAGTACATCTGGGGTTCCTCAGATGGGTCATTGTTCCACCTCTCATCCACTGCCACGATTTATGAGCCGATTTGCACCCTCCTACAAAGTATTCCATTCCTTTCTGCACCCGATCTGAGTGCGACATGCACCAGACAAAGTCTGGAAATACAAACTTTCAACCTGCTCCAGTCGCAGCTGATATACTCTCTGACCAGTACAGTGACTAGAACTTGGTGACCAGCACAGTCTGACTATCAACATCTGACGAGCACTTTCTTACCAGTCCTCAATCACCTGTCCTCACTCACCAGTACTCACTCATCAGTACTGACTCACCAGTACTGACTCATCAGTACTCACTCACCAGTACTCACTCACCAGTACTCACTCACCAGTACTCCCTCACAGGACCTCACTCACCAGGCCTCACTCACCAGTACTCACACACCAGTACTCACTCACCAGTCCTCACTCACCAGTACTCACTCACCAGTCCTCACTCATCAGAACTCCCTCACCAGTACTCCCTCACCAGTACTCACTCACCAGTACTCACTCACCAGTACTCACTCACCAGTCCTCACTCACCAGTACTCACTCACCAGTACTCACGCACCAGTACATAAATGCCAGCACTGATTTACCAATACCCTCTAAGTTGTGTCAATCTCTTCAGTTGTGTTCATCCTGTTTGGTGTATCTGTACTCGCTCACACTGCCAACTTCCGGGTCTGTAGTCTACAGGTCGTCCAGTGTCAAATTGTGGGTTATATATAGACCGGTTACTCAACACCATATGTAGGGTGGTGAGGGGCTCGATATGTGACCCCTGACCCCGTGTTGATCGCGGGAAAACGACCCTAGACAAGTAGTCTTGCAAAAGTCCCTTCATCTATTCTGTCACTTCATATGTGTCACCCAAGAAGGGTCATTAAGTATGTGACACTCAGAAAGGGTCACTCAGCAAATGACACATACTAAGTGACACATTCTATGTGTCACTCAGGAGGGTCACTAAGTATGTGTCACTTAGTGTCACTTAATATGTGTCACTCAGAAAGGGTCACTTGGTATGTGTCACTCAGAAAGGGTCACTTGGTATGTGTCACTCAGAAAGGGTCACTTAGTATGTCACTCAGAAAGGATCACTAAGTATGTCACTTAGTATGTGTCACTCAGAAAGGGTCACTTAGTATGTGTCCCTCATACTTGGTGACTCTTTGTGAGTGACCCATACTCATGACCCTTTCTGGGTGACCCTTTCTGAGTAACACATAATAAGTGACCCCTTCTGGGTGATCCTTCCTGATGACACATACTAGGTGACCCTTTCTGAGTGACACACACCAAGTGACACACACTAAGTGACACATACTTAGTGACACAATGAGTGACCCTCTCTGACCCTTTCTGACTGACTGCAAGTCTACTTGTCCTGGGACGGGAGATGCGCGGGTAATGTCCCGATGTGCGGGAAACGTCAAGGCAACAAAGAGCTCAGTAAGGTCTATTCTAAGTAGTCACCCAATCAGTCTCCAAACACAGGTCTTGATTTAAAACGATTGGAGAGTTTCAGGGGTTTCTCTGCAGCGTGACTGGCCTCTAACAGGGCTAAATTCGGCGGCCAACACTGGAGCAAGTCTGGAGTGTGTCTGACGAAGTGACAATGGAACACCAGTGGATGAGGACACCAGTCTATAGTCCCGATGCCCACCATCCCAAAATACTGTTGACTGGAGGGCATCGGAACTATGGAGCAGAGGTGGAACTGACATTGTCCAAACTAGCTGCAGAGCGGCATCAGCCGCAAATCTTATGTGGCATCGCCGACATAAGCCAGTTTGACTCAAGTCTCACTCCAGTTTCCCGTCAGGTGTGAAATCGGCTTAATGGAATACAGCCTTTCTTGTGAATCCACTCTTTTTTTGCAGTCGTCGATAAGGTCTTTTGGGTATCCCTTGTCCGTGAAGTCCGTAATTTTCTTGGCGCAATATTTTTCGTAGTCTTCGTCTCTTGCACATATGCGGCGTAGTCGTAGAAATTGGGAGTACGGGAGACTTCCTTTTGTGGCTGGCAGATGGGCTGAGTCATACTTGAGGTATGTGTTAGCATCGGTTGATTTCGTGAATAGATCTGTGTATACACATCTTGTTGTTTCGTTGATTCTCACATGTGTATCAAGGAAGGATATCGATTCCGTTGAGTATTCTGCCATGAATTTTATTTTTGGATGAGAGTTGTTCAGTTGGTCCAACCAGATCTTGAGGTTTTCTTCACCGTGTTCCCAGATGAGAAAGATGTCGTCGATGTATAGCAGCCATATTTTGGGCTGTTTTTCTCTGGTGTTGAGTAATTTCTTTTCCAAATCTTCCATGAAGAGGTTCGCGTATGAGGGGGGTAGTCTGATTCCCATTGCAGTCCCGCTCACTTGCTTGTAGTGGGTCCTGTTGAACTGGATGTTGTTGACTTCTAAGGCTAAAACTAGTAGGCTGACTATCGAGTCGTTGCTTGGGTTTAGTCGTTTGCTCCTATTCTCATCCAATTTTCTCCTTATTGCCTCTATACCCTCGTCATTGGGTATATTCGTATACAGGGAGCTGACGTCTAAAGTTGCTACTATGGTGTTCTTCTTCAGCATTCCTAAGTCCTCCAGTTTGTTGATGAAGTCGTTTGTGTCCTTTACATATGATTCGATCTTTTGTACCAAGGGTTTGATGAAGTTGTCTACAAAGGTGGAAATCTTCTCTGTGGCGCAGTTGTTGGCTGAGACCACCGGTCTGTCTGGAGGCAGTCGTTGAGGTTGGTGGATTTTGGGTAAGAAGTAGATGTGTGGAGCCCTGGGTTTTGTTGTTTTGAGAGACCCTGCCATTGACTGGCTGAGTTCTCTGTTGTTTAGCATCTCTTACAATTTTTGGTCTACCTTGTTACTTACTTCCTCGGTTGTGTCATTGGGTGTTTCCACATATACCTTTTCGTCTTTGAGCTGTCATTCTGCCTCTTTGATGTAGTCCTCGGTGTTTTGTAGTACCAATGCTCCCCCTTTGTCTGTTGGTTTGATTGTAATCGATTTATCCTTTGCTAATTCTTTGAGGGCTAGTTTTTCTTCTTTTGTTGTGTTGTACTTCCTTGGTCTGTTGTTTTTCCGTCCCTGTAGTCGTATCTCCTTGAGTGCTATGAAGCCCTCCAAATTCTGTGAGCCCGCTGGTGGCTTTCGTGTTGATTCCCCATGTAGTTTATGGTTTAGTGTCTTGTCGTCGAAAAGGGGTGAGTGTGCCCTTAGTTGATTGATCTCTGGCGGTGGCCAAAGGTTTGAAATAGCCTACGTCTTCCTTTGGTGTCTTTCATTCGGTAGTTTCGAAAAATTGTCTGATTCGTAATTTGCGGTGAAAATGGTCTATTTTAAGGTCTTCCTCCCCTTGTGTTGCTTGAGTGGGACAGAAATTAAGGCCCTTTTCTAGGATGGACTGTTGATGGGTGTTTAGATTTTTACTTGAAAGGTGGACTACTATACTGGAGGGGTACTTGGAAAAAAAAATTCCAACCACGGACTCCAACGGAACGAAGAAATTACACACATCGAGACACAAGAGATGTGGTTGCAACAATGCAAACAATGCCTGCTAATTTTTCTGTGCCTATCAGGGCCTATCCAGGGCTGTTTTAAACAAAAGACAAAGCAGGCTCTACAGTCAGATGATGATGAAGCTGTAGATGTATACATACTTCGATTTGCAATTGCTGAGGATCCATTGTGACAGTACAATAACTTTGTGACACCATTGCAAACTGCAATGCCTGCAAGCCAATCGCGAACCTTGTGTTGAACATTATTTTTCAACATGAAAAGTCATGAGGGCTATGGTAATTTTGTTAACAGTAGTTGTCACATACATACAATCTAAGTAAGACATTCTTGATGCAGCTTTATTTTTGACATTCTTTTAATCCCTGAGGTTTATTTCCTGTGTCCATCCTATATGATCCTTAAGTGATAGTATCCAAGAAGAAACCATGTTGTTTTATGTTTTTTCTCTTTGTTGTAATGACAGTTTACTTAGTTAAGGATATAGAAGCTATTTTTGGAGCCAGTTGGTTACCATGGCAACAGAAACTCACAATTTCATTATTCATATATTGAAATTATTGTAGTCCATTTTATATGCATAAGAAATATAAATAATATTTTTTTCACATTATCTTCAATGATATGTCATTTTTATCAACTTTTACCCACTTTTATTGCCTTAATCATAACAAAATAGTTGTTACCATGGACACGGTGAATCCAATTCTTCTGAAACCCTTTCCATTGAAAATACTGGACCCCAAAACCAATATCTAGACCAAAATATCATAGATCTGAAGTAATAAATAATGAAGAAATGTGAGTTTTAAGATACAGGTCCTTCAGGACACGGATCAAGGAGGCCATCTTGAATATTTAAAATTGCTCAAGGGTGAGAGCTCCACACCACCCTAGATCTCATTATATAAATCCCTGAGATGAATAATCAACAGAGAAAAAAACTATATCGGAGAAGTTGGCGGCAACCCCCACGGCTGCCGGACTATAAGGGACACATGTCATCTAGTACTGTTTTAATGTTTGCCATAATGATTTCCCAACATCCTGTTGGTAAATCATGTAGGGTCCTCAAAGGTGAAATAGTCTTCCCAGTTTAGGTCAAGTTGTTGAAAGTCTATTTTGTTGAAGTGTTTTTATGACCACCCAACTGATTGTCTGATAATATAAGGTTGTTTTGTTGTTTTATTTTAGTTATAAATATGCCTAGGTGGTCGCTTAAGTTGTATTGTATAGTGCCATTATTAAGGATGTTGCTCATGTTTGAAAACGCTAAGTCGAAAGTGTTTTCTTTTCTTGTAGGCTGGTTAGTATACTGCTTTAAGACAAGAACGTTGGGTAATTGTTTCAATAGAATAGTATCTGGATGAGCCAGGTTTTGGCAGTGAACATTAAAGTCACTTACCAGCGTGATTTCCACGTTCTTGAATTTATCTAGTATCTTGGTATCAATCAAAGGCATATCGGACAATTTGGCTTGAAAATTAAAGCCCATGTCATTTTCCTCAAATTTTCACAGAATATAGTACAAATATAGTACTACTTATTTATGTTTTAAAAATCATAGGTCACCGTCCTTGTTTTGAAAGAATTGAAGAAAACCATATTTTTCAGTAGATTTCCTATGTAAATAAGCAAATGCAAATTGGCCTATTTTACCTATTGAGATTGAATAAACTGGATTAAATGTTAAATTTACTCATGTAGAATTAGAATACACCCCAAGAAACCAGTTTTGACTAATAATTGACATTATTTAAAAATTACCAGGTGGCGCCACTGTGAATTGTAGGATATGCCTTTAAGCTGCATCAAGGCTATGATCAGGTGGATGATAAACTAATACAATTAGCAAAGTTTATAATGTACAATATAGAATCCTTTCCTGTGTGTTAGGGTAGTTTGCCGTCTAATTTGTTCAATTAGACTTACTTTTGACTGAATCTATGAGATGAATGTAGCTATAAATCTCACCCCTATACATGAACCCACAACCTTGGTTTTACATGTCCAATAAGCTAACCGCTGAGCGCCCACATTGGGCGCCCACATTGCCAGGATTCCACAGAACACGGGGCGGGTTTGTATGTGGTTTTTTTTAATCTCCAATATCTTATAAATTTCCTGCCAAATTTGGGATTTGAATTCCTGTCCCTGGTTTTAATGTAGAACACTCAGAGTTCCAAAAGGCAGCATCCAATTCTTCACTAAGGCTTGAGCACAGGTTGCAGCCTTTTGATTCTTCAGGCTAAAGATTTGCACATATTTTGTGTAGTAATTCATCACCACCATCATACAAGTATTAACGTCATTGGACTCCTCAATAACAGAAATGATATCTTGACTGATTTTGGCAAATCTGACTCCAATGAGTTCCTGTTGTAGCCCTGCCCCATTCTGAGTTTGACTTAGCCACACATGGGACAACTTTTAACTGATCTCTTTACGTCTCTGCTCATTCTGGGCCAGTAGTAACGTTGCCATATCTGGGCAACACTCCTTTTCCGCCCAGAGGAGTCATCAATCCAGAACATAACTTTAGAGGTACTACCAACTGCAAAGTATGCCATAGCAATACTAAAAGCTTATAGAGCCGGGACAGAGCTGGGTCTGCCTGTAGGCCTTCTCGGATCTGTTCCACAGTCCACTGATAGGATCTTGGATTGGGTTTCTTTCGGGGACCGCAGAGCAACTATTACCGCCCCTTGTTCTGTGGAATCCTGGCAATGTGGGCTCCCACATATGCAAACTGGTCTCCAAGAGAGACAGTCTGCATTAATGTGGGACTTCCTGACCCTATGCTCAATCTGGCAGCTCTTTAATCCGATCTCGGAAAGAGCTGGCAGCTATCTTCCAATCATCCCTTCTGCATCCTTAAAATTAAACACCTATGTCAGAGATGAATGCTCTGTACGTAGGATGAAACTTGTGTTGATACTTCCTTACATACACCCCTACAGCTAAGAGTTCCCTCTAAGTGGTACAGTAGTTCCTCTGGCTTCTGCTTAACCCTTTCAGGTTGAGTAATGCCTTGAGGTATTCCCCATTGTAGGGCGAATGATGCCTTGAGGCATTCCCCAGCATAGGGCGAATAACGCCTTGGGGCATGATTTACAATATTTGTGATATCATTGTTTTATCACGAAATAATGGATCAATGAACATGAAGCTTGCAGAGAATATACTTATGATGTAATATTCAATGTTATTAGGTAAAACAAATGATGACATTAAGTTTGAAGTGTCATATCACATGATCAGAAAATCAAATCTGGGTTCGTACGATAATAGGCTTGCCCCCTAGCTTTATACCTGTCTATGGTACTCATCCCCACGAACATTGGTCTGCCACAGAAACCTACCTGTAAAGATTTAAGTTATTGCTGGCAAAAGCTATCGGAACCTCTACACCGTTCTGTATTTGAGACAATGCTGCTCCAATACTCTCATTGCTAGCATTAGTATCAAGGATGAACTGACCCTTCGGCAAGGGGTACCGGAGAAGGTCTACGTAAATTTCTCTTTTAGTCTAGTGAAAGCGGCTTCAGCGGAGCGATTCAATCTCCTTTGGCTTTATCTTTACCTGCCAATATCCAGACTGGAGATCTAGAGTACAAAAACACTGGTTCCCTCCTAGAGAATCAAGGCTCTCGTCGATCTGAAGTTTTGGGTAGGCATTCGTTCGGGTGATACCATTCAGTTTCCTGTAGTTAATACAGACTTGGCAGGTGCCATCCTTCTTAGTAACCATTACCACTGGACTAGCCCAAGGGCTTTCACTGGGAACGATTTCCTTCTGTGAAACCATCTTTTCCATTTCCTCTTCTTAGGCTTTCCTTTTAATGGGAGGGAGCCATTGATAGAAGAGGCGGAATGACGGATTTCCCTATGTATCAATCTTATGTTCCACTCAATCAGTGCAACCCAAAGGATCCCCTGGCCGAGTGAAGATCCCTTTGAGAACCTTCCATAACTTTTGTTGTTCTCTCCGGTGAATGAGTCTGCAGACAGAGAGAGGGCCTCTAGGGTTTCATGTAGTTCCCCTAATCTCGGAGTGTCCCCCAAGCCGAAATCTACAAAACTAACCCTTACTAACTAACTAACTCCAGATCTGTGGAACTAATGTCCAGGTATCCTGAAGTAGTTGGGGGATCCAGTCCCCCCCTAGCGCGGATACCAGTACAGGTGGGACTCCCTTGGGACCATCCTCCACAGAGCCTGTTACGCTGGCCAGCATGACCCAGCTGAGCGTATCACCCTTGGTTAATCATCCTAGAGGTATGATTCCGTATGGGCACAGATCTGACTCTTGCACTACCTACCAAGGAATCCCAAGCCTGCAATCCTTTATCTGCGAACAGTAATGGATTCGACTCAAATAGTGCACTCTACATGGGCAAGTCACAATCTCCAGCAATCAGAACGGTAGCTATTTGCTGGGGAGCTATACTCACTACCTGTTATACAGTTACCAATGAAGACATCCCCCGGCAGCAACATTCCGCCACCATTAACTCAGAGTATTTGAGCTGGAGGGTCCCATCCTATAGATCCAAGCTTCCTGCTCTTCCTCAGAAGAACCCTCACGGTCAACTTCCCTTCTGGATGTTCCACTCTGGGACCAGATTCTACTCAGTTCCTCTAGGTCCCTTACATGAGGAGGTCCAGGCGTTCTCTGAAAGATCGCTATGGAACTCGATTGCTGAGCCATGGTTTTCTGCCCCTTTCCAAATGTCCCTAGTTTGACCCCGTCCATCCATCTCAGGTGTCAGGTTTTTCGGCCTGACACCGGGGTTAGGAGTTATATGAGAAAACTGTATTCCTGTGGGCGAATTTTGAATTTACCGAACCCCTGTCCCTGGCGGTTATAACCGAAGTCGTAGACCGAGATTTTAACGGCCGGAGGACAGGGGTGAGGTGAAATAAAAATAACACAGGTATACGGTTTTCTTATTATTATATACCTTGAAATAATTACAATAATTAAGCCGTAGCAGCCATTTCTAGGACCATTTGGGCACAGCACGGTTGAACCGAAATACATGATACATTCCACCCTTCAAATATTATAGTAATAAAACGATGTTCCTGTAAACGTAAAAATTTTGATCCGAACTCCGAACTTCAGTATTTCAATATAATTCTGTAATTCATGTGTATATTCTGTATTTCGATGTTCTAGATGCTTCCATTTACGTTAACTCCCCACCAAATATTGCGGTAATCGAATCGACTTGATCAGTCCGCCATTTTTTGTTTTTGCCTGTGAGTAGCCTGCCCACTGCACATGCGATGTAATCCGTTCACACTGTGAGCGTATGCACGGATACGTTCCACCCTTGCCGAATTATATGATTATATGATCACAGCAGGCAGGATGCGGGAGTAGTCAGTGGCGGTGCACAGGCGATGTCCATACTCAAGAACTGCTGTGGTACCCGCCGCCTGTCTTAGGAGTGCCACAAGTCTGGCTGGGACATAACCTGTGCAGGCTACTGTGATGGAGGTGGTTGCTACTGACATCAGGACTGCTGCTGCAGAGACTGCTGCTGCTGTTGCTGAGACTACTGCTGCTGGGCTCCCTAAAGCACAGCCAGTCGTCGTGGATCCACATCCTCGACTGGGCCCGCCAGTCTCGCTGCTGCCAACTCCCGGCTATTGTTCCCATGACATTCCTGAAGAACATCGACGATTTGCCACTCCGCCTTATGCCTGTGGTGTTCTTGTAGTCTGTTCAGCATATTGTCAATGTACCCTGTGAAGGCATAAGTTAGCCCAGGAGCTACCGTCTGTGGCTTCATGGCTTTCTTCATGAATGTTTGGAGCAGATTTATGAGTATGGTAGGATCAGCCCCAGCAGCAGACAGCATCACTGATGACAATGTGGCTGTCAGAAGGTTGTTGTCCGACACAGCAGAAGATAGTAGGCCGGGAACACTGGCACTGGACGACAGTATACCACTGGCACTAGTTGATGGGTTAAATGGTACCACAGTGCAATGTTTCAGCACTTTGAATTGGAATCGGTACCAGGTCCACCACTCAGCATTTCTGCACCCTGGCCAGACTTGGATAACAGCTTGCAAACTTTGCTGAGCTTGGTCCTCATTTTTTTTTCTTCTTTTATTGCAGGTAACAAAAAAAAAAAACAAAAAAAAAAAAGCCAGATGTTTAGAATAAAGTTTAGGATGCTGCTGAAGAAACTTGATACCTGTGTCTTTTTTATCTTCAGAGAAGTTTGTATTGATGTGTGGTTCTCGGCAGCAACATAATCATGGTCAGGGTAGCCCCTTGTCTGCCTACGATGACTTTTGCTCTGTATCGGGTGGCGTTTCCTGGTCTTCTGTTTCTGAATCATGCAAAAGCAGCAGCAGTCTCAGGTTTATCTGGTGGACCTGGTGGATGTGGAACATCTGGTGCAACATCAGGCTGAACATGTATTTCAGCAGCAGAAGCAGCAGCAGCAGCAGTAGCAGCAGCCTTTTTGCATTTCTGCTTCTTTGGAGGCATTTTCATTGACCAGGTTGTGAGTGGTGAGATATGTGCTCTTCAGCTGCTTGAAGTGAAATGAAGACCTGTTTGCCATCCCATCTTATATATACCATATATACACTGCAACTTAATGGCAATGAATCCTACCCTGCCTTAACTCAACCAACCAGGCCTTAGTTCGAAGTGAACATCAAACATAAGTTGCTGTAAGTTGACAGGTTTCATTACCCCATAGCACGCTCTTTGACTTAAGGCGAGTAGAGGTCTGTGGCAGAAGCTCCACAGACAGGCAAAACCCCGTTCTCATAAACCCCGCGGGGTTGCAGGGACTATCATGCTGGATCTTTGGGCAGAACTAAACTTTCCCCGACAGCTAAGTGAACTTACGTTTCACAAATCTGAAGACTTAAGGCGAGTCATTGTCACCTACACCTGGCGACCTGACCTGTTGTCATGGGAATTCAAGTGACTCGGAGAATGATCAATGATCTCCTGCAGTAGGTTTGTCTGCATCCGGAAACTTCATGGCCAGACAAGCGCAGGGCAACTGGTCTTGGGCATATATCTCAGCAACTCCAGCAGGCCAACATTGCAGCATGAGTGACGCTCTCTGGTAGAATTTGGCTGCATCACAGGCTACCTGGATTTGATTAAAGGCTGGCAGCACGTGCCTATTCATGGCATCAGACAAGCCTGTGAGGTAAATAATGAAATCTGCTTCTTTGATCTGCCTCAACGGCAGCGGCGTCACGAAAGAGAATGACGTCAAAATGCAGTAACCAAGATCACCATAGCATGTAACGTCACGGGTGCGCCTACGTGTGGCATTCTTCATTATCCTCAAAATAGGTAAGAAAAAGTCAAGTCTTTTCTCCTGTGGAATTTGCTGATCAGTCACGTGGCGTGAAAATACGCACTGTTGCTGTGTTGTTGCTGTCAGCTATGTAATGTATTTTCACTTCATACTGGCGGGGTTTTTTCTCCATTTATTTCTTTTTTGTTTTTAATTATTAGATGTTCCGAAAGTTTTTCTCACTTTTTTTACACCACAGGACTGGTGATCAAATATACAAGATGAATTCATTAAAAATCCCACCCCTACACATTTACCAGGTGATAGATCTTTTACTTCCCACACCACACCACATGGTCCTTGATATAAAAGAATATTTACTGCTACGGTCCGATATAGTGGATCGTAACATAAAGGAAGATGGACACTGGAATTCCTTCTGCACGTCTTTTATACACTGTCTGTTCTCGTGGGCTGACCGGTGTACACCCCGCACTATGCGTGTGTGGGCATAACATGTAGGAGGGTGTTAGGGGGGGGGGGGGGGGGCATCACCAGGGGCAACAGGCCTCCCTGGTCAGCAGGCCGGGGAGGGGGCACATGAATAGGAACGTACCACTACATCGTGGTTTAACCCCTGACATAAACTCTCTCCCCTCACTCTCGGCCCCACAGACTGAAGACATACACAAATACAGGTAAGGTACAAACCACGTGGAGGTACACTTTACACCTGAAACGTTGGGCAGGCTGGCATCATGTGACCAGATGTCTCGTGGTCACTCAGTAATCACCTGTTATGAGATGCTCAGCAAATTAATGCTAATTATGAAAGCAAAACAGATCCCTGGTCCAGAATTCTCAATACACTTTCAATTGACTAATTAGCTGCATGTGATTGACAAACTAGTCCAGCTTCATAATCGATTCCTCATTTAAAGCCATTTCCCCTTGGCCGATTATTCTGCACCAATCTGCAGTGGGGAACCACCGATCGATTCTTTGTGTACACTTACGCAAGATCGGTGAATATAAACAGCCTGGCATTTGAAACGGCCATCAATTAAATTGGGGAAAATTACGCAATATAATAAGGCCACCACACTGCGCGAAAACAACTACTTTATATATGTATACGCCCGGCGTATATAGGAATGCTTTTGCGTACACAAGGTAGTCCTATTTCCCGTGTGTGTATGCCTCATCTATAGATGTATATAAGCATCCATGTTGCGGTCATATATACGTCATATATACGCCTGAATCTGTTATATTTAGGCCACTATCCAATAATTCCGATTTCTGAAACTAAGGGACACCACTGTTGTTTTATTTCATTTGCCATTAGTCATTAAGTCCTTGTTAAATGGAAAACCCAATGTTATATTATCAATTTTGATTTTAAAATCATTCTAAAACCATTTTTATTATCTTTTCATTAAGTACAAAGAATAAACCCAGCATTCTTTGGTTTTTTCAACGGTTTTTAGATAGATTTTACTTTCAAAACATCACTCTTCTGAAGTCATACTTTGGGTACTGTATATATAACACAAGGAGCAAATAATATTTTCATCATTGATGAATGAGCGTGCAAATATAAATGATTGACAATTAAAAGGTTTGAGTTAGATTGAGCCTATGGATAGTTTTCTGTTACCCACTTGCACCCAGTCAACCTGCCATTTCTGCAACTACCAAACACATCAAGCACCAGTGAGTCTACAAGTATTTTGGTCTTGAGTGATTGGTCATGGTCACGGTTGAGGTCGAGATCACCGACATCGGCTTTAGTGTAGGGAGAGCAGCGGATCGTGAGCGAGGACTTCAGTGTGAGTGTAGGCGCACAGAGAGGGCGGCTGCGAGAGTGGCTGTGAGGGAGGCGGCCGCATTCGCCCGTGTGTAGGGAGAGTGAGTGTAGGGGGCGACGACGGGTCGCGATTCTTTTTCGGGATTTTTTTATCAGTATACATATACGCCAAACGTATATAACACGTATATGACCGGGGTATACATGTTGCACAGAGGATATTTCCTCTCATGTACACCTGGTGTGAAATAAAGAGGAAACAGTCTTGTATACACCTCACACGCTGCCGTGAAATATGGGCGTATATACAGTAAAACCCCTCTTCCGAGACACCCCGCTTAAGGGGACACCCGCTTAAGGGGAAACCCGCTTAAGGGGACAATTTGCTCGGAACGGAAATTTTTCCCACTATTAAGAGTTTATTTTAACCCCGCTTAAAGGGCACCCCGCTTAAGGGGCCACCCCGCTTTAGGGGACAGTTTTTTCAGTAGAGAAATGCTTAAAAACCCCGCTTAAGGGGAGTGTTTGGAAGGACATCATATCAAAAACACTGAAAATCCAAGTTTATGGTGCCCGTTTGTACAGGACAGACAGTTGTCGCAACCAAAACAATAGCCTGAGCATTCCCGTGCGGGCCCGGGCAGACAGAGTGTGATTTTTCACGGTATTAACAACATCTCTAGCGGCTCTGGGCGGGCCACAGTTAGTGACTTTCGCACCCGTTGAAGGTAGGGGGTTAGAGGTCCGCTTACAGGTTAGCTGTGGGCGACATAGGGAGGGCGGGGGGCTTTGAAGCTGCGGTATTCAGTAAGGGCTGCTGATTTCTCTCAGAAGTTACGGGGGGAGGGGACGGAGGGGCATTGACCGGGGGTTTAAAGAGGAGCGAATTTCACAAGGAAGGCATATCCACCTTCAACCTCTATCACCTTTATTTTGTTTTGTACATTTATATTAATTTATATTCATTCATATTATAAAATTCATATTTATTTGCTTATTTATGTTTTATTGATAAACCTTTTAACCTAATAACTATCGTTTCCTTCATTTATGTAGGTATTCTCTATTGTATAACCATTGACAGACTGAAAACCCCCCTTAAGGAGACACTTGGCCCGGAACAGAGGAATAAACTGGTGTTTTTTGTGTGGTGCTATCGACTCACTTGGTCCATGACCGACAGAATTAAAATGCTTTCATTTTATAGGCGAGACTCAATGTTTCATCACAAACATCAACTCTGTAAAAAGCAGGGGAAACAAATTGTACAGTGCACCCTCACCTATTATTTGATAGCGACGCACACTCCGTGGAACCACCGACAGACCATTCGACGAATTCAATTAAATGGTACCGTTTTCGTCGGCTAATGGAAAATGGCCCTTAAAAAGCTCCTGCCCCCGGTAATAACTGCGTTTCTCTGGTCAATTTACCCACGACTAAATTACCTTTATACATAGCTGAGCTATGGCATTTCACATTTTCCAAATATTTGTATACAACCCATCAATAATTCTATCAAAACTCTATGTGGATAAAAATGCCTAAATCTAAGCAAAATTCAATATAGTTTTTCTTCAAAAATCAATATAAAATAATTCCGTCATTTGAGTGAGTTTTCTGATGGCTTTCTAAACAAAGCACATCACAGCCATAATTATATTCCGTGTATTCTTGATTCAGTGAGTACCTACCTCAGTATAATGATGTCTGTGTACTTTGAGTCCAAAATATCCTGAGGAGTGATGAATATGATGTTGCGGACAACAAGCAGGAACACATTGATGGTTTCGCAATCATCCCCTGAGAGCTGTCCACCCTTGGCCTGGGAAAGATGAAAATAAATACTTGGTAACGCAAAGAGAACATTTAGATTTTGCCACATGTGGCCAATTATAGGATTGATCAGACCACAATATGTAACATAAACATAGAAAAGGCATGTGGTTACATATGAAAGGAAGAAAATACTTAACAAAGTAAATTGGAAATTGAAACTATGAGAACAACGTTTCTCTCTCAATTATAGACTTTGCACGACATATATAAACAAAGAGACTAAATATGCTGTAGCTGATGCATAGGTTACCCCGGACTCCCTAGTCGGGGGGTTTCTTGCGTTGGATCTTGTATTTCACGTGAGCGGCAGTCACGTGACTGTTAAGTCCTATATAAGGACAGCTGCCTATCCAGTGCAAATCAGACTGGCTCAATGGTGACTGAGATCAGCCTCTTGGTCTCTGCCAATCATTCCTTTTATCATCTAGTATCTTGGTATAAAGTTAGGACTATGATTTGCTCTAGGGGTTACTCGTTGATATGCTAGATGTATCTGTGATTTACATGGATATAATATGTTTAAAGCTTGTACACGTAAGGTGTGTAATCACAGGGTAGGTGGTTTTACAACGCCGATTTATTAACTGGGCTGTCAGCTACATCCTGAAATTTTAGATATTCCATCCAAATAGGAATCTGCAGTCCAACACATAGTAGGCCTTTCTTTCTATGAGAATTTATTAGAACTTGGCGGCATTCTCTCGAGATGAAAGGGAACTTTTATTTGCCTGAAGTTGCCATCTGGCATTGAAAAATCAATCGCAAATCCAGATGCTGATGTAAGCATAATATTGGTGTCATTTGCAATCAGGTTCTACGTTCAGGGATATGTGTGGGTCTTTCTGGAAGTTGCGTAATTTGGGTGGTGAAATGTTTTGCGCATGTGTGACTTAAATGTTAGTGTTGTATGGTTATAGGACAGTAAGGTGTAGGCATAGAAACAATTGGACCTGAGTCTATATCAGTGCTAGGTGCATGAGGGTCAGGCTTGAAAATATCCTTTCTGTAGTGGTGGACAAGTGAATCTTGAATGTGTGACCCAAAATATATATAAATAAAAAAAGCTGTTTTAAAAGAAAATTCTTCTTAAAAATGCTAAAAAAAACCAATAAACAAATGAGGGTATCAACTTTCTGCAATTATCTAGCAGGATTTTATTACTAAAATTGCTTTTTAAATATCTTTGTTCCACGGATTCGTTCCAATTTCCATTAAAAAAAACTAGAATCAACTTGTAATGTCCTGTCAACCCATCAACCTACCTACCTCCCTACTTAACCCTCCCTAACTCCTGACTTCCCTACCTTCCAACCTTCTTACCACCCAACCTTTCTCCCTGCTAATGTACCGACCTGCCCACCCTACTTTCTTACTTCCTGATCGCCTGACCTTCAAAGCTCCGAACTTTCCTACCTGCTGGCCTCCCTACCTTATAACCTTCCGAACTACCTACCTCTCAACCTCCTGACTATCTAATTGCCTCCCTACCTCCCAACCTGCTGACTTCCCTACTTCCAACCTCCCTACCCCCTACCTCCTGATATCCATACCTGACCTGCCAACCTACCTACTATTATACACCTATGGGCGAATGTCGCTGATAGGTATATATTAATCATATAATTCGGCAAGGGTGTAGCGTTTTCCTCCATTCGTGCACTAGGTGCGCGAATTACAGCGCTTGCACAGTGGCGGACGGATTATGTTGATTTGATTATCTGTATATTGAGCAGCGAGTTTAAGTGAACAGAGGTATATGCAAGATCAAAAAATAGATTACACAAGTGAATCACGAAATTACTTAGAAGTATCGAAGGAATCAACATAAAAAGTGTTAAATCTTGTTGATCTTATGGAGACCGTTGTTTGAAGCAGGCGACACACAGATGTAAACAAAATGGACTGTCTGACACACACTGCACTATTTTTTTTTTTTTTTTTTTTTTTGCTTTTTTAAATAAAGTACACAATTCAGCCCACTGGGTGGTCTTACATCAAGGCATCATGCTCTACAGCAGGCATGAGCGCAGCTGGCAGCACTTACAACACATTACTTCCAGATTTTATACAACAATAACACTCAGTACAACTATAATGATACAGTATGAATGAGGTGAATGATGACACGATATGATACAACTCAAATACTAAGCATAATGGCCGATCTCTCCAGGTTTTTTTTAGATTAGTTTAGGTTAAGGCTACTTGTAGCTCGATTAGTGCAAGTAAGCGGGGTAGGCCGTTCCACAGGGTCTGGCCTCGATGCTCGGGTGCGTTTTTGTAGAACTCGGTGTGAGGTCTGCGCTTTTTGTATATTCTCTGTGTTCTCGAGTGAAGATTTCTGGTGTTGCCATCATCACCTGGTGTTGTTATACTGTTATAGGCATCGCTCTCATCATTCCCAACATCATTAACATATGATCTATTGTATACCCTGTAAATAATTCGCTTCGACGTACCTCAAGTGTAGCCACCCTAGCGAGACAATGTAGTTTATCGACAGTGTGCACCATGGCGCGGTCTTTCATAAAAATTCGTAAGACTCTGTTTTGTAACCGCTGGAGCTTTTTTAGCAGTACCAGATTGGCCCCACCAGTAAAAATAGCCCTATAATCAATCATAGGCTGGATTGCTTGCTTATAAAATTTTATAGCAACATCCCTTGACATCATTGGTCTGACCTTTCCAAAGGTGAAAAACTTCTGATTAAATTTCTTTATGAAGGACCTGGAGTGTTTCTCAAAAGTTAACCCTGAGTCGAGGTCGACACCCAAATATGGGTAACTTTTGATTCTAACAAGTTTAGAAAAGTTGCAAATAAGTCAATTATGCTCGAGTACCCTATGGAAAAGTTCGTGGTAGAATAAACCGGAGCGGCGAAGTGTAGCATTCCCTTAGTTACACTGTTGGACAGTGGCAGATCCCAGTGAGTGGACTTGTTATTCTCTGATCTGGCCTTGAAGTAGGTGGCACTACGAACCCTATGGGCAGCCATTTTGGAGCCTATGTTGAGCCTATGGGACCGTTCGGACGACTATTTATGATACCATTTCATGTTTGAGGATGTTTTAAGTACTTCTGAAGCATTCCTCCTGACAAAATTAGACTTGCCTGGCAATTTGAGATCAAATGATCATTGGTAGCCCCAGTTTGGTCTATAAATGCAATGTCAACAAATCGTCGAAACAAACGATTTTCTTCAAGTTGGCACATTTGAATTATGTCTGAATAATGTAAATAATCCTATTTCAACTATCAAATATATAAAATAATCATTGGAAAATTATGTAATTTGGGATAAAGGCATGACACCCCTATAAAATCCTCCACTGGAAATATCTGGTAAGTTTTAGTATGAATATCATACATGAATGACATGTCATTGTTATTATCTATTAGTTGTTGCTGCAATGGCTTGCCATAGCTCTCAACGCCAGTAGTTTCACATCCTAACACTTCTATTGTTTTGGTTTTGCTTCTGCTACACACCACCATCTTGTTAGACACTACTCTGCACAACTGTGAGTACTAAACTCTAAGTACTCAATCAAACTGATTCCCATGTTCACTTCATGGTGTCAGAAGTGGGATGACCATCTAGTGACAATTCTACTGTGTTTAAAAGCCAGAACAATCCAAGTTTCACTATGGAATCTTTTGGCCTGCCCCAACCCACTATGAACTGGGAATCTCCAGCCTTAAAAGAGACTTGGGCTAAGTTTGAGCAACATGCTAGGCTAATGTTTGATGGCCCCCTCAGTGACAAAACACAACCTCAGCGAGTCAGCTACCTACTCCTGTGGGTTGGTGAGAAGGGCCGTGACATTTTCTCTACATTCAATTTGCCCATGCTGTACCTGCTGCACAGGAAGTCCCTGCTGTACCTGCTGTAGCAGCAGAGGACCAAAATGATCTTAACACAGTGTGGAAAAATTCACAGAATATGTGACACCAAAGTCTAACGTCATTTATGCTCTGTACCGCTTCTATAATCGTGTGCAAGCAAACCATGAGAGTGTAGACAGCTTTGTGACAGACGTGAAACTATTAGCCAAAGACTGTGGTTTTCTCGGGGACACCGTCGACGAGATGATATGGGACAGACTCATATATGGCACTAATTCTCACAAAGTTCGCGAACGTTTCATTAATCGTGGGACCGATTTAGACCTACCGACTGCGCTCAACATCGCACATGCCTACGAAAGCGCACAGAGCAAGCTTAAGAAAATGACAGGTGAAGCAGCCCAGGTCCAGATGGTAAAATCTGACCGGAAAAACTGGAAAAAGGAACAGGTACCAGTAAAAAAGGGGAAACAAGCAGTGTTACCAAACCTGACAGCAAGACGAACAAACACGGGAACGCTGGTCAACAGTGCAGAAACTGCGGATATCCTCCACACAGTAACATGGATAACTGTCCAGCCCATGGGAAATGATGCAGTAAATGTCACAAAAAGAACCACTTTGCAGGAGTTTGCCGTCAGAAGACCGTACATACTGTAGAAGACGCCAGCAGCAACAGCAACAACAGTGAGGATTTCTACATTCAGTGTGCTGATGCAAAGCACCGTGACTCTTCGTGGATATGGTGGCCAGAAGCTTGCTACTCTTGGCACATGTGACTTAGATTGCACATACAAGGTTATCAACTGCAACCTGCAATTCCACATTGTCTATGAAGATGCCCCTACAGTACTAGTTTTAAATCTTGTGTTGACATGAACCTGGTAAAATACTGTCTATCGATTTGCCCATCCAAACAAGTATTACTACTGATGATGAGGAACTGAACAAGCTTCTTACGGAATATCAGGACATATTCCATGGGATCGGAAAATTTCCTGGTGAACCTGTTGTCCACCCACATCATAAGGTACCAGTAGCCCTCTGAGACAAAGTGAAACAGGAGCTTGACCACATGGAGTCCAACGACATCATCACAAAAGTCACCGAACCGACAGACTGGGTCAACTCAATGGTTGTTGTACAAAAAACCAACAGCGATCTACATATGTGTCTTGACCCTAGAGACCTGAATAAAGCTATCAAACGTCTATACTACCCCACCCCAACGCTGGACTATGTCACAAGCAAATTCACCGGAGCCAAACACATCTCGGTGCTGGATGCTCAAAGCGGTTACTGGCAAATCAAACTGTCAGATGCTTCTTCAAGACTGACAACATTCAACATGCTATTTGGTCGATACCGATACCTGCGTATGTCGTTTGGAGTAAACTCTGCGCAAGATGTGTTTCAGCTACGGGTAGATGAGACGTACGAAAACCTTCCACGTGTTACCGGAATCAGTGATGATGTCACCTGGACACCTGGAAACACTTTGTGCAACATTTCAGCATGCCCGGGAAAGTGGTCAACGCTACAACTTCAGCAAGTGCCGATTCAACGTACCCCAAGTGAAGTATTATGGCCACATTATATCAGCTGACGGTGTCAAGGCAGACCTCAAAAACGTGGAGGCCATAGCAAACATGGCTGCCCCAACCACCAAGACTGAGTTGCAGACCATACTGGGTATGACAAACTACCTGGCAAAATTTGCCCCTAACCTCAGCGACATCACAGCACCAATGCGTGACTTGCTCAAGAAGGAGTCAGAGTTTGAATGGGACACCCAACAAGAGGCCGCACAAACAGGGATGCCAGTTGGGGCCAGGAAAAAATCCTACATGGGGACTGAGGCCAGTCTATGTATCAGCGAAAACGCACATGGTGTAGGGGAATTCCCATCACTCTCCTAACAGATCCTTGGGTATGGACTAGCAGTATATGATACCTAGATATCTGCTATGAGAGTGAATATATGTGTAGTTCTGCACTAAATGGGGTACTCTTCAAAGAAAATCATTTAAGAAAGATTACCACACACTGTCAGTTCTATATTCTGCAGAATATCTTTACAAGTTCATTAGGCATTCCTCTGATATTTTATTTTAGACTTTGTAATGCTTTAATAACTCTATTCCCACCTGACATATTTTAAGCCAATCAGATGTCAGTATTTAAGTTTGTCCTTATCCGTAGGCGCATTTCCCACAGGAATCCTACCATCCTACAGCTGTGGGTTGGAGTACTGGGATCCATAGGCTCTCTGACTGAGTGTGCTGGGGGTAGCAGAATTAAAAATTTTGAAAGATTACAGAACAAGTTTATCTACAATTTAGATTTTAGGGAACCTGGAGTCTATATTGTTCTCAAAACATACAATTTTCATCTCTTTGAGACTAAAATGAAAATCCTACATGTAGGCAAAATCCTACAAACTGGCATCCCTGCACAAAGGTGAAAGACGGTGACAAATGCCCCCGTGCTGGCTTTCTATGATTGATCCAAGGAGCTGACACTCCAAGTTGATGCTTCGGAAAAGGCTACTGGTGCCACACTCATGCAGGAAGGTCGACCAATTGAGTATGCTTCAAGAGCACTGGATGCCTCCAAACAAAATTGGGCTCCGATTGAATGTGAAATGCTTGCCATTGTTCATGGATGTGAGCGATTCCATCAATATTTGTATGGCCGCAGGACAACGGTAGAGTCTGATCACCGACCCCTTGAGGCAATCATGAAGAAACCTCTGTCCTCTGCCCCGAGACGACTTCAGACCATGATACTGCAACTGCAACATTACAGATATGATCTCAACGTGGTACACAAGCCTGGAAAAGAAATACCTGTGACAGACTGTCTTAGCCGAAATCTTGTCAAAGATGCCAAGCCAATTCCAGATGAATTCTCCAAGAAACTCGATGTGGCAGTCCGCCATCTGATTGAGACTCTACCTCTGAGTGGTCCGAGACTGGCAGAGATCAAGACAAAGACATGCAACTGCACCACATGTCAAATGCATCGTACAGCTAACTCGAAGGAGCCACTGGTCAACCACCCTGTACCAAGTTTGCCCTGGCAAATTGTCACTTCCGACCTCTTCACTTTCGATGGGTGGGACTATGTACTGGTTGTTGACTACTACAGCAACTACCCAGAGGTATATTTGCCAAACACACAGTCTGGAACTGTTATAAACAAGATCAAAGGAATACTGGCACGCCATGGGAAATGCTTGAAGCTTGTGAGTGACAATGGGCCACAATACACAAGTAGTGAGTTCAACAAATTCGCAAGGGAGTGGGGTCTTGACCATGTCACCTCAAGCCCCAAGATCCTTGACTTATAAACAGTCCAGACTCAAAGACTAGTCTAGTTTTATGCCAAAGTCATAAATGTTAGACTAGTCTTACATATCTTGTAGCTGTTATTCCAAACACTATGTCCCCATACATATTTTGGGTGTTTTCTAGTAATTAGGTAAAACATTTATAGTAGTTGTTATTCAAAAGCTACAGTCTCAAATATATGGACACTGTTTGGTAAACTATTATTTGTCTACTTTTTAGTACAAAAGACATTTAAGTATACTCACATATACTTACAGAGACTGAGTTCCACAAAAACAATTCCAAAGACCTGTCTTTTATATTTTGATAAGGGGGATGTAATAATAACACATACATACATTGTTATTATCTATTAGTTGTTGCTGCAATGGCTTGCCATAGCTCTCCACGCCTGTAGTTTCACATCCTTACACTTCTATTGTTTTGGTTTCGCTTCTGCTACACACCACCATCTTGTAAGACACTACTCTGCACAACTGTGAGTACTAAACTCTAAGTACTCAATCAAACTGATTCCCATGTTCACTTCACTGGTGGCTTCTCCTTTACTCACTTGACAAGGTCATGCATACTATCGTAAAACTGGATGAGTTTTAATCTTGGCCACTGTATGCCACAACTGGAGTTTGGCATAGTGACTTCATGAGGCGAAGCTGAGTGAAGTCCCGAGCCCAAACTCCAGGATCAAAACGAATCAGGTTTTGATTTTATCGTACCCAGTCTCCTTGATTTTGGAATATTACGTGATAACAATTCTGTATGCCACTAGTGGCATATAAAACTCCGTATGCCAGTCAGCGTGGCATATGGAAACCCCATGTTAAGCCTATGGGATTTTATATTAGAGGTAGGATTAAGTCTAAGAATAAACTGTCAATAGCTGTAACGCATCGCACAGTAAAAACAATGTAATAGTCTATCATTCAATACCTTCAGAGGCAATTTCGTATCATTCAATATATTGACAATGTGATTCCGGTTCGGTTTTGCCAACGAATCTATTACCCACGCCATGTTGTTTATTTACACTTTGTAGCCCCCGCATGCGCTCTCAGAGTTAACACGATCTGAATGAACTCTTCGGGCTCTCCCTGCGGGTATATCTCCACTGAGCCCCCTAGCGGATACCCCGAAAACCAGCGTACCAGCAGAATGGACAGACGAGAACTAGACTATCTCTGCTATTCGGTAAGCCACCTCACACAGTAATGCTCCTACCTACGGGAAACTTTGCCTGTAGTGCGGCAGACTTTCACCAGACAGTGTGTACACGGCTCAAGGTGTTAGCGTGCCCTGTGCACCCAAGCAGTCCTGAAAGAGACTGCGGGGAATTTTGCAGAAGACTAAAAACAGAGCAGCACAGTGTAGTGTTATGAGAAAATTGTATTCTGTGGCCGAACTATTATTTTACTGAACCCCTGTCCCCAGCTATTGTAACCGAGGTCGTAGACCGAGGTTACAGGGGTGAGGTAAGGGTGAGGACAGGGGTAAGGTAAAATAATAATTCAAACACAAGTATACGGTTTTCTTATTGTTATTATATACCTCGAAATGATTACAATTATGTCAATAATTAAGCCGTAGCAGCCGTTTCTAGACCCATTTGGGCACAGCACGGATGAACCGAACTATAGGATACGTCAACCCTTCAACCCCATGTTATATACATATAGAGCATTTTAGCCTTTGGGAGTATTGTGGCACTAAGTAGTGTAGTGGTTAGGGTCTCCCTTTTTTAGACCTGAGGGTAGGGTGTTCGATTCCCGGCCACAACCAACTTTTTTTCTTTGTTAAATAAAAGGAAAAACGCCAATGTAGATTGAATCAAAACAAAATATATAATCTAAAAAAACTAAGATGAATTATATTAGTTTTACACGTACATAATATGTCCTTCACTGTATGTTTACATTTTGTTGACATTTTGCAGGCTTGCTTCCACTATGGCAGCGGGTGCTAAAACTAGGGATCACACGTGCGGCGCTCACTCGTGCACGTCCGCATCTAATCACAGTGCTAAACTGTTCTTATTGATTTTCTGGACTAAATATTCTTAGGAAAATTAGAATGAGAATTGTCTTCTGCAGAATTTTATTCTGATCATTTCTGTGGCATGGAAATTCTGATCCGATGCCTAGAAAAGGAGATACGGTCACATTTATGACAGGTCTGATGTGCAGGAATGACAGATTTTGAGCTGCACTGACTCTACAATAAATGGATTTTCTAAGGCAATTGTTTACTAATCAGTATTGTTCTGACCATTTTCTGCATGGCTACACCACCACTTTCCAAATACAGCAAAAATAAGTGACAAAATCAAGCAGATTTGTTAAAAATGAGCACGGTTTTCACTTTGATTAACATTTTCAAAATGTTATTATGCATCACTTTTTCTCACTTTCCTCACATGTGTGTAGATGTGTTTGAGTTTTGTTGGTCTAAGACAAAGCACAAACTGGCACAAGAAGATATGCTGAGAGTAACCAGTGTATAGGGATAACACACTAAAATTCAATATTCACCTAACTTCATTCATGCATACATTTCCTGAAAGCCCTGGTTATGGGAAAGACAAAACTGTTTTTCTGAAGTGTCCATTACCAAAAATCAATTTTAACAAAATTTTTGAAAAATAAAAATGATTGAGAAATTGTGTCAATTTCTGTTTTGATTGAATTCAAAGTTGAATTTTGGTGATAGTCACTTAGGAAAAACAGATGTGTCTTTCCCATGATCTAAGCTTTCAGGAAATATATACATTAATGGGGTTATACAATGAAAGACAGGGTTTCATTATAAAATGATATCTGACAGAAATTCTCAATTATTTTTATTTTTCAAAAATTCAGTAAAGATAGAATATTGGTGACAGACATTTAAGAAAACCTTCCCCATGACCTAAGCTTTCAGGAAATGTATGCATGCTTGAAGTTAGGTGAATATTGAATTTTAGTGTGTTATCCCTACTAAAACCACTGCCTCCAAGTCTCCATAAGATGTGTTCTAACGCTTTTTATGGTAATTCCTTACGGTAGTTCACCGTTATTTCGTATTACACACATGTATTCTGCTTTTCGCTGTTGTACATGCCTCCGTTCACGTTATCTCGCCAATAAATTTAGTGATAATAATATAGAGATCTATAAAGGCAAAATAACGTTTACGCATAAAACTATTTCAGCTTTGATTTTTACTGATTTTATATTCAATGATTGTTTTCTTTTTAGATTAGAAAGAAAATCTGAAAAAAAAGTTATCCGGACCGGGTATCGAACACCCGACCCACGTAACACGAGATGGATGCTCTAACCACTACACCACTAACTCAATTGCAACTTGCCTGCTTCATGTCTCCATTAAGTTATTTCTGATCATATTTATGTCTTTTTTCATCGAGGTAATTTCATAATTCACTCGTGTATTCTGCTTTTCAATCTTGTACATGCCTCCGTTCACGTTAACTCGCCAATAAATCTAGCGATAATCTAATTGACGTAATCCATCCGCCATTATGTTTTTGCCCATGAGTAACCTACCCACTGTGCATGCGATGTAATATGCTCACACTGTGAACGTATGGGGGAATACACTCCACCCTTGCCAATTATATGATTAATATATACCTATCAGCGGGTAGTATAAACATGTCATTCGCTCATAGGTATATAATAATATGAGAAAACTGTATTCCTGTGGACGAATTATTATTTTACTGAACCCCTGTGCCCAGAATTTTAACAGGTCTTTAGACCGAGGTTTAAATGTCCAGAGGACAGGGGTGAGGTAAAACAATAATTCAAACACAGGTATACGGTTTTCTTATTATTATATACCTCGAAATAATTACAATAATGTCAATAATTAAGCCATAGCAGGCATTTCTAGACCCATTTGGGCACAGCACGGATGAACTGAACTATAGGATACGTTCCACCCTTCAAATTCTGCCTTTGCCCAATGATATATACATATACAGCCTTGAAACCATTGCATTAAGTCTTATAGCAAGTGGTGTGTTGTTATCTGCTTAATTTTTTATCTAAAACTTGGTTTCAAATCCTGGCTCCATTCAATTTTTTTTTTGGGGGGGGGGGGGTTCTTTTTGTTTAAAAAGAAAACGTTAGTGTATACAGAATCAGTACAAAAGACACAAGTCCACTCGCAAGGATATATATAGATATAGATAGATATGTATTGCTACAATATCGCTACTATATATATGTATATATACACAAATATACATACATATACATACATACACATATACATATACACCTGTCAAACTGCAATATAGGTACCGAACTCGGTGGTGTAGTGGTTAGAGCAACCCTTTTGGGATCTGAGGGTCGGGTGTTCGTGTTTCATGTTAATTCTTTTTAAAAAAAAAGGAACACACCAGTGTATCAAGAATCCGTAATGATATATAAACAAATTTTGATATCTAAGAAGAACTATATTAGTTTTACGCGTGAAAAATATATCCTTTACATTGTTTTTGCAGGCTTGCTTCCACTACGGCAGCGGCCGGTACAACCACTGCCTTTAAGTCTCCATAAGAAGAGTTATAACCCTTTTTATGGTGATTACTTTGGTAGTTTGCTATAATTTCGTAATCCACACATGTATTCTGCTTTTCACTGTTGCACATGCCTCCGTTCACGTTAAGCTGCCGATTGATTTATCTTGAATTGAATCAACATAATCCGTCCGCCATTTTGTTTTTGCCCGTGAGTACACATGCGATGTAATACGTTCACACTGTGAGCATATGAGGGAATACGCTCCACCCTTGCCGTATTATATGATTAATATATGCCTATCTTCGGGTAGTATAGACGTGTCATTCGCTCATAGGTATATAATTACCTACTATATTTAAAACGTTAGAATTCCGTCGAATCCGCTTGGAGAATCTCCCGCACATAGGGACAGAGTGAACCCAATCTAGGGTGGGAGACTGAGGGGCCACGAGAGTGAGATTCTCGTGTACTGTTGAATTCGAACCTGTTCTTCTTTTTTGTAGATTTATACAGAAACAAACCTCTCTTATCATCTATTCCAAGCCATGCCGAAATCAAAGTTTAATATTGTAGTTTATTGATCTACTTTTCTCGTGAGAAACCAATGAGACCCCAACTTTCGCTGGTATCGATCCAAACAGGTCTCATCGCTGATGATCAGCTCAAACCCCTGTGTCATCAGAATAATAACCACGGGTCTACAATGGTTTCCTGTTCACCTGCTAGAGGGCATGACGGCAGTTGCGAATAGGTGGGGGGGGGGGGGTGGAGGGGGTAGCCAAATACTAATCGACGAAGTCGCTATTAATACCTAAAACCCTACCTGTTCGCGATAAGTGCCTTGTTATTGTTGATATCGGAAAAAGAAACTGATGGTGTATCATGTAATGTTTCAGGCCTGAACTTTCGCTCTCCTACTTGTACCGAAATAAAGATGCAATGTGAATCAACATCTAGGCTTCTCCCAATTACTTCCTAGCACCATCTAAAAACTACAGTTAAGCCGACTAACAGTGGCAGATCCCTACAAGTGAGACGTCAAGTTATCGATTGTTTTTGCATATTACGGCTATTTAAAGTGTATTACGGGACTGCCCCATGTTAGATACTTTGATATTTGGTTATTGTGCATTCATACTCACATTCCTAAACCTACCCTGGTTCCCGATCATCCGCTAGAGGGCTCGGCGGAATTTGACCACAGGGACAGCCGTAAGAAATTTTCTGAGCGCAGGTGCAGGCACAGAATGAAAACAAACAAGATGGCGTGTCTGAACGCCTCCTTGAGGCAGGGCGAACTGAGATCATATTCAATATATAGAATGGTGTAAAAACGGGTATGGAGAAAATGATGAAGCATAACATCGATTTTATTGTCCAATGTCTTAGAGGTAGTGACAGTTTATTCTTTGATAGAGTAATGGAAACTGCACACTGAAACTAAATATATTTTGAGAAATATAATTCCCAGGTTAAACGAGACAGAGATACGCAGCTCGCTGGGTACCAGCAGTATTTAAGATCCTATGGAGCACAGGTGAATTACCCCTTAGCAACACTAAAATGGGTAGGGAACAACAGTTTTGGGTTGGACTGTTGCTCAATTCAACGACCTTCAACAATAATAGACTTCTGGCCAAACTTCACCTTTCTACCAGGGTAAGTCTTGTTTAACCTGGGAAGTCTATTGCTTCTTTCCAGTCGGTTTAATAACAACAGAGATTGTAAAATTTTACCTGGGCTCCTATGTCCACCTCGCCTTCCTCAGGATGGTTTGCATTGGCAAATCTGGATGTGCGGCCTTGGAGGTAGCTACTCCCCTTGTAGAATGTGCTTTGAACACAGATGTGTTGATGCCTGCCTCCTTCATTGTAGACTTGAGCCATCTGGCTATGGTGTCTTTTAAAACCGGGTGTGGAGCCTTCCCTTAAGTAATCTACAGTTGTTAAGAGCTTTCTCTCCTTTCCTTAGTGAAAGAAACATAAAATTTCTATAAGGACACACTCTCTTATCTTCGTACTTTGCACGATGCAACTGTTCCAAAGACTGTCCTTCTCTAGTGTGTTTAAGAAGACTTAAATATAAAATGACTTCCTCATCATTCCAGATGATTCCTTCAGTATCTAAGGCATGAAGTGTCTGAGTTCTTTGTGCTGTAGACAAGGCAATTAACATCAGTGTTTTAAAAGTGAGCTTCTTTAAGTCTAGTGAATGTACGGGAAACCATTTCTTTAGGAGTGATATTACAGTATTCACATCCCAAGTTGACTGATACTAAGGTCTAGGGGGCCTCACACTGTATATCCCTGTCAAAAGTCTTGTGATCATCTCATGAGATCCAACAGATTTCCCATCTATCTTCTCCACATAGGATGAAAGTGCACTGCGGGCAGTATTTACTGCCAAATAACGTAGACCTTCCTTATGTAGTTTGGTGAGAAATCTCATTATTTCGAAAACTGAAGGTTTGTTAGGTTTAAGCTTATTTCCTACACAAAAAACAGTCAATTTCTTAAAGGCTATGTCATACTTTTTCTTAGTGGAATGCCTCCAACTAGCCATGTACAGTTCCACAGTATCCTGAGGCAATCCCTGTGCCTCCAAAACTCTCCCTAGCTCCAGTTTCCTCCTGGCTGTTATTCTCAGGAGGCCTTCCCAGGGTTGAGCATCCCACGCGGGCGTGACCAGGATGCCCTAGGCCTTGTCCTTCCTGGGTTTTCGAAGGACCCGGAGACTCTGAAAGGAGGGAATGCATAAAATCTATCAGTCCACTTGAAAAAAATGCATCAATCATGGTAGCCTCTGGATCAGGGAACCAACTACAGAATCTAGGTAGTTTGTTTGTTAGCCTGGATGCAAATAAATCAATTTCACTGTCCTAATTGATCTGTCATCCAGTGAAAAATGTCATCAGGCATTTCTTATTCTTCCCTAGACTCCGTTCTTGATTCCCAGTCCGCATCTACATTCTGTACACCTGGAATGTGTGCCCTTATTAGCCACAGCCTATGTTGTTGACACATTTCCCAAATTTCTTTAATGATTGAATCAAATTTGGCTCTCCTTGAACCTCCTTTATGATTCAAATAAGCCACTGTTGTGGTATTGTTTGAGAGACATCTTATGGTTGTAACAGTCAAAGACTTTGTGAAACATCTCAGTCCAAATCTAATGCCAAAGTCTCTTTGACAGTAATTTGGAGATCTTGTTCAGTCAAGGACCACTTCCCTCTTGTCGATCTCCCATCTTCCCAAACAGCACCCCAACCTGTGTTTGAGGAATCAGTAGTCAAGGTATAGTCCGGTGACTGAACTTTAATGTTCTTGAAGCCATATTCAATGTTTTTCAAGCCTCCTGTAGTGGGCTTCCCCAAACTCAACTCTACCATCAAGCCTATGAGGCAAGCTACCTGTCTAATTTTTACAATAGATCCTGCGCCAATGACTTTCACCTGGTCAAAGACAGAGTGTCCTTTCTTTCGCAAGTGTGCAAACACAGCCTTTAGTACTCTGGTGAACATCCTAGGTGCTTGAGCAAGACCATTTGGTAGGTAAGTGTACTGAAAAAGGTGCCCCTCCCACTGAAACCTCAGATATTTCTTATCTTCATTTCTGATTGGGATAGAATAGTAAGCATCTGATAAGTCCAGTGAGCCCATAAAGGCTCCTTCATGTACCATGTCAAATGCTGTTTTCAAAGTTTCCATTTTGAAGTGTTTGTATGTCACTGAGCCATTCAGTACTGACAGATCAAGAATGATTCTGAATTTCTCATTTGGTTTAGGTCTGAGAAAAACATTTGAGATTGATCACTTGTCTTTATACAAGTTTCAATAATCCCTTTGTGTACAAGTTCCTTTATCACACTTTTCAAGTTCAATCTTGACACTTTTGACAGGACAAATGGTCCTGGCAACTTAGCCTGTACTTGTAAGTCATCAAACTTTATGGCAGCACCCTTGATAGTATGAACGATATATGGATCGTGTGTAACATGCAACCAGACATGATATTTAGTCCCACCAGGCCTAAATGTTCCAAAATCAGGTGAAATTTGAAAGGATTCACTCACCTGTTGTTTGTCTACTGTGACCCCTTCCTGTGAAAACCCTGTTTCTGTCTTGAATAGGGTTTCTCTTTAAGCTTCTCACTCCTCCACTTAAGCTTGAAGTTTGATGGGTTTTTGGACTTTAAACCCACATCCTTTTAGTAGTAGTCCTTCTTGCCTGAAGGCCCATTGTACCTAGACTTCCTTGACATTTTTTCAGCCTGTCTTATATCATCCTCAGCCCTTTTCATGGCCCCATTCATGTTCTCTCCACACAACCACTCAGGTGTAGCAGGGTTATCTTCTGACAACAAGTTTGCCCACTTTTTGTCTAATGTCTGTCTAAGCAAAACACGCCTAGTATATGTAGCATGGGACATGGCACGAGAGAGAATCAAGTTAGAATTCATCAAACCAATATAGGCTTTCATGATCTTACTTGCCTTTTCCCATACTTTGTCATCAGGATTGTTCTTCGCCCATAGTTCATAGAGTGATTGCCACTGAGTCACTATCAAAGACATCACCGATACTACTTTCATCTGTACATCAGCAATATGCTTATTCACCATTTGCGAATCTTTCGATGTCACACGATTGAAAACCTTGTTTAAACGCGGATATTTCAACATTGAAGCGTTAGATAGTCACATTTCTCTTTTACAACATCTTTTTGAATCGGTGGCCCAACTACACGTGACATTGTGCAAATGACCATGTCAGAGACCTCCAGGCCCGTAATATCCTCCAAACGTGATATTCCGCAACATCTGGTGAAACTCGTCCTCCTCCTCATTTGGCAATAGATCCAGTGCTTTTGATCCTCGATTCGCAGCCAAATCGTCTTCCGATGATTCCGACAATATCGGCAGTTGGTTTTCACGTGAACGTGACCACCTCTATGACTCCTCATGGCTCCTCGCTTTCGCTCTCTTTCGTCAAGGAGTAGGTTGAACATCTTGCGGAATTTGCTTAAACGTATACCGCCAAACCCGTGAATAATGGATTTGTGATTGTCAGTGTTCAAAATATCACCTAAACTCTCCTGAGCAGGCGATCTGGGTTTTTCACCCTTATTGGAGTGCTTCGATCGAGTCCAAAGACTCTCCGGCTCAACCGTCAAATCTGCCATGTTAGATTTTGACTTCAAACTACCTCGCCTCAGTCTTAGGCTGGCGGACCGACTTGTGCAGTAAGATTCAGGTGTTTGTGTGACAAATTACTGCTTTATACACTTTGTTAAAGCCTTACAATGCCACGTTGAGACTTAGAAGTTAATCGAATTTGTAAAATCCTTCAAATTACGACAAAGTTCAGAGCGCGCTCCGAACCACTGCTGTCACCGTGACCAGCAAGTTGCCACTGCTGGTACCCAGCGAGCTATATATTTCTGTTGTTATTCAACTGACCAGAAACAAGCAATTCACCACTTGCACATTAGCGTGGCGCGGCTATTGCTGTGATAACAGGTTTCGCTGGTTTTATGTATTTGATTAAGTACCAGCCGCACACCAGCGAAATTTCCACACCCCAGAACGAGGCGAGCGCTGTTAGAGTGAGGCCAACATTGCAGCAAGTGCCTAATACCATTATGATAATGAAAATATAAATCGCTCTTCTATCATAAATAAACGGCCGAATTTTGCAGTTTTAGATACTGAAACTAAGGCCTATCTGTATATATAACCTGTGTTATGTCTATGATTTCCTGTCATTGAACATTAGAATTGTTTAGGTAAAAAAACCAAACATGTTACCTTCCTGCTTTTACAGTGATTTAATGAGAAATCTATCGCGATGACCTATAGAAATAAACATCCTATCTTCTTGGGAATTTCAAGACGATTAAAATGATACCTATATTACCAGGTTGTGATAGATATTTCCTGAGGTAATGGACTAATACTGCATCAGTTAATTGCCAGGAAATCTGGGAGTTTGTCAGAAAAATCTAAGTTTTGAAGCACAGGAATCACAGGAAATCGTAGGCAAGGCATAGGTATATGATATGTATAACTTTTAAAAAATCTAGTGCACTTAGAACCCTAATTCCAACTGTCCTATGTAGGTACATACCTGGAATCGACTGACAAATACTTTATTAAGGCCTAGGGGCATGGGAATGAATTGAAAATAAATTTTTCACAAGACTGACTGCCTGGAAATCAGGGAAATTTGTCTGCTGGCCCCAACTATTCTAAGACAAAATGTGCCGTAACTTTAAAAAAATCGATTGCACTTTTATATATCTGGAATCGACTGACAAATACTTTATTAAGGCCTAGGGGCATGGGAACAATTTAAGAATCTGGATTTTCTGAATTTTTCCCTTGAAAATCAGGGAATTTTGACTGCCGACCCAACCCAAACTGACACAAAATGTGCCGTAACTTTTTAAAGATCAAGTGAACTTAGAACCCTAATTCCAACTGTCCTATGTAGGTACATACCTGGAATCAACTGACAAATACTTTATTAAGGCCTAGGGGCAAAATCCTTCAAATTACGACAAAGTTCAGAGCGCGCTCCGAACCACTGCTGTCACCGTGACCAGCAAGTTGCCACTGCTGGTACCCAGCGAGCTATATATTTCTGTTGTTATTCAACTGACCAGAAACAAGCAATTCACCACTTGCACATTAGCGTGGCGCGGCTATTGCTGTGATAACAGGTTTCGCTGGTTTTATGTATTTGATTAAGTACCAGCCGCACACCAGCGAAATTTCCACACCCCAGAACGAGGCGAGCGCTGTTAGAGTGAGGCCAACATTGCAGCAAGTGCCTAATACCATTATGATAATGAAAATATAAATCGCTCTTCTATCATAAATAAACGGCCGAATTTTGCAGTTTTAGATACTGAAACTAAGGCCTATCTGTATATATAACCTGTGTTATGTCTATGATTTCCTGTCATTGAACATTAGAATTGTTTAGGTAAAAAAACCAAACATGTTACCTTCCTGCTTTTACAGTGATTTAATGAGAAATCTATCGCGATGACCTATAGAAATAAACATCCTATCTTCTTGGGAATTTCAAGACGATTAAAATGATACCTATATTACCAGGTTGTGATAGATATTTCCTGAGGTAATGGACTAATACTGCATCAGTTAATTGCCAGGAAATCTGGGAGTTTGTCAGAAAAATCTAAGTTTTGAAGCACAGGAATCACAGGAAATCGTAGGCAAGGCATAGGTATATGATATGTATAACTTTTAAAAAATCTAGTGCACTTAGAACCCTAATTCCAACTGTCCTATGTAGGTACATACCTGGAATCGACTGACAAATACTTTATTAAGGCCTAGGGGCATGGGAATGAATTGAAAATAAATTTTTCACAAGACTGACTGCCTGGAAATCAGGGAAATTTGTCTGCTGGCCCCAACTATTCTAAGACAAAATGTGCCGTAACTTTAAAAAAATCGATTGCACTTTTATATATCTGGAATCGACTGACAAATACTTTATTAAGGCCTAGGGGCATGGGAACAATTTAAGAATCTGGATTTTCTGAATTTTTCCCTTGAAAATCAGGGAATTTTGACTGCCGACCCAACCCAAACTGACACAAAATGTGCCGTAACTTTTTAAAGATCAAGTGAACTTAGAACCCTAATTCCAACTGTCCTATGTAGGTACATACCTGGAATCAACTGACAAATACTTTATTAAGGCCTAGGGGCATGGGAATGAATTGAAAATAAATTTGTCCCAAGACTGACTGCCTGGAAATCAGGGAAATTTGTCCGCTGGCCCCAACTATTCTAAGACAAAATGTGCCGTAACTTAAAAAAATCTATTGCACTTAGGACCCTAATTCCAACTGTCTCATGTAGCTATATATCTGGAATCGACTGACAAATACTTTATTAAGGCCTAGGGGCATGGGAACAATTTAGGAATCTCGATTTTCTGAATTTTTCCCTTGAAAATCAGGGAATTTTGACTGCCGACCCAACCCAAACTGACACAAAATGTGCCGTAACTTTTTAAAAATCTATTGAACTTAGAACCCTAATTCCAACTGTCCCATGTAGGTACATAACTGGAATCGACTGACAAATACTTTATTAAGGCCTAGGGGCATGGGAATGAATTGAAAATAATTTTTTCACAAGACTGACTGCCTGGAAATCAGGGAAATTTGTCCGCCGGCCCCAACTATTATAAGACAAAATGTGCCGTATCTTTAAAAGAATCTATTGCACTTAGGACCCTAATTCCAACTGTCCCAATGTGGAAGCTACTCAGAACAGTTAAAATTATATTCCTAGCCCTTCTGGGAGAGTCCAAACAATTGGCAGAGTTTGGGTGACGTTAGATGGGGGCGCCACAGAGAAATGACTGATTTTGGGGTTTCACCTATGAAAAGTCAAAGTTTCAAAAATGTTCCCTGTTAACCAGGCCCTGCTTATGTATTTAGCTGTCTTCCCTAATGTGGAAGCTACTCTATTATTACTCAGAACAGTTGAAATTATATTCCTAGCCCTTCTGGGAGAATCCTAAGAATTGGCAGAGTTTGGGTGACTTTAGAAGGGGTGCCACAGAGAAATGACTGATTTTGGGGGTTCACCTGTGAAAAGTCAAAGTCAAACTTTTTAAAATATTACCCATCTAGCAGGCCTTAATTAACTATTTGTTGGTCGATTCCAGCTAAGTTCCTACACAGAACAGTTGTCTTTATGGTCCTAGGTGTGCTGGGAGTTTCTAAACAATTGGCACAAATTGAGTGACTTTAGCTCTGTGCGCCCCTGAGAAATCAGTCATTTTCACACGGTCAGCCACAGAAAGTCAAAGTTTTGAAAATATACCCCATCTAGCAGGCCTTAATTAACTATTTGTTGGTCGATCCCAGCTATGTTCCTACACAGAACAGTTCTCTTTATGGCCCTAGGTGTGCTGGGAGTTTCCAAACAATTGGCACAAATTGGGTGACTTTAGCTCTGAGAGCCCCTGAGAAATCAGTAATTTTCACATGGTCAGCCACAGAATGTCAAACTTTTGAAAATATTACCCATCTAGCAAGCCTTAATTAACTATTTGTTGGTCGATTCCAGCTATGTTCCTACACAGAACAGTTGTATTTATGGTCCTGGTTGTGCTGGGAGTTTCTAAACAATTGGCACAAATTGGGTGACTTTACCTCCAAACACCACTCAGATATTTGAAATGGTCAGCAAAAAATTGTCAAAATGGTTTTCTTTCCAGCAAGACTTGAAAAACCTTTTTCTTGTATTTTCAAACTATATTCCAAATATGTTGATAAATATTACTGCACCTTTTAATGAGTTTTTAGTGGTTAAAGACAGAAAACACTCTGGAGCTGCGGTGGTGCCGCCCTGGTGGCAAAAACGGGAACTAGAGAACAATGCCGAGGCATAGCTAGTTAGGCCACCCCTCCCCCCCCCCCCCCCCCTGTTGCCAATCAAGGTCTTCCAAGTCCGTCGTATTATACCACCTTTTTTCCGCTCACGAACGGCACACAGTAGTATGCCATGTTACATGTAACCTCTTACCTGATTTAGAACCTGAACATTTTGATTCACAGATGAAATAGCCAAAAGGAGACATACCGTGCGGCGACACCGTCCATGCAGTCTCACATGGGAGTTACGCTTCTTGGGTTTTAGTTCTTTGATGGGAGTGAGAATCTCATGGGGTAAAAACTCGAACCTGCTATTCTCGGGAGTGGCGACAAAGTCACGCAACGTAAAAAAAACACACCGTGTAAACGCTAGGGGGAGCTGATCGGGTTGACGTCAAATCAACAAGAGAGAGCAAACACAGACAGACGGGACATTGAAACTGTCAAGTCACTACAGTAAACCGGGCTGAAGACACTCAGCAAGGTATATACACCACTCACCTTGGGTTTCCTCCCTGTTCTGACCGAACTGGGCACTGGGGCAAGCATAAACCCCGGTTGGGGAGCTGTTCTGACCGAAAAACTCCACAGAAACTGTGTGACAAGACACACAGCAACCCATAAGCCGACAAGATCGGGGGATGTACACACATCGAACGCAGCCGGCCGTAAAAATGACAACACGGGTCACATGACGATCACATGACACGCCATCCAATCAGAAGCGTTGAACCGGGTATGCTAATGAGGCCGCGGCGTCGTCCACGGTCCGCTTCCCACTTCTCTCTATTCCGTGGTCGCTACGTGGTCTGAAAGGAGCTCTAACCCTGCAAAGCCCCGTGACAAAACAAAAGTCACGCAACGTAGTAACGGGTTCGTCCGGCCACAAAAACTTGGCACTGCGCTACTCAGGTTTAACGCTCCGCAGTTTATTTTCCCGACAGCGATGCAGTGCACTCTATTACGTTTGAAGGGTTTAGCAACTTTTCACCCCATTGTTAAACCCACTGTACATCTCAGGTTATATCTCAGTAAATATCCAACATAGAGACATCAAACAAAAAAAGGAATGGAGATGAAGAGTAGTAGGGGAAGGTGTTTGGTGGGTTTTTTTTGTATCAATTCGTTTTGCAAAGATTGTTTTATTTGGTTTTTTTTCCAGCAATCTGCCGAAATTGCAATGACAGGCTGCTACAAATGTCAAAATAAAACTTGCTCAAAAGAACATAAATATGCAGAGTCAAACATTCAAACTTCTATCCCACAGAGTTAATTGATATATCTTGTTAGAAACACATCAAACTACCTTTGATTACGCATATTATTCATTTACAGAAAGTTCAAACATCAATTTACGTTTCGTCGATCGAGCGATATTAACAGAAAGCTAGGGTCTCCGAAAATGGCAAAACCCTTTGCCGCGTTTTGGGTTGAATGTTCTGCACCCGAGAATTGTTTTTTGTAGGTTTCGACTCAGATGTGCTTATTCTCCTATGATATATTTATAGCCATATTGATAATAAAATTTAGAAATATAGTTTTCTGATCTCCTTACCCTAAGATCAGCTTTTGAGATATAGTCGACCAGCACTCTGGAACAAGTAGAGACCAGACACTGCTCCGCTCTGCCGTGTAGCGCCAAATAATAATCTATTAAGAACTATGCTGGTTCTTGACATGAAATATTAGCACAGGTATAAATGCCCAACGACTAATATTGGCCCGCCCACACGCGACCACTCACCAGCGGCCGCCCACGATGCCTCGGAGCCTGGACACATACTATACTATAGACCCTTGATTCGAAACAGCTAGTCGCTCCCCAAAAACTGCACTGAACATGCCATCTGGTGAAAGTTGGCCATACTACGGGCTAGCATTTGCTCTGGAGACTGATTGAATATTCATGATCTGCTGGTGCTCACTCACCTCCCAGAGTTGCCCACTCTCCTCCCTTTTTAGTATTTCCATGATGGGGCGGGGAGGGGGGTGGTAGGCCTTCCATCTTGACAGCAGGCTCAAAGATGGTGACAGTCTCCGCAACAATTGGTGATCTGCATTCTTATGTTCCAGCATAGATATAGTCTTTCTCTTTATCTATGATTCACACTATCGGCCACAACCGTCCATGCAGCTTCCCGTAGCTATGGTTCACAACCCAAACGTAAAACAGCAGAGTGAGGGCTAGACACATCAAGGTTTCCTGGCGCATTCACACATCACAATCGGATACCACCTGTGTATGGCATACTCAGCAGACCCTAAGAAACCTTGGCAATGTCAAATTTACATTATTGTTGATTCATTTACATCATGTGGGTGGCATTATACTTTTTGCTTTTTGAAATCTGTGTGGCCACAGACATTCTTGGAGGGTGTATAACTTTAGGGAGGAGTTTCTTTGGGAGGTGGGCACTGACTTCCTTCCTTTTAAGGGGTGACGGTGGGGTCTTTTCTAGGAAGACTCCAAAACCAGCATTCAACAACTACCAGCACAACAGCCAGGGGGTCCTACCTGCCTCTTAGTACCCAACGGCGTTCACAGGCGAGAATCAGCCGGTCTTAAACCGGAAGTATCACTCTCCAGCAAAGTTAAATCAGTTATATATGGCAGGAAGACCACGTTACATACCAAAAAAATAAATTGTGCTCAGAGAGCGTAGTTCTATAAGGATGGCTAGACTGGACAAAAGTGTGACATGACAGCCAATAAGAGGAGGGCTTAGCCACGCAGTACGGGTAAGCTGCTGGATCCGCCTTTCCGCCGGAATTTGAAGGGCGTCGCATATAGTATAGTTCGGTTCATCCACTGTGTGCCCAAATAGGTCTAGAAACGGTTTAGTTATTGATATTATCGTAATTATTTCAAGGTATATAATAATAAGAAAAGCGTATACCTGTGTTGGAATTATGATTTGTCTACAGGAATTAACCTGGCTACCCATTAACCTGCCTACCCACCAACCTGCTTACCCATCAACCTGCCTACTCACTGACCTGTGCACCCGTCAACCTGCCTACCCATCAACCTGCCTACCCATCTACCAGTCCTCCCATCGACCCGCCAACCCATCAGCCTGCCAATCCACTAATGTACTTACTAACATGACCATCCATCAATATTCAAGTATCACCAAATCATGGGTGTAATGTACATGTATTGTCTTGTTGGTGGTTAGTGGTTGTGATACATGGTAGTAAAATCTACACAAACCAAACTATCCTTGTCATGGTTTTCTATGCAAAACTATGGCTGTAACTAATATCTATAGGAGGAGTAGATGAAAACATTCTGAACATTTTCTTGAGCTAAAGACTTTGTATTTCAGCACTTTCTAATGTTAAACACCTTATATATAAACAGTTCCAAATCCTAAACACTATGAATAAAAATATTTGTCAAACCTAAACACTATGAAAGTAAACACTTTTTAGAATTAAACATTTTGACATTAAAATGATGTCTTTTTCTAGCAACGGCCATGTTCCATATACGACGGATATACATTTGCTCCTGTTTCTTGATATGGTAGATTTGTTGCTATATCAAAGGCCAATCCTTCTCATACCATGTCTATGTGGTGTGGGAAGCGATAGGTCATGGTTCACTGCAGTCTCATACATTTTCAACGGGGACATTGTAATAGGTGGGCCACAAATAACATACCTCGTCGAGTATGGCCAGAATATGCCTGAAGAACACGGGCAGGGTTGCCTTCTCCAAGAAGGCGTTCTTATATTGCCACAGGTACTCCTGCATCTCGGAGTGGATGCTCGCTGGTTTGCGCTGCTGAATGCACCCCCTAGGCAGCACCATAGAGTCCATCGGCTGCGTCAGGTACATGATCAACCTGTAAGACATACAACACCAGGGCAATGTTTAATAATCAAGAAACGATGAAAAAATTACCTTAAGATTATCTTATGCCAGGTATCGTTTAATACCGTTTAGTGTCCAACAGCTATGATGAAATGGAGGATAGTATAAAAGGTAAAGCTTCAGATATCGTTTAATAAATGTTGACTCATATCGTGCACATGGTCCTAAGTCATTGGAAATGCTCTCACCCAAAGAAACCTCTAGGGATAGCTATTCAAACATATAAATCTTGTTGGATTCTGCTTAGATTTATAATAATAGCGGCTTGTGAAGTGCTAGAACGATGTCAGGGTCGTATTTTTTCCGCCCAGAGTGCATTATTTCAACCTCCAGAAGCAGCCTGCCATCTCAGATTGATAATCACCAGAAGGTATCGGAGCACCACCAGCATCATCTTCCCCCCAGTGTGCCTGATGTGTCCAGCCAGAACCCCTATCTTAGTGGTGAAAAGACACGATCAGCACCCCCAGCACTACAAGTAGTATAAATGATGAACTGAAACGTGACCTAATTCCAATAACAATTTTCCTCCATCATACTTACAAAATCAGATGAACACTGTGGTCAATCTCTCCAACCGAGGGCTGACCACACAGGAGTTTGAAGTCTTGGCCAAAGGCCTGAACTTCTGTTTCACCCTGGGGCAAGCAATCCTAGGGGGGAAATGACAATGACCGCTTCCACAACACCACTTTGCATCTCAACAGAGTACTCTTGGAACCACTAATCTAGAAAACCTGTGCCGCTTTTCGGCCTCCGGCCTGCGGAACACTCCACAAAATGAACGCAATAAACAAATGGAAGAAGGTGATGAGATGATGAACTGTCTAGAACAAGTCACAACCGATTTTGATGAGCTCAAAGTTATCCTACTCACTAACTTTGAGACCAATAGTAGACAAACAAGTCAACTTAACTATAAACTAAATGAACAGGGTGCAAGCAACGCATCAACTTTTGATTCCATCACATTGGAAGCTTGCCAACTAAAAGATCAGCTTCACAACTTATGCGATAGGCACATTAAGTAACAGATCAAGATTGAGTAACCGTAGCAACGAGAATGAAAAATTGAATTGTATATCTATAATTGGATTAGTATATGCAAAAGATAGCCTGGAAAAAGAGGATCACAAAGATATTTGATTTTTTTTAAATCAGTCAAGTAGTTCAAGAATTATGGAGGAAAGTCTAGTCAAATTAAGATTGGATTTGAGGAAATCAAGTATATAGAAAACAGTAGAAGGCATGGCACCACATAATGATTAGCACAGATGAACAGACTTATTACAATATCTCTCTAGATATTGGTAATAGGGACATATTATTTAGCATACACTGGTATTTTTACATGCTGAATCAAATGGAAATATTTATTTGTATGTATATTGATGATGTCACAGTTAATTTGCATATTAATGGAGAAAATCTGTAATAATGATGTATAGATTCTGCGAAAAAACACTCAAATAATACTCCTCTCTAATCTAGTTCATTTCATACAAGGCAAAACATATATTTGACTTGTAAATAGGAATTTTGACAGCTAATTTGCATAATTTATCTTAAACTGAAGTCTTCAGATGGATCAGAGAATATATAAACTCAGTTTTTCAGTGTAGTTATTTCAATATGCTGAACTTTTACATCTATCAAACTATGGCACATCATGCATCAAATTAATCCTCTATGTATGCTCTTTGTAATGGCATAGGCACGAAATTGTTTGATTCATTCAGTTTTGTGTGGGGAGCTTTTTTTAAATTCAAATTAGTGTTTGATTAAGTTCCTTTGGTCATAGAAATTTCGTGCTAGTACTAAAATGAAGCCCAATATGTCCTCTGATTGGCTGAAATAGTGTTTTGGCACTTAAAGTGGCAGAAGAACTCAGCAAATGGATGAATTAAACACTGTCTTACAGAGCAGGTGCCATGGACAAGGGTGTAGGCCCAGGCCAATTCCTTTGAAAAGAAGTAAAAAATCTAAATGAATTATTCCTCCATTATTCTTATATGTATATCCACAGGAAAGCCCTGATTTTCAGCTTTCAGAAGGTGTATTTAGATCTTAGGTATGATGACCGGGCGCTTGTGGAGAACCATTTAAAGGACAATAAATGAGAGATTTGTTGTTTGTCGCACTCAGTGACGGCCGCGCGCGCGTTGCTAGTAACCGTATTGACTCTCTTGAAACAAAATTCGCCTCACTAGACTTGCGCACCACCTAAGATCAGCCTTCACTTGCTCAATCTGTTTGATTCTATGTAGCACCATTATAGGTCCTCACCAGACTTTTTCAAGGTTCTTCCACACCACGAAGGTTATCAAATCTATGTGATGAATCTAGGTAGAAATCTCACCTCTACACATTTACCGAGATGAGTACTTCCCACACCACATAGACATGGTATGAGAAGGATTGGCCTTTGATATAGCAGTAAATGTACTACTGCTTGGGGTGAAGAAGAAAAGTGGCTGCAGTGGGACTCGAACCAACAAAGTCTGACAACCTTGGGATTACAAGTCCAGTGTTCTTTGCCACTGAGTTGACTCCCTACCCCGGTCGCTTGAGTTATGCTTGCATGCGAGCATATGCAGTCTGCACCATGAGGAGGCAAGGTGACCAAGAGGGTGAACAGATTGATAATGGCTGTCCATCCCAGCAGATACATAGTAAATCCAGTGGACTAATATCAAAGTCTGAATTCATACCAAGAAAAAATGTCAGCAATTTTTCAGTTCCCCGCACCCCCACTTTCAAAATATTCTGACGCCCCTGTTGATAAATGAATGGGGACTTAGATATGAACAAACTACACATTCTGAGGTTTATTGATATAAATATTATCCAGTTGGGACAAGGGGGAAGGGCGGGAATTATTCATTCGTGTAGCAGTCGCCGGGTTAGGTTAGTTACCTGACCGTGATGACCCGCCGTCGGTTGATATGCTACCCTGTGGCCTGCTGAACCATTATGTAAACTTCTGGTCTATACATCCCTATCGTGGACATGTAATATTGGTTTCTATGACAGGGTTGCCAGTTGGAATCAGAAAAGAACATTGAAATATTTTCCATTGCAATACAAGATTTATGCATTACATATGCATTAGATTGGGGAATCAAGAGGAAGCTAAAATTTGTACATGGGTCAGTGGGGAGGTTGAGTTGGGGATCATGGGCTGTGGCTGAATTGGGTAATTTAGCAGTTGGTATATCAATATTACACAAGGACTTATTTTTTCATTCTGAAAATAAAAACATGAATTTCAATGGAAACATTGAAAAGTGGCATCCCTGCTATGAGGAACAAATTGACTGAATTGGACCAGTCGCCATTTTGGTTAGTTACCTACTCCCTCCGGAGGATGTCTCTTCGCCATATGTCTCGGAGCAGGAAGAGGGACATTTACTCTGGCGGAGTGGCCCTCCAGACGGAGGGGCCCTCCGGTCCTCCACATGGAGGAGGGCCCTCTGGTCCTCCGGACGGAGGAAGGTCCTCCGATCCTCCGATGGGAGGAAGCCTCCGACCCTCCTTCCCCCAGGAACGCCCATCCTCCAGTGGCGTCGGATGGAAGGTGTGACGTCGCGGTGCCGTGACGTCATAGGCAGGGTATAAAAGCCCTTTTTGTTCGCTAATTTGGTTTTGCATTCGCTATGGGGAGGAAATTAATATCATGCTCAGCTTGCCAGCTATCTCACCCACCGAGAAAGGACAGTTTTGCAAGTATATGTCTGGAGCTGCAAAGATATGTAAGGCTACCGGCGTCGGGTTGACTCCAGAAAACTGTCGCGCCGCCATTGACAATGATACAGTGGAATTTGATTCAAAAACCTACCTGGCAGGGGATGGTGAAGACGATGATTCCAACGATAATCCAGGCGATAAGACAGCGACGACTGCTGATATCGCTGTAGAATCCGGTCATAGCGTACTCCGGTCATAGCGTACTTTCGTTGGCAAGTTCTCGTCAACAGCAGCAGATCGATCGACTGGTAGCAAAGTTGGACGGCTTGTCAGTCTCTGCACCCTCTGTGGTTGCTCCTCCGGCCGCGGCGACTGCTCCTGTATTGCCGGCGACAGCTCCAGTGGTCGCCGACGCGGCGACTTTGAAGACTACAGCTACTAATCCATCTTGTGAAGTAATTCCGCAATGGTTTCAGGCAATTCTACTGTTGGCGACAGGGTTTCCTCCCGGGAATGCCTTCGGCTGCCTGCCGATCGATGCAACGACTGATGCGACGGCTGCTCCTCGGGCCTGACCCAGCCTCACTGCTGTGCTTCCAAACGTAACTGTTTTGTAAAATTCAATCTTGAAAATGGAAAAGATTATTTAGAAGAGAATTGTCCAATTATCGTTGATGACTTGTTTGCTCGCTGGTTCCGCGGGACCTTCGGCTTTGTCATATGTTGAAGTGCGTCCGACCAGCGAAGATGAAGAACCAGTGAAAGTCTTGATAGGTTCGACGAGTTCGGAACAAGCTCAGAGGAGGTGTGAAGCGCAGCGCCCCCTATAGCGACTTGGTTCATATAGACGATCGTGGCTGCCACACAGCGCCACTTTCAAACATGCCAGCAAGAGGGAAGGAGCTGTGAGAAGAGCCCACACCAAAACATGCAAAATACGAATAGCTCTTGTGTCATGAATAATAGGCCGATTTTGATAAACAAAACAGTGTTAGAAACCTAAGACATGGACCTATTTAGTGATACACATATCATATTCCTGTGCTATAGTTAAGATTTCCTGTCGTAGGTTGAACATTGGAATTTATGAGAAATAAGGCTCTATTCCACAATACAAAACAACCATAAAACGTGGAACTCTATTGAGCTCTATTGTGGTTTGGAGTACATTAGATATGACTCTATCAATATCTGAAAAGATTTTTGATAGAGCTCTAACAGTTTGTATGTAGTAGCTGTTACTAGTTAGCCTATTTTTGTATAGGAATCTCCATTCAGCTGTCATTTGAGACCATGCCAAAACGATAGGGGGCGCTGCGCTTCACACCTCCTCTGGAACAAGCTCAAGGTGCTTTTGCTGCGGAGGACAAAGATGGCCGACCTGACTTCCGGTGTGCGGGGAGTGGTGAACTTCAAAGTAAAGAAAATGACTTTTCCGAACGCCAGGGACTTATCTCAGACTATTTCGCTGCTCAGAATTATGTGCCACGATCTGACGTGCCCGCACATACTTTTTGTTTGGGTGTTTGTTCCGGTAATCACAAAATATCGGATGTTTTGTGTCAGTTGAATCTGTGTTCTGTGTATCGTGAGGCTTACTGTCACTATAGTGGTGCAGACCGTAATGCTGATTATATCTTTCGAGTTGCCTTTAAAGGTGTATGTGTTGTTGACAACATTTTTTGCAACTCTTATGTGTGTGCTAACTATTCTTCTATATTGTCTGACAGGCCTTCGGCTCAAATGGATCAGATTGTGGAATCTGAATTACAATGTGGGAAGATGAGTGTGTCAGTGGATATGCCCCAGTGTATATATTCCTTAGGGGCGGTTATCAAGCGAACTGGCAAACTCAGACCTATAACAGACTGTAGCAGACCTGAGAATTTTTCTATAAATTATTTTATGAATGACACTTGTGAGAAGTTTTCGTATATCAGTATTGATGATGTGACTTCTGTGCTTCATCCTGGTGAGTTTATGTCTGTAATCGACATCAAGTCTGCCTACAGGTCTATAAATGTCTCTGCAGAGAGCAGGAAATACCAAGGCCTAATCTGGGATATCAATGGTAAAAATACCTATCTCAAAAGACAATTGTTTGTGTTTTGGGGCGAAGTGTGCCCCATATCTATTCACCAAATTTACAGAATTTGTGGTGCGATGTATGGCTCGCAGAGGTTTCTCTAGAGTGTTTGGGTATATTGACGATTTTATCGTCTTGGATTCCTCGATTGAGGAGTGTACTCTAGCCGCGGGGTTACTGGTTGCCTTGTTTGAATTTTTGGGATTCAGGGTGGCTGAAGAAAAAATTATCCCTCCTGCAACCACTGTTGTATACCTGGGAATTGAAATTGACTCCCTCTCTATGGACCTTCGGTTGCCCCTAAAGGAGCTGGAAAAGGTTAGAAGCTGTGTATGTGAGTTTCAAGGGAAGTCTTCTTGCTCTAAACGGGATTTGCAGAAATTGGCTGGCTTGCTCTCTCATGCCAGTACAGTAGTTCGTGGAGGTAGGACTTTTACTAGAAGGATTATACTCAAAAATTAGGAGTCATCCTGCAGGGTACCCCCTTGGTTGCTGGATGACCTTACTTGGTGGGGCAAGTTTCTAGAGATTTTTAATGGGACTGCCAGAATTTTGAGTGCTTCCTCCTCCATTGATTGTGTATGTACCGACTCTTCGATGAGCGGTTTCGGCTCCACTTGGAGTCATGATTGGGTTGCCGGAGTCTGGCAACCAACTCCTTCTATCCGGTAAATTTTTCCTCCTGCCCATTACTCTCTGGGTCCCACCGATTTGCCGGATTTGGATATAAATGTCTTGGAACTATGGCCTGTCCTTTGTGCCGCCCTTCAGTGGGGGGAGTGTTGGAGGAACCACAAAGTTTGACTCAAGAGTGATAACACTCAGGTGGTGTCGATGATAAATACTGTTCGTTCTAGGAGTGTTCGAGCCATGTTCTGGCTCATAGAGCTTTTTTGGCTCAGTTTTATTTATAATTTTCAATTATATAGTGACTATCTTTCGTCGGCTGATAATGTTGTTCCGGATTACCTCTCTCGGTTAACCTCAGAGAGAGTCCCGAGTGTGAGTAATTTCTTACCTGCCCTTGACTTGTGTTGTTTCAGCACTTGAGGAGTTCCGGGCCAAGGTCAGGATGTATCAGGATGCGTGGATGGCTCCGAATACAATCAAAACACGAAGGACACAATGGCGCCATTACTTGAGATTTTGTGAGATTTATGGCTTTGTACCTTTGCCTACTACTATAGATGTTGCCTGTATTCATTTAGCTTATATGGCCGAGACTTTTGCCTATTTATCTTGTTTGTTTGTTTGTTTGTGTAGTTTTACGTCTCAGTAGGCAAGTTACGTCCTTTTGAGACTGACTCATTGGTTGACCTTTCTGGTTCTTGAAAGGCACATCAACTCAACTTTGGTCTACTTGTAGCAGTGGGACCCTATGCCCGTTTTATAGTGCTGCCTCACTGAAGGGCTGTGCCGCAGACCATTGACACAACACTCTGACGGTCATATTATACTGACAACGGCAAACCAGTCGTCCTATTCATCTATATGTAATTACCTTTCTGCCTTGTGGGCCTTGCACAAGGGCAATGGTTATCAACATGTCTCCCTAACGGATTTTCAGTTAATATCAACTTTGAAGGGTATTAGACAAATTTTGGGTGACACCCATAACCAAGCTCCACCCATCACCATTCCCAATCTCAGTCAAATCTTTTCCTTTTTGGATTTCTCTTCCCAAGAGGGTCAGAATTTTTGGTTAGCCCTAATTTTGGGTTTCCTGGGGTCAAACCTGTTTGATAAAGATTCGGGTATCTTGGTTAAGGATGTTTCCCTTCATGAATGGGGTCTCCTTTTAGTTGTCAGGAGGTAGAAGACCATCCAGCATTTTGAGAGGGTTTTGGAAATACCCTTTGCTAGGACCCTGGTTTTGAAATTTTGTGTTTGTCACCATGTAGGCATGCGTCTTTTATCGGGGAATATCTCTCCAGATACCCCCCTATTATTTTTTTCTGTTGGTAAGATTACCAAATTTTGTACTTATCGTTGGTTCTCAAAAAAGTTGTCTTATGTGTGTCAAAGATTGTCTCTCCCCTGGTATACCTCATATTCCTTGTGCGGGCTGGCCTGCCAATTTTCGACATTAGGGTTCGTGGAGACTGGTCCAGTGATTGTGTATATCAATATTTGTCTAAGACTCTCTCTGATAGAGTATCGTCTGACTTAAAAATCTCTGAAATCCTTTTTTTGTAGGTTTGGCGGTGTTTATGTGTCATATACTGCCTTATCCTACCGTATCCATTGTACTCAGTTTCAGATAAGAACAAATAATGTTTGTTGGTTTGGGTAGTTTAACATCCAATTTGTTCAATTAGACTTATAAATAATGTTCCGCCACTCCTGCCTCAGTTGGTTTCTTGAGATTTGGGCGGGATAATTTACTCCAGTTACCGGAAGTCATCCGGGTAAATCTCCGGAAGCCACCCCTTGCGCAGCCTCGCTCAGATCTCTGGTTGAACCTGTCCTGAATACCAGGAAAAGATTTTCTTTAGTATTTTCACATTGCGGTGTTTATGTGTCATATACCGCCTTATCCTACCTTATCCATTGTACTCAGTCGGATAAGAATAAATAATGTTCCGCCACTCCTGCCTCAGTTGGTTTCTTGAGATTTATATATATATATATATGTTTGGTGTTGTGACCACAAACCATAAGTGAGTCGAAATGTTTTTGACAATTTTAATAAATTCCTTTGTAGTACATACAGTTCACTGGTTGTTTGTTTGTTATATGAGTAGCACAATGTACCAACTAGTTTCGGCCCTGTGGCCTTCTTCAGGGTTACTGGCTAACTGATTGAGATCAAGTGGACCATCCCCTTATATACCCTTATCTCCCGATTATTATGGGATAGCGAGAAAAAAAGTTATTATGATGCATCTTGGGATGATGTATCTAGAGGCGACATTATTCCCCCTGTGGCGGGTATGAGTACTAACCTTTACTAATACACATGTGGTTATAGTCTCAATGTTATAATTAGTTTGTCCTTTGTTACACTGTTAATTTAATAATGGACATAAATGGTGCTTATTCTGAGAGTAAGTGTATCAAGATGGAACAATTTCATATCATTTAGGTTATCCTAGTATTGAGTGATAAATAGTACATAATGTTGGACTTTGGCTTGTGGATAACATAGGTCGGAAGTGATGAGTAACTGTGATAACATGATGGTAAATGACATACATAGGTGGTTGGTTAAGTATACAGAAGATTAACAACATTATTCAGACTTTTTGAGGGATATTAGTGTTAGTCAATTATTGAGTGTTTGAGTTTTGAGTGACAGTCCGATTATCCGTGTGATGTCTGTGTCCAGTGTCACTTGTTTGTCTTTTTGCGAAGGTTGCAGAAGTCTCTACACAGGATAGGGTCCATAGTAAATAGGATACCTTTTAAACACCTCAGAGTGACAGGACTGACGTTATAACAGATGGGTATAACTTTGGGGTCATTTAGTGCCACCGTATCCTGTGTTTTGTTGTCATCATTGGTGTTAGTGGGTGGTGATTCCATACTGGTGTCATCCTCGCATTCCTGTATGAGAGATAGTCCATTCTTTTCTTGTCTAATAGAAGTAACACTGGTTGTACTAGTAGCACTGTCGCTGGTGCTTCAACTGGTAGTGGATGAACTGTCACAGGAACTGTCTGAAGAGTCTGAGTCATTATCTGTAGAGTCTGGCGGTGTTGTTATGTTAACAGTACTTGGTTGCTTGGTGGGGTCATTAGTTAAGTAGTCCATTGGTTCGTCTAAGACTGGAGTAGGTGCTGGGTCAACTGTTCTTTTAGTTGTAATGCTGTAGACATCGATAGGAGTGTTGCTGGTCTTGCAGTGTGTTAGGTCACTAGAGAAGATTAAGTTAATTTCATCTTCATTGAGTACTGGGAGTTCATCAGAGAGTGTTTCTAGAAGTTTGAATGCGTAATTCAACCGTTCAGTGGTTGACTGAGAGTTATCTTCACTGACCATAGTTTGGCCAGAGGTAAGACATGGAGTAATAGATGGTACATTAAGGTGCAGGCCAAGCGATCGGTAGTCATCGTTGTTGATAGTGTTAATTAGACTAACCCTTCTGGTTGAAGCTTTGCCGTATGTCTGTTTTAACTCCGGGTTGCCAGAACCAAGTTTGGGGGCTGGCGTGGGTAGCAGACCGGTGCTGTGGGTTATTTCACTGAAGAGATCATAGTTTTTTTATTTGGCGTATGATGCTGCCGCTTGGTTGTGTGCCGCTTTAGTATGTAGTTTGTTTTTATCCGGAACAAACTTTTCACATTGATTGTCAGTGGAACTATGTTTTTCCTTATGATGGCGCCTGAGCCCCGATCTTGATGAGTATAGTTTATAACAGAGCAACAGAGTTTATTGATTTCCTGTTTCTCATGGACAGTCGAGTAGTGTTTACACATTGCTGCGAGTCCCATAAACATATTGTGACAGCGATGGCATTCAAAGACAGAAGAAGAGTCACCTACATTAATGTGGTTGGTGTCAGTCATGGTTAATTGTGGCTGCTGTTGTCAGAGTAATCCTCATGTATCACGGTGTAATCATCACTTCGTGCGAGTATGTTTGGTATGTCCAATAGCGATGCTGTTTATAAGACCGGATAAGAATAAATAATGTTCCGCCACTCCTGCCTCAGTTGATTTCTTGAGATTTATATATATATATATGATATGCTACAAATGTAATGATACCAGAAAATCATGTTTTTAGTGCTCTTTTTTCTGCTTCTTTGTCATCTGTCATAATGCTATGTTACATCAAGAAATATATGGCAATATAGGTATCATATTAATAGTCATGAAATACCTAATAAGATAGGATGGTTATTTCTATAGTTCATCGTGATAGATTTTTCATTAAATCACAGTGAAAACGGGAAGGTTATATGGTTTAATGTTTTTTCCCTAAAACAATTTCGAGTTTCAAACTGCCATGGGAAATCTTAGTCTAGGCATAGGTATATGATATGTATACCAGAAAATAGACCAGAGTCTTAGCTTTCTAACAATGTATTATGTATAAAGATCGGCCGGTTATTCACAATACAAGAACAATTTTCATTTTTCGAGCTAGAAAAAAGTAGTTTTTCCATATTAAACGCTGAGGAGTTAGGCCGCACGCCTCGTTTTCGTGTGACCTACTTTGGCGGCCATTACAAGATGGCGCCAGTCTGAAGAGGGTATATTGGCTATTACCCCAAATATATCACTATTCTTCACAATGATACTGCCATGGAACCTGTTTCATATCAATTCATTTATAATAACCTCATTCTCCTTTCTAACTTTTGTCATTGGTGAGTCCTGCATTGGAAGTATCAAACATGAAATTCATTGGATAAACAATATAACAAATACAAATTGAAGAAAAACGTTTAACTAAAAGAAAATCTTTTTATAATTGATTTGTCCAATTCATTTTTGACTACATCTGCCCATCCACATGACAGCCCATTCGGCTGAATTCCCATCATCAAGCTGAGTCCATAGCCACTTGACTGCTCATTTATTTGTCAATTCATCTGATTGACCATTCATCGTACATGAAACATTTTTATCTGCTCTTTGTTCTTATCACAGAACTTCATATTGTTCAAATATACTGGTTTTCATTGCGTTTACTTTCATCACGGACTTGGAACACCTGGATTAGAAACAAACGGCCCCTGGCGTATCTATCTCTGCCTCGGCATTGTTAGGGTTCCGATAAGGGCCGCTAGACGGCGCTACCGTCATTTGGAGTTAGTTCAATAGTTTGCCACCAGGATCGCGACTGTCGCAGCTGGGAAATTTGCCTACCGGCCCCAACTATTCTAAGACAAAATGTGCCGTAACTTTTAAAAAATCTAGTGCACTAAGAACCCTAATTCCAACTGTCCCATGTAGCTATATATCTGGAATCGACTGACAAATACTTTATTAAGGCCTAGGGGCATGGGAATAATTTCAGAATCTGGATTTTCTGGATTTTCCCCCTGAAAATCAGGGAATTTTGACTGCCGACCCAACCGAAAGTGACACAAAATGTGCCGTAACTTTAAAAAAAACTATTGCACTTAGAAAGCTAATTCCAACTGCATTATGTAGGAACATACCTGGAAACGACTGACAAATACTTTATTAAGGCCTAGGGGCATGGGAATGAATTGAAAATGACTTTTTCCCAAGACTGACATCCTGAAAATCTGGGAAATTTGCCTACCGGCCCAACTATTCTAAGACAAAATGTGCCGTAACTTTAAAAAAATCTAGTGCACTTAGAACCCTAATTCCAACTGTCCCATATAGGTATATATCTGGAATCGACAGACAAATACTTTATTAAGGCCTAGGGGCATGGGAACAATTTCAGAATCTGGATTTTCTAAATTTTTCCTTTGAAAATCAGGGAATTTTGACTGCCAACCCAACCCAAACTGACATAAAATGTGCCGTAACTTTAAACAAATCTAGTGCACTTAGAACCCTAATTCCAACTGTCCCATGTAGCTATATATCTGGAATCGACTGACAAATACTTTATTAAGGCCTAGGGGTATGGGAATAATTTCAGAATCTGGATTTTCTGGATTTTCCCCCTGAAAATCAGGGAATTTTGACTGCTGACCCAACTGAAAGTGACACAAAATGTGCCGTAACTTTAAAAAAAACTATTGCACTTAGAAAGCTAATTCTAACTGCATTATGTAGGAACATACCTGGAATCAACTGACAACTACTTTATTAAGGCCTAGGGGCATGGGAATGAATTGAAAATGACTTTTTCCCAAGACTGACATCCTGAAAATCTGGGAAATTTGCCTACCGGCCCCAACTATTATAAGACAAAATGTGCCGTAACTTTAAAAAAATCTAGCGCACTTAGAACCCTAATTCCAACTGTCCCATATAGGTATATATCTGGAATCGACAGACAAATACTTTATTAAGGCCTAGGGGCATGGGAATAAATTCAGAATCTGGATTTTCTGGATTTTCCCCCTGAAAATCAGGGAATTTTGACTGCCGACCCAACCGAAAGTGACACAAAATGTGCCGTAACTTTAAAAAAAACTATTGCACTTAGAACCCTAATTCCAACTGTCCCATGTAGGTACATACCTGGAATCGACTGACAAATACTTTATTAAGGCCTAGGGGCATGGAAATGAATTGAAAATAATTGTTTCCCAAGACTGACTTCCTGAAAATCAGGGAAATTTGTGTGCCGGCCCCAACTATTCTAAGACAAAATGTGCCGTAACTTTAAAAAAATCTATTGCACTTAGAACCCTAATTCCAACTGTCCCATGTAGCTATATATCTGGAATCGACTGACAAATACTTTATTAAGGCCTAGGGGAATGGGAACAATTTCAGAATCTGGATTTTCTGGATTTTTTCCTTGAAAATCTGGGAATTTTCACTGCCAACCCAACCCAAACTGACACAAAATGTGCCGTAACTTTAAAAAAATCTATTGCACTTAGAACCCTAATTCCAACTGTCCCATGTAGGTACATACCTGGAATCGACTGACAAATACTTTATTAAGGCCTGGCGACATGGGAATGAATTGAAAATAATCGTTCCCAAGACTGACTTCCTGAAAATCAGGGAAATTTGTGTGCCAGCCCCAACTATTCTAAGACAAAATGTGCCGTAACTTAAAAAAAATCTATTGCACTTAGAACCCTAATTCCAACTGTCCCATGTAGCTATATATCTGGAATCGACTGACAAATACTTTATTAAGGCCTAGGGGCATGGGAACAATTTCAGAATCTGGATTTTCTGGATTTTTCCCTTGAAAATCTGGGAATTTTCACTGCCGACCCAACCCAAACTGACACAAAATGTGCCGTAACTTTAAAAAAATCTATTGCACTTAGAACCCTAATTCCAACTGTCCCATGTAGGTACATACCTGGAATCGACTGACAAATACTTTATTAAGGCCTAGGGGCATGGGAATGAATTGAAAATAATTGTTTCCCAAGACTGACTTCCTGAAAATCAGGGAAATTTGTGTGCCGGCCCCAACTATTCTAAGACAAAATGTGCCGTAACTTAAAAAAAATCTATTGCACTTAGAACCCTAATTCCAACTGTCCCATGTAGCTATATATCTGGAATCGACTGACAAATACTTTATTAAGGCCTAGGGGCATGGGAACAATTTCAGAATCTGGATTTTCTGGATTTTTCCCTTGAAAATCTGGGAATTTTCACTGCCGACCCAACCCAAACTGACACAAAATGTGCCGTAACTTTAAAAAAATCTATTGCACTTAGAACCCTAATTCCAACTGTCCCATGTAGGTACATACCTGGAATCGACTGACAAATACTTTATTAAGGCCTGGCGACATGGGAACGAATTGAAAATAATCTTTCCCAAGACTGACTTCCTGAAAATCAGGGAAATTTGTCCGCCGGCCCCAACTATTCCAAGACCATAGAAAAAAGGATTGCAAATAAACACCTTAGAAATAAAGAAAGAGCTTGCTCAATCAAAAAAAAAAAATTTAAAAAAAATGAATGTAGATATTAACATGTTCACCAAGACCGAAAATCATGGCTAGACACTCAGGATAGATATTTAAATAATAATGAAGTGTACTATAATTGAAATAAAGAAAGCTTGCTCAAAACAAAACAAAAACAATATAAAAAAAAAAAATTAAAAAAAAAAAAAAACATCAGCAGCGCCACTTTTAACCCTGGTGGCTCAAAATGGAACTTTCGCCAAATTTTTCCTAGCGGATCATACGGAAATTAGCGCTCTACCCGCGAAATGCACTCAAGCGTAGCCGAGGCAAAGAGATCGTTGAACAAACACGGGAATGGCCCGCGTTTCCCATCCATAGATATAAGTCCGTGCTTTCATCTTAGAGTTTTCTCGGATAACCCGTTTCGCGGAACTCATCTAGTTTTTTATTGCCCTGCTTTTCGTAGCCTGTGGGTTTGCTACAAATCCGTAGTTTTATCTTAAATGATTGGGAGTAGGGCAAAAAACAGGTTTTTCCGTTCAATGCCACCTGACGGTGAGTTCCTTTGTTAGGTCGTCGCTCAGACAAACACGGCCGAGGCCAGCCTCATACCTATAGAGACAAACAGCAATGACACCTAGAGTGTGAAAAATGGGTGTGATTGGAGGAGTATTGTTTTTGACAGTTTACAACCCTAAAACAAACTAGGACATTGTATTAATGAGTATGGACTGTCTAAACTTTAAAGTTGGTTATTGTCTTGATTTCCCTTGAAAAAAGATAGGTATATGATAGCTAGGCCTGCCAATGTATTATAGTGTATCCCAAATGCTCACTCTGAACACTCTGTCCTACTAACCCAAATGACCTGTCCTACTGACCCAGGCTAAGTGGGACAGTAGGTGTGCAGGCGCTGCCGTACTGGCCCAAATGATGCATCCCTGCTAAGTGGGACAGTGGTTGTGCTGGCGCTGACCCACTGGCCCTAATGCTCCATCCTACTGGCCTTCACCTTGGGTCCTGTGTGCTGACACACTGGCCTAGATACAGCTCTGTTGCTACCAGGATGTTTCATATGGGATATGCCTATACTTCTGTCTTACAGAGCTCACAGTCTTACTTATACATTTCTTATAAATTTCATATACATTTCATTATTTGCGCTTGGCTCTGGTCCAGTGCACCGGTATGTAGATGTTAAGGCCCACCACCCGAAATTCGGGATATTAGGGCCCACCTATCATAACGTCGACATATATTATTGAAGTATGCATACATGTCAAATCATTACCTACATTTCGTGAAATTTTCCTAATGCCGTGCCATTTCCGTTTTGGGCGCTAACAAGCCAACGAATAATCACAAATTCTGCAAAATCAGGTGGGCCCTTACGTCCAGTTTTGCTATTTCTCGCTCCCAGCGCCACAAATGCAAACGTGGCATTGCAGTGCGGCTGAGACATGTCTGTTGCTTTCTCACCAGAGGACTCAGCTGTGCCCTACCGTCCCAACTTTCAGGTGGTGGGCCCTTGTAACAATGTAGATAAGGTACGAATCTGTCCTGTGGAAAAAGGCCTATTAACTCGAGCTTCTGCCACATGTTTATTGTGTACAAACCTAAGGCCTGGAGGAGAAGACCGATGGGTGACGTCAAAGGGGCGGCATTTGAAGGTACCCGACAACAGCTATTTGAGTTGATTTCCGGGTGTCGGGATTCGACTTTTCTGGGTGTATTTCTATCGTTTTTATGCGAAATAGTTACAACAGACAGGAGTACATTCATAGATCTCAGTAGTAGAAACCCGTGATGCTACGATCTTTTGAAGTTATGAAGCAACACTGTCAGTCCAGTAGCACTCTGTCTCCCCTCCACTAAATGAGACGAGATACATCAGTTCTTCACCATGTACCACAGAGACATAAACTCCACTGTACAACACCCTCCCCTCCACATTAATCAAGAATATAGCTGCATGTATATGTATTAGGGTAGATAATCTCTAAAAAGAGATTCTAGGATGTGCAGATGATGGGCAGAGAGAGGTGCCAGCAGACAAGTGACAGCTGAGAGGAGTGGTCGTACGTCAGCCGCCTGCCCCCGCCCCCACCCCGCGCGTCTCACTGGACGCGTCTTCTGACGTCACGCTGTGATATGTAGCCAGCCTTCATGTGACTCGAGGTCACGTGTCTGACAGCGCTGACGGCCGCACGGATCATCAAGCAGATACCGCGTTCTCTCAGACTAAAGCAGTGCTTGGAGATCACCAAGTAACCAGCGGGCAGCGAAGTGCACGTGTCGGGTACACGTGACACGGTGAACGGGGTCCGGCCCAGCCTACACACAGATGAGTGGCACACGATGGCCGCCACCACTATCTTATTAACCTAAGCCCGGGTTTACGGAGGTGAGGGGCAGGGAGGGTGTCTATGGACGGGCCATGTAATGCTCTTCGGTCGGTCCTTGATTTGTCCAATGTATATAATCCTATTAACCTAAATAGTGCCTAAACTGAGGCATCATTTTCCGAGATTTATGAAATCGTTGTTTTTTGTGTAATATGAAAAAACGATAATAAAACCTTCCTAGAAGTGTCCTTCTAAAAGATTCAGGTCAGGAGAAGGAGAATAACATTCGGACACCACTTTGGGATAGTAAAATAATTATGGCCGGGTGGGGGGGGGGGGGGGGGGGTGCACAGCTCTTTTTTGGGGGGGGGGGGATTTTTTGGGGTATGACAAGGGGTGGGGGGTGGGGGGTGTACAAGCCCTCGATAATGTACAAGTTCCGGAAAATCGGCCATTTTTATGCCCCGTGCGGCAATTGCGGCAGATTAAACGCCAGGGGGCGCGGCCCAGTGCGCCGAGGCGGTCGCTGCCCCTACAACCGGGGAGGCATGAAATACTGAATGAACAATCTAGAACCACAAGCCGAACCATTCACAACGCCCATGGACCTGAGCGCAAAAAACGTTAAAACTGTGTGACTGAAAATATGAACTGTAAAACCAAAACTGTCAAAGATGTGAAAAAAATGTGCCCAATGATCAGGAAAAACGAAAGAGTTTCGAAATGTAACACAAGTTCTGTAACTGTTAAACCATGTAATAAAAGTGATACTCTAGTTGAGAAAACTGAGTCTGACTTAGTTACTACATGCGAGATATCAGGTCAAAAGATTGTCAACCTATCAAAATATGAATTAGATAAAAACGAAAAATCAGTCCTGGGGAAAGGCATCAAATTCTGTCCAACTCAAACCTTTGTAGAACGGGGAGAACTGAGAAAGGACCTAGACTCCTTCTCGAACCGACTCCAAACAAAACAATTCATGACCAAATCGAATGAAAAAATCAAATAAAAAAGAAGAACCCTTGAAAGTTTTGGGTAAAATAAGCCCTTATGGCAACACAATTGATTTCATTAAGCTAAAAAAAACAATCAATGTGGAACCCCCCCCCCCCCCCCCCGGTTCCGCCAATCTAGAAACTTTCATCAACAATGTAGAAAATGACCTACAGAAATGTAGGATCAATGGGATAGGCAAACAAAACCTAGATAAATCAGAAAAAGACATCTTAAAAAGTCTGAGACAGAAGAAAGAGATTGTAATCTTCCCAGCTGACAAAGGGGGTGCTATAGTAGCACAAAACACTTCGGACTACACAATAGAAGCCCATAGACAATTAAATGACCAACAAACGTATGAAAAACTGAAAACAGACCCCACCAATAAACACCAAGATGAGGTAGAAACTCTAGTAGACAATCTGGTAAAAAAATGGTGAAGTAACGAAAAAAATGGCAAACACCATTAAGGTAAAAAAACCAAGGACACCACAAATCTACTTCCTTCCGAAGGTGCACAAAAACATCTACCCACCACCGGGCAGGCCGATAGTATCTGCAAACGACTGTCCCACTGAAAGAATTTCAGCAGTGGGGGATATTTTCTTCAAACCACATGTGGTGAAAATGAAATCCTTCATAAAAGACACAACCGACTTCATAAACAAAATAGAAAACACAGCTGAACTGAACTCAGACAGCATCAAGGGGAACATGGACGTGACATCATTGTACACAAACATACCAACTGATGAAGGCATCATGGTCATACGTGAAAAACTAGAAAGGGAGAGAAATAAATGCGAGTTACCCACCAATAGCTCCATATGCAATATCCTCGAAGCAGTCCTAAAGAAAAACAATTTCCAGTTTAATGGAGACAAGTTCCTAAAAAAAAAAAAAGCGGCACCGCAATGGGAACAAGAGTAGCCCCATCCTTTGCCAATTTGTTCATGGAAAAAATAGAAACCGAAATCCTTTCTAAACCAGGTCTCAAACCAAAAATATGGTATAGATATATAGATGACAATTTCTTCATCTGGGAACATGGAGAAAATGGACTGAAAGAATGGCTTGCGGAAACGAACAAACACCACCACAGTATCAAATTCACTGCAGAATGGTCCAAAGAGAAAATAAGTTTCCTGGACACATGGGTGAAACGAGGAGTGGGGAACAAACTATATACAGATTTGTACACGAAACCGACGGACACAAACTCATACCTAAGGTACGATTCGCCTCACCCTCCAAGTTGCAAACGGAGCCTACCTGAAAGCCAATTCCTAAGAATAAAGAGAATTAGCAAAAAAGAAGAGGACTATGAAAAACATGCTGACAAAAAACCCCAAGATTTCCTTGCAAGGGGCTACCCTAGAGATATCATAAATGAAGCGAGAGAAAAAGCAGACAAAGGGAAAAGAGAGGATCTCCTGAAACCCAAAACAAAGGCAGAAAATGAAAAGGAGAGAATTTTCCTCACCACGACTTTCAGACCAGGCAAAAAACATGTACAGTCAGCGGTCAGAAAGAACTGGGATATATTGGGGAAATCCACAACCACGAAAAACATCCACAGAGCGGACTTAACGATGGGGTACCGTAGACCAAAGAACATTAAGGACCACCTGGTACAATCGAGACTCAATTACCATCCAGGTAATGAGACCCGAAAAAATGAACCCAAAGAGGACACAAATGCATGTGACAAAATGAACTGCAAATACTGCAAAGTATTGGACAGGGGAGGGAAAATATGAACGAAAAATAGAACCATGGAATGCAAAACGAACATCACCTGCAACAGCTCAAATGTAATATATTGCATAGAATGCAAGAAATACAGCATCAAATACGTAGGTCAAACAAAAAGGAAAATCAAGGACAGAACAAGAGAACATATGTACGCGGTAAAAACAAAAAAGGACACCGACATCGACACCACTTCAACACCACGGGACACTGTGGTGTGGATGACATGAAAATCTACATAGTGGATTTCATATATGAACACCCAGAGAGTACTATAGAAAGACATGGTTAGTGTGGCCGAATGGAATCTGTTCAGAGATATTTTGGTCAGAAATATTCACCGAAGTCGGAGACTGAGGTGAATATTTCTGACCAAAATATCGAGGAACAGATGGAATTCGGCCATACTCACTATGTCCTTTTATTATTATATACCGATATTCGATTTAAATGCCATTTTTGTACTTATATTATCAACCTATTTCAACCTCCGAAATAAGAAAGGCATGTATGAACCCCCAAACATTCACCTTGATAGATAGTTCACAGGTGATCCGCTTAGTGGCTCCTCAGCGATGACGTCAGAATGTTGTTATGGAGAGTGATAGCGGGGGATTGTAGCAGAGATTAAAGTAAGCATGAGCACCATGGAAGATCTGCTGGGAGAGTGAGCGGTAGTAATGACGTCATATAGTAACATATGCTCGGAATTCAAGTGTATGGGCGGGGCGTCTTTTTCACATATTCTAAGGTGATAATGTCATTATTGGGTATGTACTACGATGCTTACTATTGTTTGTTTATTTCACGTCGATTTCGGGTGTGGTAGTAGTGCTGGGCGATCATTATAGGCAAATATGCTTCCGAATGGGAAACGTCCGCCATTTTGTTTGTTTATTTTTTGTTCCGATAATTTCAACAGATCACGTGGTACGGTGTGGCGTAAAAATATTTTGCGCCACGGTGCGGCCGAACGGAATCTTTTCTACTATTGCGTAAAAGTGAGACATTCGTGCACCGGTGGCGGTATATAATAATAGGGCCAAAACCCTGAGGAACACAATTGAACACAACTAGATACATAGACTACAAAGAGTAGCCCCATTCGGCCTGAATACAATAGATAACAAATATGGATGAGAGGAAACCAAAGCCATGTCAACAATTTTTTAGAAAATAAGAAAACCATCCTTTTCAAACGCAAAGCTTTGCAAAAGAATTCTAACATCTAAAAATTTAGAAATACAATTTCACATTCCCCTCATTCCAGGCTGCACAAAATGACTAGGTGAGTTGACAATGTCAGTGACCACACTGGACACATCCCCAGAGCTACGCAAAAACAAACAAAAGTGGGCCCAAATAGGGGAAAACCACATAAGTATACACTCTAAACTTCATAGGTGAAAATACCATGAAACACCCAAAAAACACAGTCCCCAATACGCGCCTGATGAGCCGGAAGACGGCGAAACTGCACAAAAAAGACAGATTTCTAAACATAAACAACATAGATCTACCCACCATGACTCCATCTTGGGGTCAAGGGAGGTCAGACCATGCTTGGACTCAACACGCCTCGTCCCCACCCGTAGACTCCCATATTTGTGTTTAATGACAAGAAATAATATTTGTAATGAAATGCATTATAGCATATCACAAGAAATCAGCTTAGTTGTACTACTATAGTAATGATTAACATACAAGGTAACTTTAGTCCAATTTCTCTACTGGGAGATGAATGTGCACCCTCACATCCTTGTCATTGTCTTCCAACAAACTCTCCTATCATTGTCCTTCACATTGTGCCTAGATATCAAACAACTCTCAGACTGCCATGAGCACATGGGTTATTCGGTGATGATTGGTAATGGAATGATTCTCCTAGACTGTCCTGTGGTAGTCCTAAGACGGTCCACGTTTAATAAACATAGATTGTCCTTTCATAAGACAGGGAGAAAGACGGTCAGTGAGGAAATAAAATCAGTTCAGTGAATTGCATACGGGCAAACCACGATGTGACATATGGGCCATGTAAACCATGATGTCTGATTCAGGCCTTGTAAACCACAATGTGACATACAGGCCATGTAAGACACTATATGCTATACAGACCACAGAAACCATGATGTGGCATATGGGCCATGTAAACCATGATGTGCCATACAGGCCATAGAAACCATGATGTGGCATATGGGCCATGTAAACCATGATGTGACATGGGCCATGTAAGCCACAGTGTAACTTATGGGTAATGTAAACCATGATTTTACTTTTCGTTTCTTTACACACCCAGTTCTACCGAATATTTGGTGGCGGTACACAGTGAGTCAGTATCAGCATTTACATAAGTTGTTTCAAAATTTATTGAATAAGTGACTTGACTGGTTACTTCAAAAATACAATACAGTAATACATAAGCTTAGCCAAGGCCATGGTCTCATGATTGATAAAATGGGATGAAGATGAAAGTTACCCTTTACAATAATATATACAAACCCGGGGTGTCGGACAACATGCTCTGATATAAGTCATGATTTAGGGTTTTTTGTTATCAGTAATTGAGTGGCTTGCTTTGAAAAACGGAAATTACTATCATTTCATTAAGAATAAAAAGGACTATAGCCACAAATATTATTTTTTCCATTGTTCTGAGTAGTTTTAAAAAGGTGTTGTCCAATACCCCTTGTGTTGAGATGAAATGAGGGGTTTCTTACCTGGACCCCTGCCAATCTTCTGAGATGTGGCCTCCCCCCCCCCCCCCAAAAAAAAGAAAAGAATCCTGGGTATGCCCCTGATAATTAACTAGAGATTTTGCCTATGTTTATACATTTTAGATAAAGGTAAATATAGGGCAAGCTAGAAAATATGGGGAAATATGGGACCAGTGGCAGGCCTGTACGATATGACATTCAGGCCATGTAAACCATAATATACGGAAACTGGCTTACTGTCTTCATACGTCAAAAATACATGGTGAAATTATTGATCAGATACATCCCGATGCCGAAGGCAGAGGGATGTATCTGATTGATAATTTTACCAAGTATTTTGACGTACGAAGACAGTCAGCCCGTTTTCGTATTATTATATACCTAAAAATGGCGAAATTATAGCTAGTCACGTGATCACATACCCCGTACGTCACAGTGTGACGTACGGCTATACATACGTCATGGGTAGCAGCGGGCAGTGTGTGTGGTTCATACGGCCATAGGTCTATAATAATATGACATACAAACCATGTAAAGTTTAACCTGTATGTAAATCCACTTTATATCCCTTTTTATCATCTCTTATATCACTGCCAAAAAAACTTACTTTGTGGTGGTTAAGTAGAAACTAACATTTGTAGAACAAATATAGCGTAGTGAATCCCCCCCCCCCCCCCCCCCCCACAATCACACACATATACACCCAAACCCACACCCACAATCACACACGTGTAAAGGTGCGTGCCTCCTGACTAATTGCTATTAACTCACGCTGAGAACGATAACTTAATTATCACCAGATGGCGGTGACACCACATCACACCGTATTTCGAGGCATGCTTCCATTCCGGTTCCTTTTTCAAACGTTGCTTTTCCTACTTTATGTTGTGTTTGTGTGGTGAAAACGTCAACAACCAAGAACAAAGTCTGCACGCGCTTTAGTGTAGTTTATTGGTGGTCAAATGGGAAATGAAATGAATGTTTTTCCGAGAGATTCCCATCAGCTCCCCCGTAAGTCATCAATAAGGTTCGTCTTAGATACAATCATATTACATTAAATGTACATTAGAAAATGCTCTAGCATTATATACACAATAATGACTGGTTTTGTGTATGGGTGGCAGTAATATCTGAGAAATTGAACCGTAGTAATATCCGAGCGAATGCGAGGATATAACGTGACCAACTATGAGGAGATTACAGCAACTCGTACACAAAACCAATCATTATTGTATTTATTATCCACCTACAGTGTGTTTCATGATTTTCACTTTTTTTTAAGTCAAGGAGGCACAATGTTGAGCCAAATGTTTTTATTAACATGTTTAAAGCATATGCCATGAGAAGTGTAGACAATATAGTTTTGAAAATTGGCATAAGTTTGAAAAAATATCAAAATGATAAAAACTATCCAGGACCTTTAAATTTTCCAACAGAGAGACCTACAGAGCATGTTGTCTGACACCCCAATTTTGAGAGGATAATACTAGTGAGATATACAATGAGAAATTAATTTTCCTTTATTGTGAGATGTTGACCGACATCCCTACTATGCTACCTGAAAGTTTCAATACAATGGGATTATCCATTCTGATATCAAAACATTGCGATTCCATGATGATTTTTTTTTTTTAAATGGGGTGTTGAACAACAATAATCATAATAGAATAACAAATACCCATGTAAATGTTAAGTATTCCTACCACTTATGAATACCCAGTTTACTTTTTTCCTCGGGGTGTTGGACAGCACGCTCTGATTTAAGTCATGATTTAGGGTTTTTTGTTATCAGTAATTGAGTGGCTTGCTTTGAAAAACGGAAATTTCCATCATTTCATTAAGAATATAAAGGACTATAGCCACAAATATTATTTTTTCCATTGTTCTGAGTGATATTATAAACATGTAGTCAAACCCCCCTTGTGTTTTCCGACACCCCTGTGTGGCCCAACACCCAAATATGGCTCAGAGCTCTTGTTTCATATCTAATATGTGATAGAGGTGTTTTGGGTCAAATATAACATGTCACCATGTAATATTAGTTTTTCTCAAATTATAAGATTTTATAACGTTTCTTGAAATTTCAAATATTTTAGGGTGGGGGGGTGGACAACATGCAGTATTAAACACAATTTCAAAGGGCTCTCAAATCTGGACAATTCGTCTGATTTTGGTGGAATAATGTTTTTCTGGAAGGTACTTAGTAGGAGACTAATATAAAATATAAAAAGAACTATTATTCTAAAATTATTTTTTGAGCTTCTGATCCCAGGATGAAAGCGCAATTTAGCAGGTTTAAAAAATCTGACCCACCTACATCAATATAAGTCTAATAGAACACATTGGACGTTAAAAGTTTTATGACAGTCAGTTCTGATGGTTCATGAGATTATCATAACTGATTATAAATAATTCATAGGTTAAATGAGACTAACCTTGGGAAAAGGTGTTATTTGACCTAAAGTCTATGGTGTTACAGGGTCGTCGGAGGGAGCAACGGAGATGTGGTTCTCCAGCTCTCCATCAGAGCTCCTGTCAGAGTCAGCGTGACAGGCAACTTTATGGGAGTGTTGTGCTGCCAGCAAGGGCCACATGGTTGCACACTTTTTTTCCTTCTTATCAAGAAAAGTGGCCATCATTTCTCGGAATTGGTCCATTTGTACCATGGTTAGGCCCTGGACAGTCTGTTCTTGCTGGTGTGAAACTGTACCTGATATATCCTCTCTCTAGGGTGATTTTAGCTTTTTAGCCCTGGTCTTTGGCAGTCCATGTTTGCCTTTGACCTTGTCCCCTGCTCATCTTCCATGTTGTTAAGCTGCTTGACCTAATTAACACAGGGCAAATCAAAACTCGTAAATGATGTATGAAACCTGTGTGTCAAGACTTCAAAATGCTACTCAGTATGATGCTTTTAGGGGGACTGATGATCTTGCTTCTCAAGTTGTATAATCCTCCTGTTTTCTGTTTTGCAACAGGATCAAAGTGAGTTACTGTCGAGTGGTTTTACTGCGAGGAAGCCACTGCTGGTACCCAGTGAGAACCACATCTCTGGTGACCTCCAACCAACCAGTAACAAGAAGTAGACATGTTTGTATTTTATTCATAGTAGGTACTTCCTTAATAGTAAAATTGGTTCAAATACAACTTATTTAAAAAAAAAACATAATGATGAAAAGCAAACAAAAGTTCAAATTCAGCCTACAGATTGATAGCCATGTCAAATGTAGATTAGCCACCACCTCTCCATTCTGTTCCGACTAAGAGGTTCGTCGGGTTAAATCACATGTTATCTGCAGTGTGCGCCTCCAACCAAGTAATTTTGTTCTATGTATATTTTAAAAACAAACATACGTAGTAGGAAATATTCATAGCTAACAGATTGATAAAGAAACAAAGCTTTATATTCGTTATATTTGGAGAGAAAAAATACACAGGAAAGGAAATAAGAAAATGGAAAATTGGCTGCAAGACTATGAAGTAATACACTCTCCAATCACCGCAAAGGTCTGGCAGGAGAGTAACAGACAATTCCCTGTAGTGTGCCAAGGAACGCTGGTTCTCTGGGTATCCTAAAGGAGGCACAGCAAAATATAAAAATTACTACACAGGCGGGAACCAGATAAGGGTCAAGGCAGACACGGATCTAGTTCTGGCAGCCGGTGTATGTCGAATGTGCCTATTCCTATATACCTATGGCTGTACACTCTATGCTTACACCACGTTCTGGGAGGTGGAGTAACTTATGGTTACTACCCAAGGTTGCCGTTATACTACCCAAGGTTGCCGTATACTACCCAAGGTTGACATTTAGACCAATCAGATTGTCTCTTACAAAATTCATATGAAAAGCGCAGTGGGGAGTAGACATAAAGTGTCAAGTTACTCGATAAGGTTGGATCTGGCTTCAGGTTTGATGGTGGATGAGCAAATAACGCTAATTATCGTTATTAAACCACATTTGAAGGTATATAGGAATAGGGAAACCAAGTACCAGTGAAAGGAAGTCAAAATTACTTGGTAAGGCCTGGAAAAATTACTGCCCGCGGCCAAGGCCTTGGGCAGTAATTTTTCCAAGCCTTACCTCGTAACTTTGACTTCCTTTCACCGGAACATAGTTTCCCTCTATTCCTCCCGGGGTCCCCTACACAGTTCTAGTATTGATTGACCAATGACAGTCTCAGACTGGTTCACTCTCCTAGCAGAGATTTTGCGCTCTGATGGTTCATGAGATTATCATAACTGTGGCCGCTTATATCTCTGACCCAACCTGCCTGTTTAGGCCCAAATCTGGCCCATGCGCCAGTATTTAGAATATCTAGTGCTTTGAGGAGTATTTTTGTGTTCTACTTGTAAACAGAGATGCACATATTTCTATGGTCAATAATATACATTCATATCTGTAATTTGTTATTTCAAACCAGTCATAGGCATAGGGATTACTTTCTTCAGTGGGAAGCACCTCATGTGTTGCAGGGTTTTGTTTATCAATATCACACATGTGCTCAATCGAAGGAGCAGTCTACTCATCTGTGGATTCACAATATACAGTGGTTTGAAGCTGGAAAAGAAGCAGTTGGATTGTCTATAAAGCTCCTTTAACATTCCTATATTTCCTAAGTTTAACTTTCAAAACTTTTGACAGTTGCCTTGTTTTGAATCCGTAAAGTTGGCTGGTTTCCCCGGTCCTTAGTGGAAACCAGCCAAGTGGGACCAGCTTAGTGGGAACCGGCATTGGGTTGGGGCAGAGATTAAGCAAGGCTAGCGCCGTGAAAGATCTGGGAGGAGAGTGGGACTGTTTCACTCTCCTAGCATTGATCCGGCACTCTACTTCCTGAGGCCGCTTGTATCTCTGCACTGACCTTTCTGTTGGGGGCAAAATCTGCCCCGTACGCCAGTTTTTCATATATCCTAAATTCTCATCACTTTGAGGAGCATTTTCAGTTTTACTTGTAAATAAAGATGTACATGTTTAGGTAGTAAATGATACACACTCATTTCTGTTATTTGCTATGTCAAAGCAGACATAGTCTTAGGAATCTCTGTAGTGGAAAGAATCTCATGTGTTGCCGGGTTTTGTTGGTCAATATAACACATGTGCTCATTTGAAGGGGCCATCTTATCAACAGTGGATGCACATCATAAAGTTGTTTAGAGATGAAAAAGAAACAGCTAGATTGTCTGTGAAGCTCATTTAACAATTATAGTATTTCCTAACTCTTAATATATGGGTTGTTCGAGTTTCATGATTTTTGACAACTACCCTGTTTTGAATCTGAAATGTTGGCTGGTTCCCCTTGTCTTTAGTGGAAACCTGGGGAACCAGCTTTGGGTTTAGGCAGAGATTTGTACGTGCAAGCGCCGCGGGAGATCTGCTGGGAGAGTGGGACTGGTTTCAATCTGTGGTTTTTCAATGGTTCTGCTGCCTGAAGAAGGCTGGGAAACAATTGAGTGGCGAGTCAAAGGGTTCAAAGGAAAGCTCGAGTTTGTTGTTACTGTGGCTGTAGGGGAAAATGAAGGAAAGAGAGTAAATCGCAGGAGGACTGGGCCGACCATAAACTGAGGCGGCCATGTCCAAAGGTAGCAGGTTGAGTCGGATGAGGAGGATCGTTTGTTTGTTTGGGTAGTTTAATGTCTAATTTGTTCAATTAGATTTACTTTGGGTTTGACCGAATCTATGAGATGAATGTAGGTAGAAATCTCACCCCTACACATTTACCGAGGTGAGATTTGTTTGTTTGTTTGGGTAGTTTAACGTCCAACCTGTTCAATTAGACGTACCGAGGTGAGATTTCTTTTACTTCCAACACCACATAGACATGGATTGACAAGGTATGGTATGAGAAGGATTGGCCTTTGATATAGCAGTAAATGTACCACTGCTGGGGATGAAGGAGAAAAGTGGCTGCAGTGGGACTCAAATCAACAAAGTCCAGTGCTCTTTACCACTGAGCTAACTCCTCATCCCGGTCACTTTCATTATGCTTGCGTGCAAGTATATCTGATCTGCACCACAAGGAGGCAAGGCAACCAAGAGGGTGAACAGATCGGTAGTTGCTGTCCACCCCAGCAGAATGGATGAGTGGATGGATGGAGAGTGAAGCAACACGAAAGTGAGAATCTCGTCGGAAAATCACTTGAAGTTGCTATTCTTTTTTGTACACTACACTAAGATGTGTTTCTTCTCTTATAATAAAGTTCATCCTATGATAGAAACAAATTTTAGGGCTTTAGTTTTCTGTTCTATGATACTATTAGGTTGGTTGGTTGGTTGGTTTGATTTAACGTCCAGTTAACCATTAGAGGTTCTCACCGGACTTACTCAAGGTTTTTTTTACACTACATGGGTGGTGATTCTTTTTTTTTTTTTCTTTTTTTTTTCATTCAGTAGTTACATATATTATATTGGCCACTAGGGCGTTCTTCTTCTTCCGAATCTATGTAATGAATTCAGATAGAAATCTCACCCCTACACATTTACCGAGGTGAGAGTTCTTGTAGTTCCCACACCACATAGACATGGTATGAGAACGATTGGCCTTTGATATAGCAGTAAATCTACCACTGCTGGGAATGAAGGAGACGCAGTGGGACTCGAACCCACAAAGTCCTACAACCTTGGGATTACAAGTCCAGTGCCCTAACCACTGAGCTAACTCACAGTGCACTGACCGCCAGAACACAGGAAGTACCTTAAGTTGAGAATTGTAGACGAGAGAGGGCACCACGCTAGAGCATATGGACGTCTGGTGAAAAAGTATGGTTTGATTACAACATCACCCTGTCTGCTAACTAACTAAATACGAGCAGGACAGTTTGGGGTTGGGGTGGCAGCCAACTCTGACTCAATAAGCATATGATAGCTAGGCCTGCCAATGTATTATTGTGTATTCGATTTCGGTGATCCTATGTTATCTATGCTATATCTAAAGTATTACTGAGGCAATATGCATGTATGACATACCAGATTTGAGCTGGAATACTATAGAATACAATGCAATCGTTATTTCTCTGAAAATAATGTACACTCATATCACAAACGTATTACTTTCATACACTCAGTGATTTAATGATACAGAATACATTGCAAGGGATTTGTTTAGCTGCAAGCATTACGCAACCAAGCAGATAAGGTGCAAAGCCAGTCTATGGCAAAAAGGTCTATTGACGAAGGGAAATTAATGTGCCTACAAGCCTAGGGCACTACGATATACATAAGGATGGCAGAGAGATGGCTTCTACTGTATTCAACTTCTTGGGAAATTGGGATATGGTAAGGTGAGACCTTGTTCTGGCGATATGGTTGTGGGGTGAGACTCACCGTAGGCTGAGACTGAAGATGGCCTGGATATCCATGTCCTCATTTTCCTCCGCGTCCAGCGCTCCGATCAGTGGAATCAGTGTCTTCGGGAGCAGCTCAAGCAGACCGAGTCTTCGCCTGATGTCCGTCCTACTCGGTCCTTCCCGCTCCACCATGTGTACGAGTTGCTCCAGCGTGTCTGTCACAAACAACCAGCATATGATAAAACCTGTCCTGTTTACAAACAACTAGAGTATGATCAAAACTATCAAGGTTACAAACAATTAGAGTATGATGAAGCCTGTCCTGTTTACAAACAACCAATAATATTGCTAAATTGCGATTATTGTAAGGACAAATTTAGAAATTTGGGATACCTATAATTTGTAAGAATACTTCCATCCCTGATGTATGAATATATTCCCGAGTTGTATACATGTACATGCACAATTTTACAAATATCGTGGATTTCAGAGGCTTTGCAATTCATGTGATTAAAACTGTAATAAAACGGCGAGAGCACCTTCCCATGACTTCTTACGGGCTCTAATTAGCACAACTGGGTTTGGTTGCTTTTTTCAATGGTGTAAAAACAGCAGTTCACACCTGACGTTACAAATTGATAGATTTTACAATAGTTGATATTTTGTAAGAAAAGCAAGAAAGTAATTCAAACATGTAAATTTAGAAGGGATTGACTCACCGACACACTCTTCTGATATGTAGAAAGTGCCTTCCATGGTACATCCTAACTGATTAGCCAAGCAGTTAATGCCATCGGTATCCATAATATAGTGCTCCATGATGGCAGCTTACAGGGTACCCTGCACAAATAACACATGTAAAAAGAACGTTGTCTGAATATTAATGTTGTATTAGCAGGGAGTGTTAACATTTGTCAAACCTCAAATCAAAATGTATGCCTCCGAGCATGTTCTTGAAATGTATTTAACAGGGATGTTGGGGTCATGAAAAAAAACCCACAGGAAATATCTTTTAGGTGGAATTTACTACCTCGAAGAGACTGAGGAAACAAAGAAAACACATCAGTATTGGCCATGGAATGAGTATGGGAAGGTTTGAACCATTGTTTATTGGTGTGAATGAGGCCTAATTTAGGAGTCATTCCATTGAAAGCGTACAATTGGCAATTTCTCTACCTTCATACATTCTACTAGCACCTTCTGCATATTCAGGACAAAATACATTTTAAAAGTCAACCCCCCCCCCCCCCCCCCCGCCTCTCACAGGGACACTTGTTCTAGCATGGTTCTTGCCTGTGTATGCCGTTGGGTACTAACTCTAATTCCACTGAGCCCCACTAGTGGGTGACCAGGGAACCAGCGTAACAGGGAGACCAGCCACTCAGACTGCCGTGCGCCCTCACGGATGACCAGGGAATCAGCCTGTAGTACGGGCAATTTACATCAGATTGCCCATTCATATGCTCTAGTGACAACATTGCCTGCAGTCTCCCTGCACCTTGCTGTCGCCATGTTCGCAGCAGTGGCTGAGTCTGAGATTTAGCTTGATTAATGGAGGGGAACATGTGATTATTCGTGTTTTCCATTACGCAATTCAGCTGGCTAGGGAGGGGGGTATGTGTCTCTAGTAGGCTGTATTATTTGGTATGACAGCAGACGAAGAGATATTATTTATTGCGAGACAGGTACTGTCTTCTTGTAGTTTTCTCTAAGGGTATGGAGATATGAAAAATATAGTTCTAAATTATGGTTATAACATGGCTAGAAATATATCACAAAAAAGAATATCAGGTTCAAGTTATTCTCTCCATGAGATTCTCACTCTCGTGGCACTTCACTCTTCAGCATAGTTCTTTTCATGTCTGTCTCTATGGGGGGGGAGCAACTCCAAGCAGATCCGACAGAATTCTAACATTTTTTAAGTGGTAGTAAACAAATCTCATAGTATTTGCATTTACTGCACAGTTATCTTTGGTATACATGGACAGAGAACATTACAATCTAACAGAAAATGTATATCAATTGTGTCTCCTGCCTATACCTTAGGCTATTGAGTTATTGAAACCTGTAAAAATATTAAAATTTTACTTCTCCTTTTTTTTTTTACAAACAACTCACCTTATAAGTCAATTTATGACTTTTTACCAACCATACAAATTAGAATAATCACATCTACAGATCTTTCAGGTTATAATATATACAAACTCCAGCTGTTTCAAGTGATTCACTAGGTCCCTATAGCATTAAGGCCCGCCCAACTGGTGGGACAGATTCATCGTGAGTCAATAAAAATGTAATAAACGCCGGGGGAAGGTTATAAAAATGGCAGAGACCCTCGCATCGCAAACAATCGTGCCAGTGACCTACTCCAACTGAGCAACGTAACCAATAGCAAAGGATAGAGAAGCAACAGTCTTGGGGTGGACCGAGAAACATATACCAACACCATAGTACTCCATATTGACAAAAAGTCATTGAAAAATTATGTCAATAGCCAGTGTAGCCTCAATATTCCGTTATATAATGACAATGCCTTGAATTCGATTTGAGCTCACTCAACACATTGGATGAAATGATCAAGCAATTTTGTAGCCGTTATTTCTGACAGGTACTGACCGAAAACCAGCAAATATTGGTGAATCTTCAAGGTATCATCAAAATACCTAACAAACAGTATTTGTTCTTGACAAGCAGTTATACTATACACAGTAGTATTCAATTTGTATGAACAAAACACCGAACTCGAGCCGAGTTCCTGGTTCATATTGAGTTCCAAGACATGTTTTTCAATGCCCATTTCAACCAGTCGTAATCATGTATCAAACTTCGATCAATTTTTTGTGGTACTCACTATTTGACGGTCAGAGGGTGGCTTCTCCTCGGATTTGTCGGACCGCACTTCGCTTTAATATAGGACTTGTTTTTCCCCTTCAATCCAGGTTTTGTTTAAGTTAGAACTTTCTGGTTTCTGTAGGTATTGTCCGACATTCACCAAGTCAGCCTGGAAGTGGGGGTGGCCATTTTGGCAAAGCACTTACCCAATGCTATGCCTATGGTGAACTCAGACGTTCAATTCTGATATTATTTGATATGTAGGGATGTGTTAACCCTTCAAGAGCCACACATCATTCACCATGTACCCATACTACAGCAGGCACCAGAACCAATTGTGGCTTTGTATGGTCGGCTTTTGTAATCAATGTTGTTTAAAAAATTCACAAATTTGAAACTTCCAGTAAATCTGTATTTTTATCATAACTTTCCGATATTTTAAGGAGTTACTGGCAACATTTGGACTAATATGCCATGTAATTTTCATAATTCTGCGATAATTTCTAAAAATATTCTTGAGAACAAACAATCTACTATTGATTATCGGTTGAGTGAAATAAACGATGAACTTGAATATGTGTTTAACGAGGCAGACGATTGTAGGTTCCAAGTTAAACGTAGTGACTCAGTTTTCAGAGATTTTGATTACAAGATTGAACAAATGCAAAAAATGATTGACGGTCAAAACGCTAAAATAGAAGATTTGCAAGCAGTAGTAGCTGCAAAAGATATTCTAACTGATGAGGAATATAACATTCAGACTAGGCAGTCATATGCAGACGTGGTCAGTCAACTTGGAACAATCAAACACTGCAAAGAAGATCAATCACGAAATCTCATTATTCATGGTATTGAAACCAATTCTGAATCGGACCTATGGCTACTACTTGACAAACTCTGCCGTGACATAGATATAAGATATGGACCAGATGACTTTCTGAAAGTACGTAGGCTGACTAGTCGTAATTGAGATATGCAGGGATATCAAAAGAGTCCCAATTTTAGTGGCCTGCATTAACAAATCGATTAAATCGATTATCATGAAAAACAAATGGAGGCTGTGATATGTTGCTAATGCTGAGCGAGTGTGGGTTGTTGACGATGAAACACGTGAAACACGGATTGCAAAAGCAAAGTTCAGATTAGCCTTGAAAAATGCCAAGAACAACGGATCTCAAGCTAAAGTCGAAGAAGACAAGTTGCACTTGTTAGACAAAGTCTATAGCCTAGCTGAGCATCTACAGATTCCTGAGGAATTCTTTAAAAAACAGAACGTAATATAAACAGGAGTAGATTAACTTTCACACATCAACAACAACAAAAACAAAAAAACAGATTTACAACGAATACCTAGTCATCACAATCAACCTCGGCACGACCCACAACCGCATATGTCGTGGAACCACCAACAACAAAAACGCGAAAACAGGAATCAATTGAATGACGCAGTCTCTAGATTAGAACAATTCTTGCATCAACCTTGTAAGAATTCAGAAGAATCATGCGAAACACCGATGCTGGTAACTGAAACACAACAACCAACAGCAACAAACCTTAATGCGCTATCTGGCGAAAATACAGAACAAGACAAATCTACAACCCAAGATCGAATACATCGAACAACGGATAAGACCCAGACCACAAAATCAAATCCAAGAGTAGACGTAATTAGAGTACAACAACGACTGGATCAATATGAAAAAATAGTAATGACGAATGCTGGCTTAACATATTCTGGAGAAACAGCATATTTATCAAACTGGTAAACTTGCCAAATTCGGCACAAATTCGGCCCAGATAATGAAGATCGGGTATTCAGAAGTCTAGAACACGCCTACTTTTATGCAAGGTTACATGCACTAGATGACTAATTCTTGATACCGTCATGATTTTCAAGTAATGATTTTCCACACTCAGAATTACAGGCGTTGTCATGGTAATCCGACCACTTGGCAGAACGACAATAAGTAGAAATGTTAACTAGAAGGATGGATCTACAAGATAAAACAATAAAACAAATGTTTCCAGGGGGCGGGGGGGGGGGGCAGCCGACTCCTTAATAGGCCTTTTTCCGTAGGCCGGTGTCGCACCTCATCTCCTTAGCTACGCTACAGCTGAAGCCAAACATTCACCTGGCAACGTATACTTTAGCACTGGAACACTGAGTGCATGAGTGTAATAGGTTAATAATACCTGTGTATATTATTTCCAGAGAAATAATAACAATTGCATTGTATTCTATGGTATTCCAGCTCAACTCTAGTATGTCATACATGCATATTGCCTCAATAATACTCTAGATATAGCATAGATAACATAGGATGACCGAAATTGAATATACATTAATACATTGGCAGGCCTAGCTATTATATGCTTATCTTACTCCAAGTTAAAACCAAAACAATTATCAGCTATCAAGTTTTGATAGTCCAGGGATAAACTAATCATTGCCGACAGTACCTCCGCCCTGTCTGACCTGCCACGGTCCTTCGTTGTCCGCCCTTCCAGCTGCTCCAAACTGCATATCCCAGGTACCGAGCCATCTTGACGTGCCCGCTCATACATTCTCCAGGAGTTATCCCCACCCCGACTCGATACAACAATCGTCACCGACAGTACCTCTGCCCTGTCAGACCTGCCACGGTCCCTCTGCCGCGACTAAAGGTTTCCCTGACTAGCCTCAGTCCCAGGCCCGCCACCGGTTGCCATCCCGCCACCGGCCATCACCGGCCACTGCCCGGCCTCCGTCTCTCTCCGGCCTCCGTCTCTCTCCGGCCTCCGTCTCTCTCCGGCCTCCGTCTCTCTCCGGCCTCCGTCTCTCTCCGGCCTCCGTCTCTCTCCGGCCTCCGTCTCTCTCCGGCCTCCGTCTCTCTCCGGCCTCCGTCTCTCTCCGGCCTCCGTCTCTCTCCGGCCTCCGTCTCTCTCCGGCCTCCGTCTCTCTCCGGCCTCCGTCTCTCTCCGGCCTCCGTCTCTCTCCGGCCTCCGTCTGTCGGGTCTGCAACAATCTGCATCAATCGGGTCGATGTACGCCTTGACCGACCCGGTTTTATTGCTTTTCTCGACGGGTCGGGCATTACTACCATGTCAGATATGACCGACTCTCCCCGACCTTAGGATTTCGGCGGACGCACATTCACTGACTGTTCCCGATTCTGAGCAGGCCGTTAATATAGCAATACTACCTACTACTCAGTCCGATTTACAAATGCCTCATATCGATTTGTAGGGTAGAGAGGGGCAATGATAAATCTGAAAACCGTTTCCCGATATCTTAATTTGATCCGAAGTTATGAAACTTTGAATTAATTCCTATGATTCCACACCAGTGGCCCGTGGCTCACCCCGGCTCGGCTCCCGGCGGTTCTCTTTGATCTTATCCCGGGTAATTTACGAGGTTATAAAAAGAGGGATTGGGGACAGTCATCATGTCCGTGTCTTATAGGTATAAGACACCGAAATTTTATTCCCGACTCTCACCGAACCGATGGTTGGGAAGAATCGGGAACAAATTTTGGTGTCTTATAGGCTTTATAGGAATAACATTGACATTGGATGACCTAGTTAGCACGAATACTGGACACCCCGCTCGGTAGCCAGTATGCTTTGGATGCCCCACTTCGCCCCGCTTGGTTTTCGGGGGGGGGGGGGGGGGTAACACTCTCGTACTTGCGGCAAAGCATCCAGATACCATTAGCGCAGCCTCTTCACGCATGGCGAATTATGGGATACCCACATAGGGCAAATTGGAGACTGAAAACTAGATATTTTTGCCTTGATATACACAATTTTGTATAACTTAGACTACAAAATATACAGGTTTGCAAAAGGTACCATATTAAACCAGAGATTATGGACTTTATTGTCATATATATTTTCAAGTTATTTTCATAATTTATCTGTTTTACTTTTTGACATATTTTCTCAGAAAACATGTTTTAAGTTGGGCAAAATGTTTGACTTCTAGAATATGAGTGAATTGCATATGAAAGCAAAATCATAACCCAGTTACGATCATTTTGATACCTTAACTTCTTTTTACTCACAGTAGAAACTAAAATAGACTGTTTTGTTATCAAAATAGAAAAGTAGGAAAAAGACCCTTTTGTGATATCTGCCATATGTGAAAGCATTGTCATGGTAGGTGGAACATGGAGAAGAAAGGCTTGCTTGAAAATTATGCAATATTTTTATATTGCAATTTCAGAGAACGTTTTTCCTTTAGTTATCATTTACAAACAAATGCTTACTTAAACTAACTAGATATGCAGCACATTTCAATAATATTTTTCAGGGAAACACTATTTGAATCTGGATCCCACAGTGATTGCATCGTATTCTATGGTATTCCAGCTCCAATTTGGTGGATCATACATGCATATCACCTCAATGATACTTTAGGTATACCTTAGATAACACAGGGACACTGAAACTGCATACACACTAATACATTATATGCTTACCTTTCTTCTATTTAAAACCAAGATAATTATCAACTATAAAGTGTAGACAGCTCAGACTTGTAGATACAATACCCAAGTTTGTTACAAGAATCTAATCTGTCAAAAAACAACATTCCTGAAATCACACCTACTGTTCACACTTTAGGTGTGACTGCTGTGTTCCCTATAGGGGACAGAGCCATTGTTAGTTCATGAAGCAGTCACTAGCCAAGAGTGGGTGGAAGAGGCTCTCTCAAAGGGCTTAATCGAGCCATGGTGTTACGGGCTCGAGAGACTGCCGAAATCCTTTGAGGGGACAAGTCTAGCAAAAAAGATCATAGAGATCCGCCGAGATGCAGCTGTACGTATCATGCAAGAAACATCTGCGTACAACAAACAGGTAGCTATCCGATACAACAGCACAGCTGACAGGTACCTCACAGCTGTGAACAACATGATCACACAACAGGAGGTTCCTACGACAGCTACCAACATGATAAAAAAAGCAAAAGACAACCTCGACAGCCTAGTCCTCAGAGAGGAGAAGAAGGAGAAGGTGTCCCTCAACTCCAGGGGGAGGAAAATGTGCTCCAACAGGGTCAGGGAGAGTGATGTACTTGACCCTGCCACGTGTCTTAGTACTCAATTTTTCCGTAATCAACAGAAAAAGGAACGTGAACAGGGGGGAACAACACATCCCAACCCTGAGGGCGCTGGCCCGAGCTCCACAGGTAGAGGTAACAACCCGGATGCCTGACAGGATTTTTATCCTCGAGGCCAACGGGGTCAGTACTACCAGAGGGGGTGTGGCCCAGCACGCGGTGGAAACAACAGGAGGTACCGCAGTCGCCCAAGGTACTAAAGTGTATAAATTCGGCTATGTATCAGACAACATGTATGACAACCGAGACGAAATGTGTTCAACCAAAAGAAAGTGTTCAGGTGAAAACTAACACCCTGTGTACTAGTGTAACAGAAAGTTTGAAAGCACAAAAGAAAGCTGAAGGTGGTAATCACGAAAATGTTAAAGCTGTACCGACAAAAACGAATAAAGAACCTGGTATAGTTAATCCATGTGTGTCTTTTCCTGTTATAAAAACGAAAGTAGCAGGACAGGAAATCATAAATCTGTCAAATCACATACTTGATAAAAATGAAGAGTCAATCCTAGGCAAGGGACTAAAATTCTGCCCGACCCAAAACTATGTAGAGAAAGGAGAATTGAGGAAAGATCTAGACATTTTCGCAAATAGACTTAGAACCAAGCAATTCATGTCTAAACTCGAATCCAATTCTGAGGGGAAAAAGGGTGACACTAAACCAGATATCCTGAAGAAAATAAGCCCATATGGCAAAACCATAGATTTTTTCAAGTTGAAAAAACAGTCCATGTGGAAACCCCCTCCGGGTTCCACTAACCTAGAAACTTTCATCAGCAATGTGGAAACCGAAATCACAAAGAGTAAAACCATAAGAATCAGGAAACAAAATGTCACAAAACCAGAAAAAGATGCTCTGAAAAACTTAAAAAGAAACAAAGAGATAGTGATCTTTCCAGCAGACAAAGGGGGCTCAATAGTGATCCAAAACACATCGGATTACATAAAAGAAGCCCATAGACAACTAGGAGATGACCTTACTTACGAAAAAGAAACTTCTGACCCAACCACGAAACATGTGGAAGAAGTGAACAAACTAATTGAGGATATGGTAAACAATGGGGACATAACGAAAAAGATCGCGAGTACCATAACGGTAAAAAAACCAAGAACCCCACAAATCTACTTCCTACCAAAAATCCACAAAAACACCCTACCACCACCAGGCAGACCAATATTCTCAGCAAATGACTGCCCAACAGAACGCATATCAGCAATGGCTGATGTTTTCTGAAAACCACTAGTCACAAAAATGATTTCATCAATAAGGTTGAGAAACAGAAAAGCTCGAAGACAAAACGATTATAGGGACAATGGATGTCACCTCACTATACACAAACATCCTGATGAAGGTATAGAAGTCATACGGGAAAAACTAGAAAGATGCAGAAATAAACGTGAAAAACTGACAAATGAGACAATATGCAAAATTTTGGAAACGGTTCTGAAAAAGAACAATTTCCAATTCCAATTGGTGAAAACTATCTGCAGATCAGCGGAACAGCCATGGGCACCAGAGTCTCACCATCTTTCGCAAATCTATTCATGGAAGGGATAGAAACCGAGATTATGTCTAAACCAGGTCTAAAACCAAAGACCTGGCTAAGATACATAGACGACATTTTCTTCATCTGGGAACATGGAGAAAATGAACTAAAAGAATGGATAGAAAAGACAAACCTACTCCACAAAAGTATAATATTCACCGCAGAATGGTCTACAAAGAAAATTAATTTCTTAGACACATGGGTGATAAAAAACGAAGAAGGGAAACTCTACACCGATCATATGTGAAACCCACAGACACGAATTCGTACCTACGATACGAATCAGCACATCCCCCGAGCTGCAAACGTAGCCTACCTGAAAGCCAATTCCTACACATCAAAAGAATAAGCAAACGAGAAGAAGACTTTGAAAAACACATAAACAAAAAAACGAAAGATTTCCTAGAAAGGGGATACCCAATGAAAATCATTCAAGAGGCAAAAGAAAAGATTTCAAAATGAGAGAGGGTGGATCTCCTGAAACCACCACAAAAAAAAAGGAGGAAAAGGAAAGAATCTTCCTCAAAACCACATTCAGACCTGGCAAAAAAGAAGTCCAAACTGCAGTGAAAAAACACTGGGACACACTAGGCAAATCAACCACCACCAAGAAAATACACCGGATTTGATGATGGGCTATAGAAGGCCTTTAAACATCAGAGACCATGTAGTGAAGTCGAGACTAAACTACAAACCCGGAATAGACACAGCAGGAAAAGAACAAACAACAACCTCAAACGAGTGTAACAAAGCGAACTGCAAATACTGTGACACCCTAAATAAAGATGGGGAAATTAGAAAAGGAAACCGCAGAATGGAATGCAAAAGGAACATAACATGCAACAGTTCAAATGTTATATACTGCATAGAGTGCACAAAATGCAACATGAGATATGTGGGACAAACGAAAAGAAAGATAAAAGAAAGGATCCGTGAACACATGTATGCAGTGAACAAAAACAAAGATTCAGACATCGCATACCACTTCAACAATGACTCACATAAGGGAACCGAAGACATGAAAGTCCACATTTTAGACTTCATATACGGACACCCGGAAAGTGAGAGAGCAAAAACCCTCAGAAACAAGATCGAACACAACTGGATCCACCGATTACAAACAGTAGCGCCATAGCCTAAACACAATGGATAACAAATATGGATGAGGAACAAAACACGCCATGTCAAAAAGAATTTAAGGCAGATAAAAAAACCATTTTATCACCTGCCCCAAAAGAATTGAAAAAAATATTTCCCCCAGTTCCCCAGTCCAGGGTCACAACAGATGACCAGGTAGACACACCAAATCAGAAATACAACTGTATGGTTCACATTATATGGGTGAGTGACAGTAAAGAACACACCCACCCAACACACCCACAAGCCCCAGAAGACTGTAATAGACAATCTGGGACACAAAAACTATATCAAAATCAAGTAAACACACATTACAGATAGTATAAAGTCCCAAACGTACCTGATGAGCCAGATGATGGCGAAACTGCACAGTATTTCAGAAAATATTCAGGCCAAAATCAATACAAAATGTAAACATGACCACCATGACACATGTCAGGGGTCAACAGAGGTCGGATCAGGTCACTTCCTGCCACCCCAACCAACCACAGGCCTGGAACAGTGTTGTGGTCATGTAACCAGAGACAACCACACACATGAACCAATTAAATTTCGAGCTACAAGCGGAAATACGTTTTTCAGCGCAAAATTCGGGTGAAAATTGAACATACCTGGTCAGTTGTGCAGTCGTACACGGACATAACGCCTCGTCTCAACCCACTGCCTTTCAATGTTTTACCATGGTTCCCTTGACTCTCTACACCCATCACAGAGCAGGATGAAATAAGGATTAAACAAAGGACATGATATGGAACACTTTATATACATTTATATACACATGGAACACTTTATATACATATGTGAGCAAGGCTAAAGTTGTGCCACTTCCCAATTATCACTCACTTTTTTTGCACCTCCATTAGTGAAGAACACCCACTTTTTGCACCTTCATTCGTGAAGAACACCTACTCGGGGGCGTCATGGCAGCCCCTATGGCTCATAGGCTATATGCCGTATACACAAGTGGCGGGACTCGGCCGTGTTTGTCCGAGCGGCCGCGTAACTAATCAGTGGGGCGTTAGGCGGCGCTGAACGGCAAAACCTGTATTGGCCCGAGGGAAATGTGAAAACCCCGCGTAAACGAACATCCCGTGTAAACGGACACTTTGGCCCGGAACGAAGGGTAAGGTCTTAAGGGCACACTTCACAACGTCTTGACGTTCTATTTTCGCGGGGTTTTCGCCGACCTATAAACTGCACTAGTTGAGTAGTTCAATCATTGCTGCTCATTAAAGACAAACGCGGGCAGGTATCGAAACTCCCCCTGGTTTAACACTGGTGCTGCCATCTGGTGCCATGAAAATATAGCAGTTTCTCATAGACACCAACAGATAAGCACTTACCTTGTTCAGATGGCCTTCCCATAGAAATCAGCATGGTGACATAGTATTTTTTTAGCATTTCTCATTTGTACATTTTCCCAACTATCATAATCCAGAATTATTTGAAGATAGCAATAGAACATCAGTGTCATTTAGCAACAGAGTTAGGCCCTGCACCCACTAGTTACGACACACTCCGACAAGCGTAATTCTCTGTCGTAGCACAATTGCAGCACTCTTGTTGGAGCTTGTCAGAGCATGTCGTAATGTGTCGTAACGTTTTTTTGGGGGGGAAAAAATAAGACCACGGATCTGACACAGGCTACGACATGGGCTACAACACGTTACAGTTTTCCTCAATTCTTTCAAAAATGATAAGAGTGACCTATGATTTTTAAAACCTAAATAAGTAGTATTACACATATACTATACTCTGGTAAATTTTGAAGAAGATGGTATGTGTTTTAATGGGTGAAATTGAACTTTTTAGATTTCTTATATATTCTATTATCAAATATTTTAGAACTCTTGGGTTATGGAAAGGGTACATCCTGATTAGTATGTAACCGAAGTTTTGTCAAAATTTTCAAAGTATTAACGGAGATATAGAGGAAATATAAATTCCCATTGACTTACTATTGCTTCCATAGGCGCCAGTGTTAAATATCGTGACTCGTGTCGGAATGGTATCGTAGACCTTGTCAGAAGCCTGCCTCCACTAGTGCAGAACGCTACAATAGCATTCCGACAGGCCCCGAATCGCTCCGACACATCCCGACGTGTCGGAAGCGTTCCGACACACTACGACAATTCCAACATGTTGGAATTGTCGGAAGCGTGTTGGGAGGCCTGCGACACGGCGCCCGTGTTGGAGCGTGTCGCAGGCCATGTCGGGGCGTGTTGCAGTTCTTGTCGGAAGCCGAGGTTCACTACTGCGATAACTCCCACGCTTCCAACACAACGTTCGATTCTGTGTCGTAAGGCCTATCGGGGCATGTCGGAAGCGAAATCGTAACAAGTGGGTGCGGGGCCTTAAGCACTTGCATTTTCAGATGGCCCTCCCATAGAAGTTAGCATGGTGACATGCCATTATTTTTGCATTTTCTATTTGCTAATAATATATAGAACTTATATTGTCATGAGTTATTTGCAAATCTCAATACAATTTTAAAATCACCCAACTACCAGCATTTGTCTTTAAGTTCACAGTCAAAGATGATTTAATATAGAAAGACATGGTTAGTGTGGCCGAATGGAATCTGTTCCTCGATATTTTGGTCAGAAATACTCACCGAAGTCGTAGACTTCGGTGAGTATTTCTGACCAAAATATCGAGGAACAGATGGAATTCGGCCACACTCACTATGTCTTTTTATTACTATATACCGATATTCGATTTAAATGCCATTTTGGTACTCACATTATCAACGTATTTGAACCTCCGAAATAAGATCACGTGGTACGGTGTGGCGTAAAAATATTTTACGCCATGGTGCGGCTGAACGGAATCTTTTCTCTTATCGCGTAAAAGTCAGACATTCGTGCACCAGTATATAGTAATATAATGTTCGATTAGTGTGGATGGGCCGGTGAAAACATGTATTTAACTTTACGGTAGATAAACAAGGTAAGTTGACTTACATTTCCTATGCTTTAAGATAGGGACCATGGATCTGCAGTTTTACCATTCTATTTGATCATCAGCAATAGTTTCTAGTTTTCCATTGTTAAGTTTAAAAGCTGTTTTAACAAACGCACCGTTAAGGTTTATCCAAGTCCACGCCAGGTCCGTCAGGCTTCCACTCCGACTGCAGACCTCTGAGCTTCACTTGGCAGGCAGAGTTGACGCAGCACGGTTGTGAGATTCCTGGGACTACATCCGCCACGATTACAATAAGAAAACCTCCGAGAGCTTATACAAGAACCTGCCCATGAAATTTAGTCGAGTCTAACCATGTGGGTTCCCTGTTGATGATCTCGGTGCTCTAGCAGTGGTAATTGTGTCGTCGGAGCAGGCGATACGCAGGTGACAATGTAGTCGTGGGCGACCCAAACAGTACGGTCCCGTATACAGGGTTGGACAAGTCTGACTAGTGACAATGTTACCTGTGTCTCCTACTGTGTGGTTAGTGGTCGAGGTTCAAGGCACACACACTCCAGCGGCCTTCACCCTGAACAACAACAGCCACAGTGCACGCGAACCGCGAATATCGCTGTGCTAGTTCTGTGAGTGAACCGTGGCTGAACACACATACAATAATACATTATGCTACAATTTCCTTACCCGGTACCCACTACCCTTACTGAAACGTACCGTAAATCACTGAGGATATTCCTGAGGTTCCAAAATACCTTCTTCGGTAGCCCATTTACAAACCAACTACTGCTGCTGATACCTGTCGACTCGGCACATGTTCAGTGTGGGCCATCCACGTGAGCGCCGTCCCCGTGTTCCCGGTCCGTCATAGACGTGTAGCCGTCCCTCCTCCAAATACTTTATTAGAACAGGAAATTCTCCTGGATCATTCTACATGTACCAACGGCTACATCTAAGAAAACCGCCTTATAAACTAATAAACCCACCCTTACATCAAAGCAATGCTGACTTGATCATATGCGCACATGATACTCTAATTCAATACCGTAAATGCGGTAGCTTAAATCATGGACCACACTGCACCGCTAGAGTAACCCACAGAAACTCGTTTTGCGGCACAATAAACCGGAGCGGCGCAGTATGAATCACGGACTTGGAGGACATGGGTTAGATTGGCCACCACCTTTGTCTAGACTCTGTTCCAACTTTAATAGAGGTTGGTAACGTTAACCCCGTCATGTCCACGGATTCTCACTCTCGGACCAAGCAGCTTTCTTTATCAGTGGACTCTCAGAGCCGAAATACTCATTAAGAAATAGTCATAGCCCACAAAATTCATAATAAAATCTATTTTTACTCTGTGACGACGTGTCCACGGCTCAAGCCTCAAGGTGGCCCAAAGCCAGGGGGGGGGGGGGGGGGGGGGGAGCGGGGACCTTCCGCGCACGGACCATATTACCGGGTACCTAACGCGAAGTCAACAGTGTCAGTCTGCCAGCGGATGCAATGTAGCTCACATCGCGATAGCGATGCACACGTTTTTGTATCAGATTTAGAACAAACTCATGCCTACTGTTATATGCCATCAACACCATCCTTTAGTGAATGAAACTGTAGTGTATAGTGGTTTCAGACGTTTATATTTACAGAAATAAGTTATTTGTCTTGTTTTCATTCTGTTCGCAAGAACTTCAATTCTCCTTCATACTTCCAGTTCTACCAACTTAAGCCTTTAAGGTAAGTATTCGGATAATTACCTATTATCGCTCATTACAAGTAGCATATATTAGATTCTAAGGGTCATTCCACCAGAAAATGTACTTTTGGTAAAAAAGGGGTAAAAAAAAAAAATTTGCCCAAACCAAATTTTCTTTTACTTGTGTGCAAAATATACACTTTCAAGTTTTAGGAAAATATGATTCAACTGGGATATTAGTGGGGGGTCAGTTTTTGTGAGGCTGCAAAAATTGTAAATATTATTGCCTTCACGTCCGACATATAAAAAAACACTCATACCAAAGTTGATGATAGAGAAATATATTTTATTTTTTGTAAGACATCAAGTTTGTACCCACTATGTCAAGCATAGTCTGATATCATAGACAAGTGGAAATAATGAACTACTTATGCAATCTTTTTCTGTGCTGCCTCAAAGATGCACATACAGAAGGTGTTCTCCAAGGCATTACAAAATGATTTTTTTTTTCCTCTCACTATCTGAATACAAGAGTGTCACGTTTTTAAATAACAGAAATACTTTTATAGGTTATATACATTATTTATGTCTAATTACAACATGTTCCATGCATTATTTTTTCACCTAATAGCTTCTAGGAAAAAGGACGTGATTTTTTTAATAACAGACGTGATAGAACAGTGACTTCCACTTTCTTCCTCACAAATCACAAATCTGTACAAACTTGTTGAAATTTGTTGTTTCTTTTTCAATATACATACCTTAGCTTCAATTTAAGCACATATGACACTACCTTAAATGCCAATGACCTTCTTTTTTCCAAGAAAAACTACCAAAAATGTACAACTATTGTTTCTTATGCCACTCAGAACACGGCAAAGAATATGGTTTTCTTACACATTGTGCTAAAAAGTGTCTGCACACCTTTTCTCTATGCTTTTAAATGTAAAAAACATTAACTTGAACCTTAATATTCCTCGAAATACCACATTTCGTGTGCACATCATAGATCTGTTGGACGTGATTTTTTTTATAATGGACGTGATAGAAGAGCAACTTCCACTTTCTTCCTCACAAATCACAAATCTGTACAAACTTGTTCAAACTTGTTGTTTCTTTTTCAATATACATACCTTAGCTTCAATTTAAGCACATATGACACTACCTTAAATGCCAATGACCTTCTTTTTTCCAAGAAAAACTACCAAAAATGTACAACTATTGTTTCTTATGCCACTCAGAACACGGCAAAGAATATGGTTTTCTTACACATTGTGCTAAAAAGTGTCTGCACACCTTTTCTCTATGCTTTTAAATGTAAAAAACATTAACTTGAACCTTAATATTCCTCGAAATACCTTATTTCGTGTGCACATCATAGATCTGTTGGACGTGATTTTTTTTATAATGGACGTGATAGAAGAGCAACTTCCACTTTCTTCCTCACAAATCACAAATCTGTACAAACTTGTTGAAACTTGTTGTTTCTTTTTCAATATACATACCTTAGCTTCAATTTAAGCACATATGACACTACCTTAAATGCCAATGACCTTCTTTTTTCCAAGAAAAACTACCAAAAATGTACAACTATTGTTTCTTATGCCACTCAGAACACGGCAAAGAATATGGTTTTCTTACACATTGTGCTAAAAAGTGTCTGCACACCTTTTCTCTATGCTTTTAAATGTAAAAAACATTAACTTGAACCTTAATATTCCTCAAAATACCACATTTCGTGTGCACATCATAGATCTGTTGGACATGATTTTTTTATAATGGACGTGATAGAAGAGCGACTTCCACTTTCTTCCTCACAAATCACAAATCTGTACAAACTTGTTGAAACTTGTTGTTTCTTTTTCAATATACATACCTTAGCTTCAATTTAAGCACATATGACACTACCTTAAATGCCAATGACCTTCTTTTTTCCAAGAAAAACTACCAAAAATGTACAACTATTGTTTCTTATGCCACTCAGAACACGGCAAAGAATATGGTTTTCTTACACATTGTGCTAAAAAGTGTCTGCACACCTTTTCTCTATGCTTTTAAATGTAAAAAACATTAACTTGAACCTTAATATTCCTCGAAATACCACATTTCGTGTGCACATCATAGATCTGTTGGACGTGATTTTTTTTATAATGGACGTGATAGAAGAGTGACTTCCACTTTCTTCCTCACAAATTACAAATCTGTACAAACTTGTTGAAACTTGTTGTTTCTTTTTCACTATACATACCTTAGCTTCAATTTAAGCACATAAACACTACCTTAAATGCCAATCACCTTCTTTAGAGCTGAAAAAACTTCCAAGAACGTCAAATTACTGCTTTTGATCTATAAAAGAATATAGCAAAGGACCTTATATTTGGACATTTCCTTCTCTGAACCTTCTGCAAACCTTTTCTCCATCCTTTCACATGAAAAAATAAACAACTTTCACCTGAATATTCCTAGGAATACCACATTTCGTGTCCACATGATAAATCTCTTGGACGTGATTTTTTTAATAATGGACGTGATATAAGAGTCACTTCCACTGTCTTCATGACAATTAAGAAATATGGAGCTTTTTTTTTTTAAATATTAGTTGTTTTGGAGAAAACAGACCTGAGCTTCAATTCAAGAATATATTAGAGTACCTTATATGCTTATAACTTGTTTTTTCTTTTTTTTTCTGAAAAAACTAAAAGAAATGGTGAACTCTTCCTTCTAATGCCACTCATAATAGAGTAAACAACCTTTTTTTCTCATGTTTATTTCTTAAAAACGTCTCCAAACCTTTTCTCTATACTTTTAAATGCAAAAAAAACTAATTTCACCCTTAATATTCATTGAAATACGACATTCTTGGTTTACATCATAGATATATAGGACGTGATATTTTTTAATAACGGACGTTATTGTGCTAAAAAAACTTTGACAATATATGAAGTAATACTTTGTGACATTTTAATGTATAACAAACTTTTAAAACAGCATTATAAACTTCCCATGGAAGCTCACTGCTTAATACTTATTCAAATTCTGACACTTTAAAAATACAATTCTTACATTTTACTAATGCGGCAATGCCCCTCAAGAGAGTAAATACTGCACCTCAAGTACCTTCTTATACTATGTATATACCTGCTGATCCTGCATTTAAAATATAATAATCCTGCACTGCCTCTATTTGTTTTATAATAAACTACTATGAGTTATGGGATTTGATAAAGCAGTCAATCTACCACTGCTGGCTAAAAAAGAGCTATGCAGAGAGAGTATGTTTTACTTCCCACACCACATAGACATGGTGTGAGAAGGATTGGGATTTGATTAAGCAGTCAATCTACCACTGCTGGCCAAAAAAGAGCTATGCAGAGAGAGTATGTTTTACTTCCCACACCCCATAGACATGGTGTGAGAAGGATTGGGATTTGATAAAGCAGTCAATCTACCACTGCTGGCCAAAAAAAGAGCTATGCAGAGAGAGTATGTTTTACTTCCCACACCACATTGACATGGTGTGAGAAGGATTGGGATTTGATTAAGCAGTCAATCTACCACTGCTGGCCAAAAAAGAGCTATGCAGAGAGAGTATGTTTTACTTCCCACACCACATAGACATGGTGTGAGAAGGATTGGGATTTGATAAAGCAGTCAATCTACCACTGCTGGCCAAAAAAGAGCTATGCAGAGAAAGTATGTTTTACTTCCCACACCCCATAGACATGGTGTGAGAAGGATTGGGATTTGATAAAGCAGTCAATCTACCACTGCTGGCCAAAAAAGAGCTTGTCAAAGTAGCAGAAAAAACGATAGTTAAGAGGAGATAATAGGCCCTTTTAAGTGGGCTAGGGAAGCCCCAAAGAAAAGTTCTGAAGAATAGTTCTATCACCTTCGTATAGAACTAGATGATAATGACCAGCAAACTTTAGTGAAAGTTCGGAAAAGTGAAGCATGGCTGTGCGAAATATGTATTGCCTGTGATGATGAGCATGCTCAGATGCTCCATCCTTTGTTTGATGCAAGAGGTCGTGAGCAGCAAATTTCTGGAAGAACTAAAGTAATACCAAGAAAGAGCTATGATCATCTTTTGACTGGACAAAATCAGTGAATGCAGTGATCGAATGCAACTTGTCAAAGTAGCAGAAAAAACGATAGTTAAGAGGAGATAATAGGCCCTTTTAAGTGGGCTAGGGAAGCCCCTTTGTTTGATGCTTCGTTGTGTGCGGCGTGCTATGAAGATACACGCCTCTCTGGATGTACTTGCCGCTCGGGTGGCTGGACCAAATACTGCTCAGTGTGCACAAACTGTGGAGAAATGTTCATCTGTGATTAATAACTCACACTGCAAGAGGTCGTACTGCTACGGCTGCGTCCGGGATCTCGTCAGTAATGAATTTCTGGAAGAACTAAAGGCTGCCAGTGACGTTGACAGATGGCAGTGTTTTTTGTGTTCCGACTATGATGAGTCGACGCATGGGTTGCTGAGACCGCGCACACCAAGCGAAATTAAAAATAAGCTGAGGTCAATGCACTTTGGAAAACCATATCCCAAAACTTCCTGAAGTGTGCAAAAGAGGGAAATATTTAAATTAAAATGCATGCACTTCTCCATTTCACATAGAAAAAGAGTTCATATCTGAGTGGATAGGAAAGAGGAGATAATAGACCCTTTCAAGTGGGCTAGGGAAGCCCCAAAAAAAAAGTTCTGAAGAATAGTTCATGATTTCCTCTCTTTGGGAGGTAAGGGTTTATGCCCCATACTTTCAACATAGGGTGATATGTAAGGGGCTAGGGAACACCAAAAAAACAGTTCTGAAGAATAGTTTAAAACAAAAAAATGGAAACTTGAGTGCCCTCAACACGCTTGCGTTTTGCCTCACGCTTGCAGAAACTGGCTTTTCTCATCTCCTTGTTCCTCCAGTCCTTAGATGAGTCCTTAGGAGATTTCCTCTCATCCAGAGGTAACGGTTTTCACCCCATTCATAGACATGGTATGAGAAAGATTGGGATTTGATGAAGCAGTCAATCTACCACTTCTGTGGCGTGCTGCACGTGCAGCATCTAATTTTCTGCAGAAAACCTTCCCTTTGTCAGTGAGCTTAGAAGAGTGCTCTGGAGCTTTCCTCTGTTCCAGAGCTAACGGTTTCCGCCCCACCCATACTTTCAAGAGATGTATGGTAGGTATGAGATGAATGTAGGTAGAAATCTCACCCCCTACACAAGTACTGAGGTGAGAGTTCTTTTACTTCCCAAACCACATAGACATGGTATGAGAAGGATTGGAGTTTGATGAAGCAGTAAATCTACCACTGCTATGGGGCAAGGAGAAAAGACATACTGAAACTTCTAAATACATGGCTCACTGTATGGAGTGGTAATTTAATCTGAATACTTAGAAAAAGCTGCTTCAATAGCTGCATAGTCATTGGTAGTTAACTGGAAGTAAATCTTCCTGCGAGTGCTTCCTTCGCAAGTTGGTGGAGATATCTGAACAAGGACACTCTCACAGTCATACCATTCAAGGTCTTTCCTGGCTGGCCACTTAAACTTTGGTGGAGAAGAGGTTGTTTGTTCCATACAGTTCACCTCATACTGTAGGACTCCATCTAGCATACGGCTTTGTTCCACCTGGCCTAGGTACCATTCATTGTCGTAAACGACAGCCAACCAGCTTTCTTTTTCGTAAGTGATTTCGGTGTCGCTAACTGTAGGAGAAACAGTTGCCTCATTTGACTCAGCATGCGAGACATCCTCATCATTCAAAGACACATCGTCAGATGCATCACCATCCGGAAGACTTGGCGTTGGCGAAGAAAAACGGAGAACCCTCCTCTGCCAACCAGGACATGTGAATTTCCACACGCTTGATTCCACATCAAAGCAGCATGCTTTGTAGCACGAAATGTCTCTAATACAAAGAACACCTTCCTCTGCACAAACAACAGCATGTGTTTGCATAGTGCGTGGGATAGGAGCAACGCATGTAAGAGAAGACAGTTCTTCACGAGCAGAATTCAGTGTCGCTGGCAGTACGCATATGTACTGAACAGATGTCCCCTCTTGCTTATTCCCTGCCTCGGCAAACTGGTTTGCATTTTCAATGTTGTTGTCTTTCTTGACCTCATTGTCGGCCATTCTCTTTGCTGCTGCACCAATGCCGTCGCAGGCACCCTTGCCGTGACCAGACTCAAAATAGCACCAGGTGGCTTCTCTCTCAAAGAGTTTCTTGTGCTTGCAAATGACACAGAACATCTTTCTATTGCGGTATTGAGAAGAGGGACTGTCGGTCAGGTAATGTACCCAAGATACGAAAGGAAGCTGGTTGGTAATAACCTGATTTATCACCTTAAGAAAGGCAAATACAGCACCGGCATCATGATATCGGTCGTCAGTAACCAAAGCAAGAGTGAGGAGCTTTGTGACATTGTCATCCTTGTAGTGAATCACTACAGGATGAACAGTAACAGGATCTTTAGAATAATAAGCTGGCTGTGGCTCATAGGGATAACTTATTTTCCAATTTTCTGCAAAATCCATGTGTATGGAACAGTGGGTATGTGGAAGCTCAAACCGTACAAAGCGTGCAGCCCCATGTTGGGCATACACTTTCTCTACATGCTGTGACATAACAGTATGGTTGCTAAGAAGCTGTGTGGTGAAATTGTCCCTGTCGGACTTCTCGTCAACAAGTTTCAACTTTTTGCACACCTGCTGATCACCGTAGGTGACCTCAACATGCTTCCACTGCTGGTACTTAATGACTTCAGGGGCAGCAAGGAGTTTTTCACGGATTACATTTTCTGACTGCTTCACAAAAGTATCAGGAAGTGTTAGCAGTCCAAGTGTTCTGACAGAATAAAGTTTGAGAGCACAGTTTTGGTGTTTAACACACAAGCACACATTGCAATTGCGGCATGACACAGGAAGGATGTACTTGGCAGACCTGCGGATACTATAAAAGTAAGATCTGCTGACTTTTGCATTAGGAAATTCAGTGTTGTACTGTTTATGAAGAATGTACATGAACTCAGTTAGTTGTACTTCTTGTACCTTTCTCTTGTTTACTTTGACAACATCTTTTTTGCCTGGAAGAGTAATGGAGTGCTCACATCTAGTGAGGAAGTCAATGACATTTTTCTTTACACCACTATACTTTCTATGTTTAAGAGTAGGTGCACGAGGACCAGATAAAACTGTTCGTCGGTCAATATCAATATCTGCTGCAAGCTGCTTCTGGGCACGAAGAGACTTCACTTCCTCAGGGGAGGACAAAGAAGAAAGCAATGATTTTTTTTTACCGACACTGGATTGTTTTTTCATGTTGGAACAAAAAGTTTCGTAAAGTCCAACCTTGCGCCAAACACAGGGAGCTTTACTTGGGGAGATCCCCTCCTTTCTAAGTTCCCTACTTGCAATCTCGGCCGCATCAAAAATGGTTGCCTCAGGGACTGCGACATTATCACCTGTAGCATTTACCTCTTGTAAATCTACAATACCTGGGTGTATCTCAACCACATCGTTTTCAGGAACATTGCCTGGAGCTAAAACAACCACACCCTCTTGAGGGACATTGCCTGGAGCTAAAACAACCACATCATTTTCAGGAACATTGCCTGGAGCTGAAACAACCACATCCTCTTCAGGGACATTACCTGGAGCTAAAACAACCACATCATTTTCATGAACATTGCCTGGAGCTAAAACAACCACACCCTCTTGAGGGACATTGCCTGGAGCTAAAACAACCACATCATTTTCAGGGACATTGCCTGGAGCTAAAAGAACCACATCCTCTTGAGGAACATTGACTGGAGCTACCTCGTTCTCTGCATCCTCTTCAGGAAGATTGCCTGGAGCTACCTCGTTGTGTGCATCTGTAGAGATGTCCTCGGCCGCATCCAAACTGGAGACATCACTATCGCCATCTTGTGCCTCTACAGCCTCAGGAGTAGTGCCTGGAAAAAGGGAAAAATGCAATAGCTAAGGAAAAATTCTATGTCTGTTTAAAATGCAGTATTTCCATGTGCGGAGATGTGCCTGGAAAAAAGGAAGAATGCAATAGCCAATACAAGATTCAATGTCAGCATTTCCAAGTGAGGAGATGTGCCTTGAAAAAAAAGGAAAATGCAATAGCCAAGACAACATTCAATGTGAGGATTTCCAAGTCAGGAGATGTCCCTGGAAAAGAGAAAAATGCAATAACCAAAAAGAATATTCACTGACAATTTGTATTGCATATTTTCACGTGTGGTAAAGAAAAGAAGTACTTACCCAGACCAGCAAGGAAGTCCTCATATGACCCCTCAACAGGTTCTTTCTGCGACTCCAGTCGTCGAAGCCGCTTACGTAGGGCCTCAACCTCCCGTTCTGCTACATGACGGGCCTCCCTCTCCAGCCGTAGTTTGTAGTAGAGGTGGTTCTTCCGGGGAGTACGCTGGCTGCTCGACCCTTCAACAGAGGATGGCGTCCTGAAGTGTGCAAATGAGGGAAATATTGTTCAAGAAATCTTGCAGAACTCTTGTAAAGTTCAGGGGGATAAAGTAAGTGAAATTTAGTTAGGGTGAATATTAAAAATAGAGTAGTTACTGCCATTTACTCTGCAAGTATTGGTAAAAATTTATTTGGATGGTTTGGATTTGAGAAAAAAGAGTATTCATTATTTTAATAAAAGAGCCATTTTAAAAGGTCACTATAAAAAGGCATAGCACAATTATGAATTTCCAATATAGTAGTTTGACTTTTACTTTCCTGTTAGTAGTAGTTCAGTAGTGAAAGAGAAATTTACCTAGCATGACCATGCTATATTATAACCTTCAGCCAGTCTTTTCTCCCGCGGAGCATTTCTCCATTTCACGTAGAAAAACACTTCTGAAGAATAGTTAAAAGAGAAGAAACAATAGAATTAAATAACTTCAAACAATGTAAACAACAACAACAACGACGATGGCAAGAATGACGACGACGACAACAACAACAATAAAAAATAATGCATATTATTTACCTTATGTCGTGAAGAAGTCGCTGACACTGGTCTGGGGTTGGAGTCGATGCTACTGGCACTGAAGTCAGAGATGACTGCGAACTTTGAGACGGCTGAGAAGCAAGAGATGACTGAGACGGCTGTGAAGTCGGAGATGACTGACACGGCTGTGAAGCAAGAGATGACTGACACGGCTGTGAAGTGAGAGATGACTGTGAGGCCAGAGACAGAGATGACTGTGAGGCCAGAGAAACTCCACTGCATCGTGTCTCCTCAGACGTAGCCCTCCGGAGCCCCTTAGGCCTACTCCCGGATGTGCCCGCCTGTTGTGCTTGGGACACACGACTGCGTAGAAAAAAAAACCATCCTCACTCTCATCGGATGAAGAAGGCAGCTTGGGAAGTGGTGTTACAAGCCGAAATGAAGGTACAGGAATAGAAGGTACTTGAGGCCATACAGGAACAGCAGGTACAAGAGGTGGTGCAGGAACAGCAGGTAGTTGAGGCGGAGCAGGATCAGCAGGTAGTTGAGGCAGTGCAGGATCAGCAGGTACTTGAGGCGGTGCAGGATCAGCAGGTACTTGAGGCGGCGCAGGACCAGCAGGCTCAGGTACACCATTGTCGGAATCACTGGTGTCAGTGTCCTCCAGTGCAGCAGCAGCTTTCCTTTTTCTGTAGCGTAATGCACGTGCATCATCTAATTTTCGGCGGCGAACCTTTTACTTGTCTGTCAAGTTGGTTTTATTTTTCTTCCTCTCTAGACGCTTGCGTTTCCCCTCCCGCTTGCGGAAACTGGCTTTTCTCATCTCCTTGTTCCTCCAGTCCTTAGATGAGTCCTTATGAGATTTCCTCTCTTCGGGAGGTAAGGGTTTACGCCCCATACTTTCAACTTAGGGTGATATGTAGGGGGCCATCCATGAAGTATGTACGCACTGAGGGGGGTTGGTTGGGGGGGAGGGGGGTTAAAATTTTGTGCATACGCTACTTCTGTATATCATTGTGAAAAAAATAAGGTAGGGGGGTTTGGTGGGGTCGAAAATTTTGGAAATTGTGCCTACATACTTCATGGATGGCCCTAAAAACTGAAAAAAGAGAAAATACAAAAATTAGCAAACTACCTATAAAATAATATTAAAAAGGTACATTTCTTTTGAAAAATTGTCTTCTTTGTATCACTATTGTTCATACTTATATTTAGAATAGATAATTTGCCCATGAACTTAATATGATGGCTGTCAGAAAAAAAATATTACCAAAATCAGATTTTTGCCAAAAATGTGAAAAAATAATTTCCTCAAAACCATTTTTTTTTTTCATCATACCACAGAATATAACTCTGTTCAGTATTCCAGGTGATTTTTTCCAAGGTTTGTTCAAGTCTTATACTTCAAATATGGTTTTGAAAAATCATGCATCACATCCGACATGAAAATGAACCACTATAGATCGTAAAAGAATCTGATAATCATTTCAATTTTTCATTACATATGGAGTACAATAGGCAAATATTGAGAAAAAACTAAAGAGATAACGCTTCCACTCATTTTCATACTTTTTATGAGACAAAATCTAACTGGGCGTCACCTCCGACATACATATAAGGGACGTGACGGCGGCTACACAAATGTATGAAAAAAATATATTTACACGTAGACTTCCATCAATTTTTCTCCCTAGACTTATGAAATGATACTTGGTGCACATAATGAACAACTTTCATAACTGTATTATTGTAATTTAAACTCATTCTAACATAGTTCATAGTCAATTCCGTCAAAATATTTTACCCATATCACATCCTCGATGGCTATTACCACGTGATAGGCGTACCACCGGTGCACAAAAAATATGCAGTCTTTTGAACATATATTTTGTCATTTGGAATACATCGGAATATATATAAATTCTCAACCTCTTTGCACATTTTCTCATAGATCAATCGAAAGAAGAATTTCCATGTGGGACGTAATGTGGCCAAACAAATTTTTTCGAAAAATTCACTAACACATTGAAAATACCCCAAACGCTTCCAGAAGCAGCCATCTTGGGAAGGCATCAATCTGCTCTTTTTTTCAAACCACAAAATTTCAGTAAATACTTGTCAACTTTTCAAGAAAATGGATTCTACAGAATCACCAAGTCCAATTTATCACTGTTAACACAGAAAATCATGTCCGGAATGGAAAAATAATGCTAGCAGAGAAGAAATGTGGAGTACTCACACTAGCTGGATGTCTCCTCTTCCCGCTGAAGTGCCGGAGTGAGGGCGCATGCGCAGTTAAGAGGGATAACATCCGGTTCTTGTGATCGGCTTTCCCGCCTTCGATTGATCTCTCGGACGTGATAAATATCACGGACATGATTCCTCCAAAATTACTTTCCCTGTTCTCGCATAGTGAAGGCACTTAGGAAGCATTTTATTACTCCTACACTTCAGACCCTATGGGCACATTATTCAGTAAGTTTTGTACCAAGTTAGCACCAATATGGAGAAGTGGAGAGTGCTAAATGCAACTCATCACGTCCATGATATCAATTGTGTAAAATTGATTTTTTTTCGTAATTCGGCTGGAAAAAAAATCCTCTTGCAGTTGGCCTAAAATCATATACATATGTCAAAAATTGATGTATGTCCAGAGTTTTAAGTGCATGTTTGGGAAGTATACCATTAAAATATATTGTCATCAGGCTATGCCAAATATAACCTATTGCATTTGCTGAAAAAGCACACTTTTTATTGAAATACACCTAAAAATTTTGTGGAGCCTGAGAAATAAGGGAAAATACTACTAAACAAGAGCCAATATACATAAGTTCAGGAATTAAATCAATTAGGGAATATATCTTTATAGTTTCCACCCAAGAAATAGTGCTAAACTTAAAAAATATCAAAAGGACATGCACTTTTTAACTAATTTCTGACTTTGAAAGGCCACAGATTAAAAAAAAATGTAGATAGACCAATAAAGGTAATGATTTTCTGAAAGGGCAGGGTGTTTTATATTGAAATGATAGCCCATCAACCCCCAAAAAGTGTGATTTTCACCAAAAGTACATTTTCTGGTGGAATGACCCATAAGGCTACAGATTTTGTCACTCATTTCCAGTAGAATCACAAAAGTTAAAGTGCCTCTTCAATATAAACTATAGCGAATTAAACATGATATACCGGTATTAGCCTTTAAAAAAGCAATTTAAAGATAACATGCCCATATTTAATTACATATCTATATGTCTCTGGGAATTAGGAAATTCTATTGTTTCACCCTCAATTTCACCCTCAACCTATGACACACCCTCAGTAATCAATAATGATCAAGTATCAGATACTTTGTGGTATCTTTGATTATACGATGTATCTTTATGAATTCAAAAATAGACATTATAGATGTTTTTTTGGAGTCCATAATAGGCCTACATATCATAACAGTCTATTATCATAAGAGTCAGCCACGCCATATACTATTAGTATTCAATAGACCATTCGTAATGCATATCTCTATAACAGATGAGAAAATAGTGTCACCTGCTGCTGACTCAATGACTGTCATCCAGTTCAGTCAGCCTCTTCTGGTGTTTAACATATAACTAAAACATATCTGGTTTTACTATAAATATCATCACTGATTAATCTATCAATATGAATATTGTGTGTATTTGGTGCTTTGCTTTAAAATACCATAGGAAATGGTGCATGACATACATTTTTAAAGATGGATTTCAACCATTTTCCACTGGAGACCTTTGGAGTTCTTCACGTTTTTCCCAACCAAAATGGTCTGATTTTCAATTTGGGACAGTCAGTTGCATTGTGGGAAGGATCCTTCTCCTTCTATACACGCTTACACAGTTCCGCGGCCATCTTGAATAAATTAACGGCGGAGAGTAAACACCTCGACAGACGCCATCGGAGACCAGAAACGTGGTTCTTGAACATCACTGTATATTATGCACATACTTTAGTGTCTATTCATACTATTGCTCAGCGAAGGTAGAACACATATTTATCTACCACTCAGAAGAGATAAATTGAGGATTATATGCTGTGGACGTTTTAAATCTTACCTAGAAAAAAAGGGGTGAGTGATAATAGAGGAAATTGCCATAGTATAAGTGCCCTGTGTTTGCCACAAATACATGAGACATAAACCGTATCATTTCAAGGATATTGCACAGAAATGAGACAATGAACATGTGAAAACTACATTGTTTTCAGAGAAGAAAAGACAAGTACGATGTCAACTCCAGAGAAGTTGCCTGGGACAGGCAGAAATGAGTTTTCACCTTGTATGGGAAGTACTTCCAGGCACTGCTATGCATTAGGCTTTGCAAATGGGGACTACCGTCTACTACGATGGAAAAAGACTGTGTGTGATCTTCATAATGTACAACACTACTCTTGCAATTGTACCCCACCATTTAAGTAAGTATTTCCTTGTCTATGTCAGTTATAAAGTGATACATGTAAGAGTGCAAGTGTATGTAGAGGCTTACACTCATGTTTGTATTTAGCGTATAAACACCAGATAGCGACTAATAGATAGATGGATATAATGTGTGAAACAGTCAATAAGTTCACATTTTGATTTACGAGAGGTAAAATGCTAATTTCCCGTTTTTCGTTATGGAGTTTTCTGGGAGCGCCACATTGTGTCAGATGTCTCAGTCGGTGTGTCAGTTGTCCTACATAGGAGTGTGTCAGTTGAGATTTCAGTCAGTTGTCTAACATTCGCCAGCCGTATGTCACCATACTAAACACTTCTTGCGAAAATAGGTCTGGAAAGGTCTGTGTTTGTCACACCAAAATGTATTTGGTGTCTATTTGTAGGAAAAAGACTAATGTTTCTACTGTTTCAGCTTTTATTATTGTATTTCAAGATTAAGTTTCTGAGATTAAAAGCACTTTCTAGTGCCAGACATTTCAGTTGACTTACCTACCAGAGTCAATAGACCCCTTTCTACATTTTACAGAGGCTCATACTTTTAGTATTTACTACACATGTGTTAGTTAACTCTAGCAGTGTAAGTATTTATTTTCGTAATAACAGATAATTTCAAGTACATTTATGTTGGCATTTTCAGTTACTAAGGTGATATGAGAAAACAAATTGTGCATATGTAGTTCGCTGTATACATGTAAGAATGTTAAATTAAAACTAATAACAACTTTTTCAGACTTTTCTCTTTCCCATGGAAATCCAAAGGAGACATTAGAGACACATGGCTAAAGAACCTGGCAAGGGCAGATACAGATCACCGTCACTGTTTCCTGGAACCCAAAAAGCTGCACCGTGTGAGTTATTTTTGAAATAAAATTTCATAGGTGGTCAAAAATCACAAAATTGCAGAAACTGCCAAAAAAATTAAATCTGAGTGGATCATAAATTCCATTGGCAAATATCATCTCTGTATATCAAAAGACTCATGTGTGAAATTAGGAATGCTTACTACCATAAATATCCTTAGCACAGGGCTAATACGAATATAAAAAGTCACATTATGACTCCCCCCCGAATTGGCTTATATTTAAAGGCTATGCCCACACACCCACCAGGGCCTGGGCTGACACTGGGGAAATGGATTTTTTTTTGTGTTTCCCTGGTCATAGATTCATCAAGCTTCGTAACGTGACGGGGATTGTAACGTGACGGGGGTCATAACATGATGACATGTTGGGACTGTTAAAAAATTTAAAGATAGAAATTTCAATCTTTAATTTTTTTTCGGGTGTTGTAACGTGACTGCTTAAACTACACCAAAATAGCACAAATCGAGTTCATTATGATGGAAGCCATATAGGCATATCCTTTTATGGTGGGTAGATGCATATATGTGAGTCATTAAAAAATATAGTCTATTTGCTGTAATTTCGTGATTTTCGACCAGGCTCTTGTAGTTATCATAAATACAAACCACAATATTTTTAGATTAACTGGAAGCAGATCTTTATCTACAACCAGACATCTGGAAAATTAGAAAAATAAATACAAAGCACACTTAACTAAAAACAAAATAATGCCAATTAGTATATACAATAGAATCAGGCAGATACATGAATCAGGGAGCTGTTTCAAAACCATAGACTTAACCTACGTTTTGAAACAGCTCCCAGGTGTATACATGAATCAGGCACCTACAGATGTGGCATATACACACGGGGAATAGGACGACCTTGTAGACGCAAAAGCATACTGATATACGCCGGGTGCATTCATATATAAAGCTGTAAGTTTCGTGCAGTGATGAGTTCCATATAGAAATATGTATGTGGAATGGCCCATATGACACTGCTCAGAGAGAACATGAATACAATAATAAATATCATTTTATTCCACCCCAGACTTTTAATTAATATTACAGAATGTGATGGCAGCATTGTAATATATAATAGCTGTAGTTTCAACAATGAAAACAATTTTGCATTTGCAGGTGTGCTCAGACCACTTCGTTGATGGCGAACCTACCCATGCCAATCCATTTCCTACACTTAAGTTGGGTCACAAGCGTAAATTTGATGACAACAGCAACGATACAAACAGGGACATGCACCACAAGAAAAGACTCAACACCACTTCAATTATTACAACTGAAAAAACAGCAGATGCTGAAGATGAAGGTCAATCGAATACAGATGAAGTGTCTCAAAATATTCATAGCAAAGTCTTTGATATAGCTCGCAGGTTCATTATCTTTGTCCTTTTGTCCTGTATTCACCGCTTAAAAAGACAAGTAATGCATCTAAAGGCTGACAACTTTGTCCTAAAACAAGCAATCCCAAGAAATAAGAAACCAAAACCAACTCAAAGCTCATCTGTTGTTTCATCCATTCTTGTTACAGATGCAGATGTCAATTTCTTTACAGGTATAAAAACACTGTCTCTATTTCATAAATTACGCAAATTTATTGATCCTTTTGTACGTAGACGGTGGAGAGGCCATAAATCGGCTGTCAGTTCAAAAGTAAGAAGCTTTAATAAAAGTCCCAAAAAGTTTGGGCCGCCTAGGAAGCTAAATGTGGAGGATGAATTTTTATTAACCCTTATGAAACTACGGTTAGGACTTCTGTATAAAGACCTTAGTAAACGATTTTCTATTTCTGTTACTTTGTGTACTCTTATTTTTAACAGTTGGCTTACTGCTCTGTATACAACTCTAGGACCAATGGTTTGTTGGCCTGATTTGGGCCAAGTTAAGGCAACTAAACCAGCAAGATTTAGAGATTCACCAAACCTCCGGTGCATAATAGATTGTTCTGAGGTCTTCATTGAAAAACTGAAAAATCACAATCTCCAAAATATTACTTGGTCCAACTATAAGCATCACAATACTGCAAAACTTTTAATAGCAGTCACACCAAATTCACTAATTTCGTATATTTCTGAGGCTTATGGGGGACGCACATCTGACAAAGCCATAGTTCAGGCCTCTGGGTTTCTCAATATGTTCGATCCTTTTGATATGATAATGGCAGACAAGGGTTTTGATATTGTATCTGAATGTGCTGCTAGAAATTTAATTCTATATAAACCACCTGGCAGGAGAGGCAAACAACAAATGTCCACCACAGATGTAGAAAAGACTAAAAAGATTGCAAACAGAAGAATAATTGTGGAACAAGTGATCCGTAGGCTTAAAACCTTTCGTATCTTACGATGCCAACTACCTATTTCTCTAATTCCAGCCATTGACAAAATAATTCTAGTCTGTGCTGCTTTATGTAATATGTCAAACCCAACATATCGAACATGAGAGTGATGTTAACCGGTCTAGGTAAGGGTCACTTCGCTGCATCAGTTTTGGGAAAGCTAGATTGCCCATGAACTACTAAGGCATCATAATGATATTGATGGAACACTTACTTAATGCTGTATACAGGCATCACAAAGCCATTCTACTATCCCTGTTGTAAACGATTTCCTCTCCTCCTCAAACATGTCTATGCAAACACAGTGGAACCACCTGTTGCATGACCCACACACAATACTTTCCTCCTCAGCCTTTGATGGAAATTCTTGTACACTGTCTTTGCAAATGCCAGGGTAGGAGTGGTCTAGTTAGGGGTCGCTTCACTGCTGTTTTCTTCATGACGGTATTGGACTCGGTGACAGTATGTTTCTGGGCATAGTTGTGTTCCTTGTGTGGAGAACTGTGTTCATCAATGCCACTGTGATGCCTTTCACCCATCAGTAGTTCTGGGGCAATGTACCTTTCCCAAAACTGTGTGGTAAGGCCCATCATCTCCTCCCACATTTCCTTTTTGAAGGGGATTCTTTCGAGGTGGTACCCATGTGTAGTGTACACAAAAAAGTCACAGTATTCAACCTTGGCAATGCCCATCTGGCCCTGTACCTGAAAGAAATAGAGTGAATTATCCGATAGTTTGGTCTCACCATTCTGTTCCTTCAGGTGTGGGTAATTTGCCGCTGTAGGTACGGTGTATGCGATGGAGTGAGGACACTTTATTTCACATACACCCACTCCATGACATTTACATTGTACTTTCAGATCCAGTGAGGCACCTAAAAGGGGAAAAGATTCATCTATGATGAGCCCTGTATCCTCTGCTTTAAAGTTCTTATGAGCCCTTTTCATGACTTTAATGTATGCAGCCTTAGCATGGTTTTCTAGAGATCTCCCATGCTCCATTGCGAGTGTTACCGGTGTTTCGGTATGGCCCATTAACAGATTGGTTAGGTATTTGGGATCTTGGTTTTGGTCTTTGCGCAGCGTCCTCATGCGGGTACACACAGCCTTCATGTTGCTGGCTGTAATTCTACCCCGGCGCTGTTCTCTCCAAACTGCAGAATCCGCCTGTTTTCTGGTGACTTGACTAAGCTGGTCTCTTTCTTCTGGAGTTAGTTGAAGTGCCTTTTTCAGAGAACTGACACAGGTGGCCATGTCATCAGCTGCAACATCAATACCTTTGGCTACTTGAATAGGTGAAGATGGGCATGCAACCTGCTTTTCTTTGGGAAATGGCTTCCCAAAAAAGATTTGAACAAAGCAAGAATTGGGCAAATCATCCTTTAACATTTCTGCAAGGTCTTCCTGCACTTTTGTTTTGTTTGAAGTATACAGCTCTTGTTTTCGGGTCATGGTTGAAAACCCCTTTGACAGCTCTCTCACTGATTTCTGGTGGTCATCATGGTCTGTGGGTGAAAATAGAGTTGTTGAAATGTCTCTGAAAGGTCAGCCATTTTTAAATTTCCCACCCAGAAAAGAGGTTTGGCCCTTTTCTGGGTGGGAAAATTTGGTCAAGGAGATTGGGTATATTTTTAAAGCATGCAATATGTCACTCACAAAAATGCAGTAAGTCAATTTCAAAGGCAATACTATGATTTATGTAATATCCAATTACTATGTGATCACTGTAATATGATAGCTGTATGCTTGGTTAGCCCATTAATGGCAGGACCTATGTCCAAAACACTTGGTTTTAATGGCGGGTAGTGGTGGCAATATATACCACCAGGGAGGGGGAGGTCTCGGCAGATAACAATAATTCAAAAACTTATCACATGGTAGGACATTCCACCCTTAATACCATTTCTTATGTTGCCTAAATTCTATACCTTGGGGTCAGATCTATATTCTGTGAAAATTTTATGATCATTTTCCCAATATTTCCTGTTTTATTCCTTTTATTACTTCCTTGTTTTTTTCTCACCCCAACTGACATCCCTGATTTATTATGCACAGACACTGTCAACCTAGACACCAACCCTCAGACTCTGAAAACTATTTGGTATACCCGCATCACCGAGAACCGCAGCAGACGGCTGAGGATGTGCTCGAATCCCTAAAACAGACCGAGCGAGAACTATTTATAATATCCCCAAACATAAAGCTAGTATGTGCCACCATTTTTGGTCTAGATGTCGCCATCTACAACCAAATCGGTAAAACTAATGACGATGAAGAGGAATCCCCTGAACAGAAGTACATAAATGAAGCCATCAAACAGTGTAACAAAATCATAGTGGATTGGAATTCTTCGCGAGAACTAACTTCACCACGAGTTGACCAATCTGTCCATTATTGGCAACAGAAGCGGAAGCGACTCTATACACTATACGGGAGACTCTATGATGGCTGTCATCTAAAGAGAACAGAGTGTTACAGAATGTTTAAAATGATCAAGCAATCGATCACGTGTAACAACCCGATGCTGACATAAACCTTTATTAGTTACCGATTCTGTAAACTAGAAATGGTAATATAATGTGAAGAAACCACGCATGTAACGATTGATAACGGATCCCCTGATTCTGAAAACTAGAAACAGGTATGACTTCAGCAAGTTCTGGAAAATAGAACTCACCTCTATATTGAAAAGACGACGGACCCATAGACACCAACCCTCAGACTCTGAAAACTAGTAATAGACTATAAGATAAGAAGTTCTGTAAATTAGAGCTACTTACTTACCGTGAAGATGACTGGCAGAAATGACAACTTATAAATGACGAGTTCTGTAAATAGAACTCCTCCTGCGATGTCGCCCAACGAATTATAACTAAATATTTACATCGACTACCAAGTTCTGTGAACGAAAACCTGAGCTAGGAATGTATCTATAGAAATAAATTGCTTAAATGACGAATCAGTTGCTGTAGTTCTGTAAATTAAGAATAGCAGCAATTATACACAACTTTATACTTTAAGTACTGGAAAGCGTACCACTTATGAGAATTTTTTTTTTTTTAATTTTTTTTTTTCTTCCGCTTCCCCCGGGGAGCGCTGTGGATTGGGAAAAGACATACGCCCTTTAACTCACTGATCATTGGTTTGATACACTGGGTGTCATCCTATTATTCATTTTTCATCAACTATCCACCCAACTACTGAAGTAGTGGGTGGATAGTTCGGGCCCGGTCATATAGTGTATATGTCAGGGCCATTTTTCCATTACTCATGTAGTCATAATCACTCAAAGATGCTATACTGTAATAGAAATACCATAACGATACCAAATAGTAATAGGGAAAATGTCGTCTAATAAATATCATAACAGCACTGTTTTTATCGGACAGAATATAAGAAGCCTGTATGGTAACAAGGAGGAACTGATGGAAAGCTTTAAAGGCGCTAGCTTTATTTGTTTAAGCGAAACGCTTGCCCACTAGGGATTTGATGATGGGATGTTTCATTGGCCCGGCTATAAAATACATAGGTTAGATCGAATGAGTGGAACATGGGGAGGAGTAGCATGCTATATATCTGATAAATTTGCACCATATAGTCACCGTAGCAGCCTCAGTATAACAGACGATAATCAGGAGATATTAGTCATAACCGTAGATAAGCCAAATTAAAAAAAATTTGGAATAATATCATGTTACAAACCACCACCGAAACCGGTAAGGCCTTTCTTCCATACACTTGATACAATACTGGAATCCGATGATATGATAGGACGAGAAATATGGATCCTAGGGGATATTAATGTAGACCTTAAAAAAACCAAAAGTGCTGACTATAGGACGATACAATCCTTTATGCGTTCGAATGGATTGCGTCAGCTGATAAATGAAACCACCCGACCTAATGTTAATGGGGGAACCACTATCGATCACATTTATACAAATTCTCTGATGGTAAGCGAAGCGCACGTAATGAACAATCCAATTAGTGACCATCATCCGACCATTGCAATGCGGAAAAAGGTGACGAGGGTTAAAGAAAGTAGTACCTTCCGAGGTAGAAGCTATCGAAAACACACTAGTGAGTTACTAGAAGATTACCTAAATAACGTAACTAGGCCCTATAATTGGGAGATCATGAATGTCGATATCCAATGGGAAATAATGCTTAATCATATAAATAATTACCTAGATAAATTTTGTCCGATAATGGATATGAAATACTGGGACAGTAAACCCCAATGGATGAGTCCTGAGCTTATAAATAAGATTAATCATAGGCGTAACCTAATACGTAGCTTGCGCAGAGAGTTCTGTAAAAGCAAGAATGCACAAATAATGAAAGAAATAAGATGGTTAGGACGGGATATAAGGGGCAACCTAAAAAAGGAGAAAAGTGACTTTTGTAAAAGAAAATTAAATGAATCTAAAGGCAATCCAAAAGAATTTTAGGGGGTAATCAAAGATCTTTTGTCGCCCAATGTCAAAGCTGTGACATCAACTAACATCAGTAGAAAATTGGAGACCCATATCTTTAATTATGTTACCCAGTAAAGTTCTTGAAAAAATTGTACCTAGGTGGATTGCTATCATGGATTCCCCACGTTAATGAAATAGTAAAAAACGTCAATTCTAAGTTATTCAAATTTTCTAAATTACAAAAAAAACCTCACACAAGAACCTGCTAGACTAGTATATCTGTCGTCCATCCTACCACTATTAGAATATTGCTCGTTCTTGTTCGATAGTTTCAGGCAACTAGACCTAGATTTGATTGAAAAATTAAACAACAGGGGTATGAGAATAGCTTTATTGGTATCATGCAGAGGTAACTCAGTTATTTCGATGTACGAAAAAATTGGAATAGATTCCTTGTGGAAACGCAGGCGGAAGCAACTTGCTGTTATTATGTACAAAAACCGTGAAAACCTTGATTGGATCAAAAAAAAGCAGCGAGCCACCAGGGCGTCAAAAAAAGTTAATTATAAGATATACTTAGCTAAAAGTAACCTTGTACACCATAATCCGTATTTGCGAGGAGCGCGTTTGTGGAACTCGCTTTCGATAGAATGTCAAAATTCCAAGGATGTGGACACCTTTAAAAACATCTTCCATGTCTGATATTGTCTGAATATCCCTGATGAAACCATCAGTGACTATAACTCACTATCATTTCATCAACATTACTTTATTTCATTTTCTACTGTATATGATTTATTTTTCTATGGATATGTATTTGTGTACCCATTAATGTAAGATGACGACCATCTAATTGTAACTCGCAACCAGCTGTTTGTATCGGAAGAACTCATCCTATGAGAGATGCAATAAACATATATTAGAAGAAAAAAAAACCTGTTATCGTATTATTATTTATGCTCAATTGGCCATTTTGTATCATCTGTATTCACAGAGTTTCTGCATAGGTGTATATAATAATACCTTGGTTTGAGTATTGTTCCTTCTTCCAAACATAAGAAGTAAGTGGTTGAGGTCTTGCATTGTCTTTGAATCCTTTCCCAGGGGTTATCCAAGAGCAGGTCTTTGATGTACAACTTGGATTAGTAAGGCCCGTTCGTACCGCATATTCCACACGGAAAAGTACACCAGCAACATGGTTGCAGCTCCCATGTAGTCTGTACACAATAATAGAAATAGAAATATTGTCATAAGAATAAACTCATATTTTCAATGAATCACAGACTTCAGTGTTAATTGTCTTCTTTCATATATCTCTGTAATAATAGTGCTTACTATTTTCCGGAGATAGCAGTTTTCCACTTTTCAAAGGAAATCCTTGTCTCTATTAGAAGTTTATAAATTAAGTTTTTCTTGTGTAAACCGAAAGTAGCCTAAATTTTTTGCCTATCATGACAAACAGTGGTTTGAATGTTCCCACACATCATCTGGCCCATTCCAGAGCCAAAACATTTACATGTGCTCTCCAACTTTTTTTTTCTAACCATGCCTGACATCCCTAGTTTTCATTGCCCTACCACAAATATCTAGAATTTTAGCAAACTATGATCCAGTGATGAACATACCCTGCTGTGAAAGTGCAATAGGCACTGTGAATTTTTTCCTCCCAGACTGCTGGAACTTGGCTTCTGTACAGCCACCCATACTTGATAGTGAGGAATTGACATCATTGAAGGCTTGACCCGAGAAGCAAAAAAGGCCACACTAATATTACCACCACATGGGTTGTAAAATACCTCCTTAACATGCCCATCTGAGAAATTGCCTGTTATTGGTTTCCCCCTCACCCTCAGATAGCACTGAAGAGCATCATGACTCCAGATCTTGAAGGAATCCAGTGTCATGGTTCCAAGGTCGGCAACTGCTTCGTCCTGGTTTGTATGTAGCGGACCATGTGTCCCACTGCAATGACTCTTTGCTTGCTTTACACTTGCTGAGAGTGTTTGAGCGTTTTTCTTTTAATTGCACCCTTCCCCTTTCTGGAAGGCTCACCTTCATCATAGCGTGGCCTCATCTTGAAAATATGTTTGATTTGTATTAATTAAATTGCATCCTGGTTGCTACACATAATTAACAGAAAGGCTGAGTAACTCACTGCCTAAGATAATTTGCAGCCCCTTAAAATCACTGGAAAAAAGTCTTCCCCCCTCCCCGAAATACGAATGAAACTTTCCCTCCACCTCTAAGAACCCCCCTCCCCCATTATATGAAAAGAATACTCCCTAATGGGCCCCACTCCCACATCATCTTTTAAAAAAAATTGGTCTGCCCAATAAAAAATTGGTCTGCCCAATAAAATATTAAGCCCCACACTCTTTGATGTACAAAAAGAAAGTGCCTGCCCCCTGGCAACCACTAAAAACAACAAAGATGAATAATACCCCCCCCCCCCTTTCCTTTGAAATATTTTTTAAAAAAACCTCCTATATACAAAACCAAAGATGACCCCCCTTCCCCTCATCAAGACAGAGTAACCAAAAAAAGTTGCACCCCACCCCCATGAAAATCGCCACCCTAGTGCAAATAATTAGTCCCCACACTGCCACAGTAATTTTTATTTTTCAAGTTTTCCCCTCCCCCGGAAATACTAAAGAACCCCCCCCCCCCCTCCAAAAAAAACCAAAAACAAACCCAACTTACAATGACAGCCTCTTTAAAATACATTTAGATAGAACTAATAACTGTTTTATTTCTTCTGTAATACTATCATACATTAGATTGTTACTTCTAGACTTGAGAACTAATAAGTGCCACCATAGCAAATTTATGGGATTAAACAAGTTATATCTGATTTATATTACATGTATATACTTGTGCATAGCAACCAGCGTTAAAACGTCACTATAACGTATGGTTAACATCAAAGTTCAAACGTGATTCATAGTGGAAAAGATACCTTAGATTATGCAGATCAGGTCTAAGTAGGGCAGACGTCATTCCCTACACAGTAAAATGACGTCACAATAGGGAGCCAAAGTGAACCCGCTGAAACCACAGATACCCACCTACAAAACTCCATTTCCGGTGGCCAGTAAGAACGAGGCTTAGTGCTAAACCTATGGGGGTTTGAGGCTAGACTTTCGTTTTTGGTCTCTTTTGTTACTTTTGAAGTGTAGTTTACTACTATCGTCACTGAATAACTCTGTTTCGAAACTACGATAACAGTTGTTAAGTTTATTAAAAATTTGTATCTAAAAGATTGGAGAATGACACATATAATCTCGAACCTACATAGTCAAAGTACTGAGCGCCTATACCCGGAAATAGTATTTTGTAACCGGCTATCTGTGGTTGCAACGGGTTCACTTTGGCTCCCTATCGTTCCAAGAACGCATCGAGGAGCCGACGTGGGCGATTGTAATGTGAAGGTATGTGGTATATCCTGCACATATCACTTCATAAATCGGTCAAAACTTAAGCTAGAAACTCCAAATAAAAAATGACATTTTGGGGAAGACACAAGCAATCCGATTAGTTTGATCATTTGCCAATAGAACTATGTCGTTTTGCTTGAATGACCATTTTGTTGTGATTTCGATTGATAAGCTGTCAAATCACCAAATGTAAATAAACTTTGACACCATCTAAGAAATGACAACTTTATTCTTCATCATATTCACATTCCGATAGTCATGTTCTACTATTTCCAACATAATTTGAAGGAAATTACCAGCCTTAGAGCAACATAGACTTAAAAGAATCTCATAGTTCGGCCGTATCGAAACGTCCGCACAAGCGTTGGTTTCATCTCCATCGTGACCAGCCTCATTCTGAACCACCACCGGATATGCCCTTATATGGCAGACTGTGTAAGCGTGTATTAGCATATTCATGATGTAAACATTGGCCTATGTGGTATGTTGTTGTTTTGACAGCTCAAGTTTAGCCCTCCGAAGGAAATATAGAATGTCATTATTTAAATGATCTGTGTCACTATTTAGACTAATTCAATATTGGAGAACACGATTCCTGCATTTATTTTCACATACAACTAATCGATAAGCCGTATTTCACTTCGTCAAATAAGGCGATTCTTGACCTAATTTCGCGCTAAACGCGCTAGAGTGACCCAGAAACGGCCGCGTTGCATGCTGGACAGGCCTTCGTGCCCTCGCTGGCCCCAAGCGGTCGTGAAAGAGACTATATGGACCCGTCTCAATAGGCTGTAGGACGTCCGTTAACGGGCGTAGTGACAGATAGGGAGCCAAAGTGAACCCGCTGAAACCACAGATACCCACCTACAAAACACCATTTCCGGTGGCCAGTAAAAACGAGGCTTAGTGCTAAACCTATGGGGGTTTGAGGCTAGACTTTCATTTTTGGTCTCTTTTGTTACTTTTGAAGTGTAGTTTACTACTATCGCCTCTGAATAACTCTGTTTCGAAACTACGATGACAGTTGTTAAGATAATTCAAAATTTGGATCTAAAAGATTGGAGAATGACACATATAATCTCAAACCTACATAGTCAAAGTACTGAGCGCCTATACCTGGAAATAGTATTTTATAACCGGCTATCTGAAGTGTTATATGCGCACACCGCCCTGCTGGCGTTTCTTGTAACTAAGATATGTAAAAATTGTCTGGAACTGCTACCAGTTACAGCCTGGTTACAGGAAGTGAAATCTGGTCATGCTTGAATACAACAGTTAACAAGGGACCCGTTTCAATAGCCTGTAGGACGTCCGTTATTGGGTTTAGTGACACAATAGCGGTACTTCGCGTTGCAGTAGTTAAGGGACAACCGTTTGTGGGACATAGGATAACAGACAGGCGCAAATAGCGGCTTGTCCCATTTCATAAGACCATGTCCAGTCACTATTAGTGTCACTGTTGTGTCCCAAATAGCGAGAGGGTATACCCTCTCGTTTCTATTGTCACAAATGCGTAACTTTACTTCCTGTAGGAATTAAGCTACGAAACTTTAACCCCAGTTAGGGACACATACAACTTATAAACATGCCAAATATGAAGGAGATCGGCCCATGCAATCCAACGATATTCGCATGTGAATTTTGTCATAGCAAATGTTGCTCTGATGGCCAGTGTAGGATTATTCCATGTCTGTCCCTAATTTATGCAGTGACCTTCACCTTGATAACACTTGTTCCCAGTAGGACATGAGTATGAGAGATGGGGTACCCCACATGTGTTGTCCCAAACTAGGGACACATCCACAACAGTGACAAGACACACCTCCCCTACATTGACATGCCTATTGCAACGCGACCAAACTTTTTCTGTTATTCAAGTCACTATTGGCGTCACTAAACATGTCACTAAGTGGTTTCGTGACCCATTCTATTGAAACGGGCCCCTGAAGATGAATCTACTTGTCTTTTATTAATCTAAGCCCAGAAGCTTTACAAGATGGTGTCAGAACTGAAGATGTCTTTCATTCATGCCCCAAAAGTGAAGACTGAAATGGAATCTGCCAGGTTTGATGTGTGACACTCAAAGATGCTCTGGGACTTTCTTAGTCGTGGGCGACCCTAGCAGTACGTTCCGTTAAGTAGGGTCGTGGATGACTCCATAGGCAAATTCTGGGTTTTTTTTTGCGAACCAAGATGGTTCGCACTTTCACGTCTTCAATTATTTACATCCAACTATCAAACTCACTAGAATCGATAGCTAACATATTTTTCTTGCTTCCGGTGTAATTTGATCAGAAAATAACTTCAAGATACTAAGATATCTGTGCTGCAAAATGATACAAGGTTTTCAGTGACTGCCTCAGTGAGTTCAGCGGCCATCTTGCTAATGCTCTTGCTGTGATCACATGACCTGACCATGTGCTTGCACCCGTTTGTCAACAGAGATCGGATATCTGTTGTAAAGTGATTTTATTCAAAATGAGGGTCTATTTTGTGGAAATACACTGTACAGATATATTGCATAACACAATGCTGACATTAGATATACTTTTTCTGTATTAGAATTGATAGAAACACATTCTGACAGCAGTTTGTTGTTATGTCTCGTTTTCGAATATAGTGCGGCCCCCTATTATCGCTCAAGCACCTGTCAAAGTCATCAAAGTTTGTTTTTAGCCAATGTTTCAGTTATGCTATGATATTATTAGTTGAATTCACCATTTCTTATTGAATTGTACCATTTAACTACACCATTATAAGTTTATTATTCATAATAACCACATTGCAACTACTCCAATATCCGTTGGCATTTGAAAATTCAGCTGGTTCCTGATTCTGTAAGGTACCAGCCCTAAACAATGGCGGACTGCAGAAGGCAGGGAGATCGATTCACACAGTAAAACAAGGTGATCTGGGTGCTAGATCGTTGGTGGGGTGGCACAACATTTAAAATGCTGTATTGGGAATATATAAGTATGTACTTTATGTAGAAAGTATAGGATGCCAACATTCCGAACCAAAATATGTTTATTCACCCAGAAAACCCAAACCCCTGATTTCCCCTATGCAGTGGTGTCCGACCCTAATACTAATGTATAGGGTCGGACTTGTCTGACTAGGACTTTCTGTGAGTAGGCACTGATTTATAATAAGTTCGGATCAAACTAGGCCCATCAACTAGCCTAGTCTAGCCTACTACTGACATTACTGTGAACATTGATTGCAAAACTATATCCTGAAATATCATAAACATTGACTTTATATGAATGCTGTAGATCTAGTGCCTAAGCCTGTCAGTACATATTGAAGAAAGTGGCTACTGGTCCAGTAAAACCACCTGAAATCCTAAAAGTGGAAATGGGTAACCCGTCTCATTCTTGGATCCTATGGAAAAGAAAATCTGAAATCTACCTCAGGGCCACAGGCTCCAATGCAGAGGAGGGTAACAGGAAAATTGGTTTATTACCAGGGTTTACAGACTTCCACTATTTGGTGTGATTTCAACATTTTCGTCCAGGCCAAGGCCATGTCATGAACTTTTTCAGCTAATTTGGAAACTACAGACACATATCATTAACAAAGAATCCTCATGTATTCAACCTTCCAGCTGTTCACCCCCAGCAGAAGGCTGCTACCCACAGCCCCTTTCTCCTTGCCTGCCTTCCACCTCAACCTTCAGCTGATCGGTTGAGAATCTGACAAATCTCAGCAAATTCACCCCTGCACTGAATATTTCCAGCCATATCATTGGCTAGAATGTCTAGCTCTTATGCAAGCTTGTTCCCGTTGGTTTTCAATGCCCTACTATATATGTCACCAATATTTAAGGATTTATAGCAAAGAAATATATGTAGGCTTAAATGTTGACTATAATGAAGAAAATTATTTGGAGCTTTTTTATATCATTATTAATAAATATATTGACTTCTACATTGGAAACATAAATAGGTTAGTCTATACAGGTATATAGTTCATGTAAAAGTATACCCTGTAATAGTTATAATTTCCAAGGGGGCTAACTGATCTTTTTTGGGTGGGGTGGGGGCTGCCATGGGGGGACTTTAGTTGGTGTAGTGGACCCCTCATTTTTGTGTTTCCATGGGGGGGGGGGGGGGGTTTGAAGAGAACATCCCCCAAGGGGTTGGTTGATGTTCTAATATTTCAGGGTTACAAGTTATTTTTGTTTTTTTCCCAACGAGTCCTTTTTCTTTTAATATATTGATCTATGTATCTATGGGGGGTAACTTTTTTTAGATTATTATCAAGTGGGTGGGGCAACCTGTGGGATTATACCCTGGCCCACCTAGCTTTGCTCTCACAAATTTGCCTCGTGGCACACTCCTGTAACCCGCAAGGTATAGACCGTGCGCCTTTCAACCTTTTTGTCCTACCCTAGCTGTAAACCCTGATTACTCCACCACATAGGGGATGAAGGGCTGGACATATTTGACAGTTTTGTTTTCAAGCCCCAAACTGATAACCCCATAGATGGACAACCACCTATCCCAGCAGAGGACCCTAATAATTATGACACAGTCATTGAAAAGTACACTGAGTATTTTGGTAAGAGGGATCCACAACTGTTGCTCAGGGAACAATTCTGGTTTCATCTCAAGAGGGGGGCCTCCCAAACATTGGAGTCATGGGTGCTAGCAGTAAAGAAGTTTGCCGCAGAATGTAAATTCCCGAAAGACTATATGGAGCAGGCAGTACGAGACAAGTTAACATTCTCATGTACAGAAGAGTCATCGAAAGCGAAGCTGTATGATGTTGGCGTAGGGCTGACATTGGACAGAACTGTCGAGATCCTGTACCAGAAAGAAACTACTAGATACGAACTCCAAGAGTCGAAGAGTGCGAACATCGATGTAGTGCGCAGCAGGTTCAAGAAAAGCAGCTCAAGCAAGTCAGCAGATAAAAAAGCGAAAACCGGCGACAGAATTAAGTGTGGATATTGTTGAAGTGAGCACATGAAAGGCAAAAAGAACTGTCCTGCAAAAAGTCACACTTGTGAGAAGTGTAAATTAAAGGGTCTTTACTCAAAGGTTTGCCACACGTCTAAATGTCGGGTTTCTCAAGTCGTCGAGGGGGAGAAGGACAATAGTTCCGATGACAACGAATTGCACATATTCATTGGCAGCGTGACGACTAGCCAAGTAAATGTGACGTCATCCAAAACCACTCCAGATGACAAACCAACTGATTCATGTAAAGGCTGGTATATAAAGCTCAAGGCTGGTCCAGATATCCTATCATGGTACATAGACTCAGGAGCTGAGATATCGGTGATGCCCGACATGCTCTACAAGAAGTCATGCGGTGATATTTAGCCAACCAGACGCACACTGTTTGCTACAGGCGAGCATCAATTACAGACACTGGGATGTGCTCGTATGGAGTTAAGACATGGAGACTCTACAATCCTCGAAGATGTTTATGTAGTAAAAGGCGTTATGTCGCTACTCCTCGGACGACCCGCAATTGAGAAATTAGGACTGATACCGAACATACCTGGTGCATACAGGATCAGAGCCGTGAACAGTGATAGTCCTAAATTGGACACAAAGTTTAAGGTCATCAAAGCCTACCCAAAACTCTTCAATGGACTTGGTAAGCTCAAAGGTGAATACACTATCCAACTCAAGGACGACGCAAAACCTTTCTGCCTCTATACCCCATGCAGGGTACCATTGCCTCTTATGAAGAAGGTAGAAGAGGAAATCGCACCACTTGTGAAGTCAGAAGTGATCGTGCCTGTAGATGAACCGACAGACTGGTGCGCACCTATGTTGTTCGTACCGAAGCCAAACGGGAAAGTATGATTATGTGTGGACTTGACTAAACTCAATGAAGGAGTCCGTCGTGAACTCTATGTGATGAAAAGAGTAGAAGAGACCCTTGGGAGTATATATATCAAGTGGAAGTGTGCTCTCAAAGCTGGATGCTAATTCTGGCTTCCACCAAGTGTTACTGACCGATGAAAGTGCGAAGCTTACAACATTCATAACACCTTTTGGTAGATATATGTTCAGACGGCTACCCTACAGAATCTCATCCACACCTGAGCACTTCCAAAAGCGAATGGACAACAAGGAGTGTTGTGTCACATGGATGATATCCTCGTGATCGGCAAAGACAAACAAGAGCACGATGAACGTCTAACTAAAGTACTGAACTGACTGCAAGACAGGAGGATCACTTTAAACAAGGACCAGTGTGTCTTCGCCTCAAACAAACTTCACTACCTTGGTCAGGTGATAGATGCAGATGGAATCAAGAAAGACCCATCGAAGGTCAAAGCGATCATTGACATGCCTGAGCCCAAAGATGTCCCAGATGTCAGACGATTCCTTGGCATGGTCAATCAGCAAATGAAGTTCCTAGAGAATCTTGCAGAAGTAACAAAACCTATCAGAAATCTCCTTAAAAAGGATTCCGAATGGACTTGGGATCTACCACAAAAAGCAGCGTTCAACAAACTGAAGCAAATGCTGGCTCCCGACAAAGCCCTTGCTTTATACGACCCGGAAAAAGAGACAATCATATCTGCAGATGCAAGTAGTTATGGTGTAGGGGCCGTGATCAGCCAACGCCAGAAAGATGGGAATCTCAAGGCATTTTTTTTTTTTTTAAAATTTTATTGCACAAAACTACATATAATGGCCTCTTCCCTAGCAGGTATTCTGGCCACTCTGTTACCAACAGTAGTTATGATCAGAAACAAGTCTCTTCAAGTAGTTACAATATGTACAATATGTATAGGTTTGGGATGAAGTAATGATGTGGAATAGACCCGAAGACACTGCTCATTCCCTTAGAACTTCCAATTATGCATCCTTTATCAGTCCCAGCTTTAATCTAATATGCTTTTTATAACTATAGATTGAGCCAGTTTGAATCTCGTACGGGAGATCATTCCAACATTCCATCCCGCGATATATTGGACTCTTCTTAAACATTGTAGTACGAGGTCTTTCAAGTTTAACTATCTTTTTATTCTGCCTTCTAGTCTTTGGATTATCTTTTGGTTCTATTCCACTGGCATACTTCCGCATATATAACAAGTTCAAATACTGTTTCCTTATACATAGATGCTGAATGTCACAGATATCATGCAATGATTTCGTGGATTGATCCCTGGCGTTCGACCGAGTACATAATCGCAAACCCCTATTCTGTGTCCGTTGCAGCTTAGTTTGTAAATCTTTATTAGCACCCAGATCAAAATACCCTGGATAATCAAAAATAGGAGATATCATACATTTATATATTTTTATACTAGTTTCTTGTGTAATAAATTTTCTTATTTTAGCTAGTTTGAATAGTTTGTAGTTAACTTTCTTCAGTGTTTCGTTCACACATTTTTCCCAAGAGAGTGTTTCGTCCAACATTATCCCTAGATAGTTATAACTCGAGCAGTGCGGCAGCTGGGTTCCTGTTAACAATACCTGATTTTCTTGTTGGTTATAGTTGATCTTATTCAGCTTCGCTCTGTTTCCAAAAACACATAGTTTAGTTTTTTTAATATTAATTTGCATCTCGTTATCATGACACCATCTATGTAAAAGGTTTAGGTCATAATTGAGCCTATTCACTGACGATGAGTGACAACTATCGGATGTATAAAGCACCAGGTCATCCGCGTAAAATATGTGCATGCAACTAAAACCTAGATCTTTGATATCATTAATATAACAATTAAAAAATAACGGGCCTAATATACTACCCTGAGGTACACCATGTCTAGTACTAGCATAGGAAGACAAAGCATTGCCTACCCGCAGTCTTTGCTGTCTGTTTAGTAAGTAGCTCTTGGTCCATCCTAGTAGTTGGTTACTGACCCCTAATTTTTGTAGTTTGGACAGTAGGATTTTATGTGATACTCGGTCGAACGCCTTGCTAAAATCAACAAACACGCACGAGGATATTCGACCCCGATCCCTATCTGTGTACAGAGTTTGTACTAATTTCATCACGGCATCGGTAGTGCCTCAATTTTTTCTGAATCCAAATTGCCCTGTGTCAAAAAGTCCGGTAGTTTCGAGATAACTACTAATTTCTGTATGTACAAACCGTTCAAGCATCTTCCCCGGTAGGGGCAAGAGGGATATAGGGCGCCAGTCTGAGACATGATCAGACTGACCACATTTAGGGATAGGGATCACGTCAGCTTTGGACCATATAGTCGGAAATTGTTGGTGATTAATTGAGTTTTGAAATAAATGCCTCAATTGGTCTATAATTAATTGGAAGGCGTCTTTAAGCACTCATGCATTAATGTTGGGGACTCCACTGCTTTTATGTATATTTATGTCATGTATGGCCTTGTGTACATCGCTAAGAGTTATTTTTAAATCTTCAATTGAGTGCTTTTCACTTACAGTAGTGGGTGATGATATATAATTTGGTTCTTTATAAGTCTCGGACGAAGGATCGCCTAGGCTTATAAAGTAATCATTAATATAATCAGGAATTTTAGGCAACGGTACATAACTATCAGTGGAAGTGTCGTATAAGTTTGTGGGTTTGATGTCGTTAGTAGGTTCGTATAGGCTTTTAATATTTTTCCAGAATTTCTTCGGATCTTTAAGTGCGCTGTCTATTTGAGAGCTCCAATAGTTTGCTTTGGCTAGAACAATTTCTTTGTTAATTTTCCTATTTAGTTCCTTTATTTCTTTTAAGACTATTATACATCTATTTTGCTTAAGAAGTAGCAACCTTTTGTGCCTTTTGAACATCAGGTCTTCAAAGTATTCGGTTATCCAATATGATTTCTTTCTATTAAAAGACAGGTTTTTTCGCGTCGAGATATTTCTCAAGCACGTCAATGATATAATCCCATTGCAGGCTAGGGTCTTGTAATTTATAAAAATCAGACCAATCATATTCATAAAGATGAACATAGAGCTCATTTTTGTCATAATTTTTATAGCTCCTTCCGGAGAATGTAGTTTTGACTTTTGGTCGGGCATATCTGATCCGGAGAGCGGTAATGGCCAAATGGTCACTAATAAGATGAGTGTCTATGCCAGGAGCCTCTATAAGATTAGAATTTGTTAGAATGTGGTCGAGACATGTTTTGGAAGCAGGTCGTGTAATATCTTGTATATGGTTTTTTAATAAGTTATCCTTACAAAATTCAGATAATAACATTGATTCCTTTGAATTTCTTACTCCTGTGTTTACATTGTCGTCTCCTATTAACCATTTTTCAAAATTCTTATATTCCGGTAGATCAAGAATTACCTGAATACTAGACAAGAAGTCGTCTATTGACGTGCCTGGAAGTTTATAATAGAAGATGACTAGCAATTTCTTGTTGTTCGGCTTTTCTATACGAAGAACCAATCGATCATGATTTACAATTTTTTAGACAAAATTGGGAATGGATCCTCATCCACTACCAACAATCTAGAAAATTCGAAATAATGATTTACAGTAGAGCTTGTATTACCGGAGTCCTTTATACAATATTTTGACCAAGCATCATTTATGAAACAAGAGACCCCCCCTCCTATACCATCCCGCCTATCTTGCCTGTACAAGGTCTTGCCGGGCATCGACAGCATAGCATCAGAGTGATTATCGGTTAGCCAGGATTCACCATAACCCATAAAATCAATATCTCTGTAAAGGTAGGCCACCTCATCTAAATGTTTGTAAATACTATGTATGTTCAAATAGCCAAAACTTATACCTTTATGATGTTTCTGATCCATGACAGGAAGGAGTAGGTGATTTTTTACTTACAATTTTGAAGAGTGGGATATGAGACAACTGCAAGATATCATAATAGGATGAGTTGATGATGGGTACCCACAAGGCGGGTGGAAAACGAACTGGCCTCGCGGGTGAGCGCATGCCGTGCAATGCAGGATGACTAAGGGCTGATTGGCGCGGCATGGATGAAGCAAAGTGTGTCCTGGACGATGGAGGAGCCCCCCGGTGCTCCGCCAGTCGTGCAATAAAAAGTAACAGATCATGTATCAGTTTAAATTTAAAGAACAGGTATTTACTTCAATCGTTTACAGCAAGTGTGAATAATTAGAGGTAACTACAAGTAATACGTCGGCAAAAGTACCGTATCTTTCAGACTTAACCCTTTCCGGCCGCCCAATGCCATACGGCATTCCCACAGATACGACCGCGCAATGCCAAATGGCACTCCCGCAGTTACGACCGCTCAATGCCATATGGCATTCCCGTATATACGGCCTCGCAATGCCATATGGCATTTTTTTTTATGTTGTTTTAAAATGCTTTTTTTTTCAATAAATCTTCGATGGAATTTAATGAAACTTTCAGGATATATGTGCATATATATAATATTGATAAATATTAACTTAGATAATCAGATGTCTCCATACCAACGTTGACACCTGACTATAAAGGTAAGGAAAACTCGTTCCAGGCTCAGTCGCACCTACGCCAGTGGTTGTGGCTTCACTGATCGACTTGACAGCATTTTTTTTTCGGAAAAAATTGCAAGATGTCAGACTCTGAGTGGAAAGAGGATGACCCTGTAAGGATTACTCGCTCCAAGGAAACTCGCGATGATTTATTTGAAGAGTGGGAGTTACATCTGTCGAGTTCTGAAGGGGAAAGCGAAGACGATCGCACAGAGACGACAGTGTCAGAAGGTGGGCGTGGCTGGAATCGTGTACCAGAAAACCAAGACAAGCCTGAAGCTCTACACTTGGATATGCCTCTGTCAGGTCTAAAACCAGCGATAGATCGCGGAAAACTCGTGACCGTACTGGACTATTTCCGTCTTTTTTTTACTCTGGAGTTTATTTCCCAGCTATGTGTGCATGTGAATCGCTACGCAGAAAAAAAAAAACCGGAGGGGAAACCCAAGAAAATGGCCGCCTGGAGAGATGTCACCGTACCAGAGATGTTGCGATTCCTTGCTCTGACGTTCATCATGGGTATCATTCGCAAGCCGGCGCTAGAACACTATTGGTCTACGATGAAGGAACTCGCTACACCAGGAATTCGTGATACGATGACAAGAACTTGCTTCAAGACGATTCTACGGTAAGATTAAACCCGCACTCCTGACACTTTTTGTTTTCAGATGACGTCGCCTTCGCAAAATGTAAACAGAGCGAAGCCACATAGTGGCCCTGCAGTTGATCGCTGATAAATACGTTTATAGTTTGAAATTTCATTTCAAATTCCTTCTGCCTTTTAAATAAGATGTAATCTATCAATACTTGAAATTAAGACAAGTTTAAATGATTTTTTTCGCAGTTTTCTGCACTTTGGTGGCAACGCGGACACAGACGCGGAACAAGCTGCAGCGACTTCCGGTGGGCCCGGTGCGAGTTCCCGCCGTCGAGATCCGTGGCCTATGATTTCCTGGTTTATTTCCCACCTCAATAATATAACGAATTTTGTTTATTCCCCGAAGAAGGAGCTAGCTGTAGACGAAACCATCATAAAACATAAGGGCAGGACTCGACATCGGCAATATATGCCTAATAAACCTTGTAAGTGGGGACTAAAATGTTGGGTTTTGTCCGAGTCCTGCTCTGGTTTTGTTCTACAGATAGCTCCTTACTTCGGGCGAGATGATCGCACAGGCAGGACCACTACTGAGAAAATTGTTGTTGATCTTTTAACCAAAGCCGGATTATTAAACCATGGACACCATATATATTTTGATAATTTCTATACAGGTATTCCTTTGTTGGAGAAACTCGCTACTTAGTGTGGCACCCTTCTACTAACCCTGTGGAGAGATAGGAAAATAATTCATATTTTGTCCTCCATTCATTCTTCGGCCATGTCCACTACAAAGCGAACCATTCATTCTAAAGCTGGTAAATTTGAGAAGACTGTAATACCCTGTCCAGACTCGGTTCGTTCCTATTGCCGATACATGGGGGGCATTGACCTCTGTGATCAGATGACAGGGTACTATAATTTCGGCAGGAAAAGCACAAAATGGCCGAAGAAACTCTTTTTCTTTTGTCTAGAAGTGATGAAACTTAACTCCCAGCTTTTGTTCAACCAGTATGCCCCCAAAAAAATGTCCTTCGTTGATTTCAGCCTAAGTTTAATCGCACAGATGTTGGAAGATGCAAACACACAGTCGGCACTTCCCCCTTCAGTCCCCACTGGTGGCAATCGTCTCACGTCGCGATGTTTTCGCAATGCTTTAAGGCAGAAAAAGTTACTGTAGGGTTTGCTACCACCGTTTTGGCAATGGCCTCGAAGCATCGTGAAAACAAAGCAGATACGGATGCCGCGAGTGTGGAGTGCATCTCTGTATTACGCCTTGTTTCAAGATTTACCACACTGTCGCTAAGTTTCACCTTCTCCAGTTAGATCTGCCAATAGAACCCTGAGTTTATCATTACATCACGATTTGTTTACCCTCTCTGACTTATTTCCACCCGTGACCACACTCACACACATTTATTTCTGTTCGTATTAGTTTGTTAGAAATACCTGCCAGTAGATTTTTCAGTTTGTCTTTGGGTGGGTGCCTCAGTAAGGTTTGTCCACAGATTTTTTCTTTTTTTTTCTTTTTTACAACCACAAACGATATTTTGGTTTTGTATCTAATCTACGATATCAATATCACCCTACAGCCTCATTTGTCTCATCTTTCGCAACCTCGATAGTGATTATTAGATCCATGGATATTATTTCAGCTTGAAGCAAATCATTTGTTATTCCTGATCTATGTACTTCTTTTTTATCTAATCGTCGTTATCAATCTGAAACAAAGTTCATAAATTCGCTATCGACCAAGAAAACTCGCTGAACATAGTGTCCTACTCGTTCCATCGGCAGATTTAAAACAAAAGTCTATGTATATCAGCCTGAACCATTCCTGCCTATGTGATCTAGCATGTAATGCTATTCTATGATTCAACTGTGAAGTGTATGACCACAAACGATATTTTGGTTTTGTATCTAATCCACGTTATCAATCTGAAACAAAGTAAAACTCGACGATCTATGTATCATCACAGTTCTCTACATGTATATTTTGTGAAAATATATTGATCAGAAGTGGTTAGATTGATTATTATATTGGCGATAAAGCCCCCACCTCTGACCATGTCAAGTGCCAGCTAGACACTGATAAATTTATATCACCCTGAAACATTCCTGCCTATGTGATCTAGCACGTAATGCTATTCTATGATTCAACTGAGAAGTGTACGAACACAAAATATATTTTGGTTTTGTATCTAAAATACGTTATCAATCTGAAACAAAGTAATCCTGGGTGATCTATGAACCATCACGGTTCTCTACATGTACATTTTGTGAAAATATATCGACCAGAAATGGTTAAATTGATTATTATATCGGAGAAAAAGCCCCCAGGTCCGACCATGTTGAGTGCCAGACAGACACTGAATATATTTATATCTTGTCGACTATTTCAATCTGAAACAAAAATCATTCCTGCCTGTGTAATATATATATATAGCGTTGATTCAGTCTCAGATCAACCTCAGAACTGTAGAAATTGATCATATACCTTGTTGAATCTGAAATAAAACATGCCTATCTGTGTATAGCCAACACTAATCTATGTACATATTGTGAATACGATGACGACTGCTGCACCTGGAAATGTATCAAGCCTTGTCAACCTGTGTATATATATATTGAACAATATTGCTGAATAATTGATCTGAAAAAAAATACAACACATTATTAAAATATATTTTAAATCTTACTTCACCTACCTTGTCTTCTTTTCTGCCTTTCAGAAGTATTCGTCTGTAGATATAGTCAATCATTGTCCAGCAATCGATTTAAAAGTTAACTCCTCCTGGAGATGTCAATGCTGAATAGGCACAAGTCGAATTTTCCAAATTCAATATATCAGCCTGGACATTAAATCTATATGTAGATGATCCTTAGAGTGTGGGAGATAACCACATATAGCCTTGTAATGATCAAACTCCATTAGAATCCTTAGGCGAATCAATTTGAAAAGACCACTGTAATTCTGTTGTCGCTTGTCTATAGTATAATCAATGGCGAAATAAGCCAATATAGTCACTGCTCGAATCTAATTTTCAAAAATCAATATCTAAGTCCCAAATCATCCGAATTGCACATTATATATATCAAATGAAAGCTGAGAAACTCTAATTTACGAATATTAATGTCTCCAGTCATATATTTAAAGTTAAATCATGATAATAAATGATTTTCTAAATCATGTCTTGCCCAGAGATGACCATTTACGTTAATTCATTTCTAAATCATCCGCTGGTTCAAAATGAATCATATTTCATATAAACAAACCTCACACAGTGTAGTTTGCCCTAATCCAAGTCCCCCTCCATAGATTCAATGCTGAAAGCCTAAAATAAATCATTTTGAAAGAGATGTCTCAGAACCTAGCTATGGCACGATAAGCCATTTTATACACTGAGTACTTTTAATTTTCTAGATTCGATAACTAATTTCCACATTGTCCGAAATACACAAATTATATATCAGAAGAAAGCTAGGGATATGTAGTTTATGAATATTAAAGTCTCCAGTAATAAAATTCAAATTAAATCCTCGTAATAAAGGATTTTCTAAATCGTATCTCGACCAGCGCCTGAATCCCCTACCAAGCCTATAGTAAAGCTTTTAATCTTCGATAACTAAGTCCCAACTCGTCCGAAATACACAAAATATATATCAGGAGAAAGCTGAGAATCTGTAGTTTACATATATTAATGACTCCAGTAATAGAATCCAAGTTAAATGCTCAGAATAAATGATTTTCGTAATCGTGTCTGGCCCAGATCCGCACTCCCATACCAAACCTATAGTAAAGTATAGAGAGTGCGTATGGCGCATCTTAATATTTCAATTACTTGGTCTCGAATCGACCAAAATGGACAATATTATATCATCATGAAGCTGAGAGTGTGTGGTTCACGTTAGAATATACGAAAATTCATTTATCTAAGATTTAAACCCCTAAAGAGATGATTTAGTTAGCCAAACCACAAAACTGTGTAATGCCGACTTTCTTTGTTTGATTATTAATTCTAACCTGGACCAATCTGGACAATATTTACATAGGATTGTAGCTTAGAGTGTGTAGATGATCAATATATAAACAGAATTACATTAATTCCAATGATAAACTCTGGGCGAGATGATTTATTATTCAATCCGTACCCACTCGGCAGCCCCCTCCACACAGTAAGCTATGGACAGCCGGTCGGATATAGTCTGCGCGTTGACCAAACCATATAATCAATTTCTAATTCGCCAGTGGCCAGATAACCAAAAAATACATACTGGAACAAACCTTAGAGTCCATAGAATGTGAAAATACACTTCCCTGTGGTTAATTCTAATGTTTAACCCTATCTGAGCTGATTTTGTTAACCTCGTCTAAGATTCGACTGAACCAGCAAGCCGACTGGACATTATTTAGATAGAAAGGTAGCTTAGAGTGTGTAGATTATGAATATACGTATCATTAATCATTAATCTAAAGTTTAAACCCGGTGCGACCTGATTTCTAATGACAGCTCGACCACCCTAGCTACACAGTATAAGAAATGGCGGATCGAGCTAGGCCAGAATTCAACGTGCGTAATGCGCATCTTAATTTATTAATATCTTGGTCTCTTCTTGTCTAAATCTGATAAAATACATACTGGAACAAACCTTGGAGTCTATAGAATGTGAAAATACACTTCCCTGTGGTTAATTATATTGTTTAAACCCTATCTGAGTTGATTTTGTTAACCTCGTCTAAGATTCGACTGAACCAGCAAGCCGACTGCGTAATACCCAAGGTTAAATTTGAATTATTAAATCTGAACTCATCAAAACTGGACATTATTTACATAGAAAGGTAGCTTAGAGTGGGTAGAATATCAATATATATATGATTTATCATTAATCTAAAGTTTAAACCCGGTGCGAGCTGATTTCTAATGACAGCTCGACCATCCTGACTACACAGTATAAGCAATGGCGGATCAAGCTAGGCCAGAATTCAACGTGCGTAACTCGCATCGTAATATTTTAATATCTTGGTCTCTGCTCTTCTAAATATGATAAAATACATACTGGAACAAACCTTGGAGTCTATAGAATGTGAAAATACACTTCCCTGTGGTTAATTCAAATGTTTAAACCCTATCTGAGCTGATTTTGTGATCATCGTATGAAATTCGACTAAACCAGCAAGCCGACTGCGTAATGCCCAAGGTTAAATTTGAATTATTAAATCTGAACTCGTCAAACCTGGACAATATTTACATAGAAAGGTAGCTTACAGTGTGTAGATTATCAATATATATATCATTAATCATGAATCTAAAGTTTAAACCTGGTGCGAGCTGATTTGGTATTATAACTTGACAACCCTACTGTTCGAGCAGTGCCACGGCTTCCCATAGACTCAACCTTATAATCTAGACAGCACTCTATAGAGGCTTCGCCGATATTAGTTACAAAGCGTTAGGTTAATTCCACTGTGTCAAGTCTGACACCTTCATATAGCTGCTGATCAGATGAACATAATGCTGGTCTCAGTTTACACTGTTGACGCCATAGGATGATATAAATGGCAATTCTGTGGGTTGTCGCATCGACTTGTAGCAGACAGCTTAGCAGACATGGCGCTGTCACTGGACTTGACACCTATACCACCAGGCTGAAAGATCCGAAGTTATCACCGTATTAACCACACTTTTGATGGTTTTTCCGCCATAATATTTATATCCTTTTGTAGGCACAAGCCTTATCTTGAACGTGCTGGGCTCTATTTATGTTGTTAATCCGATATTTGACGAGGGGAAATGATTTTACACAGCTCCATTGCGTAGAGGAATCAGCATAGCCATCCATATTGACACTGCGACTCCCGCCCCCACCAACGGTTTTGCTATGGTGCGCGAGTTCAAACTTTCGATATTGCTCAGATCACTTTAGGCGTTGTTTTATTTCATAATACTTTAGAATTGTGTAGGTAGGAATCATATTTGAATATTAATGTGGGTTTCATCAACTTTAATGACAATATATATTGATGCGAACAAATCTGCTACAGTAGTGTGTAAGGCCTTAGATAGGCGGACGCCATGGACGGTTATTTTTTACATAGGCGCGTATTTTAGGCCAAATTCATTTCAGATTTAATAATATTCAAAAGTTGTTTATATTCAACAAATACATATACATACAAAGCTACAGGTCTTGTCGTTATAGTAATGGTAATCTTTTATTCATAAATCATCAATTTACTGAGAAAATGGCGAAAATCTAGCACCTCCACCATCAAAATAGAGACGCCCACTGAATGTCGGCAAAACACGCTGGCCGCTAACTACGTGCCATTTGCAACGTCTCCCTCTTTGTAGTATAGGTGAACGTAGGTGGTGGTGCTGCCGCTGCTTTCCCGCCCTGGTGAGGCGTGCGGCCACTAAAGGGTTAATGAGCATAATTTACATATATTTCATTTTTGTCAGATGCAATACATATATAAGTACATGCAATATTTTCTAACTAGGATAGAGCACCATGAATAAGAAATTATATTACAGGTATATAGTATGCAACAGGAAAGAGATCAACGATCCTTAAATAATTTACAACAGGCGGTAGTGAGATCGGGACAATTCAAATTATTAAGTCGGGTATATTGATTGACTAAGCAAGCCGATCAAAGAGCACTCAGTTTAAAAATGATTGTGTTGTATATATACACTTAGTGCAGAGTATTCGCGGGTACGACAGACTATACAAGCCGTTCATTTAGTCCTGTTTTTTCAGGGACCGTTTAATTCAAATTAAGGCAAGATTGGTTCAAATTATAAAAATAGGAGCAGTTCAGTGATTACTGTTAGTTTTTTGTTATATAGGTATTCCATTCGAGAGTGAAACATCTGTCAAATTTCAGCGGCAGCAACAATTGAAACAGTTGAAACAGTTGAAACAGTTTAGCAGTTGAAACAATTAAAATAGTTGATACAGTTAAAACAGTTGAAAACAGTTGAAACAATTGGTAACCAGGCATGGCCGCCAGATAGAGAGTATTTTGTTAACTATTTGAATGTACATATATGACAGTACTTATAGATGCCGATTGTCTCTTACGTTTTTAGCAAAGCTCGGATTATGAGATCTGACATCTTTTTTGCGCACTGTCCACTGGCATGGCAGCCATTCGCTAATTTCTGGAATGAGTGCGTATATTTTCTGGTTGAGCACCTGTACCGATGTATGATGTGGTGTATACGCGGTGTGTACAGATTAGCAACATCGTTCATTCTCCCCAGTTCCGCATTCAACATCAGGATCTTAGAATTCAGAGTAAACTGTTGGTGGTCGTAGATTGTATTACCCTTATTGTAGACGTGAAGGTTGACTGCGTATGTTGTGACAAATACCACCCTAATTGCTGGATTTGTTGCTGCTACATCTCTCTTTATGGCTTGGCATTCTTCAATAAGCCTATATAACATAGCATCAGTAGTTTCTTCCCCTACCGATACCAGTTTTGTGGAGGGATTCTTCCTCGTTATAGCGGTAATTCCACACGCTGTGTATACAGTCTGTACATCATCTAGAACTCCACGTTTTCCCAGGTAGTTATGTATCCTCTAGAATCCGGCACCTCCTAGTGAGATCACCATGAAGTTTTGTAGTATGCGAATATCTTGTTTTAAATAGCGAGCCCTCGAATCGCCAATTAGCAAACGTAACATGTTGCTTACTTGCGTACAATCAGTTCGTTTGAGAGTTTCTTTCTTCATTTACTTAGCACGGAGCTGGTCTCTAATACGTACCAGGATTTGGCCTGTGTTGTTTTCGCCCGGGTAGACCTCGGAGTTAAACTGGTCCCCATTCTCGAACGGGTAACCACCTCCCCAGAATTTATCGGGGGTCGCCTCGATGAGATCGGCGTGGTGGGTCTTGATTAATCTATCTGCTAGAACACTATTTTGTGTAAATTTGGCTGACATGATAGCTTCGAGAATCTGTACCTTCATGTTTCAGCAGTTTCGTGATGTAACGGTTTTACCCATTGCTTTAATTCTACGAGGATCGTGGCAGGTAAGGATATTTCCTTCTGCTCCAGCTTTTGAGTACACGTAAGCCTGCTCGACACATGAGAAGGTGTTGGATTTGTCGATCTCATAGATTTTGTTTCCGTCCTTGTCAAATGTTCTCCAGGGTACTGTGATCTTCACTTCTGCGGGGTAGAAATTGCTGAGAAAGGATCCTTCACCAGCAAAGATTACTGCCCCTGAGTTGATCCGCCTTGTGCCCCCCTTTGGAACTTCAAGATGCGCGTCAATCTTTTCCTTTATTGGACTGGCCGGCCCGGTAGCCTTGTTAGTCGTTGATTCTGGGATATTGATTGGCGGTTTACCTTTCCTCCCGTTCACTTCTGTTGAGTGGTCAGCTGTTTTTGATTGATGTGGGTCAGTGGGTACGACAGTCACAGGTTCAGGGTCCGGCTTAGAAGCGTCTTTCGCTAGTGTGGATTGGTTGGCCGTATTCGCTGGACCTGGGTGTTGCGTAACTGGTAGTCGGTTCTCTATAGGCCGTATTGATGTAGAGTCCGCACCAACCTGTGATCTTCCCAATATTTGGTTTGAGAAATCTTTTAGGATTTTTGATCTAAAGTTGGGCTCATTTATTGAGGGAGGGTCGATCGTGCCTCTTCTTTCTTGCTGTTCCGGATTCCAGTCAGGAGGGAAGAGGTACTCGGGAATATTGTCAATATCTCCTAGTTTGTACAGTTGGCCCCTTATCATGGCTCCTTCATGTGTGATTTCAGTCGATTGTCTGGTGTGATTTTGAAAACCAACGATCATACGCAAGATTCCTCTAGATTGGCGTATGGGCCATGGCTCGTCAAGTCTAATTGCAATTTTAGACGCTGGATCTTCATTTTGGATTTTGTGCATGTGTGTCATGAATCGTTCTTGAGCAGCTACATTGCTAAATGAGACTAGGATAGGCATCTGACAATGTCCAGTATATCATCGCGTTTGTAGAATTGGCCTGTACTAGATACTAGTTCATGGAATAAGAGATGTAGGTCCTCTCCTTCCATTTGTTGGGCACCTAATATTACTGCAATCCGTTCCTTACTTGTGAAGAAGAATCTGGTGTGTCTGTTTGTCGGGCTACCAGTTAGAATTGATGAATATGTCGGAGTGTGTCCAACAAGTTGGGGCAATTGAGCTAGGTTAACAGACGGAGTACCGCCGCTAATCTTATCTCGTTGCATCAAGTAGTCAAGATTTGACTTCACTGTGTTCAGTTCTTTTGTTAGAATATTCTGAGTAGAGGCTACCTGATTTTGATTAGAGGCTATATCATCGACCCTAGAGTTTACTGCTATCTGTACGTCTTTTATTTCCTTTGCTAGTTCACTCTGTATCTCTAGACGGGTCTCAGCTAGTCTGAGGGCCAGCATGCTGTCCATTTTTGTGGTTAGTTCCGCTGTCTGATTTGTTAACGATGTATTAAAACCAAGAACAAATGCTGTTAGGTTCTTGAGTTGGGCATCCCATGATGGTTCAGGGTTAACAGAACGAGCCATGTCAATATTCATTGTCTCTCCAAGTAGGCTGTCATTAAGTGTACTATTTTCTTCTTGAGTGGGCTTTAATTGTTTTGGGTCAACAGTTGCCAAGTTAGTCACCTTTTTTTCCTTAGAGATGGTGCGGTTTCGCTTTTTGCCTGCCTGCCCCATTGCCACGCATGGTCCCAAGCTCGGTGCGACCTATAGATTTGCGTAAACAAGTTGACCGTCTCACGCACTGCGAGTGAGTTGTTCCGCACCCACCACAACAAAGTAGATCCTCAGCAATGTTTAGTTGATCAAATATCAATAAAACACTGACCTGATCATGGAGATACATATGTCCAATCACCATTCCGGTTATCCAGAATAAGGAAATTTATTAGTAAATTAGTAAGTATAAAAATCTATAAGGCAATGATTGCACCAATCTTTGACTATTCTGGTTACTTTGTATCGGGCGCCTCAAATGTCCTACTAGACAAACTCCAAAAACTCCAAAATCGCGCTTTAAGGATATGTACGATGTCTATAACTGGTGAACACAGTGTAAAAAATCTACATGAATTATGTGATGTAGACAAACTATGTACGAGACGTATGTATCTCAAATACGTATTCATGAAGCGGTACTGTAAAACAATCACACCAAATCGAGATCCCCGTACTAGAACACAGCTAAAGAGACAGTTGAAGATGAAGAGGCCTCGGACAGGCTATTTCAAGAGAAACCCCTTGTACGAGGGTATGTTTCTCTGGAATAGCCTGTCCAGAGAGGTACAGGATTGCGAAAAGCTTTCTGTCTACAAAAAGCATGTAAAACGAATGAGTAGGCAAAGGACGTTCAATGATCAAATGTAAAAATGTAAATCACATTGTCATGTAACCCATCTCATCTCATCAGCCCCATCAACTTCTCACCCTAATAACAGTTGATCTACGTTGTTCTCGACAAGATGTATGTATAACTATCTCATTGCGGACACACAAAACCTGCCATCAGGCAGAATGTCCATGTACTACTTTGCAAATAAAAAAAATTTTAAAAAAAGAAGAAATTTGTGCCCTATAGAATTACCCTTCAACTTACATCGTCTGATCGCTTATATTGTATGTGTAGCGTTCATAGATCACACAAATAGCGGAGCACCGGTGGCGTGTGTGTTACTCAGTGTGCGCCATAATCCGTAATCAAAACAGTTGCTTATGCCAGTTGATCAATGACAAAGACGGAGGGCAGATATGCTCAAATCGAGAAAGAAGCATTAGCGACCACATGGGCACTTGAACACTTGAGCGATCTCCTTATTGGCATGAAGTGTCATGTGGAAACCGACCATAAGCCGTTAGTGCCACTATTCTCAACCAAATTGATCGACGAACTACCAATCAGGACCCAGCGATTCAGACTCAGACTGATGAGATTTGACTTCACAATCAGTCATGTTCCTGGAAAACTCCTAACCACAGCAGATGCTCTCTCACAGGCACCACATGAAGAGTCAAGAAGCGATCAGCAAGCAGTGGATCTTCAACATGAAGTTGAGGCATATGTGAATGCTGTCATGGTATGCCTTCCAGCATCAGATAAACGTCTAGATGAGATCCGCCAAGCACTAAAAGAGGATGAGACACTGAGTGTTGTCATACACCATGTAGAACATGGATGGCCAGAAGCTAGACATGACATATCTGGTCCACTTGTGAAATACTGGACTGAAAGAGGGAACCTCTCTCTACATGAAGGGTTACTACTACGTGGTAGACAACTCATTGTGCCAGCTAGCCTGAGAGTTGATGTCTTACGAAAACTGCATGATAGTCACCAAGGACTAACCAAGACTAGAGCCAATGTCAGCTCCTCAAAGATGTTGAGAAGACAGTGAAAAATTGTGTCACTTGTGAGAAGCATAGGAGAGAACGGGTCGAACCTATGAAAGGAACAGAATTCCCTGAACGTCCTTGGTCAAGAGTGGCAGCCGATTTTTTCTATCATAAAGGGCTGACATACCTACTTCTCATTGACTGTTACTCAAAAGACATTGAGTTGTGTCAAGTGACTAAAAATTTTGATTCGGCTGAGACCATCGCTAAAATGAAGAGGATGTTCTACCATCAAGGCATTCCTGATATTCTGTTTAGTGATAACGGACCACAATTTGCGTCAGCAGAGTTCAAACGCTTTGCAGATCACTACAAATTTGAAAACCTTACATCATCTCCAAGATATCCTCAGTCAAATGGTGAGGTAGAGAGAACTGTTCAAACCATGAAGGCAATCTTGAACAAGACAGACGATGAATACCTTAGCCTTCTCTCATACAGGAATACACCACTGCAAAATGGATTTTCACCAGCCCAGCTCAACATCGGGCGTAAGTTGAAAACCTGGGGGCCGTTTCACTAGCAGCGCTTAGTATCCTTGTTTCGAATAGTGCCACCACAGCGATAGTTTCCGTTTCATAAGAAAGTGCAGTCAAGCGTGAAAGTCTCTCTTGTAAGGTGCGACACCAAAAGTGAGAGTACGCGTTTCATAAGAAAAGACGTTATCGCTGTACGTGGCACTGTGGCGGCGCTATTAGTGACAGGGTAGACCGTGTCGCTGGTGGGTTTGGGGCTATCACTGTTGGTTGGTTCATGTCAGAGGAGATTATATGTCCAACATGGCGGTCAACCTAGCCATACCGAGGAAGCCGAAAGTCTACAAACCACCCAAGAACCCTTTGATATACTTCGACAATGATCTGTTTTGGCGGCGGTATCGTCTGACAAAGGCTATGGTTACAGAATTAGCCGAGCTTTACCGTGTTTCTGGATATTATCCTATAACCAGCCCACGGGGTGGTTCCCTGAGTGCAGAGGAGAGGGTGAGTATTTACATTTAGCGCAGGGCTTTATGTCCGTCTTACTGGTAACCATTTCTCTGTATACCCACCGCTAAAACCACCTATTTGTGGCTAATACGTATCGGTCATTATCAGGCAAGTTATTATAAGTAGGAAAAGGTAAAAAGGTGTCAACGTTTGTGTAGCACTTCACTGCACTTACAAAACAATTCAAAGTGTGGCCTACTTCTGTAGGTCCGGTGGGCCGTGTGGTTCTATAACTAAAACAAAGATATAAGTGCCTATTCTGTGTTGTGGCGAAACGTAACTCTTTTAAGATCTTTCAATGTATCGTCTTTATGTTACAGACGATTGTTTTAAATGTTGTTACCTACTGTATCTTTAAAGTTCGATTGGACTGATATAATAGTGCTTCCGTAAGTGTTACATACGCTATGGATTTACAACGGGAGTAGGTCCCTGTATCAGGGGTTGACGTTTTATTTCATTTATTAGTTGAGTGGGCTTGCAACTGTATAAAGATGGTCATAGAAGGTAAGAAAAGTGTATCTTCTGTCACCCAAATTGTTTTCACTGAAATAAAAAGATATAGTCAAAATGTGTTTCTAAATATTTCCTTTTATTGTTACAAACATGACAGAGCCTAAGCAATGTTGTTACATGTTACCTCCCGTGTGTGGTATTTATTGGGAAAAAATTACCCTACACATCGGGTTATTGCGGTACATGTTTGGAAAACAGTCAAATGAAAAGGATATCCTTAATTAAAAAAATGAAAATAACGTTAAACATTGAAAACTAAATAGCATGCAGTGTACCACCCTTTTCTGTTAGGCAACCCCCACTTCGTGATTAACAATAAGTCTCTGTAGATTGTTCTGTTGATGTCTAGCTCTATAGGCCTGGCAAGGCTAGTAATGGTATTTGTGTTTTGAGTTGTACAACATAAGTGTTTTTCCTTAATCTAGACGACCTACTCCTGTGTTTCAAATTATTTTGTTACGTAACGTGCCACGCAGTATTAGGCCTGTTTTGGCATTTAACATAGAAAAAATATCCTCTCGAGGTATATAATACGAAGGCTGAAATCTATATAGAGTTAAACAAAATCGTTAATTATAACGTGTTTCTGCTTCGTGACTCAAATTTGCCACTAAAATTGACTACTGCCTTTGATAAAAGCGGTGCTCCGATGACTTACACCTATTTTGCTATAGCGTTTTCTTTTCTGATTCGGTATACGCAGCACTAACTTTTAGAGAACATGTAAATCATAATGGATAACAAAACCTTAACTAAATTAGAACTTTGGTATTCTCCATACCTCACCCCTTTTCGGACGGCAAACACAAGGGAATTATGCGTTCTCAGAAAAGTAAATATTACCATATTTCAAATAAAATAGTATTCTAGGCGTAACGGGTAAAATGTTCAAATAGGTGCAGGTTTCCTGGGTTGTGCGAAACAAACAGTGCAGGAACATATCAGAATTATATCAGGAAAAAAAGTCTCCATCTACAAGGGCTTCCCCCTTCAGCAATCTGCGACAGAGGCATCATTGATCGATGTTCATCTAGCCCTGTCATTTCCTGAGGCTTCTTAATAGTCCACATATTTTGCGAGACCACTTGGTTTTGGTGTTCGGAACAACTGTCGGTTGTTGCCTGTGAAAAAAAAAAGATTAGTAAAGTTAGTTTTTTAACTGAAGTGCACCCATCAGATTTTTCTACTCATTTTCTACTCTTTTTTTACCCTGTACTAGAAATGTGAGGTAATTTCTGAAATTTGTATTTATATTCAATGTACAAAGATATTGTGCTTTAACTGCGCACTGGGGTCCATATTTATTATACCTTTTACTGTGAAATATGTTCTGTTTTCCAGTTGAATTACTATAAACTGCTCGTAAATGCACATATAGGTTTCTAACTATTTATCCCTCTTTATTCTCGTGTGGAGTTTAAAGACGAAAAATCAGGTGTACGTAAATCCCGCACAACAAACTATTAAATTAACGAATGAAATGGACTTTCTCTTGAGATAAATTATCGTATAAACCCCGGTTTACAATGAAGTGGCCCAGTTCTATTCACTTTGGAGACGTCTACCGGTCTAGCCATACTCTCTGTCACAGTAATAAGAAAGGTGTTGTACTTTACAAAGCCGATAGTACCGTTATGAAATACAACTATACCAAATAGGCATACTCTATAGCATAGAGCTTGTTAAAACTAAAGTGTGCAGGAGCCTTGCATGTTTCGCCCAAAAAACCAATAGATTACAGTTGCTTTAATCTGTCTATGTTCATTGCTGTTAAAAAAAAACTTTCATACCAGACAAAGCGAAGACGAATGGTTTACGAAAAGGTTTAACCTTATTTAGGCCATTATCGTGAAAGTCGCATTAGTGCTTGCATGTACATCATTGTGTCTTATTGTAGTTTGCTAATAAAGTATGTCTGACAGAAGTGGTGTATGCTTGTTGGTATGTAATCATGCACTTCAATATAAAAAAATTTCAGGTACACGTTCCAATAGTTTTAAACCTTTATATTGTGGTGGACGGGTGGGGTCAGCTCTCCCCCATGGGGGAGGCTGGCGAGATCGGTGCCTCCCCGCGGCCTCTCTGCGGGGGAGCCTCTCCGCGGGGGAGGGCCGGTCTCGTAAAAATCTCCTGGGGGGGCGAGAGCTCGAGAGCTGACGTCACCCGTCCAGTATATAAACAAGGCACGTCTGCCTTCGAGTCAGTCCGCGTCTGGACTCAGACCTTTAACGAGAGCAACTCAAGAAGTGGCCAGGGCAGCCTACTGTAGCCCATTTGTTTAATAAAACCTTCAGTGTTTCATGCGAGAGCTATCGGTACTTCTGCATCAGTGTTATCCATTACAATATACATTAACTTTATATCGAAACATAGTGCATCTACAAACAAAATGGAAATGACTGTACTTACATTTCCTTGGCAGTTTCTTTTTCCTCCATCAGTTCACTATTCACTCCATTTTTTTTTTCGTTCTTCATTGTTCTAGCTTCATTTCTATTAGATCCGATGGCGAAATGTCCCAAGTTCACTCTAACACGGTTTTCCTCAGACTGCTCTTCCTTTAGTACATCATATGGGTCTTCTCTGTCCCGTGAAACGCACACATGTCTTGGTGTGTGACCCCTTACCTTTATATACACTATGGGGTTTTGAAAGGCTGTTTTGGAAATATCCACCGGTTTTTTTTCCTTGTTGGTAGGTTTGTTAATAGCTTCCAAGTTGCCACACTTTTCGTCTTTCTTTTTCATTTGTTGTATGCCTTTACCTCCATGCTCACTTTCGTCTGGATCCGCCAGTTGCTTGTCCTCAATGTTTACAGAGGTTTCGCAAGTTGTTGTGTTACTAGCTACACTTGTGTGACTTGTCGACTCAGTAGGTTCTGCTTGCATGACACATATATCCATAGTATTAGTAGTTTTCGCCTCTTCCTTTTCATTGTGACACCCTGCTGTATCATTGCGCTCATTTGGTGTCACTGCTTTTTCGACGCTGTCCACTATCCTTTCATACATACTTGTATGTCGTTGACTGTCACTAAGTTGTGCACAACCATGTGCTATGCACGTCCCGTTCTGCGTTTTTTCGTCGTCATCATTTAAGAATGCTAGCAGTTTAGTTATGTTCCTTTCCCTAAAAGTAGAGTCCTCCTCTTCACTTTGACACAGTTGTTCACTCTCTGTATTGTTGTCACTGTGGCCATCACCCTCTTCCTCGGCCACCTCCTGTGCACTGTGCCCGTCAGTATTCCTTATTTCAGGTGGCCACACTTCTTCCCTGCTAAGTTCGGACTCTTCATACTGTCCCAGTCGTTCTCCTTCCCATAATACCTTCTGTCTGTGTCTGTCATGATTCTGTTCCGAGGACGACGTTCCTGCCACTGGTGCTGATTGCCTACATGTTTCCCCTGTCTGGGTCTTTCCCCCAGTCGGTTCTACTGTTGAGGGGCCCTCTTGGTCTGATGAATCTTCTTCAGCAGGCGTGGCATTTTTGGACAAGCATATTGACAGTTCCACAAGGGGCTGTTCTGTCATAGTTGAACTTGGAGGCAGAGTAATCTCCCTTTCTAGGTGGGCCACCGGGGTGCCGTTTACATCTACTCTGAGCCTTAATTCTAGGTCTGCATGTGAATCACTGGTAGGCGAGTGACTTGCATGAAGGGCCTTCCCTCTAGGACGTAATCGCCTTTCAGTTGTCTTGTGTTGTGGGGTGCACAATGTTGCACACTTTTCTGCACACTTTTCTGAAAAACATGTAATGTTTCACTAGAGCAAGACCTACAAAGAAATACATTTCAAATACACAAAACTATTGAGAAAGTGTCACATAACTAACTCTAAACCTGACTACAGTAAACGACAATAAGATTTGGTCCACCACAGAATATTCTAATATCTAAACTTTTTGACAAATTTAGCTGTTATTGATGCTTGGGCAAGGATGCAGTGGTAATGTCCTAGGAATATGTAACGGTCCTGAGACAAGCAACAAATATGATATAAAAATATGTTTTTACAAGTTTAACTGTTTTAATGGTGTTGCTTTAAACTTTACCGCAGCGTCTATGTAGTCGGTAACAGACCCATATGGTGGAATACAAGTTTCATACTGTGCAGACAGTGGTGACACATGTTAACATATATTATTTCATGTCTAGGTGAACACATGATTTATAAGAGTGGAGAAAAAGAACATGTAAAAAAAAAAAATGAAGTTAACCCCCAAAAGAAAATGATTTATGTACATTTATAACTTGAAGTATACCATGTATAAGACAATGTAGTAGGAAAAAACATAGCCTCAATACGAAGAAATACGAGCACTCATTATAATATCTGTGACAAAGAAAAAGCTTGCAATAATACCTTCTTCTTTTCGATTAGCGCGTAATTTTCGCATAGATAGCCGCCTTTTTCTGTTAAATTCCTCATTTTCCGATTCAGTCCTGTCTGCTTTTAGTTTGTAGTACTTCTGCAAAGTAAACATTGTATGCACTTAACTGCCAAGTGTTTAAAGTACATGCGTTAACCCTTGCAAAATTTAGAACTCCATCCTTTATTCAATGGATAACGTTTTTTAAACATATCTGGAATTTAAATAGGGTTCACCGCAAAGAACAAACACAAATTTTAGAATGGTTTGTCCATTAGGCATACTTAACCGTTTATGCCTGATGGACTTACTTTTTGTACTGTTTTTAAGAAGTAGTTAGTTTTCAAATTTGCATACTTCTTGTGTACAGATCTATACAATAAATATTAAACCTCTAAATTATATCTGTGTAGAATACCTTAGGAAATAGAAAGCAGATAAAATAAGAACCTTATTTTTATTTCAGTGGAGTACCATTGAAAGTTTTTTACGTGAATTACAACTTTCAACCTCTTTGCACCGTGTCATATCATAGGCACTAATGAATGCCTGAAAACGTACAGAAATCATGACGGATACTCTACCATTTTCGACAAATGACACACAAACTGACACAACAGACACCATATCGTGCTGATGGAAAGGTTTATGACGTTAACCGGGAAATAAACATCTTGCCTTTTGCAATTCCATATTAACACTCTATGACATCATTTATATCTACACCAGGCCGGTACCTGCTGTGTACCAGTAACAACGTATTGGAAAAGAGGAACTGCAAGTACGATTTTGTAGTACCATCTGAGTTATTATTATATACCTATGGCTGAATATTTATGAAGTACTGCCTGCTGCTAGGGGTGCAGTAATAACAATGTTCGTGCCCGCTCTGAGAGTGACATAAAAAGTCCTTAAAATGTCGTTTGTTCATCAATTTAAGGTATATGATAATAAGCAAACGTCAGGACTGTCGACGAAATGATTCTTGTTCTCAGTCAGTCGTCGATATCATACTGCCTACCGCCTATGGCGTGAGGCAGTATGAAATCATCGACTGCCCTCGAACAGGAACCGTATCGTCCACAGTAAGGACGTTTCCCGATAGTACTAAATGGAGTTGTGACACTTCAGTATGATGTCTCATTTCAGCGGTCAACTAGGACTTCTGAACGCTGTCTCTGGCTTTGCTTCAAACTATTCCTGCTATATAGTATATTTTTTTGCCAGAGTGACTCTCTGAAAACTGTGTCAGTAAACTGGTTAAAACAGTTATTTTTTTACTTACTTTCAGTCTTTCTCTTTCCCGTAGAACATAATCCGGATCCTCTAGTTTTTTCTTTTTAATCCATTTCCTTCTGTAATCACGCTGCTTTTCTTTTTTCTGCTCTATCTTTGCCTTCTTAGCTTTCTGTTTGCCTGAAAATTATATGTGAAGAGTAGATAGTGTCAATTTCCTCGGTAATATACTTTGAGCCTTTTTCTATGATTACACTAGCCACCCGCCAGTTTAAAAGTCCGGACTTCTGAAGAAGTATGAAGAAATTTGACCCAAAAATAAGTGGTATATGGGGGGGGGAGGTGGTGGGGGGTAATCCCCCATCACACCACTGCCGTTAACCACGAAAAAGGCACTTCACCGACCTCTGATGGCCGTGGTTATCGCCCTCGGCGTGTTAAACTGCCCCCAAAGTAGTGACTGTGTCGGTTGCCCGGCGTGTGCAGTTATGCTAACGGCCTATGAATGTTTATACCTTGTTAATGAGGATCATATTTAAAGCTGTAGAAATGTCGGTTTTCCATCAAATGTCGGGGATGTTGCATCCCTGGACTGGGCGTACTAGAAGAAGCAACTGTAATAGTTTCATTTGCAACACATCACTCTCTTGTTCGCCAACATGTCCGACGAAGGAAAGTAACTATCTTGTCTGCGAACACGTAATACGGGCTTAATTAGAAACGTTTGATCAGTTATTTAAGTGGCGAGTGTTCTAATAACGGTGTTTCATCCTACAAATGGGGTTTTGATGTTGATTATTGAATAATTATTACCTAAAAGTGTATGAACTTACCGCGCTTACGCATGTTTGACTGGTTTCGTCCAGAGTCCGGGCCGAAGTGACACACAATTTGCCTGCACGGACGTGTTAATGTCATCTATCTGTGGCTTGTTACTCACGTGACCGCAACTTGTGTCGCTTAGGATCCACAAACAGGATTATTGGGAACTAATTGACTGTGTCATAAAACAAGTTACTGTATTTGACAAAATATGAAGTAACTTGTCTAGTGTGAATACCGTCCTACTTAAATAAAGGTTAAAGATGGCTTTATTTAGAAACGTGCACACAAATATCACACATGATTGCTTTAAAAAGAGATTGATGGTAACTGCCACCTGTTGGAGGAAGTGTGAACCCTTTCACTGTTTAGGGTTTTCTGTAGGTTGCGCACTACTCTTGGTATTTGACTGTGGAGCTTTAAATAGTACAAGGTTTCACTGGTGCCTAAACTGAAAGAAAGTCAATCCAGAATATGATACACCATCATAGCAAACTATGTAAATGGTATTATAATGTCTGAAAATCATGAATAAATAAATATAAAATTTAATAACCTTTAATTTTTAAGATCCGTCAGTTAGATTGAGGTATGTGTCGCTGAGCAAAGAAACAGATAACAACGTTGATTTGATCTCTATCTCTGTTAGGAAGATGCCTATGAAGCCTCCGTAATGATTTACTTTTAAAAAGAAATTTTTTTTTTCATTTCTTTATTGACTTCACTGCTTTACAATCAGTCCGTATACTACAGATGGATGCATATTGTTACTCAATAAAGGGGCTTAGACCTCAACCTTTTCATAAGGCTGGTTTCCATGGTCTAGCCAACCGTTGTTATAAAGCACAAGCTTCTTTTGTTATACTTGTAAATTAAAAAAGAATTTTTCAATATTTCTATCTTGTAGTTCTGCATAGCTCTACGCTATTTCGCCACGGGTGGCAACTACACATGTATAGGGGACTTTCAGGGCGTCTCAAAGAGTACGGTCAGCCGTGCAGTTCACGAAGTCATCAAGTTCTTCTCTACTCTCAAAAGGCAATATATCCATTGGCCAAAGACATGGGACGAAATGGAACGAAAGGCTCGCCTTTTCTATGAGAAGTAGGGCCAGAAACCGCTCTGCATAGGAGCATTGGACGGAACGCACATTCCGATACTGACCCCGTCAAAGGACGAAGCCGACTTCGTCAATAGGAAAGGGTATCATAGTTTAAATTCACTGGTGAGTGTATGGTTTTAAAAGAAACATTCAGTAACTGTTCGCTATGTTTTGGTGAAACTACACTCTTGTGAAGGCTTCACGTATTGAAAAATAATGTATTTAGGACCTTTGTTAGGAACATACTTTTATCACAGTAACCGAAATATACAACTTACATATTTGTTCATCCATGGTTTTAAAAAGACAAGTAGACCATTACTGATCGAATTGTTATAAAAATTCCTACTATTTGTATTATTAGGTGTTTACAATGACCGTGTTCCCACAGTGTAGTTAGTTAGAAATTTTTAACAAATTTCTGTGTTGCAAATTAACAATGTCAGCTTTTATTTAACTAGAAATGTCCACATATGCAGTGTTAATATGTAATGGTTGATTTATAACGCCATATGTAGATCGCTGTTGATGCAGAGATGAGGATTAACTACGTGAGTGGCCGTTACCCTGGATCTGTACACGATAGCTATGTACTGAAGAAATCGCGTCTGGGGCGTCATTGTCGCCGTGGTGGCCTAGGCAACTTCTTCATCCTTGCGGACTCCGGGTTTGTACAACATAAAAACCATATCCATTCACGCTCCTGACAAAAACTGCTGACGTTTAACACAAAGTTCCACTCCAATTAGTTTCTGAATAAATTTTCAAATCTGTACAGGTGAAATTCCCAACGCAAATGAGCTATGGTTAAAAAAGGAGAAGGGTCTATGAATGTAACGTGTTTTTCAGAACTTGGCATTAACCTCTATATGGGTTTTAGTATCTGTTAGTCGACTCTTCAATTATGTAATGCTTGGTTGTTTTTTCACTGTCACAAAGTGAAACTGCTAAAATGTATTTCTTAAACTAGAGTCACCTTGTTTTACTTATTACAGATACCCGTTGAAGGAATTTCTGTTAACCCCGTACTTGCATCCCGTGACCCCAGCCCAACAACAGTACAACCGTTGGCATATGCAGACTCGCGCAATAGTGGAACAGACAATAGGGTTGTTGAAAATGCGATTCCGGTGAGTGTAAAGGCACCTGGGTGTTTCTGTTAGAAAATCGAAATATACTTTGATCTCCAGCGTACTCAATGCACCCTACAAGGGTCGGTCAGGCTATTTAAACAAAATTTCAATGGTCACTATCTATATTGCCTTTTCTGTTGTAATTTCCAAAAAGAAAATTATTTTGGTTATAACTCTTATGGTCTTCCAGTTCTTGGCTAGTATACCCAAAGCAGATAAACATTAAAGTTGTATCATAAACTAAATTTCTATATTACTTCTGCGCTGTTCCAAACCGAAACTGGTGTCATTTTACGTATTCATAGGACAGGACACAATTCTATATTACTTTGTCTACTAACTAAGCATGTTTGTATTACTATATTGCGCAGGTGTCTAGATGGCCATGGTGGCTACCTTTATCACACAGCGAAGGACTCCAGCGGCATACTGAAAGCTTGTGTATGTCTTCATAACATGTGTGTCGACAAAGGAGTTGCTATTCCACCACAAGATGAGGCACGACCCGAGGAGGCCCATGTTAGGGCCCGTGGACCACTGCAGCAGCCAGGCCCTGTGGCCAATATCGAGCCCAGGCCGGCCGTGCTCGTCGCAACTTGTACGTGGAGCGGATGTTTACACATTAGGAAGGCGGCAAGACACTGAATCAAAAACGAAATATCCACTATTCCTATATACCTTTGAGCGAACAACCTGATTACTTAACGCTGCTGGGGGTGGAATAACTTTTGTTTACTTCCCAGGTTGAAGTTACTGCCCAGGTTGATGTTTACTGCCCAGGTTGATGTTTACTGCCCAGGTTGACGTTCAGAGACACCCGGTTTTTATTGATATTAGCCGCCAATTGAAGGTATATAGGAATAGGGAAACCACGTGCCAGTGGAAATAAGTCAAAGTTACTCGGTAAGGCTTGGAAAAATTACTGCCCGCGGCTACACCTTGGGCAGTAATTTTTCCTAGCCTTACCTCGTAACTTTGACTTATTCCCACCGGAACATAGTTTCCCTCTATTCCATTAAAACCTTTCAAATGTCTATTTTTTTTTGTTTATTTCTCCTAATCGAAATTCCCATTACAAATAACAACCTAATATGTGAAAATAATCGGTTTACTCGACATCATAACAGAAACACATGGACATTTTGTAGAAAGGTTTATTGCAGAAGCCACAGTGCACATAGGCGTACATTGTGTTCCATGGACTTATTTGAGGCCGCTGTCGCATCTTACAGGTGAAGACTATGTAAACCCTATACCATTAAGCGGTAATGAATATAACACATGATTGGGTTTATTTCACCTAGTATCTGGTAGTTCACTTGCAAATGAAAGCAAATTGGTAAAAATGGAAAAATTGTATTCGTAGATCACGCTAAAAGAGCACCCATAACGACACAGTTAGCGGTTATAACGTCGTTGGCCATATGATTTGTGTTAGCAACAACAATGTTACGCAGACTTGCGATACTATTCACTAGATGACCACAGCAACCGCTGAACACTTTGGTTTGTAAGATATTGTTGCTATTACAGAAAACCAAAATGTTATTAAGCTGGATATATACAGTATAACAGGTTTCTTCCAAACAATATTTCCGGCTGCAAAGAAAGCAGTAGGTTTCCATACATTTTTGACCTGGTATGCCATGAAATAAAAGTTCCATTACAGTGAAAGGAGTTGTGTTTCTTATAATGAATTTGCTAGAATCGCAAACGTTTAAGTCCTTTGTTTTTTATAGAGGTTGCAAATAACGAGTCAACTTCTCGCAAACTCTAGAATGTAACAACAATGACAGACAAACTGTAAAAGCTAGGTTTATAAAAAGAAATTAGCCTATAGTGCTTTCCATACAAGGTCCTCTGTAACACATGTTATACTATGGGAAACATAACTAGGTCTCTTTAATTTTGTAAATTTATGAGTAAAATAGACACATGGACTATAGCAACAAACATACCGCTTCCCAATCTACGCTTCCCAAAGTTTGGAAGGTTCTAGGACCTTCATTCTTATTTGTTGCCTCACATGGAAGTGATTGTTTTCTGACGGCGCGTTCGAGAAGATTTGCGAACATCGGATTTTGTCCAGTTGACAGCAGTCTCTGAAGGGGATAATGTTAATAAAAGCTGAAACGCATGGTTTCTTGAAATAAAATTATAAAGTTTCTAACTGACGAAACTTTTATCGATTTGTCATTGACTACGCAAACTCAACATTGCTTAAAATACAACAGATCATACCCGATCACCAGGGGGCTGTTTCACTAGGAGCTATAAGTCTCGCTGTTTGTAACAGTGGCAGTAAAGCGGCAGTTTGCGTTTCATTAGAAGGTGCAGTCAAGCGTGAACAGCACTTGGGACACAAGCGGCACCAACAGTGGCAGAACCCGTTTCATCAGTGCAGTGGCTCTCGCTGTTAGTGCCACTGTGGAGCTGCTGTAAGCGAGAGGGTCTACCCTCTCGTTTGTTATGTGTATAGAATTTTCTCACCCACTTCCTGTAGGAATTATGCAATGAAATTTTTACACAAGTAAGGGATACATATAAACTATAATAGTTCCAAATATGAAGAAGATCGGATGTAGCGTTTTGAAGATGTGGGTGTTTGAATTTTCCTCTCCCTCTGTGCGTTTGCTTAGGTCGCTGTTACTTTTCACTCCCTCCGTAGTGCGGCGGGGTTTCGGCTGGTCTTTTTTGTCTCCCCCCCGGAGGCCGGCGGGAAGTACAGTATTTGCTATGACAAAAGTCAAACCCCGATAACTTCGGAACGGCTTGGCCGATTTTCTTCATATTTGGTACGATTATAGGTTGTAGATATACCTTACTCGTGTAAAAATTTCATTGCTTAATTTCTATGGGAAGGGGTGAAATCCCATGTCATCCCGGTCCGTTGACGAATAAATTCGAACGTCTAACGCGTGTGCATAGCGAGAGCTGTGCCAACAGCGAGAGCACTGATGAAACGCGAATTTGGGATTGACACTGTTGCTGCCACTGTTGGTACCACTGTTGCGGTCTCACCTCTCGCTTTCACTCCACTGCTAGTGAAACAGCTCCCAGGTTCACTGCAATCTTGACAAGTACAACCAACGGACAAACATAAAATGAGAGTTAAGCAAAAGCCCAAGATAGTAATAAACCGGTAAAAATTTCACGTTAACAACAACTTCTGTACCATAGTATTGTCCGATAAATAAAAACAAGTAATCAAGTATCAAGTTCTCCCAGGGGGAACGGAATTTGTAAAATGGCCACGACTTCACACACCTTCTTCAACCACAGTGGAGTCTGTTTCACAGGTGCTTTCCGAGTACTCCTGACTGACATCATCTATAGGCATCTCTTGAGGATAGTACTGCATGCCTGCATCTGACGTCTCGGGATCCTTGAGAGTCTGAGTACCAACCGAGTTATACTGGATGTGCCTGAGCGTGTCATTTTCGTTTTGCAACTTTGTAATCACTGAAAAGAAAAAAGCGAAACATTAAGAATACTTGTTAAAATGTGTTGTATAAATATCAGTTACCACGCCAAAGTTCAAGGTAATTTTGCTAATTATTTCCTTTTGCTGTTTTGACCAATGTTTCAATATCTTTCAAAATGTCTTGTACAGTTTAAAGTGTGTTACACAAAATATCAAAACTAACCGGACTGCTCCTCGGTTTCCTTCGTGGCTGTTGCCTTCTCTGCAAGTGTCTGCATGGATAGGGTTAACTTTGAAAATAAACGGATCATCTGTTCTGCTTGAGGAATTGGCATCTGCTGCTCTTGCGGCATGGTTTGAGATTCACTTTCGTGGTGGGTAACGAATACCTCCTGTGATATCGGGGCTCCTAATAAAGCGGCATCAGTAACTTGTACACATCGCACTGGAAATGAGAAATATATGAACACATTAAAAATTTTGGCAATGAACACATTTGTTATCATGGCCACTACCCGGTACCCACGCTTGTTACACTACGTTTACTGACCTGTTACTGGTGTATCGATAAGACCACCACAGAAACATTGGTTTCCCCGGTGCGTACATGTGGCCTTCGTACTGGCTCAGAAATTGTTAACTTAGCAAATCCGGTGTTACATCTACGACCAAACGTGAGAATTTGGACGAAGAACACGAGCAACGACATTTCTGTCCCTGACATTTTCCATCGAGAAGGGTGATTCTGGAATGAACCTTAGGACCGCATCCATTACCGATAACTGGGTATGAAAAGGGTATAAATGGGTACTAGTCATAAACGATTTCATTTGTAAACCACACTTACAAGCAGAAGAGTCTAAACTTGGTAGAGGACTCCCGAGTGGAGGAAGTATTTCCACAGGTTTGGTGACTGAACAAACTTCGTCTCCCTTCTTTGCAGGCGTTTCTGGCCCTTGTGGTCCTATAAAACACATATGATGGGTATACAAACCTATACATCAAACTTATACCTAAACCTTTTATCCCAGGCTATAGTTACCTTACCCCACTTTACTCAAGAAGATAGCATTCCTAGGCAATGAAATAACATGGTAAACTAGATTTTCTTCCTGTATTTTGCATTTTTCTTCATTATATATTGAATTTTATAAAAAAAATTCCATTGTGTTTTCCAAAACCCTCAAATAACATGAAGTATAATAATCCTTTCACACTCCGGCCCTGGTGTAGGGCTTAAGGCACCAAGCGACCAAGAGATGGTTACAGCCTCATTGATTAACAAGGAGTGTAAGGGTCAAAGTGGATTAACCTAGTATATCTAATCTGAATCAATGGTTGCACTTTCTGCTTTTACCTACCTTGGTAAATCAACTGTGGAGCAGCACTATTGGATGTAATCGTGCAAGCAATCGGAGCGACGACTTCTAAGGAAGCTGAAGGACCCACTGTGGCATGCAGAGCAGACTGCATTTCTGAAACAATAGATAATGTTAAATCACTTTATAAAGTGTAAGACATGCAAGTCCGACGGACCTTTAGACTTTCAATATGGACATATAAACGTGGTTGATAATGAGTATTTTTAACAAACCATAACTATTTTGTATACATCTTTCACCCATCGGAACAGAGACAGTATTTCACTACAGAAAACAGTTACATTATTATTTGGTGATATATCATGAGAGTTGTGCACAATGTTCATAGTATTCTACTGATTAGAAATATATGAAAAAAAACTTTGATGTATGATTGTTTGCACATGACAACATGAACATACCCTCTGCTGTGGGAATGGGTAGAATGGTAGACAGTGCACTACACTTCATTGGAGCCTTTGACACCTGGGTGAAAGGAGCCTTCACCGAAGAGGCAGACGAGGGGTATTCATCTATAGAGATGGAACCCTTTGTAGAAATAGAATCAACCGCAGCTGAAGAGAAAGAGATTGTTCAACCGTAAACATTGACAAATAAGTCTGACCGACGAAAGCCTCACAGTGTACTAGCACTAAACCTTCTACTAACATGTCGCACTAGAACTACTAATAAAGACAGATGCACGTTTCTACCTAGTCCGGTGTTGCAGACAATCACATAGGATATCAGGGGACCCAAGCAATTGACTTATTTCAGCCTAATAAATCACTTTGCCTGGCGCTTACACTCTTTAATTAGGAGCACTTCGCAACTGATAGTACACCGGATTTGCCCCAGAGCAACTCCGGAAAAAACGTATGATCGCAAATAACCAAAGTAAGACACAATATGTGTGCTACACAACTTACACTACTGCCTAAGTAGACTCTATCGATAGAGACGTTTAGGTTTCATGAACATAAACATACTTGCCTAGAAGAGGCTCATGTATTAAGTAAGTGACTGGTAATATGGTGCTAAGGAGTTAGTTAAGGACTCACAAGAGATATGACGACTAGAAATTTCTTTTTTTCCTGTGTTATAAATGCTTTAAGAGTGAGGCAGGTACGTACTGTCGCTATATGAGTCTATCTCGACAACTGTAGGGACGCTCGAGAGGCTGCTGTCAGATGAGAGGTCAAGGACCGACTTGTTAGGAGGGGTGCAATTTTTTGTTGACTTCATTTTAGCCAATAAGTCTTTCTGTTTCTGTTTGAACTCTTCAAAGTTTGTGGTATTCCATTTAGTTTGTTGCTCATCTCGTTCTTTACGTTTAACAGACTGACTTCTCTGCTTTGCCTCCAGTTGAAGCAACTCCTCGTGTTTTTTGCGCACTTGCACATCCAAAGTGTCCTCCCCAGTATGCTTCTTAGGGAAAGTAATCAATTCTGGCAGTTCGGAACCTTGTACAAAGTAAATTTGGTTAATATTATATTTGCCATCCAATCACTTTTACTTTCCTTAATTATCTCCGAACAAAGAATAATATTTCTATCATATTCTGTCCACTGTGTAATGTCTGCCTCAGCAATTTCAGTATTCTCCTAATGGTTTTATTTTCTACCCCAATACCCAAAAGTTTTTTATAAATATCTTAAAACGGTGGAAAAGTGTACAAGTGGACAAAGATATTTTACCAGAACCAAGACGCACCAAATAATACTAATATTGTAATATAAAAAGAGGTCATAAAGGTTAAATTTAGACTTCTACCTCATGTTTTAGGACTATCCTATGTTGCCTACATTTCAATTACACATTTAGATTTCTCACAGTTCTTTGATAATACAGGACTAGTAGTTGGTCTATAATAATTTGAAAAGTATAGAATACAATATAGTTTAGAACGTTTTATACGAACTAGTAATAAATTTATTTTTTTATCAAAGACAAAGTATTCGTTCACAAAACTTACTGGCAGACGAGGAAGCGGGGGAGGCACACTGTGGTGCCTTCTTCAGTGACTTTCTTTGGAGTGCACTCTTTTTAACTGATAACGGAGGCACAGTAGATGCGGCTGCCAAAACACCTAGTGGTTAAGAAAAAGTACATTATTGAGTTACTTGTATACCACTTTCAGTGTACACTAAACTTCCCATCTCGCAATCCAGTCCCTATAGTTTTTTTAATAGGCGTGTTTCCATCGGTAGAAGAACACTTCTTACCTGCGTGGTTACCATCTAAAATGACAAATTCTAATTATAAGAGGTGTTTTCTTCTTTTAAATCATTCCATTATGTGACAAAACCGCAAAGCAGTGTTGACAAACTATAATCACCTGTAGAACGCTTCAGTGCAGCTGAACCTTTATGAACGGTACGGCCGGCATTCTCTGGGGTTCTTTTGGTAGAAGAAGGCTTGGTACTGGACTCTAAGGGTATTTCCTCCTCGGCCACTGCATCAGATATAATGCGTCTTATCTTGGCTAGAGTGGCCGGCGTTAGAGCTCCGTCAAGTCCACGCTTTCCGTACCTTGCCGTGGCCGGGGGAGCATTCTGTACCTTCCTTATAAGGTCGACAACATACGCAGGCGGATTATTTGAGGAGTCATCGTCGGTGGTCGCTGCTTGGGGTGTTACGGTTCCGTCAGACGAGGTTTCAACCGACACAGCGGACCCGTCCGATGATTCAACTGCTTGCACTTCATCCCCATCTTTTTCTGAGGCGGTATCAGACAGACCTGCCTCCGAATCATCTTCGATGCCTAGTGTGAAAAGTCATAAACTTTGGTCTTAGTGAAAAATAAAGACAACCATATATTTTCAATTTCTTTAACAGACAAACCTTTTACATAGGTTTTATATATTGGTATATGAATAAGTATGATACCTTCCTCTGTCAGCAAAATCCCACAGCTATAAAAATGTTTAGATAAATTGGGAAGATAGGGGATTTTTGGTGTCCGCCTGCTTTCAAGATAACAGTCGGTATTATTTACACAATCACAATGCCCTCTAAATAAAACTAGGATAAAGTGGACAGCCTCGGAGGTAACATTGAAAACCATGGCAAGTCGGGGTGAACTGAGATTACTTAGAGCAAGACACAATAATTATTTCACTACCATCGACGGTGTTGGATGACAGGTACGAAAGTGCCAAATCCTCTAGCCGCGAGGGTTCCAGATTCTTGGGAAGGGCTCCATTCCCCGTCTGCCTAATATGATCATCTCGGCCTGTAGAATACCAGAACATAGTATTAACAATGCACTAAAAAATCATTGCTTGGACATATAAGTGGGTCCCAACATATGCTATTTGCTACAATTTCTTTTTAAAAAAGTGTTTCTTTTTGAAAAGGTCTACACAGTACAACTGCTAATTTTTAAGGCAGTATCAGACCGTTGCCAAAAGTGGCCATGCATTACACCGTTTTAGGAACTCTCTGTTTGCCAAAAGATCAATATTAAAATATAATTGAATACATTCGTTTTTATAAAAATTGAAATGTTCATTCGGAGAAATGAGGCTTGTATAATGTATACCGACAAACGAATGTGTACATGGAAAGCGCTCGATTAACATGAACAATGCCTTAAGGATAAATAAACAGAATCCAACAAGTTCTAGTAAATTCCTATATTGTTACCCACATAATAACAGTCTAGCCCACCCTTCTAAAGTGTCCTTTATTATCTGTGGAAATACGTCAAACCATCTATGTGTTAGATGGCTGCACAGAGGTCAATATTCAACAAGAAATGGGCCCAGTTCTTTAGATGTATTGTGTAAACGGTGAAAACTACTCATAAGAGTAACGAGAAGTTACAAGATAGCCTATATAAGGTGTGTCTGAAAGTGTCATAAAGACGTGCTGGACCGATGACTACATATTTAATGCATATATTAGGGGTAATAGTGTTAGCCACGACGTTCTTATTTATTATTATTAGAAAGTAACAATTGCAACAGTTCGCAAATGTCCTGTTCATAGTAACTCCTGTGTGTTAATTTAAAAGTAACCCAGAGTCGTAGGTACAAGTCTTGAGTTAGTAGGAACTAAAAGTGTGTAAAATAGGTCAACCGTGTAGGTACTTCTTATTTGGTATAGAAAAGATAACTGTTTTATATAACTGCTTATATATATACAGGAATGATATAAGTTAGTATTTTCTTCTCTAATAACTTGTTAACTTTGAAATCTGTCCCGCTTTCTGGACATACCTAGTTACTCACATGATTTTTTACTTTGGATAAGTAACAAGTAAGTTTTTTCTGACATTGCTTCACATCCCTTTTGTGTGTGGTGACTGCATTAACACGGGCTAGGTATATACATAAAAGACTATTAATTTCCTGGTAACCAATGTTATCGACATAAAGAAGTCGTCTTTATTTCGAAAATAAGAAATTATATTTTTCTTCTTGACCTGCGGATACGGGGAAAAACGCTGAACATGAAATATTTAACACTACATGGCCGGGAGTGATCTATAAAGAGGTTTATTCCAAACACCCACAACTTTTAGAAAGCAACCAAACAACACGCACCCCTAATTTTTTTTCTTAAGACCTGATGAACAAGCAATATGAGGATTTTAAAATACCTACCAACTACACGGTCCCACGCCACATTACGCTTTCTTCCTCCGCCCACTGCGCCGCTGAAACACTGTCTCAGATTCGTCTTCTCTTCTATGGCTGCATGAAGAAGGGCTTGTATCGCGTCATCCTTCCAATGGGGCCGCCTCTTCAATTTGGGCACATTGGCTAGTGAGGCAATAATAGTGATACATGAAGCGGCAACATGGACTCTTTCTATAGTTTACATTTACAGCCTTTTCTCATTCTGACCAAAAACAAATACTTTACCGATACACACTCTCGCTTCAAAGTAACTGTTCCCGTGGAGAAAGACAACAACACATATGTCTTTGGCAATACACTGCTCTACTGTGACACCTTATACTTATAGGAAAAAATTTTACATAGACTTTTCTTAAAAAGAAGAACAACAGCCACCATACATTTAAATTGTCATTTTGTCAATACACATATTTATAATGTTCCTTTTTATCTTATACTACAAAAAGGCTAGCCTTCTGTTCCATTATCTTATTAAATAGTTTGACAAATAAGTGCGACCTAATACAGAGTATTTTACCAAACAAACCAACGGACGCTGTAATAAGCAACAAGGTGAAAGCCGATATCTTTCCCATACACCCTCAGCATTAATATATTTAATAATACGACGGAATTTGCATGCACACAAAGGACACAGCAGGGTCCCCAATATCAGTTATAGCATAACAAATTACACATAATCTAACAACTATTATTTACTTCATTAAATACATCGAATGTACGACGATTCGCACTGAAAAGCGATTCGCACTGCTACTCGGATGATTCGCACTAGCCGATTCGCACTAACAAATCGAACCAAGTCTTACTAACCCTTGATAAGGATAACATAGTACAATACTTTGCCAGACCTTCACCAGCCGATTATTTCACTCATAGTTACTTGGAATTAAATTAATTATTGACAGTTGTTGCAAATTTGCGATTAGAACAGGAGCGATGCTTTGCGCAAATTGTAGACAAACAAACTGTGGTTTGACACTCTGTACTTCTAACCTCATAACATTGGAAATATTAACATAGAGACTCCAGATGAAAAACATTACCTAGCTAAATGCATGCAGAACACAATGCATAAGTTTCTATTTGGAATTTTTAAAGGGAATATACCATAATTTGCAGATATATGTTACATCGTTTGCCGCGAGCGCGAAAACAGCGTGCCGGCTCGTTCAGAACAAATTTTTCCGAAACAACTCATAAATCTACCCCGTATTGTCACCATTACTATGGTTTCACATATTATGCTTCACGAAAGGAAACATATGATAATTTGCCGTTTTCCGTGTATGTGCGACACATCGTGGGTTGTTATTGTTTTGATTTCCAAGTGCGATTCGGTTTGTTTACAGTGCGAAACGGCGGGTGCGAATGGGCTGTCAGTGCGAATCGTTTGATACCCAATACATCTACATAAGGGTTCACAATAGACAGAAAAGGGTATGATCTGACGGGTTCGATATGACAACCTACTTCGATAACGAAAACATAGAAGCATGCGTCTAATCGCACGTTTGCTACCATCAAGTAGTGGAAGGCCACGTCTATAACTGACCACAAGCTCAAACACAAATGGGTGATAATAGGGCACTTTGCGATATGTTTACAACTCTGTAATAGTTTTCTCATTTTTTAATGTGTTCTGCTTATTCTTACTTAACATAGGACTTCATATTTATATTCACCGCGGTTATTTTGATATGTACTTACGTTTCTTTGCACTCATGTCCTCGCGATTGGTTAGAAAAGTCCACCTGTCCGTTGGTAATGTTTATTGTTTTGCCAAGTGGCCTTCGACGGGAATCTCGTGCTTGCCCACGAGAGATTGCGTTACATGACGTCATCTGCCACGGACGGAGCACAGCATAGTGATACCCTGTGCTCACTAAGTGCACTATGCTGTAAAATATGTCAACAGTGAGAGTTGGACCCACCTCAACAGTGAGAGCACTAATGAAACGGGATATAGGCCTTATCACTGTTGGTATCACTGTTGGTCTCACTGTTGGAGACCTAACTATCGTGTTCACCCCCCCACTAGTGAAACGGCCCCCAGAGTTCCAATTCACCCAGATGAACTGAGACCCTGCACACCTGATGCCGATCTTGTCAGGAGAAGAGAGAGAGACTAGAGGAAACAAATGCGTATCAACTACGATCGTCGTCACAGAGCCACTGAAGCCAATGAATTATCGCCTGGAGACAGAGTATGGCTTCCAGACCTGAAAGTGGAAGGAAGGGTTGTTGGCAAAGCACAGAGCCCTAGGTCATATATCATATCAACACCAAATGGACTAGTGAGACGGAATCATATATGAAAAACTTTGAAAAATAATATTATCTAAACGATAACTCTCTTGCAAAGGGAGATGTAGTGTTATATGCGCACACCGCCCTGGTGGCGTTTCTTGTAACTAAGATATGTAAAAGTTGTCTGGAACTGCTACCAGTTACAGCCCAGTTACAGGAAGTGAAATCTGGTCATGCTTGAATACAACAGTTAACAAGAAGATGAATATACTTGTCTTTTATTAATCTAAGCCCAGAAGCTTTACAAGACTATCTGTGGTTGCAACGGGTTCACTTTGGCTCCCTATAGCGACAGGTTGGGTTTCAGTAGTTTAGTGACAACCCTTATCGGCCGTCTGTGTAACAGACGGGCGCAAATAGTGACATCACTGTTTCAAAAGACCCCTGACCGGTCACTATCGGGGTCACTGTTTGGTCCAAAATAGCGAGAGGGTTTACCCTCTCACTTCTATTGTCACAAATGTGTAACTTTACTTCCTGTAGGAATTAAGCTATGACACTTTAACCCCAGTTAGGGACACATACAACTTATAACCATGCCAAATATGAAGGAGATCGGCCCATCCAAAACAACGATATTCGCGTTTGAATTTCGTCATAGCAAACGCTGCTCTGGTGGCCAGTGTAGAATTACTCAAGCGCAGTCGCTAATTTATGAGGTGACCTTCACCTTGATAGAACTTGTTCCCAATAGCACTAACACTATCCATTGTCAGGCCAAGGGAGCAATGTCACGATGTCGCCAACAGTGAACGGACACACCACCCCTACAGTGACATGCCTTATGAAATGAGACTTAAATTTTGTCACTATTGCTGTCACTATTGCTGTCACTAGTCATGTCACTAAGTGGCTTAGTGACACATTCTATTGAAACGGGTCCCAGGGGCCCAGTTTCAATAGTCTGTAGGACGTCCGTTATTGAGTGTAGTGACACAATAGCAACAGGTTGCGTTGCAGTAGTTTAGTGACAACCGATTCTGTGACTCCGGTTTACAGACGGGCACTAATAGTCGCCTGACCATTTCATAAGACCGATGTCTGGTCATTGTAGTGGTCACTATTGTGTCCTAAATAGTGAGAGGGTACACCCTCTCACTTATATTGTCACAAACATGTAACTTTACTTCCTGTAGGAATTAAGCTATGAAACTTTAACCCCAGTTAGGGACACATACACCATATAAACATGCCAAATATGAAGGAGATCGCCTCATGCAATCTAACGATATTCACATTTGAATTCTGTCATAGCAAATGCTGCTCTGGTGGTCAGTGTAGAATTATTCAAGTGCTGTCGCTAATTTATGTAGTGACCTTCACCTTGATGGCACTTGTTCCCGATAGGACATGAGTATGTGAGATGGGGTACCCCACATGTTTTTCCGCTATGCTGTCCCAAACTAGGGACACATCCACAACAGTGACAAGACACACCTCCCCTACAGTGACATGCCTTATGAAATGAGACTTAAATTTTGTCACTATTCCTGTCACTATTCCTGTCACTAAAATAATGACGCATTCTATTGAAATGGGTCCCAGTTCTCAATCTGGGTGGGCTTAACTCGGCGGGTCACTCTCCTCCCAGATCTTTCGCGGCACAAGCGGCCGCAGGAAGTAGAGCGCAGAATATCTGCTAGGAGAGTGTCGGCGGGTCGGTCGCATTTACCTTGGGCAGACGCGGTGTAGTGCCAAAATCGGTTACCCTGCCAAAAATGGTAATTATTGCCCACTAGTATCTTGTGCGCATGCGTGAACATACGCAGTGATGAAATTTGCCGAAATTAAGCATATCACGACATTTAATTCTCATGTCTAAATACTACTCTTTTCATCTATTTACATTAAAACACAGAGTAGAGACATACAGAGACCTCACTCGGCCGTTTTAGCGTGATTACGGCCGCCATCTTGTCCATGTGTGTTGCGATGCCGTGGGCTACTGAAGGCAATGCAAAATTGCCAACTTTAGACTGACACAGAACAGGTAAAAAACGCTCGATTTTTATCTTCTTTTTTTTTGGGGGGGGGTTTATATATGTCTTTATTGAGTAGTTATTGGTACAATAGTTCTTCCAATCAATATCGACAACAATGAACATGAACATGAACAGTTTGGTAAGGTATTTACAATGAATTCCCTAAATAGGGATATTTGTTGACATCATTATCCGGATCTTAATTCTTTAGACCTTGTAACTATTATGATGATAACCAAGAAAATATTATAACAATTTCATGTTCCCTTATACCGTTATTATTTACAGAACTCCTGTGCAGATAATTATATATATATGTGTGAGGGACACTGCACGTCAGTAAAATCACTTCTTCCATTTGTCCATTTAATCACATATTGTCTTGAGATAGCGCTTCATAAATTTGTTTCTTAAACATATTTTTAGAACAGTCTACTTGTATTTCTCGCTTTAGGCTGTTCCAAAACATTATACCACGATACACTGCGCTTTTCCTGAACCGTTCTTTTGTTGGCCTCGCGAGAAACAGATTTATTTTTAACTGGCCCCTGGTAACCTTCCCTGTATTGTCTTTCACCGTTTCTTTGATGGCCTGAATTTTGTATAACCCTCTTATTATACCCGCTAAAAGTAATTTTCTACGAATACATGGCCATGTCATCTCACACCTATATAAGAGTGTTTCCGTGTCTATCCTTATATCATGATTATATGCTTCTTTCCCCAATGCTGTGCGTTAACACCTGAAAATACATTTGTCTACCTTCTTTCTTGCCTTAATGACACTACCTTCCAGCAGGAAGGAGCAATAATCGGCGACTGGCAGTATACAAGTTCTAACAATATTCAAAGCTGTGCTCTGACTTGTGTATCTTCTGATTTTTCTAAATATTATTTCTTTATCGATTATCTGTCTTTGTAATTTTTCTGCGTGGTTGTCAAATCTTAGGGCACTGTCTACGACCGCGCCGAGATAGACCATTTCCACACAACTCTCAATGTTTATTCCTTTTAGTTTTATTATCCCTCTATTTTCCATTTTAATCTTATTTTTACTACCATGATATACTAGCTTTGTTTTCTGTATATTTATGCTCAGCCTGTTTGAGGTGTACCAGTTGTCCAGGTTGTTAACTGTCAGTCTCATTTTTGATTCAGCTTCGTACATATTTTTTCCATTTGTGACAACCACCAAATCATCGGCGTACATCAATACAAATTGATTCTTAACACATTCCGGTAATTCGTTAACATATACTAAAAATAGAAGGGGGCCCAAGATTGAACCTTGAGGCACCCCATAGCTTACTCGTTGCTTCGTTGATCTAGAATCTCCATAAGTTGTGTAACATTGTATATTTTCGAGATACGATATGAACCAGTTTAATAGTTTTGGACCAATTCCTGCTTCCCCAAGTTTGTATAATAATAGGTTGTGATCTACACAATCAAACGCTTTGCGAATGTCTATGTATAATGCTATTGATATGTCGTTGCGATTGTCTGCTTCTGCTAAGTGTTGAGATAGTCTGAAGACTGCGGCCCCGGTACTTCTGTTCTTCCTAAAACCAAATTGGTTTTGGTTAGAGTACCCATTTTGTTCTAAAAATTCATAGAGCTGTTTGTGTACTATCCGTTCCAACACCTTTCCTGGTACGGGTAGTACACAAACAGGCCTCCAGTTGCTTATTGAGGCAAGGTGTCCCGATTTAGGGAGTGGAGAGATTCGTCCCTCCTTCCATTGTTGAGGGAAGATACTATGCCTGACAAATAGTTTCAAAAGTTTTGTGAAAAAGTCTGCGCATGTGATTAGATGCTGTTTCAGTAACCTGCTGCTGCAGTTCTCCATACCTGAGGATTTTTCGGTGTCAATTTTTTTCAAGAGATCGACAATGTTTTTTACTGTTATTTCATTCTCGTCTATACAGGATATGTTGCCAAAAGAAAGTAGCCCTGTAATCACAGACATTATCAACAATGATACGGGACTGGAGATAGAAACAGATAAGCGTGCTGACTATATAAATAAATACAAAAAACTCCCAGAAAGAAACATTGAGAACCCACCGTATGCATATAAGCCACACGATGTGGACCTGTTTACCAATGAAATATCAATTGATGAAATCATCACAGCTATAAAATCCTTAGACTTTAATAAATCCTCCTGTATTGATAATATAAGATCCTCAATCCTAAAAATAGCATTCCTAACATCACTAGATAAATTACAAATATTGTTAAATTCGAGAATTCACCAACATATAATTCCGAATCAATGGAAAATGTCTACGATTATCCCAATCCCTAAAACGGGTAACATCAAATACATCAATAATCTGCGACCAATAAGCCTATTGCCTCTCCTAGGCAAACTAATGGAAAAGGTGGTAAATAAACGACTTAAGCATTACTTAGAAACGAATTCTCTAGTCTCTGACGAGCAACACGGATTCCGAGCAGGCAGGTCGACACACTCAGCAATAAGTTAATATTTATCTGAAATCTATATAAAGCTTAACGATAATTACAATCCCGTCACTGTCTTCTTGGATTTCAAGAAGGCGTTCAACACTGTCTCTCACCAATTGCTGATAAAGAAATTAAATGATTTAGGTTTATTGAACAATACATGTCTTTGGTTTCAAGAATATTTATCAAACAGAATTCAGCAGACAAAGTTAGACGATATAATTTCAGCACCTGAGTCGACCACCTTTGGTATTCCCCAAGGATCGGTGCTCGGGCCTACGTTATTCCTTATCTATATCAATAATCTAACATCCTGCCTACAAAATACCCCTTGCAAATTATCTTTATATGCAGATGATACGACAATAACAACCGATAGTGTCGAAAACTTGAGGATAATATTACCCCTGGCCCAGAGTTGGTGTGAAGAAAACATCCTTACAATCAACGAAAAGAAAACTAAAGTTATGCAATTTGTGAGGCGAGGTAGAGACCACAAACAATGTGACAAAGTGGAAGTGATGTTAAACAATCAACCTTTGGAAGAAGTAACTCAATACAACTATTTAGGATGTATCATCGACTTTGATTTGAAATTTGACAATCACAGAAATAATATAAGAAAAAGAGTCCATGATAAAATTTATTTACTCTGGAAAATTCGCGGACTAATAACGCAGAGGTGGCATTACGTATATGGGTCAGATTTTCCCCAAATGTACAATTCAGACTTTTGGGGCAACACAAACAAAATTTTAAAAATTTCAAGTAATCAATTAAAAAACGTTTATTTCTTTTAGAGCAACATCTCAGCTGTTTGTGGATACCAATTATACTGACTTTCTCCAAGCGGTTCAGTTTTTACACTTGTTACAGTAAAAGTTGATTTTTCTTATGGAACGTCCGAAATATTTTCAACATGCTATGAGTTGAAATACTGTCTAGTGATTCCTATTAGGAGTACAAAGACAAGATTCACAAAATTAATGGATTTTATACTGAACTTGGGCTATACCAAATTTCACTAAGCTCCTATGAATATTACCATGTCTATCATATGAAAAACTTTTGCTCACATTTTGGAAAAGTTGAAATTAAGCATAAAAAATTAATTAATTTTTTTAAAATTAGTGTACACTAGCCATAAGAGATCCAATTTGGAAAATAAATACTTCTACACAAAGTTATACATCCCTACTGTACAGGCATGCAAATATCATAAGTTACCAGTATAAATATTATACCATGCTGTACCGTTAAATAAACCCATTTAAGTTTCGGACGTTCCTCGAAAACCTTCACCCGTGACCAGTTTCCTATGTCCACACAGAACCACATGTATCACAGTAAATATTACATTCAGAGGCACCAAAACTGCTACGTTTGTAGCAAACATGTACACGAACACTTCAGAAGTGTATTCAACCTTCAAGAGATACTTATTTTAAAATCAGGGAGCCTGCTGGGTGGTGGTAGGCGGAAATACCACGTAAAAAAAGACAAGTTGAAATTTCAAAAGAGCAAAGGACTAGGTTAGATTGCTCAGAACCACCAGCGAAACCCACCAACACACTCCACAATGTCTCTACTATATGAAACAAATGGTTTTAGATAGCTAAGAACCTATTTCCTACACCGCCCGGGTGAGAACCTGAGACCTTACATTTGTTTAGGACGTTCCTCCAAAACTTGCGCCCGTGACCAGTTTCCTATGTCCACACAGAACCACATGTATCACAGTAAATATTACATTCAGAGGCACCAAAACTGCTATGTTTGTAGCAAAAATGTACACAAACACTTCAGAAGTGTATTCAACCTTCAAGAGATACTTATTTTAAAATCAGGGAGCCTGTTGTGTGGTGGTAGGCGGAAATACCACGTAAAAAAAGACAAGTTGAAATTTCAAAAGAGCAAGGGACTAGGTTAAATTGCTCAGAACCAACAGCGAATCCCACCAACACACTCCCCAACGTCTCTACTATATGAAACAAATGGTTTTAGATAGCTAAGAACCTATTTCCTACACCGCCCGGGTGAGAACCTGAGACCTTACATTTGTTTAGGACGTTCCTCCAAAACTTGCGCCCGTGACCAGTTTCCTATGTCCACACAGAACCACATGTATCACAGTAAATATTACATTCAGAGGCACCAAAACTGCTACGTTTGTAGCAAACATGTACATGTACACTTCAGAAGTGTATTCAACCTTCAAGAGATACTTATTTTAAAATCAGGGAGCCTGTTGTGTGGTGGTAGGCGGAAATACCACGTAAAAAAAGACAAGTTGAAATTTCAAAAGAGCAAAGGACTAGGTTAAATTGCTCAGAACCACCAGCGAAACCCACCAACACACTCCCCAATGTCTCTATTATATGAAACAAATGGTTTTAGATAGCTAAGAACCTATTTCCTACACCGCCCGGGTGAGAACCTGAAACCTTACATAAGTTTCGGGTGTTCCTCCAAAACTTTCCTCTACACATTACCCAGTGCCTGTGAAAGGCAGAGTGGCCTGGAGAGGGGTGGTGGTGCGCACTGGTGGTGTGCACACTGGTGGTGTTGTGCGCACAGGGTCCCGGTCAGGCAGCACGTCGGAGGCAACATCCTGTCCTGTCGCTCCCTCGGGCACAGGAACAGCACTGTGTCATTGGCTGACACCCTTCTGCAGGCCATGAAGCTTGGCCCTCAGCATAACATTCTCCCTCTCCACGCTCAGCCGAGCAGCCTTCGCCTTCCGCAGCTTGTAGTACAGAGCGGACTTACGTGGAGTTCTCGGGCCACTGGCCTCTATAGGCCCCGGGGGGGTGGAGGGGGATCTGAAAAGAGGTTACATTCCAATTGACATCTAAACAAATTGTAAATAATTATTTATCTCATTTCCAGAAATATTGTTTAAAGTTGTTGTTTTTCCATTCCAGAAATAATCTCTAATTGAAAATAATATTACTTTCACTTGGTTCACTCATACATGATTAATTAATAGTTTAATCTATATAATTTATGGGGAGATAATCTATATAATTTATATATACATGAATTAGAAACCTCACGGCTATGCTGAGGTGACTTTTTTACTGGGGCGCCTTATTCTCGCAGCACCGTCGGACCACAGCCCTGGAAATCAAAAGAAAATCTACATCGAGATACATCTTAAAAGTAACATGCTCCCAACACCTGCAATCTTGAACAATATGCACACTGGAAAAAGTTTACACTGTTATCTGTTCACATGGAGTGAAGAGATAATATTATAATTGCACATCCATATGTACATGTACGTGTAGACACAGCTTAACAATATGATGCACTCTCCCAACACCAATTCATTTCTACCTATCATGTAGCAGCTGCAGTACAGTGTAATAAATCTACAATTCTAAATGTGTGTACATAGTAAAAAGTGACTACAAACTACATTAACATAGAATACTTACGCCAACTCCTCAATTTGGGTTGTCCTACCGGCAGAAGGTGGTGTTGAGTTGACGGCTGTGGTCTGAGGGGGAGGGGACTTGGGAGGAGGAGGGGCAGGGGCAGGGGCTTTCCTGTAAAAGGTGAAGGGTTTGGTGGTGCAGGATGAGGCCGAGGGGAGGGGTGTGTCGGTGGAAGGGGTGGTGGGTTCTGGGGTGGTGGTAGCAGGGGCAGGGGGGGTGCAGGGGGTTGAAGGGGCTGGGGGGGAAGAATTTTTTTTTGTTTTTTTTGTTTTTTTTCTTGTGGGTGTAGGTGTGGGAGAGGTTGAAGGGAGTGGGGAGGAATGTCTTTTGGATGTGGGTGTGGGTCTGGAAGAGGTGGAAGGGAGTGGGGAGGAACGTCTTCTGGATATGGGTGTGGGTGTGGGAGAGGTGGAAGGGAGTGAGGAGGTATGTCTTCTTTGGGTTGTGGGTGGGGGTGTGGGAGAGGTGGAAGGGAGTGAGGAGGTATGTCTTCTTTGGGTTGTGGGTGGGGGTATGATCATGGCAGAGCAGGTGGGGGTAGGGGGGGATGGGGATCGAACTTTGGGGGGCATCTTCTTCTGGGTGTGGGTGTGGTGGAGGTGAAGGGGGTGGGTTGGGGAGGAGCCTGTGGGAGAGTGGAGGCAGGGTTGGCGGAGGAGGAAGAGGGGATTTGAGGAGCCTGCTGTAACCGTCTCCGAATCCCACTCGTAAGAGTTTTGTAGAGGCCAACATTCCTTACACTCTCTTCCGAGTGGGACTCGGGGGGATTAACAGCAGGCTGCTCCACGGGGTCGACTGGGTCCTCCGTGGATGTGGCTGTCGCAGCAGCTGCAGCGGCAGCAGCCTGCTCCCGGCTGCGGGAGCGGTACCCCTCTTTTCGCTCGTTGGCCTTAACCCGCTGCAGCTCCTGCGCAGCCACATCTTGGGAGGCTTTCAGTCGAGCCCGGCATTCCCTCTTCCTCGTCCGCTCTTTCTGAAGCCAAGCCGGGTCTAAACGCTTACGCTGCCTCCACTGTCGCACACTCCTTGCTGGGTTTGAGGGGCCTCATCCTGCTGGGGTCAGGTGGGGGGGGTCTTGAGTAGAGGTTTGGAGGGCGGGGATGTATAGTGCTGAATCTGAAAAAAAAAGAAATGGAAAAACTAAGTCTGAGCATGAAAAAATGAGAAATAATGTGAAATAGAACAAGCCTAAAAAAAGTGAAAAAAATAAATTTTAAAAATTTAAAAACTGTGCTATATTATTGTGTAGTATAATAATGCTCACCTCCACACTTATTTTGGTCTTCGTAATGCCATAGTAACAGTGCTATATTGAACATATTGTTCAAAAGGGAACGTCCAAAACTTTACAAAACAACCCAAAACGTGAGAAAATTCAATAAATTCACAAACATAAGTACAAGACAAATATTCTACATTGTTTTACCTACAAAATGATACTAAGCTCTGATGAGAGAATAGGTTAAAATGCAAGGTTGTAGCAGGCGATATGAATTTGGCTGGAACGTCCGAAATGTTTCGCCGGAACGGGCGTAAGTCTAACACATATCATAGTTAAATACACTCTAAACCTTTTAATACTTATAATCTAACTATTTCCCGCATAGAACATGTTAAGAAGTACATGTGGGTTGCAAAGTTTGAGAAATGCAGAGACAAATATTTGTGAAAGGCTCAGTTGAAAAGTCAAATTTGAAAAAAAGGAATGGGCGAAACCTTGTCAAACCCGTGTGGCCAGAACCTCCGTAAACGACCAAATAGCTATCTAAATGTGAAAAGCAACATGTTTTTTACACTATTAAACCTCTGCATGTTTCCCACTGTGCACAGGGAAGGAAGAAAAGCACATTTGATAAAACCATTGACATTGTTTCGCTTGTTCCATTTCTTGGGTAAGGTTCAAAGCTATCGACCCAAAGACAAAGAAAAACTCCCGTTTGTCGCCCAACCACCACGTGCGAGGAACGGGCACAAGTTGAAAAATGCCGAAATACCAAAAAAAGCAAGGAAACATTCACTAAATACATACTTCACCACTTTCTAGGGTACATACACCAAGTTTCGGACGAATTTCAGAACATAAAACACACAGATAAAGCAAAAAATAGTCAATATTTCGGAGAGAAAAAAATGTCTGCCTTACCTCATGTGGCGCTGGATGATGCAAGAGGCTGGTGTAACGGTTTTACGCGCCAATTCGAAAGTTATGGCGGAAGGAATGGTTTCCCCCAAAAAAGTTTCAGTCGTTCCGTATTTTCTGAAAATTTACAAATTCCTTCCTCACAAGTCCCCAAGAGATTGAATCTTTATGATTTTTAGGCAACATATGCACAATAACATATACTTCAAGTGTAGAAAACCACAGAAGTGAATATTAGCGCATTCCAGAAATATTGACAAAAACATCCGGTGTCACGGGCGAAAGGTGGTTCAGTATAAAAACAGGTAAGTGGTTTTCAATCTGTGCTCACTCACTTAATACTGGATGGATAAGGCTATAACTTTACTTATAATTGCACAACATCTTAGGGAGTATATAGGAAGTGTTAGTTGTGTAATAGGCATAAAATTAGATACCATTTTATAAGTACGAAAATGGCGTTTCGGACGTTCCGCGCGAAAAGTGACAAACCCATTTTTTGTCAGACCTGTGAAAAATCCAGGAAAAAATACCAAGATACCCACCAATATTTTGTATGGCATAGAAAATAGATACAGCTCACAGGAAAAGTTGCTTTCCATATGCTGAAAATGTAATATTTAATATTATGACACTTATGGTATTGTTGTTTTTTGGTCTTTTTGACCATTTTTACCCATTTTCAGACTTTCATGATTTATTGCATAATGAAGGAGTTGTCATACAAAGTCAAACTTTATATCAGTTTAAAGCTGGGAATGTCCTACATATCATCCAGAAAACCGTTTTTTAATATATATTAATTATTAAAGCTTTCACGGATGATTATGTACAAAATGACCTAAATTCATGGGATTGTACATTCTGAGAAAATCTGACCCATATATAAAGCTTATATTTTACCATATCTAGACTACTGTGATTACATATACGAACCCCATACCCTAGCGGGAAAAAATGAAGTGATACTGTGGCAGAATAAAATCTTAAGATTAGTGTATAAAATAAAACTTGGCCCAAACCCCCCCATTAAACACTGATGAACTACATAGGAAAGCAAACTTACAATATCTAAACGACAGAAGAAACTTACACTTATTGTACTACGCACATACATTAACTAAATTACCCTAACCTAATAGAACCAATAGTAAACTACCCAGGTTTTGCAACATCTTTCTACAGACAAAGCATCTTGATATGGAATAGGCTAACAGCAGATTATACCAAGATAGAATCAAAACAGGACTATAAGAAGGAAATTAAAAGGAATTATCAAAGCTGCCTACAGCAAATTTATTACGATTAACATGGGTTAGATTGTGATTGCAACTAACCAGCACTCTTTCAGACTCCTGACCCATTGATATACAGTGGAAGCAAATAATAATACATGTATGAAGGTATTACTGTAAGTAGAATCCAATTAATGTAAGTTCAGATTGTGATTGTAACTGATTAACGTAATTCACTGATACTGCTTATACCATCATGTTTACCATGACTACCAAATTCAATATAGTAGATAAAGGATGTGTCTGTTGAATAACGCTATACAACATTATACCAGGTCGAGGTTACCAGAGATAAGATGATATATATAAAAGTATTCTTGTATATTGAGAAACGGAAATGTAGGTAGTGACTGATATGACACTTGTCTGAAGAAATTACATTAATTACTACTATGTTCCCAATGGATTATCGTATGAAAAACGACTGGTGATTGATTAAGTAACCCCATGGACTGGAAAAGTACGGCTTTCTCCAGCTTTATATGTTTAAGTATTGTTTGTATATGGATTCATCCCAACCATTACATCTCATAAAAATCACTCACCGACTGGTTGAGATGTGAACTGTACTGAGAGGTTGTATTAATGTATTAATTTATAAGATTGTACATGTGAAACCAGAGGGCCCGGATGGAAGAACGGCATAGTGCCGAATCTGGTGTAATTGTAAAAATTATTCCCTGAATAAAAATTGATAACAACATTTTTTTTAAAATATCGGATCCATGTTCGTTAAATCTTTGCACATATGATAGTGTAGTAGATGCGTCTAAAGCCTTATTTAGCCTTTCCCCAATATTGTAAAAAAATTCGTTGCACATATGAAAGTGTAGTAGATGCGTCTAAAGCCTTATTTAGCCTTTCCCCAATATTGTAAAAAAATTCGTTTGCGTATTCTGCACATGATTCCAATCCTAAAAATTCACCTTCTTCATTTTTAAAACATACCCCACCGGTACTTCCCCTTTTTGATTTATATAAGGTGTTCACTTCTTGCCAGTACGTTTTTGGATCCCTCCAATACCGTCTTAAGTTTCTCTCTATGTACCCTTTCCTAACCTGTACTAAACCTTTTTGTATCCTTTTCTTTAATTTAGTTATTTCCTTATGTTTTTCAAGTCTTACCTCTTCATCTAGTTGATTCCCTTTCTTGAATAGTTGTCTACATAACTTTCGTTTTTTATTTATGTCTCTTTTTAAATTCTCCGTAAACCATGGCACGTCTACAAATCTGTCTGTTTTTACTTTTAGAGGAGCGTGCCTATCCAGGGCCCTGTTTTTTAGTCACGACATTAGTAACTTACGACACGTATTTGCTGTCAGTGTACTATAGAGATAAGATCTTAGAGGGGCTACGACACTTAGTGGGAATACGAGACTTAGGGAGGTAAAAGGTGTGTTATAGTCACGACACTCGGTGGCCAATGGACCGGAAATAGTGGCCAGAAGTGTCGTATGTCTAAGACCACTCTGGATATGTCGTAACAAACGCGGAACTTAACTTCCCGTAAGAATTAAGCAATGCAAGTAAGGTATACGTATAACCTATAATCGTACCAAATATGAAGAAAATCGGCCACGCCGTTCCGAAGTTATCGGCGTTTGAACTTTTTACTCCGTCTGTGCGATTGCTTTAATCGCTATTCTTTTTCACTCCCTCCGTAGTGCGGCGGGGTTTCGGCTATTCTTTTTGTCTCCCCCCGGAGACCGGCGGGAAGTGCAGTATTTGATATGACAAAATTCAAATCCCGATATCTTCATAAGGGCGTGGCCGATTATCTTCATATTTGGTACGATTATAGGTTATATGTATCCTTTACTCGTGTTAAAATTGCTTAATCCGTAGGGGAAGCACAGAAAATACACAGTGACGTATTATAGGACCTAAGACAGTTCTATACTTGTCTTAACTTCCGATACATCTCGCCAAGATAGTTCGATTCAACTTACGACCGTGTCTATAGCACACCCGCCATCTTGTGTCTTGAAAACACGCGTAAAATCTTGATCCGATCTCAGCCGATCGTAGACTTGCGATGTCGTGACTAAAAAACAGGGCCCCGGTAATCAAAAAGGTTAACCATCCAGGTGTGCCAGATATCCTCGATAGGTATCATGTTCTCACTTATGTTTTCTAAATTTTGTTTGATTTTCATATCTAGAGTCTCTTGTATTATGTTTTTATAGTTTCTGGTTTTGACTCTGTTGCGTTTATGATGTCCTCTTATTTTCTTTCTTATAGCAAATATTATTAAGTGATCACTGAAAAAAAGATCGAGAGTTCCACTTCTCTGTACGAATGGTGAATTCGTCAGTATTGCATCTATACTACTGCTATTTCCGTAGCCAGGTCTTGTGATCTCGTAATAATGTGCTTTAAACCGTATTTCCTCGCCAACTCCATTAAGTTTTTATTTCTCTCGTCTTTTTCGGGCATCTAATTTAAGTCTTTTTTTTTTCTAAATTCTTTCTAACCTAGATTCTACTCACCTGCATTCCGAACAGCCAGACCTTACCCTGACTCCACCCTCTCACCCAACCAGTACATCGAACAACGTACCAACAAACACGAGAAGTTCGGATTCTGACAGCTGTCAGTCCCTCACATTTCCGCATTGTCCACCATACTAGTCAGTCAAGGGCGGACAACAAACACACACAAACTCCCACTGAGTGCCACGCCTGATGAGAAACAGTAAGTTTTGAAACCACAAGCCTCTACACCCCAGTGTTCAGTGTGGGAGGGAATATACACACTTTTTAGTTTAAAAGTGGAGTTACCCCCCATACATCGATAATGACACCACCCCCGGTTGATCACCTAATGGTCAGCCCCATAGCTGGTTCCCCAGCCGTGTGCGAGCATTTGTGTCATCACCAAGGGCAACAAGTAATGTTTACCGCCCCAACCAATCAGAACACGCCTCTTGGCCGAACTGTGTCAAGTCCGACCAATGAGAACGGGTTTAACTTCCAGTGACAGTCGATAGCTGACTCGACGCGGTGAGAGGGATACGGAGACACTTGTGGTAGCGTCACGCACCTAAGCATACGTCCGACTTTCATCTAAATCATCTAAATTAATGTCACCAATGAACCAAATTTCTGTATTTTTATATCTTTCGTTCTCGCTGATATTCTCTATGTGTTCAAGTAGGCTATCAATGTTATAGCCCGGTAGCCTATGTAGGTTTACTTTTGTCATTGTTCGGTGGCCTTGTCTCCTTATGCTTACTACGATAGATTCTATTTTCTCGTTCATTAGACATGATTCTTCCTCCACCTTTATATAGGGTTCCCATTTCTTATTGATATAAATTCCCACCCCCCCCCCCCTTTTCCCTCTTTCCTATCCTTTCGTAGTAGTACATGATTTGGTAGATCTACAAATGCCGATGGTATCCTTTCCTTCATTAACGTTTCAGACAGACCATCAAACGATCGTAAGTTGTTTAACAAGTGTACATGTTTGGTTAACAGACTGCATATATTCCAGTGTGCTATCTTAAACCCTTTGCTATCCTCAATCACATTACATTTATATATCATTCAGGTTTCTTGTAACAAGTAGATACATCGACGTGATTACTATGCGCGCAGAGTTACATATAAACAAGATCTTATATACAAGTTTCAACATCATATAATGGAATAAGTATACAGGTGATGTGTACCCGCGGACCACATGGTCGGGGAGTACAGAGGGTAGCCGCTTCATTGCTTGATTGCTTTTGGTGACTATCCTAGCAGTGATTATCGATAATATGGTGATTCAGGTCTCCACAACTCTGAACCTTGACAAAAAATCAAACAAAAAAATGATTAACCTAAGTGAGGTGAAGGTTTGTAGAATATAATTCTGGCTTTACAAACAGAAATAGCTCACTGGAGACGGAAATACGACTCGAAACACTAGACCATCAAACCACTGTCTGAGACAGCTGTCAAACTGTTTTGCACCTATTATCACCCATCAGTCTATTAGAGCCTCCAGAGGTTACTAAACTCCCGATTATCGCCCGGGTAAAGCAAAGTTCCGCTCCCGATAGACTTGGCACACTACGACAACATGAACCACAGTTTTCTGGTTTATAAATGGAGAAACTGAATATAATTTCGGATTTCTTTGTAGAAATAGCTGAAATTTCCATTTCTGGCATCAGAATTTCAATTTGAGGATTTCTGAAAGCCTTTAAACTGCATTAATTCTGGGTTACGGGTCACGGGTCTATCACCATATAACGTCGGTAATCAGCGAAAACCGGAACTTGCAAAACAGACTGGATTACGGGATACCTCAATAGGGTCTATTGGAATTTTATGGGTAATTTTATTGAAATATTTTTTGTTAATTTTTTCGTTCCAATGGATTCGACTGGGGATTCCGTGGTTGGAAAAATGGTTACAGACGCACACACAGATAAGCCTCGTTCACCCATACATAATGTTTTATCCACAATATAGTGGTGAACTGACACAGGGGACACATAAGTAGTCTTTAGATAATGACTTTGAGCTGCATTTATGAGGATTTTCGTTCTCTGTGTGAGTTTGTGCAACTTGTCAAGTCAGTGTTTCAGCTCATAGATATATATGTCTTGCCTTTCTGTTTTTACTATTAATAGTATTATCACTAGCAGGTGGACGGTTGGTCTTTAGGTTATGGCTATAGCCTATTGTAGTACACATGCTTGTAGAGTCACTAGATGACCTAACCACATTTTTGCTTTTTATAGCTAACTAAGTAGAGATAGGAATATGGTTTCTGTTTTGGACAGAAGGTTTTATGGCAATACAATATCTGACAGTTTTAGTATTTTATTTAGTATGTTTGGAAATGTAACACTCTACTAGCCAGACAGACTTGTCCGACCCTATATCGGTACACTTGTATTAAGGGCCTCTCCCACCTACTACTATTAAGTCAATGATTAACCCTTTGGCCTCGTCGCGGACAAACTTGTGGGTCTGTATATATATGTGCAGGGGTGGTGTTGTATTTCTGTAGGGGGCTTACACATTTTTCAGATTTCTAGGGGGATGGGGGGGGGGGGCAACAGCTAATTTCAGTATTTAGATTGGGTTACCTTTTTTTAGTATTTCCAAGCAGGGCCAATACCAGCTTCCAGATTTCCTAGGTGGGGACTCTTTTTTTCAGTAATTCCAAGGGGGGGGGGGGGATTTGTTTTTATGTGTCCATAGGGGAGTACTCTTTCTGTTTGAATTTATGTGGTTGGCCACCTTTTTGGGATATGGTTTTCTATGTGTTAGGGGAAGGGATTTATCGTCCACACCTCATCACCATTCCCTCTTTCTTGGTGGGGGGGGGGGGGGGACTTCGTTGCTTTTAGAGGGGGGATTTAAATTAAAAAAACCGAAAAGAAATAGTTCTTTTCAATATTTAGAGGGGGCCACATTTTTCAGTATTTGCTAGCAGGGCTAATATATTTTGTGAAGGGGGAGGGGGTATATTCCATAGCATGGACCTTTTTTGAGTAGAGGACCAAATCTTTTGGTGGGGGGGTGGGGAGGGAAGCAACTTATTTTTGGTATTTCAAAGACAGTTATGGCTCCTGGTACCTAGGTTCAATTCCTAGTCTGGTCTTCATATTGCTGGTGCGAAAGGAAACATTATGGCCAGTGGTTCCGCCAGGAGTCATAACTTGTAAAATATAACTGTATATCATATAGAGCTGAAGATTTCCTGAAAATATACATTTGTTTTAATCTCATTCAAATACAGAAGTCCGAGTAATGCCTTGATGCACTCCCACGCAGGGGACGAAGATAAGCCAAAATGTAGTGATCATAGGTACCAAGACACACTACGACACAAGACCCGAAGAAACCCGAGTTAATTCAGTGTCTAATCGAGAACATCGTACACTGTAAAAACTATCCAAACACTATCCAAACACCCACGTTTAGAAGGTAAACTTATATTGAAACACTTTTTTGTCCCACTTTTCTAAATGCTTTTTTTGTTAAACATTTTCAATTCTGAACATGTACAGGTAGAAAGTCGGTAGAAGTATATTAAAGTGCCGCACCCACCTACTACGATTTTGCTTCCAACATGCCCCGAGAAGCCTTACGACACAGCTATGGCACAAAATCGAACCTTGTGTTGTAGCCGTGCGCAAGTGTACCTCGACTTCTGCAACATGCCCCAACATGGGCTGCGACACACCCCGACACAGGAGCCTTGTTGCAGCCCTTCCGACACGGCTACGACATGTCCGACATGTTGGATATGTCGGGGCATGTCGTAAGGGCTGTGACACGGCGGGGCTTGTGGGGGCATGTCGGAACGCTATCGTAGCGTGTCGCACAAGTGGAGGCAGGCTTCCCACAAGGTCTACGACACCGTTCCGACACAAGTCACGATATTTAACACTGCCAGCCATACTGCCCCTCCATCATACTACCCCGCCATCTATACTGTCCCTCAACCATACTATCCCTCCACCATACTGGCAGAGGCGGAGTATTTTAGAGGTTCGTACCAGAACTTTTTTGGATTATCATAGTTTTCATCCAACGTGTCCTTGATGTAGTCTGATTTTGACTGTTTGATGACTGAACGCACCTGTCTTAATCAAGTGTTGAATCCGCGTGCACCTCCCGTCTTCATCGATCCTGACACACATGAATCTATTCCATCTGGAGACGCTCCTAACTTTCTTAATGAATTTTTCTCGGGGATATGAAGTAAGTTAGCCAACGAAATAACGAATAATGTCCAGCATGTGACCAATCTAAACGAGACACTAACAGATGAAACTCTGTCTCCGGGCAACATATTAGTAGATAAAGATGAGCTCCATAAATTGATAAATAACATTAACGTAAGTAAATCGTCGGGTATGGACAATATACGCTGCTCGGTTTTGAAAGATTATATGTTTACTGTAATTGACAAATTTGAGCGCTTATATCAGAGATCCTTTGATAGTGGTGTCTTTCACCCCATTACCAAAATCTGGTCGTAAAGAGGATCCCAACAACTGGCGACCTATCTCGCTGTTACCCGTCCCCGGGAAAATCGCTGAGCATATAATGCATGGTTATCTGAGTATAATTCTGGAAAATAATCAAATCTTAATACCTGAACAATTTGGCTATAGAAAGAAAAAAGGCACTATAGACGCAATCTATCAGGTCGTTAACAGTCTTTACTTGGCTAGGGACTTGAGGCAGATAGTGGGCGCTATTTTTATCGATTTTCGCAAGGCATTTGACAGTGTGCACCATGGCCGCCTATTGGAAAAAATAAGTAAATTAGGTTTACCGGACTGCTATATGCGTTGGTTGGGCTCTTACTTTGTAAATAGAAAACAGCGAATAAGGTTTGGACCAGCGATGTCCACATGGAAAGATATTGACTTAGGAGTGCCGCAGGGGTCTGTTCTCGGACCTCTGCTGTTCACCTATTATATTAACGATGTCATAACTGCTTTTGATGGAGTTAAGTATGCTTTATATGCAGATGATATAATAGTTTATACTAAGGGGCTGAATCACATTGAAGTGCAGCAAACATTGCAGAGAAATATGGATAATTTTATGGTGTGGTCGGAAATCAATCTCTTAACTGTAAACAAGAAAAAGACCAAGTTATGTTGGTTTGGCCCTCCGAAATCTTTGAAAAACCTCGGAGATGTAAATGTACATGCAAACTTGGATAAACTCGACAAAGTCTGTAGTTATACTTACTTAGGCGTTGATCTCGATTCAACACTGACCTTCAAAAAGCACTGTAAAGGACTTATAAAGAGAATGCATCAAAAACTATTTACATTCGGTAAACATAGATCTCTCATGTCACGACATGTCGCAGTTAAATTTTACAAACAAGCTATACTGCCCACTGTGGACTACAGTGCGGTATTCACGGGCGGAGCTAATATGACCTGGCTAGTCAAGCTGCAACGCCTGCAGAATCGTGCTTTGCGTATTTGGAAAGAACTTCTGTCTGGGTATATGAGGCGTGAATACAAGCGTCACACTATAAATGATGAGGACACAGATACCATAGTGGTATCGAATATGCCACAGAACGCTATATTACTTCGCTCAAGGTCGCAATGTGTCTTAAGACGAAGAAAGCCGCGTACGGAGTTCTATAAACGGGCTCCATCATATCGTGGTCAGACGACATGGAGCGAACTCCCAGTACATATCAAGAAAATCGATGGCAAAGCAAGCTTTAAGAAGGCCTTAAAAGCTTATTTAATCAGAAACTAGAATGAGTTGAGCCTCAATGGCTAAACAGTTGGCCCATCTTACACCATTTCATCTATCATCTCATTTTGTATGTACCTAATCTTACAATATTTATATCAAAACGACAACATATTTATGTGAGCATAGTGTACACCCTTGTGAACGAATGCAAGTCGCCAATGTAAAACCATCCCGTAGGATGAATTGAGTGCTAATAAAAAAAAAACCAAAAAAACCCCAGTGTGATCGGTTTAAAGACAGACTCAACAGCGACCATCAAGCTGAAGGAACATGCAAAAGCAGTATCTAAACCTCAATACCGCACCACCCCGCAAACAGAAAAGTTCTTAGACGAACTCCTTAGACGCCAAGCAGAACAGGGCGTCATAGAGGAAGTTCACGAACCATCCGAATGGAATTCTCCCGTCTTTTTGGTGCAAAAACCTAATTCGCAAGATAAAAAAGGCGCAGAGAATTACCGCATAGTGGTCGACCTGAGAGAACTCAATTCTCAAATTACCACCAACTCCTATTCTTTCCCACGCACAGATGATATTACAGAAACAGTCGGAAACTCTCAATCAAAATTTTTCTCCAAATTAGACATTTACAGTGCTTACCATCAAATACCACTAGACGCCTCATCTAGGCACCTCACCACGTTCTCCAGTTTTGGTAAACGTTGGAGATTCAAAGTTCTACCGATGGGACTGTCTATTTCGGCAAAATTCTTTCAAAATTGTGTAGACCAGCTGTTGCGCACCGTCAAATTCCGCTGTGCAGTAGCTTATGTTGACAATATAGCAGTCTACTCGTCAACTTAGTCACAACACCTCAAAGACCTGGATGAAGTATTGAAACTCTTCATCAAAGGAAACGTCAAACTTGGCCTGTAACCCTCACCAGAGAAAGTAGCCCCAATAGCCACCTTCTGACACGATCCGGTAGAGTGATCTAACCGAAAGTACCTTAAATGAAGAGAGACGACTGGATTCCTTCTGTAGCTTTATTGTATGTCTATATTAGCCGGCTGACCAGAGCATACTGACCCACACCGTGTGTGTGGGAGCAGTGTGTGGGGGAGGGGGACTGTTGCCAGGGGCAACAGTCCTCCCCCACACTGGTCAGCAGGGCCCAGGTAGGCGGGATTACATGAGGATATGATATAGGATACTAACACTACCCAGCACCAAAAACTGTATCCCAGGTTAGAGCATTTAACGGCCTTGCTAACTTTTATAAATATTTCATCAAAAACTTCTCTATCATCATGCGCCCCGCCCCCTATACGACCTAACCAAATCCTCGACCAAATTCAAATGGACTGCTACACATCAGCTTGCGTTCGATACCATCAGAAAAGCAATTTGTGAAGAAGCTACGCTGAAGTTCCCAAATAACTATTAACCCTTCACCATCTTTACCGACGCAAGGCTTACCGGCTGCGGCTGTGTTCTAACACAAGAAGGCGCAGCAGGGTTTTATCGTCCAATAGAATTCGCCGGTCGAGCATTTACGGCGACAGAAACCAGAGAAATACTACCTGGAAGATGCGAACTTCATGCTTTTCACAGATCACGCAGCACTTATAACTGTATTCTCCCGCAATAGAGTATCAGACTCTGAACATGCGTAGAGCGCGATGGCTTGACACACTCATGTCATTCAACATGACGGTCAAATTCATCGCCGGTAAAGCAAACATAGCCGTAGACGTCGTCAGTCGCATACCTTACTCTCCCCCCAATTCAGAACCTTCCCCCTCCATTCCCATAAACAAGGTGATATGGCCAGAAAAACGTGTACGCTTCTCCAGCACAAGTATCACCCGCACTTTCAACCATGACCAACAGACAAGTCATGACCCAATCCTGCTCACGAAACCAATTCCAATTCTAAAGAACGCTCCACAAACTAAGTCACAAACAAAAGAATCCCAAAACCAAGACCATGCACGGAAAAAAACTTGTGTTAGCTGTTGCCACCAGGCAAGGCGCATGCAAGGCACCGCCCCCCGCCCAAGCCCCCGCTCCACCCCTCACTCCAGCTGTGACACATGTCAAAGAACCCCGCCTTTGCATGCCCATAGCCCGCACTAGAGCATCAAAGAGACGGAAGCAAATTTACCCCCAGTTCACAAGGCACTAGCACATCTTCTCTCTCTTCCCTACTGACGCTCACGCTCAAATCAAAGATAGGCAGTCCAAAGACACCCTGTTAAAACCCATCGCTCAAACAAAACAACTCACACTCGCATTCACTCCTCATCGCACAATACAAATTACACTCGCATTCATTCCATCTCCCATCCACTCCAGCACTTTATCACTAATCCTAGAAAATAACTTCCGATTGGTCACGGGTCGACAAAATTGTTCAGACTGCCACCCACCTCATATTTTTGACAAACTTCTGCAATATACTTGCCATATTGCATTGTGCCGAGTGTTCTCCAACAGGTGCTCCTTGCCCACAGCTGAACACTTTTCATGCTGCACGCGCGAGGCACATTCATGAACATTCGGAAATTCACAGCAATCAATAGACTTATAAACTCTCTCATTAAACTTTTTTTTTCCTTCTGCTCATTAATTATTTTTAACCATCGGAGTGGTTATAGGCATAATGCAACATAAGCATCCTCAACATTTTTCCACACTATTTTCAATAATGTGAAATTAATATCTCAATTACCAAAACACAATGTTTTCTCCACAATAATTCATAATTTCTTTTTTACATAAATTGACATCTAATAACTCGACAGAACGAGTTTCTTGTTGTGCCCGGGGATGGTGTAAGTATCAGATTTCATCCTTATGTAAGCCTGCCTACCCGGGCAACAATTTCATCAATTTGTGAAATGATTGAAAGTACAATTCATATACACATTAATTGAATAACCGTTAGGCCTGTTACTGGCCTATAACCTCCATCAGATTAGGGGACCGCAGCCATTGAATAAACACTGAGGACCTTCATTGTACACGGACACATATTCCAGGATGCGACCATTTAGTACCATAGACATTACTGAATGTTCATGCTTGGCCAAAGCTTTCCCAGAGAAAGCATTGCCCAAACCCTTCAAAGCAACAAACTTTTAATGTTTCAGGTCGGAATCCGGAGAAACACATGGTAAATTTGCTCTCATTTAACACTCTAACACAGACCTCATCGAAGTTCTTGTCTGATAATAGATGAAAGTCTAGTCGAAGCCAAAGGCGTGACCTTTTCCTCCTGCTTGAATCAGTCAGCCATTGGAGCCTAGATGCCAAATCTTGTTCTTTGTGAATACCTGTAGGTGGTTCATGGTTGGGTAGGATGCCCTCAAGTGCATGCGCGCCGACCCCTAGACTCGCAGTGGTTAGGTCTGCTGAGGCTAGGGCTGCCTGCAGAGCCTCTAGGCCGGTGTTGCTGCCTGTCGTTGTAATTGCTGCTGCTGCATACCTCGTGCTCGGTAGTTGGTCTCCCCTCTGCATTGTTCCAGGTTATTCGCTAACTATTTCCCACCTGTTTACCCTATATATATACATAGCCAATTATTCCAATCCCTCACATCTCATTACCCACAGTAATTAATTATCTATGAATAACAAAGGTTGTAAATTACTACATTATAACATTAGAAGCTTATTCCCAAACTTAGATGAATTCAAAATTCTATATGGAAACTATGATATTATAGGGGTTACAGAAACCTGGCTTGATGATAGATTTAGTGACGATTTGGTTAGTATTAGAAATAAAAAGATTTTTCGTGAAGATAGGCAGGATAGAGTTGGAGGTGGAGTATGTTGTTATGTGGATAGAGATTTGTCACCGTATACCGTTAAACTGGATGATTTTTCAGGAATTAGTGATTCACTTGAGTATCTAACACTTAAAATAAATAAGCCAGATAATAGATTTATGACCATAATAGTGATGTATAGACCTCCCGGAGACGATATTATATTTATGCTTGATGTTTTGGAGAGAATTATAACATCAGAGGTAGTGAAAAATAGCGAGATTTGGTTAATGGGAGACTTTAACTTGGACATAAATATAAGAAATAACTACAATACACAGAAGCTCTTAGATTTAACTAGAAGTTATGAACTTAAACAATATATTACGGACATAACTAGACCCAATCGTAATGGAGGAACCACAATTGATTTATTTTTTACTAATAGTTACTATGTTTATCAGAGTGGAGTAACAACCAGCCTCATTAGCGATCACCTACCAATTTTCATCGTTAGAAAAAAACTGAAGCGAACTAAAATCAAAAAGACCTTTCAGGGAAGGACATATAAATTTTATAATTTTAATAACTTGGAAGATTTTGTGTCCAATTTTAACTTTGGACAATTTTATCTAGAGTCTGATCCTGATATATTATGGGAAACATTACTAAACTTAATTATTGATTTTCTAGATAAAGAATGTCCAATACGTAAATACAAAGACTGGATAGCAAAAGACGAATGGGTTTCAGACGAAATTTATTATCTAATAAATGAACGAAGACTAATTATGGAAAAGTATAAGCAAACTGGTGAATTAGAATTAGCCAATAAGGCAAAAATGTTTAGTAAACAAATTAAGTATGGCTTAAAACAAGCAAAAAGTACCTTTTGCAAAGAGCAAATAGAAAACAGTAAAAAACAACCACAAGAGTTTTGGAGGCTTATTCGGGGACTGCTGGGAAATAACACTGAGGAAACTGATTGTTCGTTAGTAGATGAAAGTGGTAGTCGGATTGAAAATGAAAAGATACCGGACTTTATTAACGACTACTTTTGTAGTATTGGAAAAGATTTGTTTTATGATAGGGATACCTCTGATTATTCTAAACTAATCGATTCACTAATAGGAGATAACACAGATAATTTAAATATAACTATAACAGAAAAAGATGTAGTAGACTCAGCTAAAAGTATTTGTATATCAAAAAGCTCAGGGATAGAAAATATATCAGCCAGGGTGATAAGAGATTCAATCATTATTCTCAAAAGGGAATTTGTACACCTGTTTAACTGTACCATAAGGTTGGGTAAAGTGCCAAACAAGTGGAAGATTGGAACCGTAGTTCCTATTCCCAAAAGCGGCAACTTGTCAAAAATTGAAAACTGGCGGCCTATTACCCTGACTCCCATACCTGCAAAAATTATTGAAAAATTTATAGCTAAATATATAGAAACATATTCCGAAATTCATCATCCTTTGAACAAAAATCAATACGGTTTCAGGAAGGGGTTGGGAACGTGCGATGCTCTTTTTCAATTTACTAAAGATATTTATGAGGCTAGAAATAGGGGTAATATTATGGCTGTTGTATACGTGGACCTAAAAAAGGCTTTTGATTCAGTTCCCCACCAACTATTGATAAAGAAACTCAGATATGAATTTTTCTTCCCTAAAAATATAGTAGACTGGATACAAAATTATCTGTTGAATAGGACGCAAAAAGTTAAGATAAAAAGACAAAAAGTATGTGGTTTTGCTCTAACTGTAGATTAAAATTTTTGAATCCTCTCAAGTTAAGTTGTAACGGGAAAGAATTAGGTATGGTAAACAAATATAATTACTTAGGCGTCACTCTAGACACGGTAATGAACCTAACACATCATCTAAAAAATATAAATAAAAATGCAAATTATTGACTGTTTAAATTAAACAAGATTAGGAAATATATAGATAAGAATACAGCACGAAGAATTTATATAACTATAATCAGACCAACATTAGAATACTGCTCTTTTTTAATTGATGGTTCAAATTTAAAAGAAACTAAATCGCTTCAAACAACCCAAAATCGAGCATTAAGGTCTATCTCAACGAATTGTTCCAGGATTCAAAATATTGAAAGTCTACATAAAAAATGTAATATTGATTTTTTAGATGCGAGAAGAAATATGCAAGTACTAAACATAATGCACAAACAATCGACAAATATGGATAACTTGGATAAAAGAGAGCGCATTACTCGAAGTAAATATCACATAAGATTTAATAAAGAAAGAATTTTTAGTAGTACTTATTATAGATCGCCTGTTTATCGCGGAAATGTTTTATGGGATAAATTGCCGAGTACAACACAATCGTTAATAACTGCTAAGGAGTTTAAAAAGGAAATTAAAACTATGTTCTCAGTATACGATTGGAAATGAATAACCAATGAGATTGAGTGTTTTCTTGTGATGTTATATTAATGGAATTGTACTGTCTCATCTTCATACTCTCATCATATCCTTTCCCACATTTTTGTATTCAAGTGTCGGCTAAAAGGAGTTACTATTGTTATGAGATTCCATGTACAACTTATGCTCGGTGGAAGATCTCACCTCGGTGAGAACCGGAATTAATAAAAAAAATAAAATAAAAAAAACTGACACTAGAGCTGGGACAATTCATCTTCCTTGAGCAATTCTTTCAGGCGCCTGTGGTCAGCTATCTGTTGCAATAGCTTTGACTTATTGGAAGCGGCCAATTCCTCTGAGCGCGGTTGTTAACCGGTTCGTACTCACTGTCGGAATCATTTCCACCCGTCGCCCCCTGTTGAGTCACCAAGAGAACACGTAATTTGCAGATTTTGCCGTCTGGGGGCTTGTGCTTGCCGCCACATGCTTTGCAATTTTTCGCATAGAGGCTTCCAGGATCCCCCCCCCCCCCACCTCGATGCAGAACATTACAAGAAATGGGAAAATAAGCAGAGAATATCACTGAGAATATAAGTACTAATATTTAAAAAAACGCCCATATTTGTACTATGAGTACTAATATTTAAAAAAAGCGCCCATATTTGACCACTATGGGTATTTCATCTCCTGCTTACGTACTCGGTAAACTACAGAAACTACAAGATAGGGCACTAAGGATTTGCACTAAGACAAAACTTAAGGGAAGTAAGTACGGAAGAACTTTATAGGAGATGCAAAATTGACAACCCTATTGATCGTAACCAATAGATATATTAAATAAACATATAATTACTAAAATACCTTCAAGTTCTAAATAACTGCGATATCGTACCGTATTTAACTACAGTACTTGACTACAGTACCACAGTACTACAGTACGCTTAAGGTTTGTACGGAACTCGGCATAAATGCCTCGGTCCATACAAACCGTAAATTACCATCTCGTTCTGTGAATTGTACAGCATGGTCAGGACGTTCTATATAAGTACGGAACGAGGCATTTATGCCGAGTTCCGTACAAACCGTAAATCATCATCGAGTTTTGTGACTTGTAAAACCATGGTTGGACATTATATATTTATTATATATCCAAAATTTTAAAATAGAATCATTAATTTAATTTTTAACAACCGATATGTTAATAAACGTGTATAGCAAGGTGGTCCGTATTTTAGTGTACGGAACAGTGGGCCGTACAATATTTTTACGTCATATGCATATTTACAGTAAATACGGCATGGGTATATAGTAAAGACCAGAGTCAATGACACATGAAAATTTACCAACACAATTGCAAAAACAAAGCAGCACGAAACAAAAGGGAGTCATTAACAAGTAATAAATCCAAAGACAGGGAGCTCACCAACTTCAAAATCTTCGAAGTGTTGGCACATACAGAGCTTCTAAATTTTTTGTGTTGGAATAAATACTTGTCAAAGGGAAAACGGTAATTCCCAAGACACCATGTCACTATGTCAGAGACTCCACTCCTCCATGACATGAATTCAAATTATTCACCTTTGCAAGGACTATCATCCTGCGATTGGTAATACCCATAGACCTTATTGAGGTATCCCAGAATTCAGTCTATTTACAGGTCCCGGTGTGCGCTGATTACCGGCATTGTTTGGTGTTAAACCCTTGACCCGTAACCCACAATAATTGCTTTTTAACGGTTTTTATTAGTCTTCAAATGGGAAATCCGATGTCAGAAGTAGAATTTTCAGCTATTTCTACGTATAAATCCGAAATTATGTTCAGGTTACTCAACTATAAATTGGAAAACTGTGGTTCATATGATCGTGGTGTGCCCAGTTTCTCGCGAGCGGAACTTGTGTTTACCATGGGCGATAATCGGGAGACGAGTAACCTCTGGAGGGCGTATAGCCTTCGTCGAGCGGGGGCCAAGGCGGCTGCCCGGGCCGGTTCCTCAATTGAGGACATCATGACGCTGGGCCAGCGATCGGACGAGATCTATGTGCCCAGAAACTCGTCTCCTCAGCTTCCCGCCATGGATGAGAGGCGATCCTCTGGACACCAGCAAGTCACTACGACGGGACTGCCCATCTTCTTCTACATCACCCCTATAAAAGTTCATTTTACAAACAGCATCATCCCAGCTGAACGGAACTGATCCACCGAAACGGGGAAAGGTACCAATGCAAATACGGGAGTAGTAGCGCACACCTAAACACTGACACTAACCAATAAAAACATAAACGGATTATAAACAGGGAAAATGAAAAACAATAAAATTCAACACTCAATCTTAGAATTAATAGTGTACTAAGCAATTAACAGTTGTAGCAAGTAAGATGTCCCGATTTTACCTCATCATAAGTAATGGCAGTGTCATTATTACCAACAATGAGTTGGTGGCCGGACGACTATATATCGTATACAGAACCAAACGCTGGAGTACGGCTCTGGTATCAACAACTTCAATAGCACATCTAGGGGCTTCGGAATTACACCACCAAAGATTTAACAGGCGAAACACCCGTGGATCCACCAATTCTTATACTACCTGGATTACCAGCACCAGGAGCAGGCAGCCATATCCAGCACCGCAGCGGAACTTTAGACATCCAGCGCTGACAGTACTTCGTACTTCGCGGCGCTCAAACCACACCGACAGTGGCACACAACCGGCCCAGGCGGCGACGTGGGGCTGTGACCGGCTGGCCAGTGCTGGCTGCTGCATGGATCCTGGGCCCTGTTTTTCAGTCACGATATCCTCTTTGTAAGATATCTTACAGCTGTCAGTGTACTATAGATAAGACATCTTTGGGGATCGGCCAACGATTGTTCGTTAAGAGCACTTAGGCTGCAGCTAGGTGTACTATAGATAAGGGTCACGTGGTTCCAAATGTCTTCCAAAGTGTCTTAGACCTAAGACATCTATGGACATGTCGTACAGAATGCGCAACTTCACTTTCCATTGGAATTAAGCAATGAAATTTTAACACGTGTAAGGTATACATATAACCTATAATCGTACCAAATATAAAAAAGATCGGATGCTCTGTCCCGAAGATATCGGCGTTTGAATTTTGTCATAGCATATACTGCTCTGGTGGCCAGTGTAGACCTTGACATCGACTGCGCTTACTTCACTCTCCCAGCAGAGATTCCGCGCTCTGTACCACGAAAGATCTGCTAGGAGAATGCTTGTGCGATATCCGATCGATAGCCCGATGTTTCAAATTCAAACGCCGATATCTTCGGGACCGTAAGGCCAATCTTCTTCATATTTGGCACGATTATAGGTTATATGTCCCCCTTACTCTTGTTAAAATTTCATTCTTAAATTCCTATGGGAAGCACAGGAAATCCTCTCTATACACACAGTGAGCTTTGATAGAGCCTGAGACAGTTCCATACTTGAGACACTTTTAGCGGCGATCGAGCGCGCCGCACTGAGACCGTGTCTATAGCACAGCCGCCATTTTGTGTCTTAAGGAATCGTTGGCCGATTATGTCGTGACTGAAAAACAGGGCCCAGGACCAGCGGGCACCATCTTTTAGTAAACGACGACCGGGGTAGGCCGCGGGCAGGGCCGAGACCTACTGGGTAAAAGAGGGATGACGGCCGACAAGCCTCCAACGAGGCCCGGTACACCACTGGCCGCTTCTGTAGAACGTTCCTCCGTCCTCAACGTCGGTCGTGGCAGACAGATAGCCGAGGTGTTGGCTGCTATCCGCCGTGAAGTCGAGGATCGCGCGTACCTCCCTCCGCTCCCCTCTTCCTCGCGCTTTGTGTTAGGTGTTTGTGGCTATTTTGGGTGTTTCAATGTCTGTGGCTTATTCAGATGGTTGTTAGTCTCTGGTGATCTTTTTGAAGCTGTAGGTCGTTTTTGGGATTCTTCGCTGCTTTCGATTGTTTCATATACAGTAGATTCTATGGGACTTCTCTTGTGAAACACTCTGTGTCGACTTTATGCTGTTTATGGACTAGTGTTGATGGTGGCTATGGAAGGAACTGCCCTAGTGGTAGATGAATGGTCTCCTTCCACTACTTTGGAACTATTGTTAGTATCCTATGTCATATCCTCATGTAATCCCGCCTACCCGGGCCCTGCTGATTAGTGTGGGGGAGGCCTGTCGCCTCCAACACCCGCGGCCGCTCAGCGTGTCCAGGCTTGCACCTGCAGTCACCGCACAGTGCTTCATAACGCGGCCGGCTCCGGCGCCCGCAGCTCTGCCCACACCACCCAAACAAGCTGTGAACTACAAAAAAGAAGAGAAACAACCAACGCCATGACCGCTATCCACCCGCGAATAACGCGAAAAACGGCAAACAACACCTTAACGATGCCTACGACCTCGCCGCCACCGTTTTGCGGCCGCAAAAACGGCCGAGACCCGTCACGACACCGACGCCACGCCATCAAACGCTATACAGGCCTGCCACCCGACCGTGGCGTGCCTCCGACGATATCTACGATGACGACCTCTCTCCACCCGCCCTCCGACGCTCTCCTTCAAGGCCGTGGTCACCTCCATCTCCGACCACACCAACTCTCCAAGCCATCTGAGCTAACAAAATCTACGCCGGCCTATAACAAGCCAGCATGTAATATTATCCACCAGCTGGACTTCACCCCCCCCCCCCCCACCTCACACACTAAGCAAGCTTGTACTACACTCATTATAGTCTGTCCATGCCTTTCTGAACTACTATTCCTACCAAACCAAAATCTTTAATCACTGAATTATTTGCTCTAGAAACTTACACATACTAATCCAAACCTTTTCACCCACAAAATTAAAAACACAGAAACAAATATACACACAATTTAAAACACATAAAATACACATATAAAACAAATGTCAATATTAATTGGAAATTACCAATCCTATTAACTACCTTCCCCCCCCCCACATACGTTTAACACAACATGGCACACACCAGGCCATCACTAATCAACACGTCACACAACGTGGCACACAACCCGCCACCCGCCACCCAATTGATACACACAGAGATTGCGACGGATCATCGTCGCTTGGTTACCATCACGTGTCAAACAGCCGGGATTGCGTAAGTTGACGGATTACTGCCGATCAGCCTCGGGATTAAGGCAAATCCTCGTAATGAGGTGCACACAAGTTGTGTAATGAGTCAAGGTGCAGGCGATTCCGTGGCCAGCTGCCCTAGTGAACCAGGATTCACTGCCATCGGCGTCCATGGTTACGAGATCCTCTTCGGACTCGTAGGTTGTAGCGTCAGACCCCCTCCGTGAACGCGTGTCACAACGCGTCACCACGGATGCTTGCCAGGCGGACAGGCTTACTTAGACAGGTACCTAGTGTTACTGTCTGTGTGACTAGTAAACTAAATGAGTGACTCCAAGGCTTCGTCCCGTTACAAGCTTTATTGCAGATGGTGTTACAATGCGCTCTCTGACCGGACTGACTCGAGTATGTCGAGATCAGGTTTATATGCTGCGTCTCAGCCACGTGGGGGCAACCCGTATTGATCGTAACCAAGGGGGATTACCTCACGCGGCGTGACACGCAGCCGGCTTGATCCATAAGGCCGAGGGATATAATCTGTATGTTTAACATACCAATATTTTAAATCGTGACACAAGCTATTACGTAGCGGGATGCATAGCAAACGACTACCTGTATGTATTTTGAACCTGATGTGGATGTGTGTAGAGGGCCGATGTTGTCCATTGAGATGCGTATAAATGTGGTTGGTGTGGGGTCTCTGAGTGTAAGAGGGGGTGTGAATCTCTTTGGAATGCGTTTTGATGTTAGGCAATTATGGCATGTGGCTATTTAGTCTCTTGTGTCTGAAAATGAAGTTGGCCAGTAAAAGGAACGAGAGATTGAGGGAAAAGTGCGTGGTAGTCCCAAATGTCCACCGAGTGGGCTATCGTGAACAGATTTGATAACGTTTTGGGTGTCAGTTTGAGGGACTACTAATTGAACGCTAGGTGGTGTGGAATTGCTTTTAAAGTCAGTGGCTCTAAACAGTTTACCTTGGAAAACGATGAACTGGTCATGTGTCATAAGGATGTGCCTGCTTAGAGTTTGATCTGGGGGAAGGGTGTGTTTAGTTATGTAATCGTAGACTGCGCAACAGAAGGTGTCCCTAGATTGCGCGTCTTTGATCTGGGCGTGACTAGGTTCGGTGGGGAAGAGAGAGAGAAGACGTATTAGTGCCTTGTTGGCTAGGGGTGTGAACTGAGGGTAGATTTGCTTTTGCCTTTTTGATGCTCTAGCGCGGGCTATGGGGCAGGGGGTGCCGCGGCTGAAGTGGGGGCTGGGTGGTTGCGCGCACCTTGCCTGGTGGCAACAGCTAACACGTGGAAGTTATCTTCCTTGCTGGGTTTGGGTTTCGGAATTCTGGTGTTATGACACTTAGTTTGCGGAGCATTCTTTAGAATCGGAATTGGTTTTGAGAGGAGGATTGGGTCATGGCTTGTGGGCTAATCATGGTTGAAGATGCGGGTGATACTTGTGCTGGAGAAGCATACACGTTTTTCTGGTAATATCACCTTGTTTATTGGAATGGAGGGGGAGGGTTCTGAATTGGAGGGGATTTGACCGTCATGTGTCAAACCATCGCGCTCTACGCATGTTCAGAGTCGCTTCCTTACGTGAAAATAGAGTTATAAGTGCTGCGTGATCTGTGAAAAGCATTCTCTGTCCGTTGTATGGTACCTGGTTTCCGTCGCCGTGAATGCTCGACCGGCGAATTCTATCGGACGATAAAATGCTGCTGCGTCTTCTTGTGTCAGCACACAACCGCAGCCGGTCAGGCTTGCGTCTGTGAAGATGATGAAGGGTTTATCGTAATTTGGTAACTTTAGCGTTGCTTCTTCACAAAGTTTTTGATGAAACGTTTATAAAAGTTGGCAAGGCCATTAAATGCTCTAACCTGTGATACAGTTTTTGGTGATGGATAGGTGGCTATTGGGGCTCCCTTCTCTGGTGAGGGTGACAGGCCCTCCCTAGATATTCGTTATCTGAGAAAGTCTATCTCAGAAGCTCCAAATTCGCATTTTTTGCTTCTAAGTTTGACGTTTCTTTTGATGAAGAGTTTCAATACTTCATCCAGGTTTTTGAGATGTTGTGACCAAGTTGACGAGTAGACTGCTATATCGTCAACGTAAGCTACGGCGCAGCGGAATCTGACGATGCGCAGCAGCTGGTCTACACAATTTTGAAAGAATTTTGCCGAAATAGACAGTCCCATCGGTAGAACTCCAACGTTTACCAAAACTGGAGAACGTGGTGAGATGCCTAGATAAGGCGTCTAGTGGTATTTAATGGTAAGCACTGTAAATGTCTAACTTGGAGAAAAATTTTGATTGAGAGTTTCTGACTGTTTCCGTAATATCATCTGCGCGTGGGAAAGAATAGGAGTGGGTGGTAATTTGAGAATTGAGTTCTTTCAGGTCGACCACTATGCGGTATTTCTCCGCGCCTTTTTTATCTTGCGAATAAGGCTTTTGCACCAAAAAGACGGGAGAATTCCATTCGGATGGGTCGTGAACTTCATCTATGACGCCCTGTTCTGCTTGGCGTCTAAGGAATTCGTCTAAGAACTTTTGTTTTTGCGGGGTGGTGCGGTATTGAGGTTAAGATACTGCTTTTGCATGTTCCTTCAGCTCGATGGTCGCTGTTGAGTCTTTAAACCGATCACGCTGTCTGTTGAGACAAACACGTCCTTATTTTGTTCGAGGACTGAAGCTATCTCTTTCCTTTGTGAGTCGGTAGGTGATCTTGAAAGAATGTGTTAATTTGTTAGGTGTTGGTGTGTCTGGTTGTGTTGGGAGATTGATTGGGGGTTCTGATGGTCTACGGTGAATTCGGTCACATGCGAACTCGATACCGGTGAATTCGCTACCGCTACAAGTTCGGTACCGGTGAATTCGATACTGCTACGTTCCCCGGCCTGCCGCCTATGTCGCGGTGAGGTCGGCCGGATCTCCCGGGCCTCTCCCGGACGTAGCAGGGTTAGGGTTAGGGTTAGGGATAGGTTTAGGGTTAGGGTTAGGGTTAGGGTGAGGGTTAGGGTTAGGGTTAGGGTTAGGGATAGGGTTAGGGTTAGGTTAGGAATAGGGTTAGGGTTAGGGTTAGGGATGGGTTAGGGTCAGGGATAGGGTTAGGTTATGGTTAGGGATAAATAAGAATGTAGGAAAAGGAAAGACTGGCTGACAGGGCTGTGAGTATATCCCGGGTATGGCCAGCCGTGTGGCCGGCCCTAACTGCGGATAGCTGCCGGCACCGGACCCCGGCACCGGGGGTGGCGGCCGGCACCGCGGGCGGTATCGAATTCACCTCGCGGACCGAAACTGTCGCAGTAGCGAACTCACCACCGGACCGAAACTGTCGCGGTACCGAATTCACTGGTATTCGTTCTGATTCAGAGACTGAGCGTTGTGCCGCTATAGTCAGGGTCCGCTATAGAATAGAGACCCAGCATTGAGCCTCTAGGTAGCGTGACGTGTTTTTTGGAGGGATTAAACAGAATCACAGGGACACGATTTCATGGTCCGGGCACAACTAACGGTTGTTTAGTTAGCGCTCTGGGGTTCAGCACGTAGCTCTCAGTTGTGCCGACAGTGTGGCTCAGGCTTTGAGCTGCATTGATTTTGGCTGAGCAAATCGTTAGTGAGGGTTAGTGTTGATAGTGATCCGATAGGGGGCTTTGTTCTTTGGGGGCAGTGTTTTTACAGTAATTGATGGATGCTTTAGCTGAGCGTAGAAAGTCTTTCCCCAGGATTAGCGATCTGCTTAGCTGAGGTAGAACCCTGAAATGGAAGGTGTATGTGTGGTTTTGAATTTTGAAGCTGATTAAGGCTGCTTGTCGAATGTGATAGACTTTGTTGTCTGCCAGAATGACTCTGTCGTTTATTTTCTGTGTTGCTTTCACGTAACCTGCTTGTTTTAGTCTGTGAAGCAGTTTTTTTGAGATGAAGGAGACCGTTGCTCCTGTGTCAACTAGGGCTGGAACAGTTATTGGGGGGAAATCGATGTTGATGCAACCGTTAATTAGGCGTATCAATAAACGTTCAGATTTACCTTTTCCTCTCGTTATTAGAGAGAGACTTGGGTATGATTTTGAAGGTGAGTCGGATATTGTGAGTTTGGTGCCGAAGTCGTCGGCGTTGATGGCGGGCGGTTGCTTGTGTGCACTTTTAGTGTCTTTGGCTATTTGATGTAGGCTATTGGAGTCCTTGTCGTCATTGTTGTTTGTCATGTTCTGCGTTGTCGTGGGGCGGTTGATGCATGTATGGTTCGTCGTTCGGACACTCTCAGGGCTTTTAGAGCGACCACGGCGGTCCTATTTTTCGTCGTGCCAGCTCACGCCGGGTGTTGCCGGGTGGCGATCACGCTGATTGTCACGGCTACTGCTGCGACTGTAGTCGCGCCGACTGTAGTCGCGGGATCGCGGTCAAGCTTGACAATCGTCTCTGTCACGGGAGGCGGGTCGTTGGTCGCGTTGACGATCTCTAGAGGGGGGCCTCCTGTCTCTTGAGGACTCCCTGTAGAAGCGATAGCGCTGTTGATCGTGGTCGCGCGATTGTTCGCGACTGCGTGGCTGGTACCGCTACCTGGAGGAATCCCTGCCCCTTGAGTCGTGACGGCTTCGGTGGTTTTGTTGATCGCGTTGGTAAGAGCGGTCTCTGCTAGCTGATCGGTCCCGCTGGCTTGACTGTTTGCCGACATAGTTTAGTGTGAGCTGTTTGAGCTCTGCTGAGATGTCAGCCGTCTTGCACGTCATGATTTCCTGCTGGATGCGCGCTGTCTCCGTGAGTTGGCACAGAGTCTTAGGTTTGTGCAGACGCACAATGCCAGCAAGAGAGGATGACAATCCGTTTATTATCACGTCAAACTTAGCGGTTTCGCACAGGGTTTGGCCATTGGCTCGTCATCCTGTTGACGTCTCTCCCTAAACGCCTCCTGTGCCGTCTCGCTGTCGTCTTCTGCGAAGTATTCGCAGAACTGATGAAACACGGCGTCGGGGGTGGTAATTAAGCTGGTCCCGATCACGTTGGTAAAGTACCAATGCGCGGCCTTCCCACGCAGATAGCCGTACATAGCGCAGGACCGGTCCGATGGCGAGGCGTGTGCATATGCGTGATCAGAATAGAATCTGAAGTCACGCACAAATGACTGCGCCGACCTGTAGGCGTTTGGGGCCAGAGAATGGCTCTGGTGCTTTGTACATGGTGCGCGTTTGTCCATTATGATAGGGTGCGGGCCGGGGGTGTGGTGACTCTATATGTGGAGCCGGAATGTTCATGTTAGAGGCCAATGTTGCTGGAATGGTCTGACTCACAAACCTGGCATTTCGGAGGTCTGCAATCAGCTTGGCGTTTTCCGTAGACAGTCTCTCGATTAGTCTCTTTTGTTCCGCCATTTCGGAACGGAGGCTGTCTGTGTCTGCCATGTCTGTGTCAGAGCTGACTGTCGGTCGGACAGTCGCGGTTTCCGGCCGCGTCTCGTCCAGCAGAATCACGGTGTCGTCTCCGTGGAGAGGCGGCAGTTTCGGGTATATTACCTCAGTGGTGGTAGTTTCAGGCTGCCGGGATTCTGCTGCGAAGGTGTTGGTTGACTCGGACGGCTTGGTATCGTCTTCGTTGGCGGCTGGCGGCTGTTGTGAAGACGTACTTGGTCTTTCTTTTCTGACTGATCGTCGCAGGTTTGGCGTGTCCGACATGGGTGCTAAATGATGGTGTTTTAGAAATATTTTGCGCGCCTGCAGAAGATGTTTGAACCGGAAGTCTTAGGAGTTCTCCACCAGTGTTACTATCTGTTGTGACTAGTAAACTAAATGAGTGACTCCAAGGCTTCGTCCCGTTACAAGCTTTATTGCAGATGGTGTTACAATGCGCTCTCTGACCGGACTGACTCGAGTATGTCGAGATCAGGTTTATATGCTGCGCCTCAGCCGCGTGGGGGCAACCCGTATTGATCGTAACCAAGGGGGATTACCTCACGCGGGGTGACACGCAGCCGGCTTGATCCATAAGGCCGAGGGATATAATCTGTATGTTTAACATACCGATATTTTAAATCGTGACACAAGCTATTACGTAGCGGGATGCATAGCAAACGACTACCTGTATGTATTTTGAACCTGATGTGGATGTGTGTAGAGGGCCGATGGTGTCCATTGAGATGCGTGTAAATGTGGTTGGTGTGGGGTCTCTGAGTGTAAGAGGCGGTGTGAATCTCTTTGGAATGCGTTTTGATGTTAGGCAATTATGGCATGTTGCTATGTAGTCTCTTGTGTCTGAAAATGAAGTTGGCCAGTAAAAGGAACGAGAGATTGAGGGAAAAGTGTGTGGTAGTCCCAAATGTCCACCGAGTGGGCTATCGTGAACAGATTTGATAACGTTTTGGGTGTCAGTTTGAGGGACTACTATTTGAACGCTAGGTGGTGTGGAATTGCTTTTAAAGTCAGTGGCTCTAAACAGTTTACCTTGGAAAACGATGAACTGGTCATGTGTCAGAAGGATGTGCCTGCTTAGAGTTTGATCTGGGGGAAGGGTGTTTAGTTATGTATTCGTAGACTGCGCAACAGAAGGTGTCCCTAGATTGCGCATCTTTGATCTGGGCGTGACTAGGTTCGGTGGGGAAGAGAGAGAGAAGACGTGTTCGTGCCTTGTTAGCTAGGGGTGTGAACTGAGGGTAGATTTGCTTTTGCCTTTTTGATGCTCTAGCGCGGGCTACGGGGGTGCGGAGGCGGGGTGCCGCGGCTGGAGTGGGGCCTGGGTGGTTGCGCGCACCTTGCCTGGTGGCAACAGCTAACACGTGGAAGTTATATTCCTGGCTGGGTTTGGGTTTCGGAATTCTGGTGTTATGACACTTAGTTTGCGGAGCATTCACTAGAATCGGAATTGGTTTTGTGAGGAGGATTGGGTCATGGCTTGTGGGCTAATCATGGTTAAAGATGCGGGTGATACTTGTGCTGGAGAAACGTACACGTTTTTCTGGTAATATCACCTTGTTTATGGGAATGGAGGGGGAAGGTTCTGAATTGGAGCCCCGGGGGTAAGGTATGCGACTGACGACGTCTGCGGGTATGTTTGCTTTACCAGCAATGAATTTGACCGTCATGTTAAATGACATGACTGTGTCAAGCCATCGCGCTCTACGCATGTTCAGAGTCGCTTCCTTCCGGGAGAATAGAGTTATGAGTGCTGCGTGATCTGTGAAAAGCGTGAAGTTCGCATCTTCCAGGTAGTGTTTAAACTTTTTGACGGCGTAAATGATGCCGAGGCATTCTCTGTCCGTTGTATGGTACCTGGTTTCCGTCGCCGTGAATGCTCGACCGGCGAATTCTATCGGACGATAAAATCCTGCTGCGTCTTCTTGTGTCAGCACACAACCGCAGCCGGTCAGGCTTGCGTCTGTGAAGATGGTGAAGGGTTTATCGTAATTTGGGAATTTTAGCGTTGCTTCTTCACAAATTGCTTTTCTGATGGTATCGAACGCGAGCTGATGTGTAGCGGTCCATTTGAAAATGACCGAGGATTTGGTTAGGTCGTATAAGGGGCGCATGATGATAGAGAAGTTTTTGATGAAACATTTATAAAACTTAGCGAGGCCATTAAATGCTCTAACCTGGGATACGGTTTTCGGTGCTGGGTAGGTGACTATTGGGGCTACCTTTTCTGGTGAGGGTGACAGGCCCTCCCTAGATATTCTGTATCCGAGAAAGTCTATTTCAGAAGCTCCAAATTCGCATTTTTCGCTTCTAAGTTTGACGTTTCCTTTGATGAAGAGTTTCAATACTTCATCCAGGTCTTTGAGGTGTTGTGACCAAGTTGACGAGTAGACTGCTATATTGTCAACATAAGCTACTGCACAGCGGAATTTGACGGTGCGCAACAGCTGGTCTACACAATTTTGAAAGAATTTTGCCGAGATAGACAGTCCCATCGGTAGAACTTTGAATCTCCAACGTTTACCAAAACTGGAGAACGTGGTGAGGTGCCTAGATGAGGCGTCTAGTGGTATTTGATGGTAAGCACTGTAAATGTCTAACTTGGAGAAAAATTTTGATTGAGAGCTTCCAACTGTTTCCGTAATATCATCTGCGTGTAGGAAAGAATAGGAGTGGGTGGTAATTTGAGAATTGAGTTCTCTCAGGTCGACTACTATGCGGTACTTCTCCGCGCCTTTTTATCTTGCGAGTGGCACCAAAGAGAGGGGTCGCGAACTTTCTATATGACGCCCTGTTCTGCTTGGCATCTAAGGAGTTCGTCTAAGAACTTTTGTTTTTGCAAGGTGGTGCGGTATTGAGGTTAGATACTGCTTTTGCATGTTCCTTCAGCTCGATGGTCGCTGTTGAGTCTGTCTTTAAACCGATCACGCTGTCTGTTGAGACAAACGCGTCCTTATTTTGTTCGAGGACTGAAGCTATCTCTTTCCTTTGTGAGTCGGTAAGCGAACTTGAAAGGGTGTATTTTAATTTGTTAGGTGTTGGTGTGTTTGGTTGTGTTGGGAGATTGATTTGGGGCTCTGATTCAGAGACTGAGCGGTTTGCAGTAGACTGAAAGTCGTCAGGGTCCGCTATAGAGTAGAGACCCAGCATTGAGCCTCTAGGTAGCGTGACGTGTTTGTTGGAGGGATTAAACAGAATCACAGGGACACGATTGCATGGTCCGGGCGCAACTAACGCGTGTTTAGTTAGCGCACTGGGGTTCAGCACGTAGCTCTCAGTTGTGCCTACAGTGTGGCTCAAGCTTTGAGCTGCGTTGATTTTGGCTGAGCAAATCGTTTCCGAGAGAGGAGGGAGGGTTAGTGTTGATAGTGATCTGATAGGGTGTTCTTTGGGGGCAGTGTTTTTACAGTAATTGATGGTTGCTTCAGCTGAGCGTATAAAGTCTATCCCCAGGATAAGCGGTCTGCTTAGCTGAGGTAGAACCCTGAAATCGAAGGTGTATGTGTGGATTTGAATTTTGAAGCTGATTAAAGCTGCTTGCCGAATGTGATAGACTTTGTTGTCTGCCAGAATGACTCTGTCATGTATTTTCTGTGTTGCTTTCACGTAACCTGCTTGTTTTAGTCTGTGAAGCAGTTTTTTGGAAATGAAGGAGACCGTTGCCCCTGTGTCAACTAGGGCTGGAACAGTTATTGGGGGGAAATCGATGTTGATGCAACATGTTGATGTCACGGTCGTTGGTCGCGTTGACGATCTCTAGAAGGGGGCCTTCTATCTCTTGAGGACTCCCTGTAGGAGCGATAGCGCTGTTGATTGCGGTCGCGCGACTGTTCGCGACTGCGTGGCGGGTACCGCTGCCTGGAGGAATCCCTGCCCCTCAATTCTTGACGGCTTCGGTGGTTTTGTTGACCGCGTTGGTACGAGCGGTCTCTGCTAGCTGATCGGTCCCGCTGGCTTGACTGTTTGCCGACATAGTTCAGTGTGAGCTGTTTGAGTTCTGCTGAGATGTCAGCCGTCTTGCACCTAATGATTTCCTGCTGGATGCGCGCCGTCTCCGTGAGTTGGCGCAGAGTCTTGGGTTTGTGCAGACGCACAATGCCAGCAAGAGAGGGTGACAATCCGTTTATTATCACGTCAAGCTTAGCGGTTTCGCACAGGGTGGAGGTGGTGAGGAGGAGAGCCATGTCGTCGATATATTTGGCCACTGGCTCGTCATCCTGTTGGCGTTTCTCCCTGTACGCCTCTTGCGCTGTCTCGCTGTCGTCTTCTGCGAAGTATTCGCAGAACTGGTGAAACACGGCGTCGGGGGTGGTGATTAAGCTGGTCCCGCTCACGTTGGTAGAGTACCAATGCGCGGCCTTCCCACGCAGATAGCCGTACATAGCGCAGGCCCGGTCCGACGGCGAGGGGTGTGCATATGCGTGATCAGAATAGAATCTGAAGTCACGCACAAATGACTGCGCCGATCTGTACGCGGTTGGGCCAGAGAAAGGCTCTGGTGCTTTGTACATTGTGTGCGTTTGTCCACCATGATAGGGTGCGGGCCGGGGTTGTGGTGACTCTATATGTGGAGCCGGAATGTTCATGTTAGGGGCCAATGTTGCTGGAATGGTCTGACTCACAAACCTGGCATTTCGGAGGTCTGCCATCAGCTTGGCGTTTTCCGTAGACAGTCTCTCGATTAGTCTCTTTTGTTCCGCCATTTCGGAACGGAGGCTGTCCGTGTCTGCCATGTCTGCGTCAGAGCTGAGTATTGGTTGGTCAGTCGGGGTTTCCGGCTGGGTTTCGTCCAGCAGAATCACGGTGTCGTCTCGGTGGAGCGGCGGCAGTTTCGGGTATATTACCTTGGTGGTGGTAGTTTCAGGCTGCCGGGATTCTGCTGCGACGGTGTTGGTTGCCTCTGACGGCTTGGTATCGTCTCCGTTGGGGGCTGGCGGCTCTTGTGAAGACGTGCTTGGTCTTTCTTTTCTGACTGACCGTCGCAGGTTTGGCGTGTCCGACATGGGTGCTAAATGATGGTGTTTTAGCAATATCTTGCGCGCCTGCGGGAGATGTTTGTACCGGAAGTCTTAGGAGTTCTCCACCAGTGTTACTATCTGTGTGACTAGTAAACTAAATGAGTGACTCCAAGGCTTCGTCCCGTTACAAGCTTTATTGCAGATGGTGTTACAATGCGCTCTCTCACCGGACTGGCTCGAGTATGTCGAGATCAGGATTATATGCCACGTCTCAGCCGCGTGGGGGCTACCGGTATTGATCGTAACCAAGGGGGATTACCTCACGCGGCGTGACACGCAGCCGGCTTGATCCATAAGGCGAGGGATATAATCTGTATGTTTAACATACCGATATTTTAGATCGTGACAATATTTTTGACAAACTTTTGCAATATACTTGTGCCGAATGTTCTCCAACAGGTGCTCCTCGCCCACAATGGAACACTTTTCATGTTGCATGTGCGAAGCACACTCATGGACATTCGGACATTCTAGCAACCAATAGACTCCTGGACTCTCATTACACATATAATAATTTTTTTTTTCCTTTTTCCTTCTACTCATCAACTCTTATCAATCATCAGAGTGGTTAGAGACTTCTCCCGGGGATGGTTACATAATGTCACATCATGTTGCGTAATGCGATGTAAATATCCCCAGCATCATCTTCACAACATTTTTCTACAATATTTTTCAATAATGTTAAATTATTATCTCAATTTTCAAAACGCAATGTATTCTCCACAATTAATTCATAATTTCTTTTTTCATATAAATTTACATCTAATAACTCGACAGAGCGAGTTTCCCGTTGTGCCCGGGGATGGTGTTAGGTTACGAGGTATGCAGACCTGCATATACGGGCCTCCACCCCCCCCCCCTCCCCCCAGCCCGCTGGTCAGCGTGGGGGAGGGCTGTTGCCCCTGGTAACAGCCCCCCCTCCCACGCGAGGTGCGGGCAGGCAAGGGACACAAGGTCAGTCCACTCTGATCAGCCGTGCAATAAAACTACTATAGAAGAAATCCAGTCGTCTCTATTCAATTAAGGTACTTTCCGTTAGATCACTCTACCGGATCGTGTCAGTAGACAGTCTCTCGATTAGTCTCTTTTGTTCCGCCATTTCGGAACGGAGGCTGTCTGTGTCTGCAATGTCTGCGTCAGAGCTGACCGTCGGTCAGTCAGTCGCGGTTTCCGGCCGGGTCTCGTCCAGCAGAATCACGGTGTCGTCTACATGGAGCGGCGGCAGTTTCGGGTATATTACCTCGGTGGTGGTAGTTTCAGGCTGCCCGGATTCTGCCGCGAAGGTGTTGGTTGACTCGGACGGCTTGGTATCGTCTTCGTTGGCGGCTGGCGGCTGTTGTGAAGACGTGCTTGGTCTTTCTTTTCTGACTGACCGTCGCAGGTTTTGCGTGTCCGACATGGGTGCTAAATGATGGTGTTTTAGCAATATTTTACGCGCCTGCGGGAGATGTTTGTACCGGAAGTCTTAGGAGTTCTCCACCAGTGTTACTATCTGTTGTGAATAGTAATCTAAATGAGTGACTCCAAGGCACCAAAGCACCAGGCCTAACCGCCTACAGGTCGGCGCAGTCATTTGTGCGTGACTTCAGATTCTATTCTGATCACGCATATGCACACGCCTTGCCATCGGACCGGGCCTGCGCTATGTACGGCTATCTGCGTGGGAAGGCTGCGCATTGGTACTCTACCAACGTGATCGGGACCAGCTTTTTTACCATCCCCGACGCCGTGTTTCACCAGTTCTGCAAACACTTCGCAGAAGACGACAGCGAGATGGCACAGGAGGCATACAGGGAGAGCCGCCAACAGGATGACGAGCCAGTGGCCAAACATATCGACGACATGGCTCTCCTCCTCACCACCTCCACCCTGTGCGAAACCGCTAAGCTTGACGTGATAATAAACGGATTGTCACCCTCTCTTGCTGTTATTGTGCGTCTGCACAAACCTAAGGCTCTGCGCCAACTCACGGAGACGGCGCGCATCCAGCAGGAAATCATGAGGTGGAAGACGGCTGACATCTCAGCAGAGCTCAAACAGCTCACACTGAACTATGTCGGCAAACAGTCAAGCCAGCGGGACCGATCAGCTAGCAAAGACCGCTCGTACCAATGCGGTCAACAAAACCACCGAAGCCGTCACGACTCGAGGGCAGGGATTCCTCCAGGCAGCGGTACCCGCCACGCAGTCGCGAACAGTCGCGCGACCGCGATCAACAGCGCTATCGCTCCTACAGGGAGTCCTCAAGAGACAGAAGGCCCCCCTCTAGAGATCGTCAACGCGACCAACGACCCGCCTCCCGTGAGAGAGATGATCGTCAAGCCAGACCGCGATCCCGCGACTACAGTCGGCGTGACTACAGTCGCAGCAGTAGCCATGACAACCAGCGTGATCGCCGCCCGGCCACACCCGGCATGAGCTGGCATGACGAAAAATAAGACCGCCGTGGTCACTCTAAAAGCCCTGAGAGTGTCCGAACGACAAACCTTACATCCATCAACCGCCCCACGACAACGCAGAACATGACCAACAACAATGACGACAAGGACTCCAATAGCCTACATCAAATAGCCTAAGACACTAAAAGTGCACACGAGCAACCGCCCGCCATCAACGCCGACGACTTCGGCACCAACCTCACAACATCCGACTCACCTTCAAAATCATACCCAACTCTCTCCCTGATAACGAGAGGAAAAGGTAAGTCTAAACGTTTATTGATACGCCTAATTAACGGTTGCATCAACATCGATTTCCCCCCAATAACTGTTCCAGCCCTAGTTGACACAGGAGCAACGGTCTCCTTCATTTCCAATAAACTGCTTCACAGACTAACACTAGCAGGTTACATGAAAGCAACACAGAAAATACACGACAGAGTCATTCTGGCAGACAACAAAGTCTATCACATTCGGCAAGCAGCTTTAATCAGCTTCAAAATTCAAAACCACACATACACCTTCCATTTCAGGGTTCTACCTCAGTTAAGCAGACCGCTAATCCTGGGGATAGACTCAGCTGAAGCAACCATCAATTACTGTAAAAACACTGCCCCTAAAGAACACCCTATCAGATCACTATCAACACTAACCCTCCCTCCTCTCTCGGAAACACAAGAAGACGCAGCAGGATTTTATCGTCCGATAGAATTCGCCGGTCAAGCATTCACAGTGACGGAAACCAGGTACGGACAGAGAATGCCTCGGCATTATTCATGCCGTCAAAGTTCAAACACTACCTGGAAGATGCGAACTTCAAGCTTTTCACAGATCACGCAGCACTCTATTCTCCCGTAAGGAAGCGACTCTGAACATGCGTAGAGCGCGATGGCTTGACACAGTCATGTCATTTAACATGACGGTCAAACTCATCGCCGGTAAAGCAAACATACCCGCAGACGTCGTCAGTCAGTCGAATTCGGAACCTTCCCCCTCCATTCCCATAAACAAGGTGATATTACCAGAAAAACGTGTACGCTTCTCCAGCACAAGTATCACCCGCACCTTCAACCATGATCACCAGGCAAGGCGAGCGCATCGCACCGCCCCCCGCCTCAGCCCCCGCCCCAGCCCCCACTCCAGCCGCGGCACGTGTGAAAGCACCCCGCCTCCGCACCCCCATAGCCCGCGCTAGAGCATCAAAGAGACGAAAACAGATCTACCCTCAGTTCACGCCTCTAGCCAACAAGGCACTAACACGTCTCCTCTCTCTTCCCCACCGAACCTAGTCACGCCCAGATCAAAGACACGCAATCTATAGACACCTTCTGTTGCGCAGTCTACGATTATATAACTAAACACACTCTTCCCCGAAATCAAACTCTAAGCAGGCACATCCTTCTGACGCACGACCAGTTCATCGTTTTCCAAGGTATACTGTTTAGAGCCACTAACTTCAAAAGCAATTCCACACCACCTAGCGTTCAAATAGTAGTCCCTCAAACCTACACCCAAGACGTTAGCAAGTCCGTTCACGATAGCCCACTAGGTGGACATTTGGGACTACCACGCACCTTTCCCTCAATCTCTCGTTCCTTTTACTGGCCAACTTCATTTTCAGACACAAGAGACTACATAGCCACATGCCATATTTGCCTAACATCAAAACGCATTCCAAAGAAATTCACACCCCCTCTTACACTCAGAGACCCCACACCAACCACATTTACACGCATCTCAATGGACCCCATCGGCCCCCTACACACATCCACATCAGGTTCAAAATACATACAGGTAGTCGTTTGCTATGCATCCCGCTACGTTATAGCATGGGACACAAACAGCATCAATGCAGCACAAACGACCCAGGAACTTTTCAACAAAGTATTTTGCATACCCGGCATCCAGTCCCACATTTACACAGACAACGGTTCAACCTTCACTTCTAACACCTTCAAAACATTTTGTAATGCACTCGGAATTCATCAAAAACACAGCAGCACATACCACTCACGCACCCAAGGCCTTGTGGAACGCTACAACGCTTCAATCCAAGCATGCATAAGAACGTTTGTGGATTACGCAACATTTCGCTCTGATTCCCTGTATAAAAGCCTTTCAGACCTTAAGACACTCACTCAAGCCCTCACCTCCGCAGACAACTCTAGCTACACACTGCACTCCATCTCAGAACTCCTACGTCCAGCCACTTCACACCCGCTTTTCGCAGCTTCTTCTACCATCTTAAGCGCGATAGCCCTTCTCCTCTCTATATACACATTGTGTAAACTCTCCGCACTTTCTCCTCTCCTAACAATGCCCACCCTATCCTTCGCCGCTCTGGATCTTGACGCCTGGATGTACAGAATGTCCAAACTCAACGAAAAAGAGGAACAGGTTAAATCCAACACCGCCCGGCCACCATATGCCAGCCCGACGACCAGAGCCCTGCCCACCTACCTTAACTCTTATATCTCCTCCCCCCTCATCCGTATCATTCTTATAGTCATTCTCGGAATGGTACTTTCCCGACTCCTACCCGCCTTGTGGCGCCGCTTAAAATCATTCAAAAAGCACCACAAGCAGTCCCCCACTGTCCAACTTAAGCTATCGGAATGATACTTTCCCGACTCCTACCCGCCTTGTGGCGCCGCTTAAAATCATTCAAAACGCACCACAAGCAGTCCCCCACTGTCCAACTTAAGCTATTTTTCCGCTCTCGATGCTGCACCCTACCCCTCCTACCCATACCAATGGAGACAAACATCTTTACCCTGACCAACGCTCCCTCCATACGCTCCACAACACTCTCTCCTTGCCTATGGAGAACGCTCTCCGTCCAGTGGTCTGGCCCCATCACCATTACGGTCCAAGGTCAGTCCCATGAGAACCACCTACCTTCAGACATTCCGGTCCCACTGTCAGCTCGATGGACTGTGTTCCGCGCTACAAGAGGACTCGTCGTCGCAGCTGTCACGGTCACAGACGTGCAAGGATCGGACACGAGCCAGATCCCCTGGGCCGACAAAAACCACCACCGTGTCGCCCTAGCCGGCCTGGCGTCCTACATAACCGCACCAGGATCATCAATAGACGATGAGCTGAAGCAGCTCAATCCTTGAGTCAGGTAAAGTCGCTCACATCACAACGAACATCGCATGCACTCATAACACACCCAGCATCCACCCATCCTCCGTTGATGCATATCGTTGTTACGTATCATGAACTGTCAGACTGCCGCTTATATACCCCCCGGCCCAGTCCAGATTAACTTGTCTCCCATTGTTTGTGTCATAACGCTGCCACAGGCACGCTGTCACACCCGCATGCGCTCAGTTTTACCCCTGCAGTGACACGTCGGAGCTGAGCGAAACCAACTGACACCGAGCGTCAACACCTACGCTCACACGCAACAACACCCTCGCGGCTACCAGCTCCCAGCTGGGAGAACCCGGTCTGTGCCACTGGTGCGCCCACCGCAGACCGAGCCGCGGACCAGCATCGCCAAACTGTGAACGACAGCAACATTGTGACACTTATGACAACATGCCATGCGCAGAACTTTAACATCAAGCATGAGCACTTCATTGTCAGAAGTCGTTCAGACATGCTAATTAACTTACTTGTATATAACACATAATCTTTATGTTAAGCCTTACTTGTATCAATTCCCGTTACTTGCTACTATACTTAACATCATTATCAGCAGAACCATCAGAGTGGTTCCTCAGTCGTCCTGGGGATGGTTGCTTAACATTACGTAATACCACGTAATGTGCCGTAGTCTATCTCCACGATACCTTAATTATCAAGACCGCATCAAGATTTAATGAATAACTGTATCACCTCTTTGCGCCAGCCAAGCATCTTACTCTCTCTACCAAAGCACACTAGTTTGTAATCGCATTTATTCGGTAACTACAAATTATGTCATCATAACTTACATTTTTCAATAACTCATCAGAGTGAGTTTTCCGTTTCGCCCGGGGATAGTGTCACGATCCAAAATATCGGTATGTTAAACATACAGATTATATCCCTCAGCCTTATGGATCAAGCCGGCTGCGTGTCACGCTGCGTGAGGTAATCCCCCTTGGTTACGATCAATAGGAGGCATACAGGGAGAGACGTCAACAGGATGACGAACCAGTGGCCAAGACGCAGCATATAATCCTGATCTTGACATACTCGAGTCAGTCCGGTCAGAGAGCGCATTGTAACACCATCTGCAATAAAGCTTGTAACGGGACGAAGCCTTGGAGTCACTCATTTAGTTTACTAGTCACACAGATAGTTACAACTTCCAATAAGGGGTAAAATGTCACAAATTACCGCGACAGCTATCGACACCTTCGTATTATTGCGCGGGGCCGGTTTGCAGCTGGAAAAACGTCCGAACTAGCATTATCACAGCGAAATTTTCGACGCGAATGACGTGCAAAAGCACCTCTACGATATTGGCTACTTCGCCGCCACCGTTTTGCAACCGCGGCCGTGAAATGCCTCTACGATGTGCAGGATGCCGACTCCATACCCGCCCGCAGACGATATTTCTTCACTTCTCCACAGTATCGATCTAGTGTCACGATCCAAAATATCGGTATGTTAAACATACTTGTATCCCTTGGCCTTACGGATCAAGCCGGCTGCGTGTCACGCCGCGTGAGGTAATCCCCCTTGGTTACGATCAATACGGGTTGCCCCCACGCGGCTGAGACGGAGCATATAATCCTGATCTCGACGTACTCGAGTCAGTCCGGTCAGAGAGCGCATTGTAACACCATCTGCAATAAAGCTTGTAACGGGACGAAGCCTTGGAGTCATTCATTTAGTTTACTATTCAAACCAGATAGTAACACTGGTGGAGAACTCCTAAGACTTACGGTAAACATCTCCCACAGGCGCGCAAAACATTGCTAAAATACCATCATTTAGTACCCATGCCGGACACGCCAAGCCTCCGACGGTCACTCAGAAAAGAGAGACCGAACATGTCTTCACAACAGCCGCCAGCCGCCAACGAAGACGATACCGAGCCGTTCGAGAGAGCTGACACCTTTGAGGCAGAACACTAGCAGCCTGATACTGTCACCACTGAGGTTCTATACCCAAACTGCCGGCGCTCCATGGGAATGACACCGTGATTCTGCTGGACGAAACTCAGCCGCAAGCCATGGTTGACCAGCCGACAAGCGGTGACACCAACATGGCAGACATGGACAGCCTCCATTTGTAAGTCAAACAATTCCAGCAAGTTTGTAAGTCAAAAAATTCCAGCAACATTGACCCCCAACATGAACATTCCGGACCCACATATGGAGTCACCACATCCCCGGCCGACACCCTATCATGGTGTGCAAACGCACACCATGTACAAAGCCCCGGAACCGTTCTCTAGCCCATCCGCCTATAGGTCTGCACAGTCATTTTACTCTGATCATGCGTACGCACATGCCTCACCTTCGGACCGGGCCTTTGCCATGTACGGCTATCTGCACGGTAAGGCCGCGCACAGGTACTCTACAAACGTGATCGGAACCAACTTGATCACCACCACTGACACCGTGTTTCACCAGTTCTGCGAATATTTCGCAGAAGACGACAGCGAAACCGCGCAGGAGGCATACAGGGAGAGACGTCAACAGGATGACGAACCAGTGGCCAAATACATCGACGACATGGCCCTGCTCCTCACCACCTCCACCCTGTGCGAAACCGCTAAGCTTGACGTGATAATCAACGGATTATCACCTTCTCTTGCCCACATTGTGCGTCTGCAGAAACCAAAGACTCTGCGCCAACTCACAGAGACGGCGCGCATCCAGCAAGAGATCATGAGGTGCAAAACGGCTGACATCTCAGCAGAGCTCAAGCAGCTCACGTTGAACTATGTCGGCCAACAGTCGAACCAGCGGGACCGATCAGCTAGCAGAGACCGCTCGTACCAAGGCGGTCGGCAAAACCACCGAAGCCGTCACAACTCGAGGGGCAGGGATTCCTCCACAGAGCGGTATGCGCCACGCAGTCGCGAACAGTCGCGCGACCACGATCAACAGCGCTATCGCTCCTACAGTGAGTCCTCAAGAGACAGAAGGCCCCCATCCAGAGATCGTGTTGCAGTTGCAGCAGTAGCCGCAACAACGAGCGTTATTGCTGCCCGGCCACACCCGGCGTGACCTGGTGCGACGACAAATAGGACCGCCGTAGTCACTCTAAAAGCTCTGAGAGTGTCCAAACGACGAACCCTACAAGAATCAACCGCCCTACGACAACGCAGAACATGACAAACAACAATGACGACGAGGACTCCAATAGCCTACATCAAATAGCCAAAGACACTAAGAGTGCGCACGGGCAACCGCCCACCATCAACGCCGACGACTTTGGCACCAACCTCATCCTATCTGTCTCACGCTTTTCACAGATCACGCAACACTTATAACTCTATTCTCCCGTAAGGAAGCGACTCTTAACATGCGTAGAGCATGATGGCTTGACAAACCAAACTAATTAATATGAATTCCAAAGGGAATTGAGGCATGTGAGGCATGACTTATATTCCGAGAGGGGGACGACGTCCCTCACGAATGGGGAATATTCGTCTGCCAGATGGGGTCGACCATGACCCGTGTCGTTGGACCTCCCCCATAGGGGTCCCCATAGAAAGTGCATCATGCACAGCTCCCCGCCTGACCCCATGATGGTTCGCCCTGGAGCCCTCGGGTCCGTGAGGGGCTAGGGCTATGCGCATCGCGGAAGCGATGGCCCTGGCCGAGAGGGAGAGGCCGTTCCATAGGCGAAAAGCTGGTGCCGAGGAGAGGTATGGCCGAGTGGCCGTGTAGTCCTGGTGACACGATCCGGTAGAGTGATCTAACGGAAAGTACCTTTTTTTAATTTATTTTTTTTATTCAATTATAAAGCAGGTGATACACTCGCCCATAGTGGCGTTCTTCCGCGTATCCTCGAACAGGTGAGGACAATACATCACAGTAGACAGATAACATGTAGTGAGGACAGTACAACTTAAAGAGTAAGGTAGAAAATTTTCAGTAACGATGGTATTGTAGCCTTAGTCATGGGACGCAAGGTAATATAAATGTAGAGTCTGCTTAAATAACAATACATATGAGTTGAAGAAAGTTTTTGGGATATAATATTTTACAGCCTTGGTCATGTGGCTGTATTATAGTGTGAATTCAATTAAATAACATAACATAGGTATAAATTCATATTTAGTCAATACTCTCTTATCGATCAGTGCACTTACTCACAAAAAATATTTACATTTACATAGAAATTATTTGCGACGCAAGAAATAATTATAGAATAAGCTGGTCATGTGACTCAACTGGGCAGCTAATGGTTACCAGATCAGTATACTGGAAAATTGATCCGGAACAAGTAGATGCCGTTTGACCGCTGAACAGAAATTATGTCTTGATGTAATTTTCTGCATATTAGCATCTAGTCTATTCCAGAGCAGCATGCCTTGGTACATGGGACTGGTTTTAAATAGTTCAGTTCTGGGTTTTTTAACACTTAATTTGATTTTATCTCCGCTTCTGGTGTGTCTATGACAACCATTTATAAGATGATCTTCGTCGCTTGCCCACCAATGAATCAAGCAGAGCAGATGTACAGATCGTCTGTAATATAGTGGTCTGATCTTGCATTTTTCCATCAAAATGTCTGTTGGTAAGACATCTCCTCTTTGTATTTCAAGTACTCATCTAAGGCAGTCATTCAAAACTGTTTGTAGTTTTTTTCTGTCTTCTTTTGTTGCTAGAAAATATTGAAAGTCTGAATATTCCAACTTCGGAAGAATCATTTGTTTCACTACAGATAACGAAGCCGTTTTAGATAATAAATATCGAAGCTTATGCAGCTTGAATAATTTTTGACGTACATTGTGTAAGGTCTTATTTACTTGTATCTTTTGATTAAGCTTTGAGTCTAAAATAACACCTAAGTAGTTAAAGTTACTAACAACTGTAAGTTTCTCAGCACCAATATGACAAGTCTCCTTTGGTATAACTCTGTTTCTGTTTTCGAACCACATAAGTTTAGTCTTTTCTGTATTAACCGTTAATAAATGGCTGCTAAACCATACATACATTCTATCTAAGTCTTCCTGCAATCTATCACACATAGACTTAACATATGTTCCTCTAATTGCTAACACCAAATCATCAGCGTACATTAAGGCTGTTGAATGTTCAAAGATTTTAAATACATTGTTGATGAATATGATGAAAAGAATTGGTCCCATCACAGACCCTTGCGGGACACCATAAGTTACGGGTAAGTAATTTGTACAATTTCCATTCACCTTTGTACGTTGTTGTCTATTTGTCAAATAAGATCTGAATAACAATAGCGCTTCTTTACTCAATCCAATTTTTTCTAAACACTTGTTCATCAATGGATGACTAACAGAATCAAATGCTTTAGAGAGATCCACAAATGCGCACACAACCAAATTTTTATAATCCAAACCCTTTGTTATAAACTCTGTTAATTGAAATACAGCTTGCGCAGTCGATTTTTGCGGCATGAAACCAAACTGAGAGGCATTGATTATATTAAACCTTTTTATGTGCTTCATAAGCAAATCATGTAGTAATTTTTCAAGAATTTTTGAAACTGTGGGGAGAACACGAACCGGTCTCCAATTTTTATACATGGTTAAATCCCTACTTTTAGGAAGTGGGGTAATAGTTCCTTTCTTTAAACTATCTGGAAACCTAGAGTTGTCAATCATATGGTTAAACATTTTGCAAATCAATGACGGAGAGTTCAAGAAAACATTTTTAAGAATCCTAATTTTTAAGAAATCTACCCCTGTTGTTTTATCGTTTTCTAAGTTTTTCACAATCCTCACAACATCTTCATCTGAACAATGACATAGTGTTAACTTTTCAGTTATGTTGAGAACATTTGATTCGATTGGTTGACTTCCATGCTTTCGGCCTAGAATCGATCCTATTTCTGCAAAGTAGGAATTTAATCCCTGTACATCATCAATTTTCTCGGTGCCCGGAGATTTACTCTTCTGCCGGGTGAGAGGACTCCAAACATCATGAATCTCTCGCCAAAATCTTTTCGGATTATTAACATTATTTCGAAGTTTCACCTTAATTAGCGAGGCCTTATGATTATTAATATCTGTGGTGATATTCCTCCTAAGATGTCTAATCTCATGATAATCCTCAGCCGATAAACCCCTCGTCTTTTTAATTTTTTTTAATAATATACCCCTTCTTTTGATTTTATCTTTTATAACCTTTGGAAGTTCGATATTATCTTTAGTATCAATATTATAGTCTCGTACCGGACATCTAATATTCAGGTAGTTCTCTAGGTAACCAATTAAATGTTCATTATCATCTTTCTCAGTATTCTCATCATAATTAAAGCGTTTCATGTGTGTGTATAAGTCAGACATATTTAGCCTATTTAAATTTCTACCTTTAATCTGTTGCCTAATTATTTTACTGGAATTCGCTTTGCGTATAGCGAATATCGGGATGTGATCTGAAAAGATGACATTGAGATTTCCCCCCGACTTAACATGCAACGAGTTAGTATAAATATGGTCGATCTGACTACTGCCTTTAGGATGCAAGTATGTGTCCGAAGTTTTTATTTGATTTAAGTTATTCCTACTTAAGAAAGCCTTGAGTATACTATATTTAGAACTTGATTTAATCACCAAGTATCCATATCTCCATATTTCTGAAGTCCTTGTCTTTTAAAATTTCCGAAATTATTTTATAACATGCTTCCACGTTCTTGTGAGGCGGGCGATACACAGAAATTATTAACAATTGTTTATGATTCGGTTGTTGAATAGTTGTTGTTAGAATTTCGTATTTAGCTGTAGAATAGCAATATTGAACTATCTTTTTAGCATAAGGAAATCTGGACATATGAACAAACAGTCCTACACCAGCCCCTGATTTTTTTCTGGGTAGTTCCTATCATTGCGAATTAGAAACATCTCGGGTATATGTAACATATCAGCGTCGTATCGCTCTCGGAGCCAGGTCTCTGTGACCGTTACATACTTGCATTTCCCAAAAATTCCCCTAATTTCATTTAATTTCCGAAAAATACTTCTTACATTGCAAGTCATGAAAACATCACCTTTTTGTGAAAAAACCTCAGTTTCGGAAAACAAGGACATCTTTTACAATAAACTTCAAGTAAAGAACGGATATCAAATTATGAAATTGCGTCGCAAGTAACTCAAAAGACAAAATAAGTACACAAACACTGTACCGTAGTCAAATACGGCACAGGTATGGAGTATTATAAATAAGTGAAAGGTTTTTGGATTATTCTGGTTATTTATTAAGTTTCATGTTTTATTAATTATTCACAAATATGTATCAATGTGTTGTGTATTTATTATGATAGTTAATAGCGTTTAGACGGGATTCACTTGTACTACAGTGGTTAAAATAGAGAAACGTCACCTATGACTCATAGGGAAAGCCCCTGCAGGCTTTCTCCGGTTCTAACTGAATATATTAACGCAGTCTCGCTGCCTATTGGTCTGGTGTGCGTTCATTGTGAAATTACCCATGATCCTCTAGTAAATCCTCACTCTCTGAGCTGGATCCGCAGTGAGAGGAACTTCAGTCTCTAAACACACCTCATGATGGGTGCATGTGTCTCACCTACTCGAGCGAGGTGAGTACTATGCATACAGCATGCAGAATTGGTCTGAACTAGCGTTGTACTGCCAACTTCGCTGGCACACGTTAGACAGCAAGTAGCTCAGAATCCAGGGACACTTCTGAGCTTACTGCCACTACTACACGGTAGAAGACACGTAGAAATTAGTCAGATTATTATCAGATTACTTCTCAATATTAATTATCATATAATTAACAAATGATTAATGGTTCAATATTCCCTATGGTCCTCATTGTCGAATTGGATTTAATTTAGATTCTGGTAGACAATTCGACACACTGCTGAGCGATGCTTTACCTCCCCACGTTAATTGGTTAATTAACATTAACTAATTAACCCAATAGATTCGTATTTAGGTTTATAATTAAGACTCGAGTCTAATCCCCGCACTCTGTACTATAGCAGAACGGTGGGTTAGTTCTCCTACTGTCCACTAGACGTCTCTGACGACTGGCATGTAGTTAACAATAATCCGTATTCTCCTAGATGTCTGCACAACTCCGTACTTAAGAGTTTCCTATTCAATAGTCTATATCTCTACCTGAATTACGTTACCACTTCCACAATTATATCATATCATTACGAATTAACCATACCACTACCAGAACACTGGTGGAGAACCCATTTGTAATCATTTATAATTATTTATAGCCTTTTTATAGGCGTTTATGGGCACTTATAAGTCATTGTGGGCTTTGTTTGGGCTCCTGTAGGCGTACATAGCTTATTTATGGCATATTCATAGCTTATTTAATGGTTCTTTGTGCACATCTGTATGCATTTTGTGACATTTGTATGCATTTGGTGACATTTGTATGCATTTTGTGACATTTGTGTGCATTTTGTGACATTTATGCACATTGTAGTAACATCTATATGCAGTTTGTGACATTGATATGCATTTGGATGCATTTGGGGACGTTTCTGGATCGTTTCTGAATGGTTGGGAACGTTTTATGAACGTTTTTGGTCATTTTTGTGGACTCCAGAATAAGTCTCTTGGCATGTGGAAACGATTCTATGCATTAGGAAACAGTTTCATGTATTTGGAAACAGTTATGTGCATTGGGAAACGTTTTTATCTGCATTAGGAAACATTTTTATCTGCATTTGGAAACGTTTTTGTCTGCATTTGGAAACAGTTATGAGTATTGAGATACATTTATGAGCATTTATAAATCATTTAGGGATGTTTTAGGGTGATTTTTGCGTGTCTTCATGGTCTGAGTGTCTGTATCTTGGCAACTTTTATTTGAGAATGGCATACTTCTTTTATCAAATCTCACCGTGACTCAGTAAAAGTCCGGCAGTACTCTGGCTCCTGAGTATGTCTGGTCGCTTCCCAGTACCCACATGATAGAGGGCCTGCCCTTGATCACGGCTAACCTTCTGACTGTGTGGAAGACGGATCTCCTGTGACTGTGTCTCAGAACTCTCAACCTGTAGTAGATGGCCTGATTCCTGTAATCAGAACAGACCTCTTCTCTGACGCCCCCTGTCACCTAGGGCGCAATTAAAAACAGTTCCGACTCTCCCTTTGCCCCTGGTGCCATGCCCACGAGATCTCCTATTCGGACGTGACACCTGGAACATCTGTTTCTGACGAACTCCCGCCAGAATCGACCTCTGGTGAGACCTTGTTGGAATCAACTGACCAGCCCTCAATCTCACTGACTGGTCTAGGAACTGTCGCTCGGTCTGTAAGGAAGACTAAACCCGGTCAAATTCTTGCAGGCGGGTCTACGACTCTAGTGTCCGGCGACTTCACAGCTACCGGTGTATGACACTTATGTCTGTCGTAGATCAATTTCGCACACCTAGTCATAGCTCTAGTGTTAATCGGTCGGGACCATTAACTATACAAGCTCGTTGTCTGTTTGACTCTGATGCTGGAAGAATGCTTACAGTGTCTAAACATGGCTTAAAATGTGCTGCTGGCTGGGTATGTGCTCCTCACAGCAATAAGAACAATACTTTTGAGCACTTCTCGTCAGCCCCCTCTCCTGCTACTACATCTACTGCACGGTTCCTCCATGCAGTAAGCAGGTAGAAATTGTGTTCTGCATCTCGCCCCTTGCTGCTGTGATTCACGACAGAGTGGATGTCCTGCTCTCCCTGCTCTCCAATAGACCTGCTTGCAGTGTCTATGTGCCATCTCCGGCGACGTCCGTGCCACCGGGTGCGGCCCTCCCGCGATGTCGGCCGTAATTCCGCAACGACCGCGGAGTCTGCTGCAATGTCCGCCGCCCGCTGTACCCGTGGGCCGGGTACCGCGGCATACACCCGCGACCTGGGCCCGCCTCCGGCCGCCTCCAAACGCCCGCGGACGGCCCTGCAACACCCCGCTGCCGGGAGGTCGCTCTGGCCCTCCCCAGAGGTGGTCGCCCTCCCATCGGTGACTCCAATCCGCTGATAATACGTGGTGCTTCACAGACTGAGTAATATTCAACCTCACAGGTCTACTAAAGAAATGACAATAATCTGAATTATTTTCTATTATTGAATCCATGTTGCCTGTTGATATGCCTGAAATTAAGTCTTTTGATTTTAAAATGAGCACATTTTTATGCTATTGATCGTTCTATTCTTCTGGATAAATTCTACTCCTACTCTCCAGATATAACAGCTCCTGTTTGAGTGAAAACAGCTGTAAAAGGCTGTAGGTATGGTTTTCTGGCTTAATTTTGCTAAACCCTTGGTTGAAATTGATATATTTTTGATGATACATATCATTATTGCGTTTGTGACTTGCTTTAGATCATGGGCTGAGTCCTGTTGCCTGTTGAAATGGTTGGGGTTTCTATGAGAACTAAGCTGGATATACGGTTTTTCTCGATTATCTCGAAATCTTTAGTCATGACCTATCATTTTTAGAATTGGAATGTGTAGTAGGATACATCAGCTATATTCTGTAAAAGTTTCAGATTTTTAAAAAATGTTTTACTATGTTAAGAATAATTTTTTCGAATTTCTCTATATTCTAATGTAAAATCAGCAACATATTGTTCTCTACAGCAAAATTTCACACAGTGACCCCACTTTTTAAGTCGGATATGTTAAGTAGACCACTTCAGGGTCGTTGTATTAAAATTTCAGGAAAATTGCATGAGTTATAATTTTCAGGCTATATTGCCCACTTATGCCATTGGCGATAGTACTTGTGCGTTTATAAACATTCTAATGGTAGTAATACTGTTTCTGCTGGGTTTTCTGGGTTTTATCTTGATCAGCAGCAAAATTAAACGGTTTTAAGGTATATTAATGTGAAAATAAGACGAAATTGTCTGTATTCACATGAGTTTTAGGTTTTATGACTTAATTAATTCATCATTGTACTTCTCTAATGGTTGTGCTCATTGATAGTATTGTTGATAATGAGGGTATTTCCCAGGTTATATTTCATACTGGAATTAAATTATCTTGGTTATTTAATTACTCCTAAAGGTTTGGAAACACAGCCCACCATCTTTTTATAGAGTATAAGGCTTCAGAAGCCCTCATAATGTTAAAACAAGTCGTTCCTTCCTGAAGTATTTTGAGATTACTACACATGCTTTTGTTTCTAACTTTATATCTTAACAATTCCCCTAAATCCACTCTTGTGGAGAGAGCACCTCTTTGAAATAAACTGATTCATGCAAATCCATTTTAATAATATTAGCCAATAGCTTAATTTCCCATTACTTAATTAACTCCCAAATTAGTTCTCACTTTTATTTATTTGGAAATAAAATTTTATGCTGCAAGGTTCTTGCCAGAACCTAGACGCCCTCGTACCGTACTACATGTATGGTGGTACCTGTCAGTCTGGTAAGTACTGTTTTTTCTGTTATTATATGAAAGTATGAGTTCTGATAGTCATTTTTGCATTTCAGGTACATTTTAAAGTTTTCTTTTAATTTTATTGGCATAATTTGCATTGCGGTATTCTTAAATATGTTAAAAGTTGGTGCTTTGGTTTGTCTTTTGAATGCATCCCCTTAACTTAGTATTATTGCTGAATTAGCTCATTACATGGGATCATGCCAAATTGAAGATACATGTGGTCATGGCTTAGTTCAATTGTGTTCAGTGACTACTGGTAAAGTGATACCTCCCTTGGTTAACGTTAGTAAGGTTAAATGGATGTATGGTCCTTGGGCTCCAGATGCGTCTACTGACGTGGTTACCCGATTATTTGACGATTTTGTCAGCAAGAACGATGGTCCCCATGATACGACTATTGATATGATTCATGACGGGATGGTAGGCACTAGCGCCCACCATGCGGCGCCCGTTTGTGGGTCCCCGTCAGGTTCGATGCCCTCCAGGGCACATTGCCTGAATGGTCGCATGAAGCCCAGGCTTCGTCCCGGTCCGCCATGCAGACTTTAGAGGCTTATGCCTCGCCTCCCCCGTGCGCGTTACCAGTTAACGGTAGAACTGGATGGTCTATCGAGGTTCCGGCCTCATATTCTGGTTCTAGGTCAGCCCTGACTGGATTCTCTTCTAATTCCCCCCAAACCCTGGCGTAATTGCAGCCAATTAACGTCCAGGCGTAGCTCTCGAAGCTTCGGCTTCCGCTTAGGGTTCCTTGGGCCCCGCGATCCGTCCGCCGGTAATGCCATCCGAGGCTCCTGCCTTGCCAATCGTTTTGTCCGCACTCGACTGTTTCGAAATCTATTACTACACCCCTCCTTCACGGTTCACACCCCAACTCGCGGGTCCAGGCCCAGGGTGCCGCGTCGAAAACGAGTATGAATGGCCGGCATTGCTCGTATGAACCGCTGAATATAACCGAAGAGGGTAATATGGTAGGTACGGGCAGTACAAGCATGCCGACTCTTACCGATCCAGCCGACTCCCCGTCGGTACAAGAGGAATTCAGAGGCTCCCCTGGTGTTGAGCCTGGCATAGTCGCGCTGCCAGCAAAAAGACTCCTCAGCATGGACTCCCAGTCTCCGTGGCCAAGCGAAAGAGGTATATTTGTAAGGTTTGTAATACTTGGCTATTTGCTCCGGCATAGCAGGCCTACCGACATCACTAAGGCTGTTTAGGTATTTACCTTTGTAATGTCCAGTTTTGTCCATTATGTTGCTATTCCCGTATCAATCACTTGCGCTATATGTTATCTGATGGTACCATCTAATTCCCCTCATTTTTCTGAGTAACTTTGGTCCTTACCTCATTTCAATCAGATCATTATTAAGCCTTATATGATTTTTCAAAGTTTCCCCATAGAGTTAACACTGTCAATGGTGAGCCTATGAGAAGTAGGCGCACCTACTCTAATTGCCCCACAACCGCTTGTATTCGATTATATAACATAACTATGATAATTTTTGTAAAAAATGGCCGCAGACCTTAGAAATTTCAACTTGGGGTACCTAAAATTTCGGATTTTGAACTACTTTTTCAGGCCCATTACCTACTTTAATGGCCCCATACCTACTTTAATGGCCCCATACCTACTTTAATTGTCCATTACCTATTCTATGTTTTCCTCTTTAGTTTTGTCCAAATTAGAATTTGCAAAAGTCCCCACTTAGTTTTACAAAGTCCCCACTCAACCTGACAAAGTCCCACTTAGTGTGACCATCTTTTGTGGGATGTTCCTAAAGTTTGTGGGCCCTGTCCTAATATTTGGTAATGACATTAGAGTAATTCCCACTATAGTTGCCAGTATCGGTCATTTGTGCTGCAGATAGGGATTTGGAACAGTATTTGGGTGCAGTATGCTGCTGTATGATGTAGTATGGTGCAGTATGACATTTTTTTATGTGCAAACCTTTATTGTCAATTTCGACCCGAGGATTCCGAAAATCGCATCGGCAGATCGCTGCGGCGATCGGAAGTGCCTCAAAATCACGATTTAAGTTGCAATTTTTGCAATTTTGAAATTTTGAATTTTTTATAGATAGCTGTAATGGTTGGCATGTCGGAACACAAATCCGTTTGTTTATATCACCATTACTTTCGGAGGTATAGCCGTTTTAGTGATCTTGGCTTTTTGCTTCCCTCCTCTCAGACGAGTCCTAATCTGCAGGAATAAACGCTCTAGCATGCATTTTTGAGCGAGATAACGGACATATACAATTTTTGATCATTTTCCTTTTGTATTTCTAAAGCTTCTACTATCCACTGTTTGTCGCTATACAAACTATACCTACTGGTGGTCCGCCGATGTTGTGAGCCACCATTTGAGCCACTGCGACGGCTCCTTCATGCCCACATTGATGTTTCAATTTTTGCAACATAGAATGGCTTTTCTCAGTGAAATTTTCAAAATACAATTTCGGTATTAAATAGGCACATTCTCGGACGACTTTTCATGATTCTAGTAAAGTTTTACGGTTTATCTTACTATATTTATAATATTCTAACGGGATCTAAAAGTTTTTCTGTATGCACTGACTGACTGGTGAGTAGAGGGAATAACCACATCCATTTGTATTTCACGGCAGCGTGGTGCGGAACTACAGGTTGTCGTTAGCCTCGCTCTGGAGGTCTTAACGAGCTTTCCGCACTCCCTGAGCCCCTCATAAAATACCCCCTCATGTCAGTATGGGGTGTGGTTTTGACGTGTAGTCGCCGCGTTGATGTTTGGTGTAATTGGATTTGAAAGCGACGGTGAACACGTGTACACGTACTGACCCCTCCTCGGGACACGGCTGCCGCATGGCGATGGTGTCTCAAGACAGGTGGTGTCCTGCGATGACCAGTCGCTGTATGGGATGAGTGAGTTCAGACCTCGCCCTCGTGATGGTGGTGAGTAACCCACGTGTGAGGCACTCTGTATAAATTTAGACCCGCTTAGTCAGCGCCATGATGACGTGGGGCTACCCCGGGTGGGTCAGCCCGGGTCACGTGAACGGGTTGCGACCGAGGCTCGCCCCGCCCCCTGGGACATGACTGATCGATGGCCACGTGATGTGAGGGTAGCGGCGTCCCGCGGAACCACGCCTTTTGGGTCCCTCCGACAGTCCTGGTGGGCTCGGATTGGCTGAAAACCTAAAAACGTCATTTCTGGCCTAAATATTGCTCGTAGAGCGTTATAAGTACTACTGCGTCTCTGGGGCGATCGCCCTCCACCCTGACTGTGACGCAGCCGACTTGGATTGGCTGTTGGTTGGGTGTGACGTGTAAATTCCGCGTTCACACCTCCTTGTATGGCTCACACCCTCCCCGCCCTTCCTCCGATACTCCCTCTCGCCTCTATGAATATGGATGGCTGAAGCGTGCTCTGGGGCCTATTCCATATATAAGTTTAGCTCTAATTGATCTGCCTGTAGCTTATAATGTAAATTGATGTCACTGCCTTCTTCTTTTAAGTTTTTCCAATAATTTCAATATGTTTCTTGGATATTTAGACCTTATTTTGTGGAGTTTTTTACCGTGGTTCGGTGATTGCAGCCAGCCCCCCCCCTCTAGGATTTTCTCGCCGTATTCCGGTACATAGAGCCAGTAGCGGGATAGACACGTGCCACTAGCGGATGGCGCGTGCCGCTGCCGCATCCCACCTTCCCTCCAGGACCCTCCCACCCTTCCCTCCGCCCAACCTATTCCTCTAAGAAGTAGTGTTGTATAGGGCTTCTACTACGTAATTTATTGCAGTATACTGCGTATTTCGGTTTTTATGCCTAATATCCCCCCCTTTTATTCATGGATATTTAAAATATTTTCTGGATCTGAATTTAAACATTTAGTAGTCCCCCCGCCTATAACTTTGAGACTATAGCCACCTTCCTATCACATAGATATTTGGGTCGTTTTCTACGGTGTAATGTATTTGGAAATTGATGATTTAATAATCAACTTTTGGCATTATTTCTATGGCCATCAATGTCACGTGAATGTTTGAATTGTTTTCTGCGTTATCTCATTCTAGTGCAGACTTTCTTGTGTTTCAGAACTTTCTTAATGTCGGGCGTTATTCTATCCCTAGCTTAACTTTGACGATTCTACCAACGATTTGTTTTTGTTGTTGTTAAGAGCCTGTAGTATTCCGGATTTTTCTGTAGACATTATAATCGGCTATTTGGTGATACCATTTGCGTGATTTTGACTCCATTCCAGGCTACCCCTACTCTTTGGAGTTAGCGGTAACCACTCTTATGTATTCTATATCGGATGCATGGGACTTAATTTGGAGTTGCGCTGATTCTCCTGCAGTTGTCTGCTGTGGATTTGATGGAATTGGTTACAGAGCATTTAGTTTTGGGATTTGCTGTGATTTTTAACACTTATTTTTTCACAGTAAGTTCTTGCTATGGGATATAGGCTCCTATTGTTGTTTGCACCAAGAGACCTGTGCTATTGATGGTTCTTGCAAACCCATTGCCCCTGTTGGTCCATTTTTCTGGAGAATTTCGTAGTGTGACTGGGATATGTCCTAGCCCGTGATATACAGTCAGCCCTTTAACATCAAAAAGGGGCCTGTTTCAAAACCCTGCTGATTTCATGTCCATCTGTGAATTTTGTGGCTGTCTACACGGCTTATCTATAGACTGTTGTTACTGTTGGTGTCCCGTGATCGGTCTTATGGGTCTTGGGACACTCCTGTGACCACTTTGCCTTTTGGTTACCTCATATGATATCATCAGTATTTCGAATTTGTGTTGTGAAACAAAATTCTGGCCTCAAATATGTTAAGATTAGGTGGCTTGATGCTTCAATTCTATTTTGGCTCTTTTGATTAACTGATATCTACAACATTGCGTTAATTACTGCATATTTTGTATCTGTCTATAGTTCCTGGTGCTTTACCATCAAGCTACTGTATATCTACACAGCCTATTAACGGCTGATTGCCCAGCTTGCCTCGATTAGGCTACGTCTCAGCGGTATAGCTGCTGGGACAGCATATGGAATAGACTTGAATAGATCTCCATGGCTATTTCTAGAATTATTCTGAATTTTTCTAAACTATTTTTTTTTTCTTTTCCCGAGATTACTCAGGTCCACATTCGTTCTTTGATTGTTCTTGAGTAAGCGGTTTGATCATTTGTGTGGTCAGTTCCTCCTTGTTCTGGAGGCCCCAGACGCTTTCTGAGAGTGGTTCTGACTTTTTTTCTTTTTTTTTATTCAGAGCAAAAAGGATTCGACAGGGTTTAATATTTTCGTCTTGTCACGTGAGATACTAGTCTGGCGTGGGACACTGACAAATTTTAGTAAATTTCTTTAGATTTTTCACTGGGTAGAATTGCTGACCATTTAATATTGACGGTCAAATACACAAATCCGGTTGCTACTCTGGGATGTCAATATGCTCAGATAGGATATTGACATCATGGTTCTACACAAGTATAGTTATGCGGCAGACACATACGATTTTTTATGCGGTGAAGGATGACAATATTCACAGCCTAATAGTTCCAGTATCCAATTTGCTCCTCCATGCTTATAGTTTCTTTCCTGGTCCCTAACATGATATTTTGGTCATTCTTACTATTGCTTTAATTTTTGATACCTAGATGTGCATGGTAGCCAACCATGATGCCTCACCTTCTACCACTAATAGGTATCTGAGTGTGATTGTACGGTCATTGGGTTTCTCGCAGATGTTCTCTGTGTGGTCTCCCTTACGTCCATTGGAGGTGCCTGTTTTCAGAGCCCTCATGCCGAAGAGAGGGATCTCCTTCACGGTCCTGTTGGCATCAAAGGTCAAGGTTGTTGCCGCACATTCTTCTTATTTTCAGGTTTTCTGCATTTTTATATTTCTATATTCTTTTACAGCTGCCCAGGCACTGGCACTGTCTCTGGATGACTGCTAGACTTATTTGGCATCCATTTGTATATGCAACCTCCTTTTCAGTAACAGGTGGTTCTGATTGTCATGCTAGACGGAAACAATAGTCTAAGCAAGTGGACACCTTAACTCTGGTGTTATATTCTGGTTTCGGAATATTTATTTTAACACAATCATTGATCTGTGTAAGCCTAGAGAAGTTGCCTGAAGATTTTTCAGTCTTAAAGCATATTGAGTTCATTGCCTGGCCTCTAGCCAGCATCTCCGTGTCAGGAGACTGTTGGTTGGTAGACTACAAGGGCCCTGCTCGTGTTGGCAGGAGACCTCGTTTCCAGTAGGTATTATGGTCTTTGCCGATGTATCCCACACTTCTCGGGATTCATCTCCTTTTGGCCTAGTCTTGGCTTGGTCCTTGCTGTTGGGTAGCTGTTTGTTATCCTTCCTTAATGATTTGCATTTTATATTTGTCAATAACAGTTTGCCTATAGTTTTTCAATATGGCACATATTTGTCGTTTTCTCTGTGTTTTGTGTTGTCTCATATGTGTTTCTTCCATCTTTGTATGCCCTATTACATCGACCTGGGCATACATTGGTGCTTAGTCGAGAAGAGTTCCGTGTTGTCTTCAAGCCCAGACGCCTCATACCGACTGCTGATGCTGGTCATGTGGTGCAATCCTTTAGAGTGCACTTGCCACTTGCCACCTTGACCCGGCTTGTCTGCTTCTCGGCCGGTACCGCTTCTACGGTGCCCAGTTCGTTTCTTTGATTGGTAAATGCAGCTTGGTTGTCTGTCGGTACAGACATCGCTTTTGTATGTGCCTTGACTGGAGCTGAAAGAACTGCCGCAGCTGCAACATCGCTTAGATCTGTGGCCTCTTGTGCTTCGACACCTCCCTTGGAGGCTCGTCTGTCGGGATGACGGGGCTACTTGCCTCCAATTTCCCTACCCCATGTCTATGAACACTTGTTGTAGACATTCTCTTCTCATTGAGTATTTCCTTCGGGAAATTTATATGGCTTTGGCTGTATAATGTGGATGCATGTCAGTACTGCATGTATACCATTCTCACATAAAAGTAGGTACTAAAATTAAGTCCTTGCTGCCTGACTGTCAAGGCTGAAAAACAAAATAAGTTTGTATGTCGTATTACTGCATGCTTTCACTATATAACCCCTTTTCCCGTGTTTGGTGT